>QUSF01000015.1:5078757-5288293 GCA_003676055.1 Chloebia gouldiae
TTTTTTTTTTTTTTTTTTAGTATCTGCAGGAGGCTGTCACCTGCAGCATTTTTATTTTATGTACGTTTTTAAAAGCTGCTTTTGGCTGAGGGCACTGGTAAAGAGTACTGAAAGTTGGGAGTTGTAAATACAGGTTACTCATGTAATGTTTTCCTTTACATACACACACACACACCATGTGTATTTTATACATATACTCATCCCAATAAAAACATACCGATCTAGCTTGCATATTACGTCATATTACAGTTAGATTGTGTGGTTTGAATGGATGTCGCTAGAAAATAAAGAGAATCTAAATATCATCTTACCTTCAGATTTTTTTTATCATATGGCATACTGAAATTGCTTTTATTATTGGGATGGTGGTTATTTTATTTTTATTTAAACAGTAAATAATAGTTCATTTTCCTTCATCCACACTTGATACCTTTTGTTTTGGTCTTCACTGCAATGTGACCTAGAGAAAGAATATGATCTGCAGAATTTTCTGTCTTTTTGGATCATAAAATCTCACACCCTCCTAATTTATTATGGTATTTAGTGATGGTCTTTTCACATTTCCTTCTCTTTGCATGAACGTGCTGTTTGGAAATGAGCCTCGGCGAGCATGTTTACATTGCATTCAGATTAGGAGGTATCATGTCCAAGTTGAAGACAAAATGGCTACTAAGTAAACCCTCTGCTTTTATTGTGGCTTTTCTTTTCAAGGAAAAAGAGCACATATGTTAGCTTCTGAAATTAACACTGCTTGTTTGATTCAGGTGAACTTGGGGAATAGCCCAAGCCCATGTTTGGTAGGAAGGAATGAAGCGATTTGCCCGGGGTGAGTGGCTTGCCTGGTGCCAAGTGCCTGTGACCGGCAGAGGCTTTCAGCCCCTTGCAGCCCTGTCTCCTGGTGCTTTCACAGGCGTTCCTCACCTTCACAGAGTGTTCCTCCTGGCTGCCTGCTTCCTGCACCGGGCTTCAACTTCCCTGCTGCTCTCAGGCAGCATCTGTTCCCTGCAGGTTGTGCTGTTGAAATGCAGTATTTGAAGATAAGGTTATTTTTTTATAAGAAAACATTTTCTTTTGATGTTTTCAAATCTTACATTTCTCTGTTGTGATCAAGCAGTCTTCCTTTGAGGTTGGAGTTTAATGTGAATTTGCATCTTCCTGGAGATGCAGTGGTTGTTTTGGTGCAGCAGGGATGAGGAGCGCTGCTGAGGACGTTGTGCACACTGCACCCCGATAAACAGTGCAAAGTCTCCTTCTGAACTGGCAGCAAACTGGGGTTTGCTCTCTGTTCAGTGGGTGCTGGTGATGGATAAACACCAGCAGAGGTTGTGGAAGGCCAGCTGTGAAAATGGCAGTGCACTGCTGTTAACAGAATGAGGCGTAATGAGCAGAGCAGAGCTTCTTCCTCTTTTAGCCTTCCCTCCTCTTCCTCCCCTCTTCCCCTGCCAGTTGCATGTGCTGGCAGGTCGGTGCGTTCAGTTCCCCCTTTGCTTCCCAGCAGGTTTAGCACATCCAGCTCAGTACTCTTCTCTGTTGTTTTTCCCTGGCTCCTTTTTCCCCCCCCCGCACGTGTTTGTACACATTGGATGGAGGCTTTTAGTTGGTTGGTCTTTTTAAAGGTTTCAGGCTTCAGATTGTATTGTCAGTGAAAATAGAATAGCAAAATATAGCAGCGACGTAAATACTAGACTTGAGGGTCACAAACAAGTCTATGCTTGTCCCTCCACAGACAAATATAGAGACTGATGCAGACCACGAGTGGGACAATGAGCTATTAATGATCTCAATTTGCACTTATTTTATTCTGTTTATTAAATTAAAATGTAGTTTGACAAAAATATATTAAGTAATTGTGTACATGTGGAGTCCCTTCAATTGAAACAATAGTTTAAGCCCTGCTGGTTGCGTTTGCAGGCACAGTCAGAATAGGTACTGAAGAGTTAAAAATATGCTTTTTTAGGCGTCCAGTTTGTTGGGGTTTGTTTGTTGTTTTGTTTTTGTTTTGTTTGTTTGTTGTTGTTGGGGTGTGTTTTGGCATAAAAGGTGACCACTAGTTCGAGGTAAGGAGGGGAAGATAAAAGAAGGACTTAGCTGTGCTTAAAAACAAATCACGAAGTATTTATTTGCATTACAACATCATATACAGGTATTTAACTGCTATTTGGTTACAGTAATTGAAGCTCATCACTGTCTATCTGCATTTGTGTCCCAGCTGCCCCACTTGAACACATGCAGCAAAGTGGTGTCTGGTTTTGTTCCGTGCTGCGTGTGAGGTGCCGAGGTGGTTGGATGTGTTCTTACGGTGTGGGTGAAGCGGGCAGAAATAATACTGGATGTCTTTTCCCATTGACGGATTAGAAGTCTAGACAGAGAGAACACGTCTTTGGGAGCCCAGCCTGGCTGATTAGTGTCAGCATGGTCGGGTTTGTAAATTGCCCTGGTCTTCACTGGACACTGGGCCTTAATCTGCCTGTTTTTATTTCTCTTTAGATTCGTTAAAGCTTTCATATTTATTAATAGCTTTTTGTCCAGACGTTGGAGCCCGAGGCGGGACAACCTCCCTAGTCAGCTGTCTGAGCATATAGACTAATGGGGTTTCACTTATTTCTTTGGGTGAGGGTACTGTATTACCAAGTGTGTGTTATTTGTATATGATGTTTCTGTACCCAAACATATGGTGGTGAAGACAGAGTTTACTCAGGATCACATTAACTTGCCAAGGAATATCTTACAGCTGAAGACAGCCAGCGAAGTACGGCGTGGCACAAGGATTGAGATGCAGAGATAGCCAAGGGAGGATGGTGTCAGCTGAGGGTCTGTCATTGCTGGCATAAAAGAAAAAGACCAACAGTTTTAGGCAATTTAATCCCTCCACTGACTGTATTAATCCAAAATCCAGTAGCTGCAAACATTGAAGGAGCAGACAGGTTTGTTTTCTTGTTCACTGTTGCGAAAAACTGGTGATGGTTTGCAATGAGCGCTTGTTTACCGTTGTAAATAGTAATCTGGTGCTTGCATCTGTGCATGGGTTGGCCCCAGCTTCTTTCATCTTGCCTGCATCTCAGCTCTTTTTGTCCTAAAGGCATCTGTTAGGATTTGAATATTGCAATTCTGCTTGAGAGGTTAATTTATCTCCTTCGCCACCCCAGTGTCTCAAGTGTAAACCAAGCTGAGGACCAGGCAGTGTGGAGTGGCAAACACAAAGCACTGCATTTGCAGCCATTTCAGGCTGGATGCGTGTGTGGGTTTCAGACCCATAATTTTTGTCCTCCAGTCATTCTTCCAGCTAGAAGTTGTATTGGAAAACCACATGAGCGACTCTGGGCAGTGCCAAAATTGTGTCCTAATGCCCAGTTTGTCTCATGTTGAAGAAGGAGCAGGAGATGAATTGTGCTCTTGTTATTGTGCTAGAAAACCAGATTAGCTTATTGTAACACCAATGTTTTCTAATCTTTAGAAGGCTCCATTCTTTTTTATGACTTAAAACATGCCTGCTCCCTCTTGCATCCATCACTCCTCATTAGGCATTGTCAGCAAGCGTGGATTGTCACTTAGCTGTTGGCAGAGTAAGTGTTCTTCAACTTGGGAAATGCCATTGAGGTTTTTTTGTAATAGGAATTGCTACTTATTTGTATAATTAGGTCAGCAGAAAAATTATTGATTTGATATTTTTAATAAAATTAATATTGATTGACCTGATATTTTTAATAAAATGCCTGGCAATGAGGAGGGAAGCTCAAAGGGTTTCAGGCTTTTAGCAAATACAGATGGATATACCTTTTTGGTATATCCTGGTGTTCTTTTGCAGTTGAGATTTCTTTATGTATTTTTTTAAAACAAGAATTTCTTGAGTCAGGTTGGATTAATGTGTAAACCAATCCATCTGCAATTTTCTCTTTCTTGTTGCTTTGGAGAGGGAGACTGGAAGTAAGAGAAAAAAAACCCTGACATCACCTTCAATATTTTGTTAAGTAGCCTGTCAAAACTGAGAGAACTCAAAATTTCCTCTGATTACAGAGTACTTGTGGTTATTCTGTGCCCCCAGCCCAAAATGCAGTGGCTGTCATTCCCTGCTTCATCCTGGTTAATTCATTGTTGGAGGTGGGAAACAGAGGTTATTCTTTAATTATGGATTACTGTTTTCTGTAAGGAAACTCAAATAATTATCATTGACAGGTGTACAGGCTGCACTTATTTCACTTAATCTGTGCAATATCAGAAGTGTGTTTACCTGCTTTGAAAAAGTACCTTGAGCCCCTTAGATGAGAAATTATGAGAATGTAAAACTGCAAAGATTTCTTGTCACTGACTCAGTTTTCCCTGGGTTCTTGGTTCCAGTGATTCCAGGTGTTGGTAAGGTTTGCCTATCCTGAATGTGTTTCCTGATATGGTGTATAAGCTGTCAAATACATAGGAAAAAATTGAACCATGGACCACCACAATTCATGGTGATTTCAGAGAAGGTCACCGCTCCTTGGGCAAAGCATTTAGCAGCTTGTCATTCTCCTTCATACTCTGCTTCCACAAATGGATAGGAACAGAAAGTGGAATTTGTTTAATTTCACTCCACCTGGTTCTGTACAAGTTCCCATGTAGTTCTTGTGGAGGAAAAATAGTGCTAGCTCTTAGGAAAGATGTTTCCATAAAACAATCCATCCTGTCACTTCATGTGCCTAATTCTCTGATTGCAAATTTTAAACCAGGATATAACCATCTGTGGTGCAGAACTCATGAATTGGGAAAATTCAATCCTACACCATTTGTCCCTTTCTGAACTTGACTTCTCCTGGACATGCCTCCATGGGTTGTTCCACCTTCCACTCCTCTGAAATAGGGCCGGGTTCGCCCTTTATGTTACTGCACATTCCTGTGTACAGGACACTCCTTTGTGGGGCAGCCCCAGAAGGATTCCTTCTCAGCAAGGCAGGGTTGAGAAGCTTTCTCAGTTCCGTGCTGAGGCCATCCCTGTGGTGCGGGCAGCGGGCCGGGCAGCGGCGCAGCCATCGCTGCCAGCGGCATGGGAGGAGGAGGAGAAACTTTCCAAATGGGGCACGGCCACCACAGTGCTGGAGTTTTTAGGTCAGCAGGTGTGCAAGCCAATTTGGTCTGCAGGCGTTTTTACAAGGTTAGAAAATAAACCTGAGTAAAATGAATGGTGACCTTTATGTAACCTTTGGAGAGCGGAGCTGAGGTTTTGTTGAATATCCTGGCTCTGAGTTGAAGGGAATAGCTTTGCAGAAAAAAGGTCTTTATAAACCTGCTTTTAGGAAGAGTGGATTTTTCACTCTTGTCTGTGAGTTTTGTTTGTCTTTGTTTTTTGAAACAATAGAATCTAAAAAAAACTATATGGGGGGGAAAACCACTATTCAAGTAATAAAAGATTTGGATAAGTTTTACTTTGTTCATTTGGAATGCGTTGGAGTGCATGCAGTTGTTGACTTCACAGTATCAAACATATGCAATTCCTTGTTTCATAAACATTTTACTTTCCACTGCAGGAGTTTCTTAATTGAACCAAGTCAGAGGTGTGACATTGTGGTTCAGTTCTGAGTCCTTAAGAAGGACAGAATTTCAGGGTTGTCATCCCAGGCCTCTGTAGCCTGGGTTGTTTGCTATTTAGGAGAGTTCTGCATTATTTACATGTGTCTGTATGCCAGTGGCAAGTAGGAATCCAAATCTCTACCTGAAACATCTACACTTGGAAACTCCCCCTAAAAGTTTCTGGACACTGCATAAATGAATCAGAAAAAAATCATATAATTGGGTGAGATGACAGTACTGCTCAGGTTGGGGTGATCAGACTTATCAGACTGAAGCACTGATTAATATTTCAATTAATTGGAGCTTGGGGTGGTTTTGTTAGTCTTTTTCTCTGTGTGTGTGTAGTTTTGAAAGCAGGGGTTGAGCTTAATGTTTTCATACAGATCCCATAAGTTATGTATGTTGCCTTCTCTTGTTACTCTACTCAGCTGCTTGCCAAACAGAAGTATTTGGAGAAGGGCCAGAGCTGCAAAATTCAGATCAGGATCCAAATTTGGATTTTTGGTTCAAGCCTTTCTAATATCTAATATTACAAAACCTGATATATAAATAAGGAGCTCTTTATTTTTAAACTGTGGCAATGAGGACAGGGAGGTGGCTCCCTCACCTCCCTCTGGAGCAGTCCAGGTAGAATGCTGGACTGTGTGTACAAGCTATCAGCAGGTGATTCAAGGTCAATTGAATAGGTGAAAAAGCAGTGTGTGCACTGTAACCCTGAAAGAGCCTGAGCAAGAGGCCAGCACAAATTGGTGTTTTCAAGCCAGTGAGAAGAATCCCCTAAATCTAAAAATTCTGGAAGTGGTGGGATATTTCTGTTACATTAGATCTTTGGGAATTTTGAGGGTTTGTTTTGTTTTGTTCTAAATGGAGTTATCCAGTATCTCAATTTTAATGCTTTCTTGATTTAATGGAAAAAGGATTATCTCTCACCAAGTAGGATGCTTGTTATCAGCTGCTGTGCCATCAACAGGCTTTCAGTAAGCTGCCCAGTGTTTTGTGGTGGAAAAAGACGGTGGAAAAAAAACCATTCAAAACTTCCCAAATATTTTCTTTGTGGCTTCTTTTTAATTGCTCGTGGTTGCTGTGGTGGCATTGTACCTGTGAAAGGGTGGCAGGCCGGGTGTAGCTGCAGGAGTGGGGATGGGGGCGGCTCTGGCTGGGACCTGCACCCGCTGAGTGGCCTTGTCCTCATGGCTGGTGTGACCTGAGCTGTTGTCCCTCCCCAGCTGTGACCCACAGACACCCTGCAAGGGCAGGGCCTGCCTGTTCCAGAGTGTCCCTGGCTGGCTGGGGTGTGCCTGTGTTCCTCCACAGCGATGAGTCCCGCTCCGCTTTCCCCTGGAGCTGCCTGGCAGCGCTGTCCCTTGCCCATTGTCAGGTGCTTCAGTCTTGTTCCTGGGGAGGACTTGTTTATTAAAGGAGGCACGTTTGTATCTCCCCCTGAGAGGAAGTTTGTGGTTAAATGTCAAGGTCTGTGATGGATGGCTGTCCTTTCTGATGGATGGCCTCACAGGCGTGCAGGCAACCTGTACTTCTCAGTCAGAAATTCCTGAGTGCCATTATAAGGTTTTGGGACACCTGTGGGTGAAAAAGTTAGATTGCACTGGACAGTAGGAATTACAGTTCATGACTTGGCATATAAAGCAAAGTGGATTATACTGTTTTTAAGGTGGTCAGCAACAAACTGCTGCAACTTTTTCTCAGTATAAACGAGGTTGCCTTGTAAGTATCAACACAATCGTCCTTTAGACAAACAAAAATTAGTTTGTAAGAAAAGCGTGCTGGATAACAGGATGGGCAGCTTGTTCTCCTGTGTTTGCCTTACCTCCTTCTTGCCCTTGTTTAGAAATCACTTGAAAATACCTGGAGTAGTCTTCGTGACTTCAGTGGAAATACTCCCGTGTCCCTTCTCCCTTCCTCTTCAGAACCACTGCTACATTAAAATACAGACTGGAAAGGCAGTTACTTAGTACCACAAGTGGTAACTCTTTGAAGACCTCTGAATTGAAAAGCTTCAACATTTATTTAATATTTTTTTGTGGATGGAATTTTAGTCTTGTTTTTTAATCTGCTCTGAAAACATGTGACAGCTCCTTCTTTCAGAACTGTGTTCGTTTTATTGCTAGTTCAGTGGAGGAAAGTACTTGAGAGGCTTGGGTGCTTGTTAAATTGGGAGAATTCTGCAAGGGGATTCTGGATCCTGTGTGAATGCAGTGTCTGGAGGCAATCTGAAATTGAGACTCGAGGCGTCTACTTCAGAGCTGGACATCCTCTGGCAGGAGCAGTTTGTTGTGTGGGCAGTGGTTTCCTGGGAAGAGCTCACAGGGTGCCCTGCCAAGGAGAGCTGTGCTCGCTGCTGCTCGGCATCGTCCGCTCCGAGCTGGGTTCGATGCTGCGTGCGAGGTCCTGATTGCTCTGCGGTCCTTGTGCTGCTTCTCTGGACCTTGGTAGCTGTGGGTGAGGCATCTGTGAGGCTGGCCAGCCCTTGGTGAAAGCTGCAACTCCTTCTGCTGTGATGGGACTGTCTGAAGAAAAGGCTAAAAATAATTTTGAACTATTTTTGCAGGAGTCAGATTGTGCTACAGAAACTTTTTATCCAAGCTCTGACAAAGTGTGACAAAATTCCTTTCATTAAGGGTGTATAAAAGGTTGGTCAATTTTCTTTATGATTTGATTTTCTTTCTCTGTTAAGCCTTTTAGCATGATAAATGGTGAGGGCCCACAGTTGCTATTTGTGGCCATATAAACTAAATTAGTTAGTTGATATTTAAAAGACAGTCAAGTTACTCACTGGCAGTAATCGGAAGCTGCACACCTGGAATCACATTTTGCTGAAGAGCTAAGCCTGCTTTTGTCTCCAGGAGCCTGTTCTGTAGCATTACCTTCATTATGCTTGATTTCAGTGGTATAGTTCAATCACTGACTCCTAAAAATTAAGTAAAATTAAATGGCAGCTGAGGGAAAAGTATTTGCCTCTTCCATTCAACAAGTGAGTGAAATGGGAATGGTATATATAATTTTAAAATGTAAGAAATACCCCTGCAAAAGGATATTTTGCGCATAATCTCTTAGTGGTTTGGAGATAGCTTGCTGAATCAAATAAAATATTTGGAAATATTAGTTGTTTGTGTGTGTTTAATTACACTGGACAAAGGTTTGTCTAAATGAAGTTCATAGTGAATCTTCAGTTAAATATTAATCTTGAGCATCATTTTATCATGCAGAAAAAAAGTTGAAATGCTGACCCGTAAGATTTGGTAACGTGTAATGAAGTCTGTGATCCATGAAGATACCCAGACACCTCTCTGTTACAGGTTACCTCTGAGTAGAAACCAGTCTGATTACCCTGTAGTGTCTCATTACCCTGAATATGCTCTGAGTAGTCAGTTTTTGGTTAATAGCAGCTAAAAAATTATAATAGTCATGAGCTCTAAGGCTAAGAATAAACACAAAATACTTAGTTTTGTTTAGTACCAGTGAGATTAGGCAGTCCTCACTTAGCTTTCATGGAACATACCTGCATGGACTGCATCTTTCTTGCTAGCAGCTTACTTCTCTTGGAGGGGGTAGGAATGTGGGTTCCTGTACCACTATGGCTTGTACAATCAAGTTGGTGAGACTTGTAAGGTAATTGAAAAACACAGTTTAGCTCGTGTGTGCCATGGGTCCATGTGTGGAAGCCCCTCTGTGAACACTTAGTCACCCATGTATGCACTGGGATGCTGTTGGGGAGTAGCTCCAGCTGTTCAGGGTGGAAATATTTGCAATGGGTAAGTGTTTGCAGTGCAGAGCTAATAATTGTTATTTGTCACTTTACAGTAATTCTTGTCACTAAAGTAAAGTTCTTAGTTACTGCTGAGTACTTTAAGTAGCAGTAGCTTTGTGGTAAGTGAGGCCTAGTGTAGGACCTGGAGATAGCTTGAGTGCGTTGTATTCTTTTGGAATTTGTCAAATTCAGAAAGGTGAGTTGCAGTTTTGGCTTGATTAGTTCAGCTCCTGAGCAAAGGAGTGGCAAAGCAGCATATAGTTCACAGTGAAAATTGAAATAAAACTGTGTTAGTAATCAGGATTTTCATTCTCGTAATGCAGACATCTGCTCTCCTGCTGCAATGTTTACGCATGATGTGATTCACAGGAATGAAAATTCAGACTGATCAATTCTGTAGTGCTTTTAAACAGTATGCCCTTCTGGAAGGACCCCTCAGACAGGTAATTGTGGGTGCCATTAGCATGAGACTCTTGCAGAAGCATAATTCAGTGGATTGTTAGGTGCTGCAAACGTGTGGTAGCCTGCAGGTGAATGTCAACAGCGCTGTTACCCTGGTGAGTACTTCTGTAGAACTGTCTGCATACATCTGAAATATAACTCTGTGCTCTTACAATTTTTGGTAAGTCAGAAGTTTAGTGCAGCTTTTCTGAAATCTGATCTAGATTTAATCAAGCACAGCCTTTTCTGGTTTTGACTCTTTTATTAAGTAAGCTGTGGTGTAACTGTGCAGCTCCCTGGGATGTTTAGAATATACATGCTAAGAATAATGAATCCATGCAGGTGTTCTGTAAATTGTCTGAATAGGGTGCTAAACTGATTGGCCTGTGTGGCTGTGGCTTCATTACTTTGCACTAGGACAGGTCACAAGCCCTCTGCTGTATTTTCAAAAGAAAACCATGACAATGTGAAAACTCTGAAATAGATGTCAAAATGCTTATGGATGATGCTGTGCCTGCAAAGCAGGTGTGTTACTTGAGAAGAAAATTACTAAGTTCTTAGGTTTTCAGGTCCTGTTCTACTCGTTGCCTGTAGAAGTAGGATGGCAAGGCAACAAACTGGCTGCACACATTGTTCCCTGTTCTGAGGACAGAGAACTGAACCCTAAAGTTGTGGGGTATTAAATGTTGGTCAGATGTTTGCTGTTCATAATTTCCATTCATGAGCAGGCTTTAGATGAAGTATTCTGATAGACTCACTTGCTGGGCCATCACAGCTGCAGAGGCAGCCTGGCAGGGAAGGAGGCAGTGTGTGGGGTGAGTTCATGGTGTTGGCCTGCCCCACACTGCAGCTTCTGCAGTGCTGCCCTGGAGCTCTGTGCTGCTGCTGCTGTGGAGCTGGGCTGGCCTGATGGTGGCAGCCCCAGAGCTGCACAAATGATCCAGGTGGGAGCAGCCAGTCCTGCCGTGCAGGGCCATGTAAGATACCTGTTGGAAAGATTTGATTTGCCACCTAGGGGGTGAGTGCAGTTGTGTTTAAACTCCTTTTTAGAAAATCCTTAAGAATTGGAGTAGCATGCATTTGTAACTCTTCTGAAGATCCTAGTTTAGGGTTTAAAACCATTTTAAAAGGTGTCACATAGATTATTTTTTCTACCCCCAGAAGCAGAGGATGATGGAAAGCTGATAAGTTACACTGCTTTAGCATTTAGTGAACTGACCTCTGAGATAGGCAAGAGTCTTCTGGCTACTCCCAGCTCTTTATTTGCAGAGGCCAGAGAGCTTCTGTGTCTAGAGTGGGCTGGAGCTGATCAGCAGAGGTGAGTGAGAAGTGTCTCAGTGCAGGTGCAAGGCTGAAGGATGGAGGCCTGAAAGATCCTGATGGGAGGTTGTATGGTCACCATCAGGCAGCAGTACCATGTTCATCCTGCATCTGTTCAGCTTTAAATTTTCACCTGATGGTGAAGTCAAGGACAGGAGAGGGTTCTGGGATGTGCCAGTGAGCAATATGGCACAAGTTGGAGAGAAGTTGCCTTTGCTATGGCATTGAAGCCATGCCTATCTAGCAGGAAAGAAGTAAGTGACCCTTTTAGTAGACAGATGCTTGGAGATACTCGGGGCATTACTCAGCACAGGGAAACCTAAGAGGTTGCAAGAATTGCATTCCATGGGAGTCAGCAATCGGGTACAGGTTCCTCAAGTGGAAAAAAGGGTGCAGAGGAACTGTGTGGTGGGCAGCCATGAGAAAAAGGAGCAAGGAGAAGGAGGAATGCATATGTGCAGAAATTGGGGCAGAAGCAGGGGTAATGGGATGTTGCAAGCAGCCTTGGGAGGAGAGGGCTAGATAAAAGCTGGATTTGTTTGCAAAAAGACAGGCTGATACCTGTGGGGGAGCTGTTTGATGTGGAGGGGAGAGAAGGATATCTGTGGCATGGAGGAGGGATGAAGGGTGTGCCGGGGAAACTCTGCAGGTTAAGCTGGGCCTCCTCAGTGCAGTGTCTGTGAGAGGCCCAGGGCAGCCCCTGGATTGCTCCACTGCTTCCCAGAGTGTGCCAGGCCCAGGCAGCGTGTTGGGAAGGCTGGGGCATATTTCCAGGCTGGCAGTGGGACACCTGCAGCTGTTGGCCCTGCAGGTTTTGGGGAGGGGATGGCTTCTTGTGACTTGAGAAGTGTGTGGGGCTCTGCAGGGCAGGGGGGTCTCATCTGCTCCCCAAGGATAAAGCCACAGAAGAGCTTGGATGGAACTGGACTGTGGCGCTGCAAACCAGGTGACAGCCCCTGGGTATCAAATAAACAGGGAAATAAAGAGGTACAAGAGGTAACAGTAGCAGCAAATCTCTCTGATAAGAGAACATAACTAGGATATGTGGGTCTTGAAAATGTTGAAGGAAATAATGTGAAATAAAGAAGAAGAAACCCAGTTTTTATCAGCAGGCTTAAATCTGCCATCCGGGCACCTGTGCCAGCATTGGGAAACACATGTGGTGGGAAAGCCTGGCTGCAGAGCTGCTGACACTGGGAGCTGTTCTGCTGGGTTCAGCTGAGTTCTGAGCTATGTACAGTAAACACAGCGTTGTGCAGATTTGAACATTTCTGGGTGTGTGTTACATGTAAGCAGAATGTAGAACTCTTCCTATTGTCTCACATTAATATTGTTTTGCTTTGCCATCAAGTGTCTGTAGCCACCATTTCCCAAGGGAAAGGCAGTGGAGAACCAGGCCTGTGACCTGTGGCAGGCTGATGTACAGCAAGGTGCTGCCTTCCTCCTCCTCCTCAGCTTGTTGGCTCTGCAGGCATGGAAGAGAAACAATTTTGTGCATGTGTTTTATAGATGCGCTGAATTTCCCGTTTGGTTTTTAAGTTCTGCTGAGGAGTGTCACCCCCTTAGTTTCACAAGGCATACTTTCTTAGAGCCATGTGGGACAAAGGCTGGAGAAAACTCCCAGTGTCTCATTGCTGGCTTTACAGTGCCTCCAGTTCAGACCCTTAAGTAATGTTGTGATGGGGCTTCTGATGACCTCAGCTGAAAATAGCACAGCAGGTCTCTTAGCTATCTATAGACTGGATTGTGAAGCAACCAAAAGTTGATTTGTTTTTTCATAATTAGAAACCCAGCAGTTTTCATTATGGAATATGTGAGTTGTTGCAATGGATGATTGCTCTGTAGCCACAAACCTGCATGTCTGGTTTGTGCAGCATCCATCTTTCTGTTTTCAGTGGGACATTCCTGAGATGAAATTTCTACTGAAATAGGTTTTTTGTTTTCATGATGCTTTTTTGAGGTTGTAGATTGTTAGTAATAAATACAGGATGCGGCTCCTCTGAAGTCGTATTATCTTCCCACATCCTGTACAGAGGGCACTGCATCCTTGGAACAGAATCTCCTGCCTGAATGTAACAATATGCACTGATTTTAATTCAGAGCGGTGCTGAAAAAGCCAGGGTGAGAGCTGTGTAAAAGCATTTTCTTTGTCTCTTCTGAGAGTTCATTACAGTAACTCATGGCAATATACTGAATTTAAATAAATGTTAAAAAAACCCCAACCCTAGGAACTTAAATGACTGTCTTGTTGGAATAGAGCACCTGGCAGTGTGTGGTTGTTGCAAGTTCTTCCCAGTTATTTTAAGAATAGGGGAACAAGCCTTTACCATTGAATACAACTAGATTTCTTCAGAGAGCTGAAAGAGATGTTTATAGACCTACATTTCAGATGTAGGTATTCTGATGTCTGCTGGCTAATTGTTTCTTGGCAGTTCATTACAATGGGCTATATTTGAGACTTGGGCATTTCATTAGCTGCCTCATCTTCCTTCTTTGTTCAGCTGTTTGTATAGTTGGCATTATTTATACTCATAAAATGATCATAGTGTCAGAAATGGTGAAGGGATTAAATTTTTATTCTCTATGAACTATTTTAATTTCATTTATTTAAGTAACAAGTGTTAAAGTCACGCGTTTGATGCATTTTAACCTGCATTAATTTCAAGGCAAGCTGAACCACTGTTTTTCATCACTGTGATGTAGCATTGCTCCTTCTTATGCCTGATGGAATAACTAGTTTAGCTTATTCTCTCTGGTGAGTGGCAGGAGGTGGATTAGGTTACAGGGAGGATGAAGTAGTTGCAGCTCACCCTTCTTGTTGCACTCTTTTATTGGCTTGCTGAGAGTTTGCCTCCTGATTTTGCTGAGAAGGGTGATTTGCCTGGGACTGAGGAGGAATCTGCTTTCAGACTAAAAGAGACAATATTTACCAGTTGGTGAATTCTCGCTTTGATTACATTTTGAGGCCTGAGAATTGGACGCTTTTTTGCATTTCCAGTGGACACTGCTCTATTTTTGTACTTCAGAGAAATAGCGACATTTCATGTGCTTTTAGGATGCAATTGTGGTCCCTGTGGCTTTTATATGGAATAAAAATATATCTGCATTTGAATCCTGAAAGACCGAATGTGTCTTGCATTAAATGTTTTGCCACTGTTTGCCTGTGTTTGTGCTAGGCTCAAGTGCCTGGTGTCTGGGGCAGGACCCTGGGCTCTCCCGGGGGAGGGAGCAGTGCAGGCAGGGACAGAGCCCCTAGGTGGCATCAGAAGCCGCCTGATTTTTGGCTGCTGCCTGCCCGAGGGTGAGAGGTGAGGATGGGAGAGGGTTCCTGGGGTGCAGGGCCATGCCTGGGGTGTGCTTTCCTTGCTTGGTGCCCCGTTCTGGAGCTCTTATGGCATTAGCCGAGCAGTATGGATAATCGTCATTTCGCTCATTCAAACAAGTTTCAACCCTGTGCAGCTCTGCTTTCTAAATATTTAATTGAAATGCTTTTACAGCCATTTTACTTCTTTATCACTGTGAGCCAAGCCAGACAATGTAACATGGCATATGTTAAGATGTTAATTGAGTAGCAGCACACATAGGCGGCTGTTTCATAATTTTCTCCTTAGATGATCCTTGGCTCCAGTTTAACATTTCTTTGTGCTTCTGAGTGGAAGGTTATATAAAGATATATTTAGAGCTGTTAGTCTAAGAAAGAGAAGCATTAATTCAGTAAGATTAAGAATTAAGGGCTGATTGCTGCAGGCACTGCTGGGACACAGTGCTTGTCGTGGTAAGGATGTGATAATAGTACCTTTCTGATAGTACCACTTACTGTAATGGGGTTAGTAATCCTTTTATTGAGTGGTTTCTCACAGCACACAGAGTAAATAGAGCTTCTTTTTTTTTCAATGTCACCTGATGTCATCAGAGTAAAATTTCAGACTGAATCTTTCCAAAAGGGTATGTGGTCAGTTTAATTATGACCTTCCCTATTTTAACAAGGTTTTCAGAAAGATGGCTTTGCCAAAACTGTCACTGTTGGTACTTTGTACTGGACTCTGACTTGTTTTCCTTGGGAGCTGAAATGGATTTTTGCAAGAGGGAAAGGGGCAGCAGGACACCACACAGGAGGAGTTCCTGGGTGCTGCCAACACCCAAATGCCTCCTGTGCCTGGGAGACCCATACCTGGCAGTGCTGCTCGGGTGCTCCCAGCAGGAGCAGCCCTTGCAGAGTGCCCCTAGGCCCTGTTGCTACACAACCTGCGGGGATGGTGTGGGGGAACAGCTGATGCCGTGGGGAATGGAGGCTTTTCAGTAATTTTCAGTAATTCAGTAATTTTTTGAAAGGACATGTGGCCAAGACACTTCTTCTTTGGCAGACAGCTCTAAGTGTTGTCTTGAGTATTCTTCTCTTGTGGAAGGCTTGTTTTCAGGTGTGAGTAAAATACCGGCACCGCAGTGTCACCATACACTATCAAAATTATATACACTACATGTGAGCTACTCAGAACTTTCCTGTGGCCTGAACAATCCCTGATGGGCTTTTGGTTTTTCCATTTTTCCAAAGGATGTTTATTTTATAACTTCGTAAACATTTTCTCTCTCAGATGGCTGAGAGGGTGGTTTGCAGTCTTGAGGTGAATAACTAGGTAACTGTGCCCATGGTAAGTAACTGCACTTTTTCCATTTTAGTTGCAACTTTTTGTGGTAAGTCCTGCATTGTTGGGTAATAATGCAACTTAATACTCTAGTACTGGAAACTGAGACCCTGCAGAGGGGAGCCCTTGCTGTCTGGTCAGGAGTTAAGCCCTGCCTTCCAGATGTAAGGCTCAGTTATGAGCAGTGATGGAAAGCAGTTTCTTTTCATCAATTGCATTATGGTTTGGAAGAAATAATGTTTTCTCTAGGCTGTCCAATAAGTGGCAAGCACATGAAACACAGCTATACAGATGCTGGTTTTGGGAGGATGTTTCAGTTCATGCAAATATTTGCAATCTTGGGCTGAATGGGATACAGAGTATCTGTGGTAGTTTCGTGGAATGCACCAAACTTTTGATGAAAAAATCACTCTGGGCTTCCCACATCTGACTACCTACTCAAACCATTATTAAATTCTGCACAACAAATGGTAGCTCTGTGTGTCTGCTGAGTTTGGTTGAACTGGCTCTGCTGTTGTTGACATCCTCCTCCATTTGAGGGATGAGTCCCCTGCCAGTGCCTGAATGGTGAGAGCCATGTCCTGTGTGACTTTTGGGGCTGGGAGGTCGCCCCTGACTGAGCAGAACAGCGGTGTCCTGGAGGTGCTGCTGTCCCCAGGACACAGCCCAGGAGCCCCGGGGGCAGCATCGTGCTCTGGATGAGCTCAGCTCCAGGAGAGGAGCTGTGCTGCAGGGTGGGTGCTCCCTCTGCTCCTACAGTGTTGGTCAGGCTGCTGCCTTTCACAGGGGCTGAATGCTCTCAGCTGCAAAGCTGATAAGGGTTACTTTCAGTGCTGTGCAGGCTTAGGGAAGGCTCAGGGTTAACCAGGTGGTAACTGATAAATTCAAGGGCTTTCTTTTATTTCTCCCAACCACCTCCCTTTTTCTGGTCTCACAGACATAAAGCTTCTCTTATCCCTTGTAGTTATATGGCTTCTCTTATTTGCAACATTAAGGAGGTACTCGTGCTCAGAGCAACTCAATTGTGCCACTTCTGGTAATACAATAGTCCCATATTGCTCAGTACAATTCAGCTGCCTCTTCCTGAAAGTAAAGTATTGCTTAATTAGAGGAAGGTTGGCAGCATCTGGTTTTATGCCACTTAAAAAAAAGAATTGCATCTCCTTGCTTTATTCTTCTGCTTTTTTCCCTCTCTCTCCCTCAGTGCAAAGTAAACTCAGCTGCTCACCTGAGAAGAGAGCACACTCCTCATTCTGCCCATGCCAAGTCAGGGCTATTCGGAGCAGCAGTACATAAATAGGTCAGGGAAAACAGAAATGCATACTTTGGCAGAAGATAGAAGAGCAGTTTGAGGAAATACTTTCATCTGATTTCTCCTGATCATTCTCCCAAAGATAATTTGAGGAGTTTGTCTTCAGCCTTTAGAAGCATGAGTTGCTACAGCCTTTGAAACTTACCTTCAAGAATCCTTCAGAGGTCTTGGCCCTTCCTGTAAGGCTTTTTGCTGCAGACCCAAACCAGCCAACATGTGGTTCTCTGGGAAGTTGTAGGGTCTGGGGTTCTCCATGAGACACAGCAGCTCTTATAGGAAGCTTCTCCAAGCTTTTCCAAGCACAGCCAAAGAAACCTCCTTTTCTCTGCTGTTTTATTAATTAGTAGAAGCTGTGTGCATATTTTTGAGTGGCTAGTGGGTAGGTGACCAGAAATGGCCAGATTGATGTGCATTGATGGTGTTCAGAGCAGACTTGACATTTTTGAAGAGCATTGCTCTAGACAGTACAACAGGGTCCCTCTTGAGTCACTCTGTGTGCCTTAACTTTGCAGCAGTCAATAGGATGGCACCCACTGAATAAGTGCCTCCTTTTTGGTTGTGATAGTGTCTGTATGTTTTGATGGGAGAGGAGCACATACAAGGTTTTGATATAAAATTTTATGCTTCACAGTTCTTGTGTTGGGTCATTGGGCACAAGTTGGCAAATCCAAGGCAGTTGTAAAAGCAGCCATATTTGTTGTTGCTCACAAGAGACGACTACTCCCAAAATCACAGATCTTGTCCTGGATAAAACTGCTTGAAGTAGCCTGAATTAATTTTTGGATCAAGGAAGTAGACTAATTTAACTTGAGGGAGATGAGCTATGAAAGAGAGTAACACCAGCTGTGCTTCTAGGTGGGGGTGAATCACAATGAGCCTCCAGGAGGAACAATGCTGGCTGTGGGCTTTAGGTGCAGTTTCTGAGTTTCTAATGGGCTTAGGTTCCAAATAGATTCAAATGGTTCTTTTCATTAGAAAGAACATAATTCCTGCTGCTCTCTTGCAGCTACTGCTAGGCGTGCAGCAAAATGTGTGGGTAATGGCCTCCAGATGTTAGAAATGGCTCTGTGAAGGGCCTGATTCAGCCTGGTTGTTGGGATTGCTGGTTGCATGCACGTAATTGCAGTAGTAATTAGGTATGGGATGCATTTGGCAGGGACAGAAGCAGACTGACTGACTTGTAAATGAAACTTCAGCTTTCAGAGCATGCTAAAGAAGAAGTGGGGCAAAATAAACAAAGATGGCAGGTGTAACTGGGATGCCTGTCCCTTTGTCACTTCTAGCACTTGTTCTTTTATCTCCTGATGTGCTGGGGATGTATCCTGCAGTGTCACCAAATGGATTGTTTCTCTACAGTGCTCAGGTCCATGAGGAGGTCACTTCCAGTACTGTCCCAGTCAAAGGGCTCATTCCTCAGGGTTGCCACTGCTTGAATTTGATTGCCTCTGCTGGAAGGGAAATAAGCGTTTTTGTTGTTAGGCACAAGGTTTATAAAGTGAAGCAACATTTACCTGTGCTCTGGGTAGAAAGAAAGACACCTCAGTTTACCACTAACAAATTTTAATTATGTCCTCCCAGTATACTCAAGAGCGTGGAGCAGAAGATGGAAAAAATAGTTTTTAAATAGAGATCACACTTAGCCCTCTTGAAGCAGTGGGACCTTTGCCTTTTAAAATGTCACAACATCTGATTGCAGATTGGAGGACATGAGCTTGACTTTCCTTTTTGTGCCACCAGTTTACAAAAAGGAAACAAAGTGAGCTGTATTTACTGGCCCTATTATTTATTACTGCTCCTCTGCTGCAGCTTCTCAACACTGTTGATCGGTGCTGTAGGAGCAGAGGTCACAACTGGAAGAGCCTGAACTAAATTTGAGAGTTTACAATTCCTGACTCAGACTGATACTTGGAGATAAAAGGACAGCTCTAGGGATCTCCTGCCCAGCTGCCTCCTGGCAACTTGCCTCTTTCTCTTTGCAAGAAGAAGACGTTAATGCAGATGGGCGTGCTGATGGTCAGGTTGGCAGAAGGGAAGCTGTGCTGGCTGGAATGTGCTCTCCTGAAAATCCCAGTGCATGGTGTTTGCAAGTCTGTAGAGGGTGTGTTTGGGCTAAGTTTCCTATGTCTGTACCCTGCATCCCCTTGCCCTTTATGCACCCTTTCTGTGTGAGCTGCCATGTGAAGCCATACAAGAGGTTTGGGTACAGAATGGGTACATATGCCTGATTCCTGTTGCCTGCTGCTTTGTAGGAGAGGCTGCTGATCTGTAGCAGCACAGGGACTGTTAGACCTTGCTCGGGGTTGGAGGCAGTGGTGGAGTCCAGGGTGGAGAAGTGCTGCTGGAGCATCCCCATCAATTTGCTCAGCTTTGGGCCAGATGCACTGGCAACATGCAGCAGCAGCAGGTTTCCATGCTTGGTGTCCATTGACCTTTCTGCTAAGATGGTGGCTTTTGATGAGTGAGAGGACATTTAGGTTCCCCTTCTTCAGCTGCTGCATCTTTCCCAAGGCAAGGCAAAGCTTCCATATTACCATCCTTGGTACTCCCTGTTCTTCAAAATCTCCAGCAGCTCTGCTTTACTGTCTCTGTGTTCCTGTCTACCCACCTGATGGCTTCTCCTACACAAAGTCAGCTGAAATGGAAGGCTGCTGATGGATCTGCTTCAGTGAACTTGTCAAATGTTTGTACCTGTTGAAATCTTTTATTGTATTCTGTCACTATAACCTGAGCAGTTCTTCTAGGGGAAGGGGCATCAGTGTTAGCAGCCTCTAGGAAACAGATCTTTAGACTGTCTTGTTTCAAAGTGGAAGTGGTGTAACGAGCAGGGCAACTAAACTCCTGCCTCTGAGCATCTGATGGAACAGTAGATGCTGGTTCCTATCACCACCAGACACCAGAGCCATTTGTTTTGCTTGTTTCTTACTTAGAGTTTTAGGAGAGCCATCAGCTGCCTAACTTAATCTAGCTTTTTTAGCACCTGTACAAAAGTAAAATTGCTTCCATGAGATGTTTTGTTGCTTAAGGAGATTGAATTATGTTTTATTTTATTGTTTGATGCTTGTTCAGTACATGTTCAGGCTAGGGTTTTCTGTGTGGGAAACCTGCTCCTCTTCAGAGCAGTGGCACAGTGCCTTCAACTAATGCTGTCAGATGAGGCATGTGAAGTACAGCACCCTT
This sequence comes from Chloebia gouldiae, assembly GCA_003676055.1. Classification (NCBI taxonomy): domain Eukaryota; kingdom Metazoa; phylum Chordata; class Aves; order Passeriformes; family Passeridae; genus Chloebia; species Chloebia gouldiae. The sequence goes on from QUSF01000015.1 coordinate 5,098,955, forward strand.
AAGAAACACAAGAGCTGCTCATGGGTGTGTTTATAGGAAGTATAATAAGTTCCATACTGTTTGCCCGCCTTGGCGCATGCACTGAGGTCATTCCTGGCATATTTCTATTGAATCTCCACCCAGCGTAGTCTTAATAAGCCAGCTGGGAGGTAAACTAACTTGGAAAACTCCAGAGTTGCCAGTGGAATAACAGCTGTGTGCCTTGTAGCAGCTCTTTGGAAAGCTAGAAATACATGCCTTGAAGTGGTGGGATTTACTGAAGCATGGGGAGAAGGGGATGTTAATTGTGCTTACAGATAAACAAGTCAAAAGCATTTGAATTGTATAAGAACTACAGTAAAAAGTTGTGATATCCATCCTGGCTGCATTGCAGCTTGGGATAATAGTTACAGTGGTATTTCATTCAAAAATTCAGTTCTTATATAAAAGAACAAGCAGCAAGAATTCTAGCAAGCAGTTAAGTTTGGGTGACTTTCTACAGAAAAATAGCTGACTATTATTCCATAGACTAGTAGGATAATTCAGAGTAAGATATAAAGCCTGTAGTGCAGTGATAGAAATTCTTATATGTAATGTTTTTGTCATTGATTTTAGACTAATTCCATATTTCTCTTCTCTTTCTTCCCTCACATCTAGCAAAACTGTACAATCTAAAGTGGACTGCATTTTGGTAAGTACAACTCCAGAATGCTTTTCAATATTTAATGAGCTGCAAGACCAAAATAGATGGCTCTGGAGACTGACAGCTATTATCAAGCCTTTCCTTAGCAGTACTTGAAGGTACTACCACTGAATGTGATGAAAATTAGTTACCATCTCAGGTACCTTCCCAGAAATGTGCAACACTGCAGGTCCTGTTAGCTCTGCTGTAATGCTTAGGGCAGAGAGATCATTTTTTGAAGTGGGAAAGGCCCTCGAATTGCAAAAACATCATCTTCATTTATGCATTATCATTTGACAGGATCTAGGCATTGATAAGAGATTATTTTTAGGAAGCACTAGTTCAGAAAGTGGTTTTATTTGTTTTAGTAGTGAGCGGGTTGCAAGTTTTTTTAAATCAGTCTTGAGTTCATAAATCTTAGGACTGGAAGGAATTGCTTATCCTGACTTTCTACCTGCAGCACTTCATCCAGAAGTACCAGTGGATAAGACAAAAAGTGTCATAGACAACCATCTGAATACTTTCATATAGTATGGCTGAGCTAACAAAGAATACTCTTCAAAGCCACATAATCAAAGGTTAATTCAGGTGATACTGAGTTGTTTTGCCTTAAAATATTTTAATTTATTATTGTATAAGATTTAAAGCTTTACTATGTTTCAGATAAACTTTAGACCCCATTTAACCTCTGTTTAAAAGTTCTTAGATGCACCTAGTGGGAATATGGATGCAGAATGTAATTTTTATCCCCTTTATTCCTTATTGACATTTGTGAACACCAAGCAGGTGCCTGAAATCTTAATTTTGTATGCGAGTCTTCAGCGGTAAAAGGACAGATTGCAAAACTGCACTTGTAAAACTCTTTTAACACCAGCTATTTCTGTAGAAAAAAAAAAGGGATGTTGGGATGTTTCTAAGTAGCATTGGAGAGGGAGTAAATAAGTAGGAGGCTAACCAGTCATCTACTTTTGGCAGTCTGTTTTAAGAAAATGGAATTACGATAGGACTATTTTTGCATTAAATTCTGCAGATTAATGGACTTTGTGTACTGAGGCAGGGATTATCAGTTTGCATTGAGGGTATTGGGTAGGTCTCATCCTTTGGATTGACAGAGAAGTCTTGGACACAAAGCAGTCTCCATGGCTTGACTTGGAACAGAGCAACAGTGTCCTGATGGTCTAATTTTCTGTTCCAGATTCCTCCTTTTCTGTCCTGCTGATGAGTTCAGAGGAGTTGTGTCAACAGTGGAAAAGCCACTCTAGGTTAGCAAAGGTAGATCTAATGCTCTTCAGGTTTAAAAAAGAAAAATCCAAGATCAGAATAGTTTGAGGAAATCAAAATATACCTGAATTCTGGCAAAATGGTTTCTGTGGTTTTAAGTGCTTTGGAAAACTGTGAGCTGCAAGACAGAATCTAAAAGCATGTTGAACTGAAAGGCTGTGTCTGTGTAGCTCTGAATCCCTCCTTAGCATCAGTCACAGCCCCGTGTGCAGAGCTGCACACAAATATTTGTCGGCTGCCAAGTTCAACTCAGTTCAGCAGGGAGAGAAGTAGGAAGAAGCAGAGGTGATGGCAGTAGCCTGGTGTGGAGGTGGCTCACAGCAGAGCTCTCAGTGTAAGGGCACTGAGACTGCAGCTGCTCATCCAAGAGTCCAGAGTTACCTGCCTTCAACTTGTTACACTGCACCACTCACATTCCAAAATACTGTCAGTTTCTGGGAGATCATAAGAAAAATCATTGTATACTGTGCAATCCAAAAACGATAATTAGCAAGAATTGTGGTGTAAACAGTCATTAAAAATTCATTATAGCATCTTTTTAACTGTAGTAAACATGTCTAGCAGTAGATTCTCTTATGATTTCGCTTGTTATATTTGTAGCCACATACTAAGTGAACTTTTGAACCCGATTTTTTAAATTATTTGCTCCATATAGTCACTCAGCAAGAAGGGCAAGGTTTCTTTCCTTAGTCCTCTGAAGAGGTCAGTGCTGGTGAGAGTGCTGGATCAATGATCCATGGAAACCAGAGCTGCTGGTGCTGTGGCTGTGCTGAGGCAGTGTCTGTCAGTGCTGTTGGCAGCAAAGGTGCCGCTTGTCTCTTGGGCCCTGCAGGAGATAGGCAGAAGCTCCATGAACCCTTGGCAACTGTGCTTGGGCACTGTCAGAAAAAAAGTTGCCATGTCTTTTTAGGGCTTGTTTGGAATCTTTAACACGTGAAATATGTTCCTCCTTCTGCTGAGATAAAGTATATAAAATGTATTTATTAGCTGCTTTCTAGAATAAAAGGGTGTTTTTAGTATTAGTTATTTTCTGTCTTGGTGATAGTTTGAACAAGCCATCTGACCTAGAGTAATTCACCTTTGCTTTTTGTTTCTCTGTTCATAGAGTGGGGCAATGATTGCTTGACTACTTTGCTATTTTTAGTTCTGGTTGTTAAATAATAGATATTTGTTCTGCTGAAGTATGACAAATTTCAGGGCCTTTCTGCCAGTAGGTGCAAGTTACATTGCCATTGGCACTGCCTTTTTCACTTTGAGTAGAGGATAGTTGTCTATAAATCTCAAAATGTGGAAAGAAATATTAAGAGCAGTCCATGCTCTCTAAAACAGTAGTCTTGCATAAAGCTTGCAGAGTGTCCCTGGCCTTCAGCTCCTGTTATCCAAATTTGAGGACAAAAATAACCTGTAATTCTGCTTTCATTATGGAAATTTGAAATAGTTCAAATTTGAATGACATTTGCACTGTGCACATGACAGAAGTAGCAGCTCTTCTGATTGTTTCTTACTATATTCTTCTTCTATCTTATTTAAAGTTTGGCCTGACTAGGTAAACAAGCCAGAAAAAGCACATGGGTTTTTTGCTTGGAGTTTTCCTTTGGTAATCCCTTTTGACAACTTTGAAATAGAGCTTGACTAATGTTTGTGACCTGACAGTAGATCAGCAGTCAGAGGAGACCAGAAGCAGAGAACCAAACCACCAAGGTCAGGAACCCTGAAATATAGTCTTTGATTTTGGGGATTCATGTTCAAATCTCTAGGTTCTCTGCTTCAGGCAGAAACATGAATAAACTCAGTTTACTATAGCACAGATTAAGACCTTAACCTTATGCTAAACAGATCTTTGTCTCTTTATGCTGCAGAAACTTGCAGTGGCAAGTTAGTGTCTCCCAGAATGGAAACAGATATCAAAACCTGCTATTTTCATTTTTAAAAACCCTACCCCACATAATTTTGGTCATTCTGGTTTATTTCACAGGTGTTTATTTTGCTGAATCAAAATGTCTGTTAAAATTATAAAGAAAGTTTCATCTGTTTCAATGAAAATCTTGTTCTATGTCTATCTTAGGCATCAAAAGGACAGATTCATTTGGAGCAGATCTGTGTGGTTTAATTTGTTTGCTACTTATTTTGTGCATTTCTGTAGTTATCCATCTGTATAACTGTCGGAACAGAAATCGCAGAGATGTCTGTTCCTTTATGTGTTACTGAAAGTCTTTGCCTAGCTGTGACTTGAGGTTTTTAATTCTTTGTCCTTAGTTTTTCTGTCTCAGTATATAAGATTATGGAGGTATTTTGAGTGCTTGATAGATTTTTGGCTAAATTGAAGGAAAGTCATAAAAATTAGTATGAACATTGCCTGTTCCCCATCTTCTTTGACTCTTCCTTTGTTTTTATGGTTCCAATTGCAGGGGATAAAGGTAATGTGGTAATGAGTACCAGAGGCAATGCTTTGTGCTGGCTTTACACCTCAGTGTCCTGCAGGCAGTTTAGAATGTTTGTGCATTTTTCTAATGCAACTTCAAGAAATATGATTTATAAATAGCCTTTGGAGAATTAGACCATCTTCATCTGATGTGATAGAACCAGCCAATCAAGGTCAGGATACTTCAAGCAGGATTTTTACTTAGATCCTTTTAAATAGCAGAAAAGGATTCCCCAGACATTGCACAGGCTCAGTGGTTTTTAGAACAATAGTAGCATAAGCTTTAACAGGTTGCACAAAGGGGAGTTTGTCCAAGATGGTGCCAACATCACATTCTTCCTTTTGATGCCACTCAAATGGCATCATTCCTTTTTTCTTCCACTCTAATGACCTGTTTTTTCCACACTGTTGACGTATTTGAGGATTGGGATGGGAATTTATAGAATATTTTGTGTTCTTGTTTCTTTTTATTTATTTCTGTATGCATCCAGCCTAGCACAAAGAATAACACAGAATGAGTGAACCTTCTTCTTCTTGGTCAGTTAGTAGAGCAGCTGAAGTGCTCTTCCAATTTCCCAAATTCTGTGATTCTGATTGCATTAAGAAATTGTAAATTTTTGATGCTTTGAACAATTGTAGTAACAGCAACTGCAGTTATTACTGGATCCACCAGACTTTTAGCATTGAGAACTGATGGATGTCAGCTGAGTTTGAAGAGACTGTACTTACCAAGACTGTAACCAAGTTTTGAGGGTTTCAGAAATGTGTAGAGAAAACAGCCTAAACAAAACACTGTTTAACAAATTTTAACTGAACAAAATGCAGTCTTTCCCAAATCTACTTGCACTGACTGTCACACTCCATCTCATTGCTGCCACTTACTCAGTTTCAAGATGATTTTCTCTAAATAGATTCAGTCTCATCTAATAAGCTTAGGTTTATCTAATTATCAGCCAGGTAGGATTACCTCTGTGAGCTGCCTGTGACTTCTTTTAATTCTCCCATTCTGAGGAGGTCCTGCCTTCCAGGGTTTCCCTGCTACTGTTGCTGGAAGCTGAAGGAGTTGTGCAGAAAGTGCTGCCTAGGGCCAGGCATGGAGAGGAGTGGGGTTTGAGTGCAGACAGTGAGGTCACATCACTCTCCAGCTGCCTCTGCCAGGGATGGATGAGAGGAAGCTGTAATCAGCCACCTCAGATGTAGCAATGCAGTTTTGCTCACGGGAGAGTGACTGGCTCACTCACATCCTTTGGAAAAGGTTCTGCTAACACAATCCCTTTTTGTTGTTTTGTTTTTCTTTAATTAGGGGACTGTGTAGCAGAGAGGCTCAGACAGGGCCCTTCCACACAGCCCCTTTGACCTACCATGACCCAGAAATGGCTTCAGCTGCAGTGGGCACTGAGACTACTGCATTGTACTTTGATGGAAGTTTTCATATTTCTTCTAAAACCTTGCCTCCTGTATTGCATTTGGGCATGGATTTGGAAGGGAGAACTTGTCTTTCACTTCAGTGTCAGACTCACGGGGTGTGGGGGGCGAATTTATATTGCCTGGGATGCTTTTGTCTCACAAAGTAATGCTTACCATGCAAGGTAATCCCACCCAGACAGTGCCCTTTGGTGTGCTGCTTGGGCTTTTGCCATTTAAAACGAAAAAGGCTAAGTTCCTTGGACAAGAGGATGTCTAATAACGAAGTACAAAGTTTCTTGTTAAATTTCTGTCTTCTCAAAAATGATTAATTTTCTGTAAATTCTTTCTTTGGCGAGCGCTGACTTTGCAATAACGAACTTACTAAAGGAAAACCCACCAATTCAAATGCTGTGATTCATCCAGGAAAGACGGAACAGAGAATTTGACAAAATGCACCCATTATTAAGAAATACCTCTCTGGATACTTGGTGGTCTGAGCACCACCGCTGTGTAAGCTGCTGTAGAGCCACACAGAAATTGGTGTCAGCAAATTTCAAGAGTTTGTCAGAGGAAAAAACCCCAACCAAATGTTGTGGTTTGCTGCAGCTTATGAAAGCAACACATGCAGTATCTACGTTACCTGTGTGCTGCTGGAAGTGTTTCTCTTGGCTCTGGGCAGGTCTGTCGCATCGCTGGTGGCCCCGTTCTGTGCAGCACTTCTGGGCTGGGCTTTGCTTGCTGGGATTATTGAGACCCCACGCTCTCCCAGCTCCCTTCCCTGCATACCGTGTCCCACCAGTCCTTGTGCAGGGTCTGGGGGCAGGGAGGAGGAAGTGGAACCTTCTCCTTCCTGTGCTGCTGTCAGTTCTGTGCTGGCAAGTTTGGTCTGGATGTGACTGGGTGTGGTAGGGAGCCCCAGTTTGAAGTGAAGTTTAGGTTTTTGGTTTCCCCACTCTCCATTCTGCTCACTGCTGAAGTGATCCAGGTCTCACTGCATGATGGTCCCTCCTCTTTTCTGTTGCTCCTGGAAAATGTTACATTGGTAGTAAGACACCAGTAAAGACAAAGAGAATTAGCAGTAATCCAGAAGCTGTATTCTGACTTCAAAAAGGATCATGTGGGTCTCCAACTCTGTACTGATGGAGCACCAGCTCAGGCAGTGTTTCTGTAGCATCTTCCCAAAGGAAACCCCCTGTGCTTCCTGCTGCAATGGCTTTCTTTGCATTGCTGCTGAGGCCCTAAGCATGTTATCACAGTTCATTTTCCTTCTATTTTTAAGTCCATGTACTGGTTTCAGATGACCAAAATCCTGTCTCTGTGTAGCAGCCACTGACTGCATACACCAGGTAAAACTTCTCCTCATGTCCGATCCTCAGCTGGTATCCTCTGGAGGGGGAGTCTGGCATAACTGAGATGGGTGTTAACTGAAGGGCTTGTGTGCTGTAACAGTTTCAATAACTGATTTTCAAAGAAAACAGAAAAATACATATGTACATATATAGATTTTTAAATGGCTTCATGAAAGTCTATGATACTTAACTATTAGTAAATATAATGGATTGCAGGATCACATCTGGCGTTCTATGCTGTTACAGCATAGCTGGTTGTGATTCTGGATTCTCAGAGGTGCTTCATGTGTGCTCTGACAAGACCAGTTTTCATGTTACATGTCTGGTTACAGAAGCAATCTGTTGTTAACATTTTTCCACATTCTGTTTTTATTCCATGTGAATTTTGTAATTGTATTAAGTGCTTTCTGGTGGTTGATGATGTGCGAATAAAATAGGAAATCACATTTCTAGTCACATAGTGCTCACAGTCATGTTCTTTCACATAAATAAATATATTCTTGTTTGAAATTGTGTTATTTAGGAATACACTGTCAGATGACAGTTTTTAGCTGTCAAGTTCAACTATTCTTACTTGCTTTTTCCTCTCCTCTCTCCACTTTTTTTTTTTCCAAACCAAAACACCTTATCTAGCAAGAAGTTGAGAAGTTTACAGACCTAGAGAAACTCTACCTCTACCTTCAGCTGCCTTCGGGTCCCAACAATGGAGATAAAAGGTATGTGAGTGTAAAGGTGAACAGCTAATACTGAAAACTTGCTTTACTTCCTGTGGCACTTAACTGCTGAGGAATCATTCACATGATGTTGGTAGCAGAAGCAACCTTTATTAAACATTAAGTACTCTTGTTTTCCTGAAGATCAGATGTTGAGGGTTTTTTTAAACTTTAGAATCTCTTACTGCATGAAAAGCTTGTGATTATAAATATCCTGAAATGAAAGAGTCATCAGAGAAAGTGTTTCACAGTCTGTGTCATTGTTCCTACACTGTTTATGTATGAAGTCATAAAATAGCAACACCAATGTGATGGTGGGTGAAAGAAAAAACTGATGGTATTTCTGGTAACACTTGTTTGACTAAAGGAAGTTCTAGAAAACCAGCCCGCAGATCAGAGTGTCACAAAATAAACCTCTTCCCAGTAGGATGGTTATAGGCAGGCAGGTGCCTGTAGGAAACACACTGAGTATCTCCTGGGAAAACTGGGTGTTCCCAAAGGACAGCTGGCCAATTCAGTGGGCAGAAGCTTAGAGGTGGCCGGTAAGGAATAATAAATTTAAGAGTCACTGTGTACTTGCAGCTGTGTATCAGTAAAGAACTGGAGTGTGGAGTCTCTTTGTTAAATTGTGGATGAAAGAGGGAGAAACTGCTGCCCAAGGCTCAAGGAATAGGTAAATCCATGAGGAGCAGGCCCTTTTTGTCTCTGGTGTCTCTCCACCTGTATAGGCAGAGAATTTTTAAGTCCTCTGTAGAGCCATGTCCTCATCAGTGCTGCTCTTTCTCTCCCCAGCGATCAGCTCTCCATGTCATCCAGCCGTGCCCAGCAGATGCACGCCTTCTCGTGGATACGCAACACCCTGGAAGAGCACCCCGAGACATCCCTGCCCAAGCAGGAGGTTTATGATGAGTACAAGTGAGTGCCATGTGTACAGCTTTAGCCAGTGTTCTGTGGCAAACTGTATTTGTTACTACTGCCTCTGAAGAGAAGACTGTGATGTTTAAATTGTGCATTACATGTACAGTTGCTGAAGGAAAGGTACAGGTGTTTCTTAACAAGTGAATATCAGTATCAGATGAATGAATGAATATTGGGTTTATTTTGTGCAGTGGCACAGGTAAAAAGCATCGGTTACTATGTTACAATGTGTGCTAGTCTGCTTGTTTACATACCTATATGACAGCCTTAACAAGGGTGAGGGGTTGAATTGTTCCCATTGCTGCAGCTGTTTTGCACATATGATCTTGCCCATCGCACCTTTCTTTCCAGAATAATGCATAAATATTGGACCTTCCTGCAGCAAACCTGATTTCTACAGAGGCACAATATATCTGAATATGTATGAAGCCAGTAACCAAGGCCACTGTGAGTCTGTGTTGTCAAGTCTCAAAGCGACCGTGTAATGAGGAAGCGATTAGAAGCAAGGAAGAGAGAGCTGTCTGATGAAAGTTGGATTTGAATTCATTTACAGAACATACCTCATGGGGGAGGGGGAAAGAAATAATCATCCTCAGCCCAGTTGCCTGAAGATGAATAACAGATTTGTGATCTAGTATGAATATTTCCATAATCTGAACGATTACTCTAATTTGCAGGGAGCTGAATCCCTTCACCTCCTAAGTGCCTACAGGATTCACCCCATAGTAATCGTTATTGCAGGGTTGCCTTCTGCAAATGCCTCTTTCTAATTAACTCTCCCTGCTGTAGTGTTTTAGTCTGATTGAGCTGAAGCATGATGGCATTGGCTTGCCTGGGGTTGATAAACATGCACACACCTATTTCTGAGCTCCTGCAGGGCCAGGAGCAGTGACGCAGCCTGGCAGTGCAGCCAATGGCGCAGGCACGCCGCCGTGGCCAATCCCCGAGCAGCAGCCGCTCGCGCAGACAGCAACAGCGGCAGCTGCTGTGCGGGAGAGAGATGGGAGCGTTATTCTTAAATATATTTCTTATTTAATAATTTATGGCCTGCTTCAGCAACAAATCTGCTTGGCTTCCATGCTGTGCCAAGCTGCAGATGCCCAGAAATATCATCATCTACAGATTGTGGAGTGTGAAATTTGGATGGCTTTGTATGTAGCTGCATCAAGTATTTGTGTATTGTATTTTTTTTCCCTAACAAAATAAGGGCGGTAAGCAAATATTCAGGAAAAATATCAAATGTTTGGAATCTGTTCTCCTTTGAAAGCTTCTGTTCTGTTTTTAAAATGTTCTGTTTCTTTGAATATTTTCATGAGCTATTCTTACACCCAAAAGGAGAAGTAGTCTTAAGAGTGGGACGTGGGGAACAGGCATATAAATATGTGAGTTAGTTTTGGTATGTCTTTTTTCTTTACCTAAGGGTGCTAAGACCTCGCAAAACTCAGTTCTGTTATATTAACCAGTTACCATTTCTCTCTTCTGTGTGCAGAGATGGATCTTGCATGAGCTCACATAAGCAAGCTTATGCACTCTGCATGTGTAAACCAAAAGTGCAAGACTTCAGAAGACTGCTGCATCATACCAGCATCTTCATTCCTGCCCTAAATTTTGGTCAAAATAAGTCTTGCAAAACTACCAGCCTTCTGCATCACCTTCCATATTTTTTTTCTATGAAGAGGGAAAGACAGAAGCTTGCACTCCACACAAGTTCACCATTGGCAAGTGCTGATAGTGTTTTCAGCTCCTCCACATTTCAGTAGCGCCTTCTCACTGGGTTTATTCAATACAGTGACTCTTCTTTGTGCTTTGTTACTCCTCATTTTAAGGGTGAATTCATGTTTCTAACTGGATAAAAGTGAGTGGATTCATCTTTCTTTTGAAAGGGATAAATTAAAAATGCATCACAATATAAGGCAGTAGCACTTGGGAAGGCTGAGAGCTTGCAGCTGAATTTTAGAAAGGAGGTAGATGGGAACTGGTTCACCTCTTGTTGGTGCTGTGATGCTGCTTGTACTGGCAGAATACGGTCAGTAAGACTGTAAGAGGCTGGGTTTCTGTTGAGTCCTCAAAGTTCTTCTGCCATCTTCCTCTGAGAGTTAGGTGGGAATACAGGCTAGAAAGTATGGGAGCTCAAGGAGAGGTGCCCAGCATGTTAACCAGCATGCAGTGAATGGATGCTGCTTCCCATTAGATCCTTTCAATGTTTTCATGTAAGTCAATTTTACTTGGGTATCTTGTCCTTATTAGAAAACATCCTTCTGCACACAACCATGTGTAGATTTAGCTGAGTTTAGAGAATTAGGATTTCAAATCTATATGCAGTCCTGCAGTCCTTATGCAGGCAAAATCCTTACTTGCCCACAAAATTATTTGTTGAGCATTAGAAAACACTTGAGTAAACACTTACCTTACTTCTACTGCTGTGACATAAGGGATGACAGTCATTCATATTTAAGTTTGGTGTCCTGAAGATTCACTTGATATGCTTAATATGGATTAGGAGGTCTTTGAGTCATCCTGTATCTCTTTCCTTTAGTCCGTAAATCATTAATCCTTGCTTTACTGACTGCTAGGCCACTTGGTGCCACCTGATATATAGATTAGATGCACTAAGTGTTAAGAATATTAACCAACAAGTTAGAAGAATATTCAGAAGCTAACACAGAAGAGGCCACTAGGTATAGTTATACCATGTCTGTTGAACACATGAAGGACACAAGGTACATACTAATCTTGTTGGGTAGTGCTTATCCAGGGTTTTTATATAATATTCTCTGATAGGAATAGGATGGGACTGATTGTGTTGCAAAGTCTAGTCCCAGGTCATAAGCAACTACCCATATAATTCTTTTGAAAGCCAATCAAACTCCTCTTAAAGCACTTGTTTCTCACCTCTGCTGCTGCTCCTGGGAGTCTGACGTGCAATTTCTTTTCTCTAGTGGTTTTCAGACATCTGGTTTTCATCCTACTTGATTATAAGGATGCATTTATGTGCCAGCATTATTTGTCAGCCTAATGAGAGCCTACATCTTTCTGAGGTTCTTGACTCTAACCCGTTTTTGGAGACCAATTGTTTTGGGGATTGGATAAACCAAGAATTCTATTTTGTTTCATTTGATAGGTTCTTCATTTGCTATTCATGCTGATTTTTTCTGCCCAGGAAGCTGTGTAAGCTGGGCTGCATAGCCTCTCTTCATCAGCTTTTTGGTTAATTTTTTTTGGTGTATTTTAATTCAGATGTGCTCCCAGTGTATTTTATGTCTGGAGTACGTTCAATTCGAAGATGTTACCAAAAAGAAAAAAAAGGCGCCTTTTCTGCTTATCATGTAGGGAAGTTCTGCACAAAGGAACAAAGCAACTGCGTGTCCCTTGTCATTCCTGTCTCTGCCTTGGCCTTCCCTCCCTCCCCCAGTCTGTTTCCCACCCACCCTTCAAAGAGCAAAACAGCTCCTGGGCTCAGCAATGTGCCAAGAGTGCAAGTAGCAGAGAGAAGAGCTTCAGGGAGGACACTCCTGGTATGTCCTGTCAAGTCAATGAGAGACGCAGATGGACATGGAGGGTTCTCGGCTGAGCCAGGAGGGGGAGGGGCCATGTAGGGTGATCTGTCTGGAGACTGAAATTCCATAATTCTGATAGCTCAGAACGTACAGGCTTGCAGGAGCTTCCGCTGGGGATATGAGGGGACCATTCAGACTGTATGTTTTTATTGCTAGCTGTTTGTCTTACAGCAGATGTGCTAGACTCGAGGAATGGATAACTTTATTCCCTTTTATTTATTTTCTCATAAGGGGGAAATTATTTTAACTTTGAGGTTAGTAGTAAGTCCCTAATCCTGGTGTTTTGCTAGCTTGTTTTTTGTGGTTTTTTTTGGTTTTTTTTACTTTATTTTGCTGACTTTGTTGAGTTTTAATCAAAGATACTACTGTCTATGGCAGAGAAATTCAGAGAGTCCTCCTTTGAATGGTATTTGAGATTTAAAGTTTTGTAATTAGCATTGGTAAGCAGCAAAGACCCTCCATTCAGGAATTTTCAGTCTAAAGTTTGAATCTAGGGAGGCCTGGCAAGATGCAAGGGACAAAAAGCACACAGAGATCTATTTATTAAACACAGAGCGATGTCTGATTCCTATGAGGGTACAGTGAGGCAGCAGAGAATTCCTTTGTAATAACTTCAAAGGGAGAAACTAGCTTCTGTGAGTGACATACATTGAAATGAAATGTGTTGGCATATAAATTGGATACAAAGCTTCTTGATTTTCTACACAGAAACTAGACTGATGCCTGACTGTGTACCAGTTGTAGGCAATGTGTCCTGGTTTGGACAGAGTGGCCCTGGAAGTGGTGGGGAGGCTCTGCAGGGGAGTGTCAGCACCTAAGAGCATAAATGTTGTTGTTTGTCATCATCAAAATCATTACACCTGTGGTGGTGCTTTCCAAGTGGAGGATACCAACATACAGCCAGGGTATAAGCAGCAGATACTTGCTCTGTAGTAACTAGTATTTTTACTGAGAAGGTAAAGGCAGTGGTGAAAGAAAATAAATCTCATAAATACATAAATCTCAAGAAATACATACAGCTTTCTACAGAGCCACAACTGGAGAAGACATTTTAACTGGATGCAGATTGTTACTAAGTGATGCTGGGGGTGGAGCATCTCTTTCTGACTGCTGCTCTTTCTTTGCATCTGCCTGAGTTTCCGGGGTTGGTTTGTGTGTATGTACCTGGTTAGGGCAGAGGCAACTGTGGGGTGTGAAGTCATTGTTTCTCTGCACTCTTGCTGATAACCACACTGATCATGTGCAGTCACCTTTTCAGAGGCAGGTTGTTTTTGTGTATTGCTGATAGGACTTCTCACGGGGTTGCTATCTCGTCTTGATTCTGTGGCTGTTGGGAATTTCACTGAGAAGGTTTTATACTGGTACATTTTAGGCCACAGCACATCAATGTCTGTGCAACAGTGCAAGGAGTTGCTGTCTTTGTGCAGCCTTAAGCATTTCCGAAGCAGGTCCTGGTTTTCTCCTTTGCTTTATGTTTCCGATTTTCCAGAACATTCACCTTTTGCAGCAAAATTGACAATTCTTGTTCTCTGCCTCAAGAATGTAATTTTTTATATGTCTCATATGCCAAATCAGAATTCCTTTTGCTCGTTTTGAGAACTGAAGACAGATAACAGTGCCCATTTTACTAGAACAAATAAAGATGGCATAATAATTACATTTTGTTTCTTTATTCCCCTATATCATCAGGCTGTATACTGAGCTGCATGACGATCTTCCTTTGCAGCAGCTGTTGGAATCTCTTTAATTTAGGACTGTTAAATAGCGTTGTGTATAATCAAGCATCTCTCATAGTTAATAGAGCCACAGTGGTAGGAGGACTGGGTCCTCAGTATGTGCTTTTGTTACACCTGTAAAGCTGGTTCCCTGGGAAGGCATCTTAAAAGTTTAGTTCTGTTGAGGTCTACTAAAGAAAAATTGTATATGCAAAATCTTTCTCTGGACACTGACACATCTCTTACCTACTGCTTTTCAAATATTCCTGCAGGCCCTACCACACTCAAGCTGTGCTTCTGGCTAGAGCAGGGTCTCTGCTTTATTATGTCCTGAAATATGTGAATCAAAACATATGCTTCAAACTGAGATGTGGAGTAAATCTCAGCTGTGCTCTAGATAGTGCCACTGCTTGTTATGTCTCCACATGACTTGTCTTTGAACTCAGTAGAGAACAAGGCAAAAACTATGATATTAATAGCTCTGTTTATACATTTTTAATGCATTCAATTCGTGGTGGATAGCTTCATTAATGTTAAATGTGGTTCTATATATGGATGGGGATAAGTGTTTTCTTTTGAAAAACTTTGGAGTCTAGCATGTAGGCTGGCCTCTTGTATTAACTACGATTCCATTCACGCTTTCTTTCTCTTTGTTGCAGGAGCTATTGTGACAATCTTGGCTACCACCCATTAAGTGCTGCTGACTTTGGAAAGATCATGAAAAATGTCTTTCCAAATATGAAGGCCCGTCGTCTAGGCACAAGAGGCAAATCAAAATATCCTTTGTTAGAATGCTTCTCAGTAACTTGTTCTGCTCTTGCCTGCAGAACATCTGTCATTGTGGCTTAACTACTGACTAAATGTAGAAGTAATGTTGAATAAAAAATGCCTACACTTTTCCAATGTTCTTTAAAAATTATTAGTTGCAGTAGTGTTAGGTTGCAAGATATAACTTTGGAAACAAGTACTTAAATTTAGGTTCTGACACTTAGTTGTCACAGCAGCAAGGCATTAAAAAGGTTTTATAATTCTGTGCAAAGGGATATTGGAATAAAGGAACCAAAACTGTTAGTGATTTTCAAGCCAGCTTTTTCATCAGTCAGAATTTTTCTTTTCTGAGCTGAGAATTACACCTTCCCATGAGAACCCTTAGAAGCCATGGTGAAGTAATGTCCTACCTGCTGCATTCCCCAGGGCTGGCTCTCACTGCATCCTGATGTGCTGGATAGGCAAAGCCCTGCAGTAAGCAGGGCAGGGAGAGCATGAAAAGGCTAAAAGGCACTGAGGTGCTTGTAGGCCCTAATTAAAAACCACCCAAAAGAAGTAACAGTAATGATAGGAATCTGCTGTGGTACTGGCCTTTACCAGGTCTCACTTGAAGCATGCACTTAGAGAATTAAATGCTAGCAGGCAGCCCAGAATTGCTTCTCTTCCATTAGGGAAAAAGCCTTCCATGCTGTAGTAAATGGAGAAGTTACGTGTCAGTTAAACTGTTTCATAAAATACAGGGTTGGATTATCTAGTAGTGAAATCTGAAACTTAGTACTCATGTTTGGATAGAGCTAGAGAAGTGTTAAGGAAGAACTCGTACAATGTAATTGTAGTTGACCTAGGGGATGTCTTTAAGTTCTATTTCCAATGTTTCTAATTCAGAATTAAGAAAATGTGACCTTGTCTCACATCTGCTGTAATTCCCAGGCTCCTTAGATTTCTTTTACTGTAATTATGCTCCATCCAGGTTAATGCAAGCAATTGCAAACCCCATGGCCTATGAAAGAATACAGACATATTTACAGAATGTGAAAAATTAGTGATCCTGGAAAGGATTTGTGTGTCATGAAGAAAAGACAGTGTGTGTGAGCTCCTAGACGATGCTGTGGAAAGGAAAAAGAAAGGCTGATTTGATTTTTAGACTTAAAAACAAGTGAGTAAAAATAATAAAGGGAGCATATTTTTGTCTACCAAAATGATGAGACCAGTGTCAGAAAAAGTCTGTCTTTATATTTTTACAGAAAAATTATCATGGATGAGGAGAGAGTGCCTCAAGAATAGTGTGAAATCTTAGGAAGAAATGCACTCATCGGGCTTTTTATCTTGTCCTGGAAAACTTCAGTTTGAGGCAGTCCTTCAAGAGAAGGAAACAAAGTAGAACTTAAGTTTAAGAATGCATTTTTAAATAGTGATTGACTTTTTTTTATTTTTTTTATTAATTGTCCTATCTTATTTTAGAAAGAGTTTAGTCAAAAATTATGTTAATTATTTGAATATTGAGTAGCTAATTGAAGCTGCCTGGAATGGTTTTGTGCTTGTTCTAAGTCATCAAGTGAAGTTAATCATACCCAGCATCTCTACATGGATTGAGAAACACAATGACCTGGCCAAGAATGCAGCTATTGATAGACTTTTGATTCTGACTGGCTGTGAGATCATGCTAATGACAGGAATTCTTAGTTCTTTGTTGAGTTAGCTTTTGAAGCTTATGAGGGTTATCAGAGGAATTACTGCTCTTCTATCCCCCAGCTAACAAGCAGACAATGTAGACCTTAATTGTTGTTCACATATTGCTACAGTGGACTGAGGAAGAAGGCTTTTGTGCATATGCCAACACTGCCCAACCTTGACTTTCATAAAACTGGAGATGGGGTATGATATGTATTTGCTTATTTATATATATTTCTGCAAGTCAGCATTTATTATGCTGTTTTTATGTCAGAACTTTTCAAAACAAAGTGTAGATCTTTGCAGCTTTTAAGATTTTTATTATGATTCTTATATTCTGAATCAATATTTAATGTTTTTTTCTGTAAAGTTTATGATGAATTCCAAGACTCTTAAACTAGTTTAGGAGGTAAGGTAGATGTCCAGAGTGTTCCTATCCACTGTATACATGTTTTAAACTCTGATTCTGTTTTACTTTTACTGTATTTTTTTAAGTCAGTGCTAAGGAAGAGCTACTCCAGTGAAAGAAGCAGTTCCTGCATAGTAGTGACTACTAAGTTGACAAGACTCTGGATACAGGGGAAATCAATTGTTGGTGCTCCAAATACTAGGATTCTGTCTGTGATTTTCTTCCAGGAATGTCAATTCCATATAATGCCTTTGGGAACAACCTGTAAATTATTAAGACGTATAATTTTGAAAGATACTGATGTTGTGATCTCATAATTTCATGTAAAACTGTGATACTACTCCAACTTCTGATATGATTCTGATAATAATTTGCTTTCTGTTTTTGTTTTCATACCTTAATGACCCTTATTAATTCAAGTAACCTTTCCTCCTTTGTTTGTTTGGTTTAGTTGGACGGAGCAGAGCCATCGGGGCAGCTTCAAAGTGCAGATGAGGAAGTCGTCTCTGCAGCCTGCCGGCTTGTTTGTGAATGGGCCCAGAAAGTGCTGAGCCAGCCTTTTGATACAGTTCTGGAATTGGCTCGTTTCCTTGTCAAAAGTCACTATATTGGTACCAAGTCAATGGCAGCTTTAACAGTAATGGCAGGGGCACCAGCAGGTAATGAGATAATGCTGAATGTTGAAAATGGGGGATCTTCCAGCAGAGAGCAGTAACAGCTTGGTTTGAGAAAGCACTTCTCTTCAGGGCAAACTTTAACACTGACTCTGAGCATTCAGCATTCATTTATGTGATTTTAGTCACATTGCTGAAACTTACTGTTCTTGCTGGTCATCTGGGTAAAGATCTGAAAATCAGCACTCTCAGGTTTAGATGGTGATCCTATTTCTGTGGTGAGGATCTTGGTCTTTTAAAACACTTAAGGGCATGTGAGCCTCAGGGCATGTGAGTAATCGTGCTGAACTTACATACTTGACTAGAACAGGAGTATAGTGCTACTACAATGCTGGTTTGTAGATAGACTGCTGGTGTAGCTGTGTTTCTATCTGCTAACTCGCCCTAATTTGGAAACAATTTTCTGTCTCTTTTTTTCTGTTTTCCCCCATTATCCCTGATCACACAGAGGTTTTGATCCATTCTGATACTAGATGCACTATATTTAATGGCCTTGGCCATTAGATAATGTCATCTGCTCAAAGCTGCTCCTCTGTGACACAGACCCACAGCTTTCTGAAAACATTTTTCATTTAAAGCTGCCTTAGAACAGGTAACAAAACAAAACCACGGCAGGTGCTGGATTCGAAAGGCTCATCTGAAACGTGCCCGCCGCCCTCTGCTGCCAGTTCAGTGAAATGCACCGGGCTGATACTGTGCTCACACACAAGTTGCCATTTCACATGATTAGAAACGAGAGGCCCATACAGAGTATTTTAGCAGCTAATGCCCAGCTTGTCTAATAGACAGAGATTTTGCCACAGATGTGGGAATCAACTGAAGCTGAATATATTTAAACATGAAGTGGATGGTAGCAACTCATGGAGGAAGTGTTCCCAGAATGGCTTTGGAGATGCCTGCCATATATTACCTGTTAGATGTAGAAGTGTCACCACAGCAGACAGGGTATGTTTGGTTGTAATTTGTTCTCCTTCTTTTATTTTCAGGAATAAAAGGGATCCCCCAGCCCTCAGCTTTTATACCTACTGCTGAAAGTAATTCTTTTCAACCACAAGTGAAAACTCTGCCATCTCCTGTTGATGCTAAGCAGCAGCTGCAGCGTAAGATCCAGAAGAAGCAGCAAGAACAGAAACTGCAGTCTCCTTTGCCAGGAGAGTCTCCAGTAAAGAAAACAGAAGGCGCTGCAACCAACGGTGTTACCAGTATATCTAATGGAAGTCCTGCCATTCTGTCCCCTCCACCTATTGGCATTGTTGTGGCTGCTGTCCCCAGCCCCATACCGGTAATGCTCTCCAGCAATTCTCTAGAGAACCCGCCCTGTGCAAAGGTTGTACATTGCCAGTAGCTAAGCAGTGGTGACAGTGGATTAGAACAGTTTCCATTCAAAGGCATGGGTGCCTTGATGCTTTTCTGTCTGCAGTGTGTTATAGCTCATTAGTTACGGGATTGATATAGAGGTAGCAGAATTCTGACCGTGTAACATAGGCCAAGTTCATCTTTGAAGTCATTAATGTGAGCCTGGACATGAAGTTTAACCACATGAGAGAGCTGACACCAGTTGTGTGGGTCACTGAGGCCTTAACACGGAATCTAAATTGCCTTTCATTGTCCCAGTGCATTTAGTGACAGGTACAATTTTATTTTGAATGAATGTCTGTAGTACAGAACATTTTTGTGTCTCAGCCTTATAAAATTGGGCTAGGGAGTACAGGAAGGTTATTTGGTTTTAAGGTGTTCACTGTTCATTTTCATAGGTAAGCTAGTTTTTCTGTCTGATAATGAGTTTGTGTTTAACTCAGTTTTGAAACCTTAACAATGAGCAGTATTTTGAACACATGCTCTCCCCTTTAGCCTTTATATGTCTGTCTTTTTGTCCCAGGTGGTGAAGGATTGTATGAGAATGACCCTTTCATTAGCAGAAGAGCAGACTAGTGCATACACCAGTGCCTCATGCCTTAAAAATAGAAGGCATATGTCTGCCTACCAATCCTTAGGCAGAGAAACAGAAATTGTCTTGGACAAGTAGAACTTACTTTGTTTCAAACTGACATTCACTACCTTTGGTGTATTGAGCTGTGTTGTCTTTCACCTTTGAAATGCTTGGGGCTGAGATCATGTGTGGGCTTGGGCACCTCTCACTTCATTACCACACCTTTTCTTTTTCTCTCCTTACAGGTGCCAAGAACCAGGCAGTTGGTGACATCTCCAAGTCCTATGGGATCGTCTGATAGCAAAGTCCTGCCACTCAATGTTCAGGTGGTCACTCAGCACATGCAATCAGTCAAGCAGCCACCAAAGACGCCCCAGAACGTTCCCGCTAGCCCCGTTGGTGACCGCTCTGCCCGGCATCGCTACCAGCAGATTTTACCCAAGCCAGCAAGCACCAGTGCTCTCACCATCCGCTCTCCCACAACGGTGCTATTTACCAGTAGCCCAATCAAGACTGTTGTGCCAGCTCCACATGTGAATTCCTTAAATGTGGTAAAGATGACAGCAATATCTCTTGCCCCGAGCAGCAGTAGTGTGCCCGTCAAACAGACACCTTCAGTTAGCACTAGTGCAGGAGCAGTGGAAGAAGGGAGGACTGGTCCACAGATGAAAAATGGATCTGTTTCACTTCAGTCTCCAGGATCCAAGCCTAGCACTGCTGTAGCTACGCCTGCAGTCAAGATCAAAACGGAACCAGAAGCATTGCTGGATGAGAACTCTGCACAAGGCCAAGAGAGCTCTGACGTGTCTAAATCTATAAAGGCACCCCCTGACCTGCCTCCTGCACAGCTAATTAATTTTGAGGTTGCAGCCTTGAAGGTTTCAACGGATGATGTCATTGAGCTAAAACCAGGTAAGGGCTGTGATCAGGAAGCTGAAGAAGCAGGGACCAAATATAAGACACAGTCTGATGAAATCACACCAGTTTCTTCAGCAGGCAATAATCAAAGCACTCTTAAGCTCACAGTTGCCAGTCAAAACTTGTCCAGCACCAGCATCAATTCACCTCCTACTGGTGAGTCCATGATTAAAGACAAAACATGCACTAAAAGTCCAAGAAAGCGACAGCCTTCCACACTTCAGGATTCCCAGTTACCACCTGTAAAGAAACCACTAGTGGAGCAGTTTGCAACTGGTAATGCTGTGGAGAGTCAAAAAGCTAACAATGTTAAGAAGGCTCTGAAGGTTGGATCATTAGCTAACAGTGACAATACAGCAACACTTGCTCAAGTTCCCATCAAGGTACCCGTGACAGTACCTGTACCTCCTACAGCTGCTGCAAACTTAGCAACAGACCTTTCTTTGAGCACCAATTTAAATACCTGTGATCCTGCTTTAGAACAGCAGCTTGCATCAGCTTCATCTCCAGATATAAAAGTAAAATTGGAAGGAAACTTGTTTATCATAGAAGATGATTCAAAATCTGATGGCAGCTTTAACCCAAATACATGGCACCATATCACGAAAACCTCTGACTTTGCATCTGTGAATTGTGATCAGCAGCAAGATATCAGTGTTATGACTATTGCTGGGCACTCTGGCTCTAGTGACTTACAGGAATCCGCGTGGGAGCCAGTGCACTGTGAAGGTATACAGCAGGATGTGTACAGCCAGCAGTTACAGAGCCAGATCCAGGACTCCTTGGATCAAATACAAGCACAGTCTTCAAATCAGTTACCTCTGCAGTCTGAGCTGAAAGAGTTTGAGCATACAGTCCCTCAGTCAAATGAAAACTTCTTTTCATTTGATGATGACCTTACCCAGGACAGCATTGTGGAGGAGCTGGTGCTCATGGAGGAGCAAATGTCCATGAATAATTCCCATCCTTATAGTGGTTGTCTAGGAATGACACTTCAGAGTCAGGCTGCAGCTCAAGGAGCTCCAGTATCATCTCATCCAAGCAGCACGCACTTTTACCATTCAATCCATAACAACAGCACTCCAATTCACACTCCCACCCCCACTCCCACCCCAACTCCCACTCCCACCCCAACTCCAACACCCACCTCCGAAATGATTGCTGGATCTCAGAACATGTCTCGAGAGAGCCCTTGTTCAAGGCTGGCTCAGACGACTCCCGTAGACAGTGCCCTAGGAAGCAGCCGGCACACACCCATTGGCACACCCCATTCCAACTGCAGCAGCAGTGTCCCTCCAAGTCCTGTGGAATGCCGAAACCCATTTGCATTTACTCCCATCAGCTCTAGTATGGCTTACCATGATGCCAGCATCATATCAAGTAGCCCTGTGAAGCCAATGCAGCGGCCTATGGCTACCCATCCTGACAAAACCAAGCTCGAGTGGATGAATAACGGCTACAGTGGAGTTGGTAATTCCTCAGTTGCAAACCATGGCATCCTTACAAGCTACCAGGAGCTGGTGGAAGATCGCTTCAGGAAACCTCACGCTTTTGCAGTTCCCGGCCAGTCATACCAGTCTCAGCCACGCCACCACGACACTCACTTTGGTCGCGTGACTCCTGTTTCACCTGTGCAGCACCAGGCAGCCCCTGTCAGTAGCACTACCAAGCAGGAGGGCTTCGCTGTTCCTGCTCCTTTGGACAACAAAGGAACTGGTTCATCTCTCAACAACAGTCTGAGATGCCGGAGTGTGAGCCCTGCTGTCCATCGCCAGCGTAATCTCAGTGGGAGCACTGTTTACCCTGTGTCAAATATACCACGTTCTAATCTGACACCTTTTGGAAGTCCAGTGACTCCCGAAGTTCACAATGTATTTGCTAATATCCATGCAGACACCAGTGCCAATAACATAGCACAGAGAAGCCAGTCAGTCCCATTGACTGTGATGATGCAGACGGCCTTCCCGTCTCTTCAGAAACAAACAAACACTAAAAAAATAACCAATGTGTTGTTAAACAAACTTGATTCTGATAGTGATGATGCAGTGAGAGGTTTGGGAATGAACAACATGCCCTCCAATTACACAGCCAGGATGAATCTCACTCAGATTTTGGAGACATCCACCACTTTTCCTAGTGCCAACCCACAAAGTATGATCAATTCCAGCACTTCAGTTTATGAATTCCAAACACCAAATTACCTCACAAAAAATAGCAGCACCGATCAGATCAGTTTTTCTTCTGGAGATAACCAAGCACAATCAGACATCGGAGAGCAGCAATTAGATTTTAGCAGCACTGTAAAAGACCTTTTAGGGGAGGACAGTCTGCCAACAAACCAGCAGCTGGTGAATCAGGTGGCATCAGATCTCAGTAATGTTGCATCTGTCTTTCCCAGCGACATCAGGTTGTCTTCCGACCTCTCAGGCAGCATTAACGATCTGAACACTTTAGACACAAATCTACTGTTTGATCCAGGTCGTCAGCAGGGACAAGATGATGATGCTACACTGGAGGAATTAAAAAATGACCCCTTGTTTCAACAAATCTGCAATGAATCCATTAACTCAATGACTGCATCAGGTTTTGAGTGGATGGAGAGTAAGGATCATCCTGCTGTTGAAATGTTGGGTTAATCTTGTTTTATAATATGTATGTAGCACACTGTATCTAAAAGACAGACGTATTGTATTTGTCTTAATGGAAGTGCCTCCCGCAGCAGAAACACTTGCTATGTATTGTGGCATTTTTAAAAAAAGTTTGCTGTACCTGTTGCTCATTCTTCAGTAAGGAAAAGGCAGTCTTACCAATTTTAAACAAATCTCTGAAGGTGATGGGCTATCAAAGAGCCAGTATTAAAATTTGAATTATGGA
This sequence comes from Chloebia gouldiae, assembly GCA_003676055.1. Taxonomy (NCBI): domain Eukaryota; kingdom Metazoa; phylum Chordata; class Aves; order Passeriformes; family Passeridae; genus Chloebia; species Chloebia gouldiae. The sequence continues at coordinate 5,122,222 of QUSF01000015.1, forward strand.
GTGTTTCCCATTCAACATTTCTTGTTTTAGCAAATAAAGAAGTGGTTAATAGCAGCCAGTGATGACAGCTATGGTTTATGCTTTGGGAAGGTTTTAATTCAAGCTTGTTAGTAGGCTTTCCATACTTCTTATTGGTTGTTACTTCTTAGTAGGTGATCTGTACTGACCTTTGTTATCCAGGTTTGAAATGCAGGGTGCCTGCAGGTAGGTAAGGTGGTGGGGAGTGGGTACAAGTGGACCAGGTGACATGCAGATGCCTGATCATTGTGTAGCTGTCTGGTGCACTGCTCGATGGTGAACTTCGGAAAATCTCTGTAGCACTGCTGCCATTGGCATCTCCAGTAAAACGCAGAGATGGGAAAAGCTGACAGGAATGATCAAGGAAAAAGATGCACTAAATTTTTTTTTATTTAAGAGAAATAAATCTGTGTAGTTATTTTATCCATTAATATTCATGACATACTTGATATTTTAGTTCTCACGTCTCACATTCTCGTGTTGTTATATTAGGTAAAATTAATGCAAAAAGATTTTGAGCACTGAGATTTAATCTAGGCATAACCCCCTATTTTAAAGTGATAGGTACTGTGTATCAATGCTAGAGAAGAAACATGATATTTTCCCTCTTCTTTTCCTTTTTTTTTTTTTTTTTTTACTAGAGAGCTGCTGGAGCTCATTAAAATACTGTTTCTGAAAGTTCCTTTTTTTTAAAGTTTGCTCTTTCCTAACCTAGTGGAGGGCATAGGAAGATGTCATTTTTTCTCTACTTCAGTAGGTGAGCCTTTCTGTCTTTCTTGCTCACCTTCTTTCAAACAAAAGTTTATTAAAATCTTAGAAATTGTGGTTAATCTAAAAATATTTCATATAGAGCCATAATACTGCCAGGCACTTTACAGATACACAGTAAGACACATGATCATTCTTTTGGTAAAACTTCTTTTAAAAGTACTTACTGTTTTAGAAACCTGGATTCAGTTTTCAAAAGTGATTTGACAGGGTTGATCAATCTATTTTGTTTTAAAGGAAAAAAGTACTGCCCCTCTGGAAAATGAGAATTAGACTTCTGTCTCACTGTTCCCTCAAACCAAAAAGACCTTTTATTTTATCAGCATGGCATACATGGATCTCTAATGGTCAAAAGAGAGAGGTATTTACCCAGCTATGGCCTTGATGCTAGAAAGAGGACTTGCAGAGGCAAATTTTTACAAAAAAAAAGTAGTGCACTGAGTATGCTACAATACTATCCCTTAAGCCTAGTATAAAAATGATTACTTTTCCTGTGACCTGACACGAAGTATAAAATAGAGAAGGAAAAATTTTCTTCTCTTGCATTTCTTTGATGAGTGGTCATAAATTTATGAAGGGGGAGGTTCTGTACCCCCCCCCCAGATTTCTCTAAGGGGAAGATGCGCAGATTTTTCATGTGATTTGTGTTTTTCTTTAAGTGACTTGGTGGTTTTCTGTTTCTTCAGTTTTTGTAAATGACTTGAGATCCCAGTACTGGTCAATTTTTTTGGCAGTGCTGATTCAACTTGTGCTGCTGCATTGGCACTGGAGGTGCTGGCTTATCATGGCTTCTCTTGCCCTTCCCCCAGTTCATCACCAGTTTATGGCTTCTTCTGCAAGGACAAACAGGTGTGCCAAGTAATAGCACCTTATGGGGGTCTGATTTCACTGTGCTTGCATCAGAAGTTTTGCCACTTCATCAGGAGCGAACCTGGAGAGTTCTGATCCCTCCTTGAAGCGCAAGGATGTTGCGATAATGTGTTTGCTTTAAGACAAAGTGACTCTTCCAAGGCAATGGGGAGGAGACTGAAAGCTGCATAATAACCTTCTGCTTGTTGTTCTGCCAGGTGTCCATCAGTAAGACTTGAACTATTTTTCTTGTAGACTAAAGTTGCTGAAGGCAGGGCTTAAATCCTGTACTTGCCCATGGCCTTTTGAGAGGATGTGTTGAACATCCTCTCACGCTGGTAGGAGGATGGGTCTGAGAGACACTCAGCACCTTTTTGTTTCTGTTTCCTGACCCTGTGTGAAGTGCCAGCACTACTGTGAATAGGTGAAACCTGCTTCGATGAAGGGGGGAGGATCCCTTCCAGCTCAGCTCTTGTGTCATTCTGTGACTCGATGCCAGCTGCGGGAGGAGCTGCCCGGGTGCTGCAGCAGCCCGTGTTCCACACTGCGCTGGCCTCACCTCGGGTCGCAGTCACTGACACTGAGGGGCACTTGGGGGAAGGAAGGCTTAGCCTAACTGCTAATTTTTTAAAGAAGATTTCTCACAAAAGCAAAAGTAGATTTAAAGTTGATGCATTCTAAATTATGCAGCCATCACCAAAGGTTTTTAAAAGTGCATTTAAAATTCTCTTTAAATGCAAGCATTACATTGGGCCTAACATGTGACTTAATCAGCAGAAATATTCTATAATCAGTGAGTTAAAAGCAAATATATGTTTAATTTTAAAAGTATTAAATTTGATAAGAATTGTTTCAAGTAAAATCGAAGGCACGGGCACAGCTTTGTACATTGGTATGTATCATTTTAGAGATGTTTGTGTGTTGGTGTTATAATTAATGTTAGGTCCCTGTACTTAGTGCTAGTTAGTTCTTTATGATACATTGAGACAGAGCACTACTGCACACCAAAGTATGCAATACCCAAAGGAAAATTCTGTGATCCTAACAAATGGAAGCCTGTCTTTGTCAGATACTCCAAAACTTTGAATTTGAGACAGTTCTGACCCCTTGTTTACATTATTGGCTTCCTACTAACATAAGAAATAAATTATTTTGATAGCAGTTTTTGCTAAAGTATAAAAACTAGTGAATTTGTACCCTGTGTACAGTATTGCAGCAAACACTTTAAATTTGATTGCTTGGTTAGTCCAGCAAACTTTCTGGGTTCATATATTGCACTAAAATTCTGTTGAACCTGTGGCAGGCACATTCCTTAGGATAAATGCAACAAATACGGCCCACAGATTTAAAAAAAAAAAAGGCAAAATGAAAAAAAAACTTTTTAATGTGTTTCATTATTAAAAGGCAAAATGTCATTAAAAGTGACAGGTGAAATTGTCTTATGTAGCAATGTGCATTGATCTCAATGAGATATTTCTATTTTTGATTCTCTTACGTGAGAATATTGCAGCAGGAAAAATTAAGTTTAGTTTGCTTCACCATGTTAATACATGATCACAAAACGTGCATGAGTGTTAATGACTTAATCTTGTACAGTACTAGATATATTCCTGTAACCACTTTTATTTTTTTTATTCTTTTGCTGTATTGAAGCTGGTTCAGTGTTAACCAGGTGAGCATAGTTATTCACAAGTTATTTACTTTTTTATGTTAACTAATTCAGCTTAGTTATTGTTGAATATGTTCCTTTCTTGGATTATTTTTTATTGTTCTGGTGTTGAAAAACATTTTTGCATCATTTTATCATGATAAGAATTCATGAAGTAAATAATTTGCAAATAATTGCAATAAGCACTGACTTCCGAACTGAAAAGAAGGAAAGCGTTTCTTGTGCAGTGCATCTGAGGATCATATAATAGTCTTGTACTATACTGTGCTTTATTTACTGCACCGTAAGGAAAGAAAAATCCCTGTTCCACATTTTCATTTAGTGCAGGAAATCCAGTTTCTCCCCTCTTCCCCAGTGTTTTGTTGTCTGTTGTACTGCTGAAACTACAGTAGTTGAATATTGCAGTAGCATTTCAGTTATTTTTTTTATTGAAAGTGCTCAAAAATTGTTTTTTAAATGTTTTCAAAAACAATAAAAACATTTTGTATTAAAATTTTTTCTTGAGTTTTTTCTTTATATGGAAAATGTGCTTTAGGGCTGGCCTAAAATACAGAGCTTTGTAGTTTGTGCGATGACAGATGTCAGCTGCCCAGTTGAACCTTGCTGCAACTGCCGAGCCCAGTAAAGCTGAGCGTGAAGGTGAATCTTCCTCACTGGAGTGCCTTGGTCAGACTAAGTCCAAGTGTTGGTTTCATGCCTGGGTTCTAGCTCTTGCTGTTGTGACATACAACATCCCATTGCTGGTGTTGCCTTCCTATGTTCGTAAGGCACTCTTACAAGAGGGTGTTAGTGTGGCTTGAGCTGCTGACGTAAAGGGGAAATGAGTGCTTTGATCTACGGAGTCCTGTATTTGGATTGTAAAATTGCATGTAAACCCATCAGTGTACCTAGTACAGTCTGTGTGAACAGGATGGAAAGGCATTGCCACAAAGCAGGAACTGGCTACAAAAAAATGAGAGAGGATAAATATTCGGGTTTTCATGCCAAAGAGACTTGTTCAGACTTAGACTACATCCCAGACTATAGAGATGCTGAGATGAGCTGGCAGGTGAAAAGATTTGATGGTTGCACAACATCATTTAGGCTTATCAACAAAGAAAAAGAATTAAGAGACATAAGAGAATCAGAAGGATACGAATTTTAACATATCATGGGAAGGAATACTATTAAAATATCTCACTGCATTCTAAACATGCTGTACAAAGAGTTCTCAACAAACAATTGACAGACACCCTTTATGTTCCACAGTCATAAAAAATGCAAATTAAAAACTCCCAAGCTATGAGATGGAATATAATGTAGGAGATAATAGAAGAATACTTTAGAAATTGCTGATTCACCTGAACTAATAATGGGTTTTAACTAGAATATCCCAGCTGTAAATTTGAAAGAATTTGTCTTAATAAAAAGGATCAGAAGAGCAAACAAATCTGTGAATGGAAATGTCCTAACAGGAAAGATTTAAGAAGGTAGAAATCTTGCAACTGAAGTCTTGAGCTTTGTAGGTTTCAAATTATTAAATGCTTATGTGCTTAATAAAGACGTCCAGAGTAAGTCTTAAACAATCGCTTTGAAATATTTTTATGTCTCCAGAAATCATATCTGTATATGTGAATGCAGCTGGTATTCCAGTAAACAGAATTCCACCTCTAGGGTTAGGGATTGCTGTGTCAAATGAGGCAGTGGTTCATGTAGTGCATACAGTGTCTCTGACAACTGATAGCTCTTCTCTAGAGGAGACCTGCATTATTACATGGTCACAGAATAAATGGCCTCTTTGGAAACTGTTCTAGACTCGAGCCAGAAGCTCCATCTGAAGCCAATCAGAGTTAACCAATGCTTGGATCTTGCTGCTCTCCTTCCTCTCTCAAAAACCATACAAGCTTGGATAACGAGACAAAATTGAAGAAAAATATATAGTGAGGATTACAAATTGGAGCAACACTGTGAAGTTATTCCAGACTTAAGGAAGGAGCAGGGACCTGACTGTACGCTTAAGATGTTTCTGAGTTGGGATCCACAAAATAGTTAACAATTAACCTGTGCCCAGGCCTGGGCTATGCTGTCCTTGTGCTCTGCTGTGTTTGTCCTCTGGCTGTGGGGAAACCTTGGCCAGGTAGCCATAACAGAGGAGCCTGCAGGCAGCTCCCACTCAGTGCTGGCAATGATGCCACTTGCATGTCCTTGCCTTTTATCTGAAAGTGCAGCTGGAAGTTGTCATGTGAACATCCTTTCTGCTTGACTTTTGAAGTAGTGAGCAGAGTTGTTTTCTGGTAGGAAAATCCTATAAAACTCAAATAAGGTGGCCTTCCACGGGCAAGATGTGTGGGTGGATTGGTGGACCATTCCATGCTGCACAGTTGTGGGAACTGAAGGGATGTGAGACTGTCTGTACTGTCCTCTCTTCATAGTGCTCAGTCCAGCAAATGGCATTTTAAGCATTACTTCACAGGATCTGAGTGCCTTTGTTACTGTTTTTGTAACAAATCAACACCTTCTAGTGCATAGTTAACATTACCTGATGAAATTGCAAATCTTTCAGTTTCTTTTGCCTTTCCTAACCAACTTGTTAAAAAAAGAGAAAGGGGTGAAATACAAACTCAGAAAAGCCAGATTAATTAAGTTGGAAGTGAACTGAGGGCATGGAAAAAATAGTTTAGAAAATATTTAGTGTTAAAAAGACAGCTGTTTCTTGCAGATTACAGTGTTTAAATACCCCAAATAAAAGACTATCTTGATATAATGCAGAATACATATCTAAATTATTATAGTTTGTGATAGGACATAACATTTCTGCCATGTGCTTTGAATATGTAGGAAATATCCTACTAGTGATGTAAACACTTGAAATGTGTTGGAACATTTGCATATCTATTCTCCAATGGCTTTGTCGTGCCTCCTCCTGAGTCTGTTCTTCCTGGGCCTGCCTACCCATTTTCTATATCTGGTAATACCTCAGTTCTGAAATCATTAAAAGGCTCCATTTTTGTCCCTGTGGCTCATCTTTTCTCTGCTGTCAGCTTCCTTTTAAATAAACTCTTTTATATGGATTATGATAAGTTATGTATCATTGGAACTGTGCCTATCCACACTACCTAATTAGATGATGCCTATTAGAATAAAATTTTCAGTGGATCTCAAGCTGCTGGTTCAAGCAATGTTAGCAGTATGCTACTGATCCAAAGCATATGCTGCTGTTTGTGTAGGGGTTTTTTGAGTCAAATGTTAAAATTGTACTTGAAAAATTTGCCCAAGGACTGAAATGAGCCTCAGTAGTTTGTGAACTTCATTTAACCTACCTATGCATATAAGGGGCCACTTTTTGATGGAACTATTTTTAAAGTTGTGTATATATTATACCAAATAAGCTAATTGTGCTTTTCAAGCCTTCATATGTGGTGAAGGTAGGAAGAAGAAAATACATAGGAAACTGAAAATACTTTTTTATTTCTTCAGGAGTTGATAGCCTTATGTTCACTTACTAACTTGTTAGTAGTTGATTTTTGTGATGACTAAACAGAACAGGGCATTACCTGACTCCTGCTGGAGCTGAGTCCATCTGTAGCCTCAGGTTTTTGAAGCACTGTGTGGAAGAGGTAGTTAGTGAGAATCTAGAGAACCTGTCCCTGCAGCCTTCCTCAGGTAGCTTCTCGACATACTTCGACAATTGGGTTCTTTTTTTGCAAATAATCTTCATTTGTTTCTAGTATGGATGGGAAAACACAACACTGTAACTTATCCTACATTATAAATTAACTGCTAAGGACTTGGTCATCTCCTTTCCCTATCAAGAATACCCTTGAGTGTTCTATTTGCCTGCTCTGTATCAGTACTTCAGAAGGACACTTGTTCCAAGGGCTATGATAATCATTTCCCAGAGGGATCATGCCCAAATCCTCCTTGCTCTGAGACAAGAAGAGGCATTTTGAAATGTGTTGTTTAAAAAGCTGTATATAAGCAATGATTAATTCTGACTGGGAAAAAAAAAAAATCTCCTTGATTCTATTTCAAATTGCTTTGAAAAATTAAAACCAACTTTCCTGCTACATATGTAGAGATGAGAAGGATGATGAAGTGCCTGTGTCTAAGAGGCCCTGCTCAAAGTTTCTTGGTTCTTGCACCAATGGCATAACTAAAATCTGCTCTGACAATGATTAATTGTGGACAGCAAAACTAACACAGGGGCCTAAAATGGCTGTCTCTGAAAAAGCAAAATAGCAGATCTCAGTGCTTACTAATAAGGAATTGCTGGAGACCTGCTGCACATAACTTTAAATTACTTCAGTGCTTTAGGAATTATCTCAAGTTAGCTTTTTATCAAAAACAGTAGCTGTATAATAATAGGATGTTTGCATTTCCCTTTGCTTTTGGCAGAGGTAATACTCTAATCATTAATAAATATCATTTTACAGCATGCACAAAGCCCTACATTCTTGTCAGTCAGCCTGATTTTTAGGAGTACCTTCTTGTGGGATTACTTTCTATGCCAGCCAGACCTGAAGATATGTGGACATTTCTTGGATGGTGTGCTATTAAGTGTAATTTGGTGTTATCAGTAATTAATTCCCAATTACAAAACTTTCAAGATCATTAGAAGCCAATCAGTGGACCAAGGATAACACATTGAAAATCTGTGTACTCAAAAGTATTTGAACATTAAAAACACCTCAGAAGTAATTTAACAAACTAATAATAGCAATTATTTACTATTCCCATTTTCCTAATGAAATAAGAGAGAAACACTACAAGAACAAACATCTTGAGTGAAACTGAGATGTGGGAAGATGGGAGTGCATTAGTGATGCTCAGTCACACACCATATCAGAACACAGCTTCTCCTGGTCTTAGCAATATTTCAGGCACTGGCAAAGAGCATATAGCACATACTACTTCATACACATATGGAGAAGGATACTCAAGGTATTTAAAGAAGAAAAGCCCAAATATGTAATCCCTGGAAAGCTCTTACTTCTCTAACATTGTGATGGGTTGAGCTGTTAGCAAAAATATCCACAAGCAGTGTGTTAAACATGGGATCACTGGTGGATCTGGGAGCAGTTGACTGGAGCTCATCACTTCAGGGTTTCTGTTCTGGCAGCTCTCTTCCCCCTCAAGCTGAAAATAGAGGGAAAAAGATGACATTTGAGTGGTGATGATTCAGACAAGTGTTTACCATTTCATTCAAATGCATATGCACAAAATGAGTATGACATTCCACCTCCACTATAGTTGCTCTTCATACTATGCAGGTTTGCTCATCAATACAGAGATATTTCCAAAAGAAATCGCTTGTAAACTGTTATACAAGTCACAAAAATTAGGAAGAACATTTTTATAGTTTCTCTTCTACCCTGTGAGAGTTAGAGAGCTCAGCATCTTTCCTGGGAGGCAGGGAAGAAGGGAGCTGGCCCAGAGTAGGTGTTTGTGCCTGGGGAACACAGGCCCACGCTTGGAGAGCAGTGTTAAATTTTGTCTGCAGGTTGCCCTGGAAAGAAGCTACTTGAGCAGAGAATTTCTGGTTCACATCTGGTCTGTCCCTGGGTGATGGTCACACCTCACTGTCGTCCTGCAGGAGCAAGTAGAACTGCAGGTCTTGAAACTGCTGGAGGCAGTGGCTTGGTTTCAGGCAATGCACAAAGCACATGTATCCAAACAAGGATATGTTGCTTTTAAGGGAAAGAAGAAAAGCTGAAGAAAACAGAACTGTGAGTTGGAAAACTGAGGGTGAAAAGGAGAATGAAGAGGCTGACAAAAACCTGCAAATGTGCTAAAAGCAGCCCAGTTGCAATGCAATGCAGAGACAGCTGCCAGCCTGGAGTGACTACCAGACTGAAATCCTTGCTTATAAAATATAAGCTTTCATGTTTGGATCAGTTTTGCATCTCGTTGTCATGGTGTTTGAAATCAGTATTAATTGCCAGGATCTAGCCTGCATTTTACAGTAAAGCCAAGAACTCTTGGGCTCTTAACTACATCTCTGCATTAGTCTCTTTACTGAGACATTACCTTAATAGTAACGAAATTGAAATTATTAGGATATCAATAGGTGTTTACTTCTCTTAGTCATAGCAATGACTCATGACCAATATAAATTTTTTCTGTTAATTCCCTGTTGTACACAATTTTCCATTTACCTACATTGTGACATAGTGAGTGGTTCATAACATTTTCTATCGTATGACTCAGTAGAACAAAAGACAATAGGACAAAATCTGTTTCTGCCATTTTTTTGTTGTTGTTTGTTTTGATTTGGGGTTTTTTTGTCATTGGGTTTTACTTTGTTTTTTTGGGGGGTGGTTTGGTTTTTTGCTTTTGTTTGTTTGGTTGGTTGGGTTTTGTTTTGTTTTAGTTGCAGTTAAAATGACTTCTATTCCTTTGGTTTAAAGGACGACCAGCAAAGATAATGTATCCAGTTTGATTTAAAATCCTCTGTAGCAAAAGTGTATCCTACATTTAATAAGTTAAAACATACTTTGGTGTTACTTGATGTCCTAGCTTTTATCACTTAACCATCACTATAGTTAACATACATTCTTAAAGGCTATTTTGATAATCCTTTGAAATTCTGAAACAAATCTCCTTTATCCACATAATTTCCTCTTTAAAAGCAAACACTGCTTTGTTGGGTTTTTTTCAAAGTAATTCAGTATTATGGTGCAAAGATTCTCTTTGGCCTAGGAAAAGCATTTATGATAAAGAAAGACACAAACAATGTTATCATAAATGTATATAAAATTCAAACCACAAATTGGATCTATCTGGATGAATGCCTTCAGTTTAGAGATGGATTTTTTAAAAACTCTGTGCATTTTTGATCTTTCATGGGACTGAAGGTTAATTTAGATGGCAAGGGAAGTCAAATTTGTTACCAGATAAGAACTCACTATTGGGATGGACTCATGAGATAAAATACTAACAGATTTTTAATGGTATGGATATACAAAGTGTTCCATTGCACTTAGAGGATCCAAATTCAGGGTATCCTCTGCAACTGAAAATCAATTATTTGCTTTCAGAAGAGCTCTCTTCCACTAATAGTTTGAATAGCATAACACCATAAAATATTAAATGCTGGAGATATATATCTGATGTCAGAACTGTATGTTTGTTAACAAACATATTGTGGTTTATGTTCCTCCATTTTTAAGTAAAATAATAATTTGGGTGAAGTGATAGATATCTTGCTGGAATATTGGAGATAACTATTGATCCCACTGAAAATGCACATAGACCTTACCTTAATATATGGATGCCTCCGGGTATCAAACCCAGAAGCACAAGTTCTGTGTTCAGACCTGTTCATAGCAGGTCATCTGCTCATGGATTTGGGCATTGACTAACTAACGTCTATTCTGGACAGTCAGTGGTCTTTCCACACAAAAAAATGAGTCAGTGCTATGTAACTCTGCTACTTAAAAAAGGTAATATAACATAAAATGAGTATGTTAATGTCCTTTTGTAAATTTCAAAAGGGCATTATTTTAAATTTCAAAATTATTGAAATGACGAATTACTTAAAATTTAATGTTTGAGTTTTGATGTCCTACAGAAGAGCCCAATAAGTAATGCACTAATAAAATATTCACAATAAAACCTTTATTAAACAGGACTTTGGGATGTTTCTTGTTATAGCCTTTACTGTACAGAAAAGCTGAGACTGAGACTGCAGAAAGGCAGGCAGAGTTCTGGCTAGTGACAGTAATATGTAATAAGATATTTACAGGGAGAAATAAAAGTATCTTTTATTAGACTACAATTCTGGAAAAAAATTAACAAAAAGCTCAGCTGTAAGCTGTGAGCTTTTGGAGCTCTGATGCTTTTTCTTTGACTTGGTTTGTACACTCTAGCAGGGTATGAGACAGCACTGCAAAACCCAGTGTTCATGTTTGACAGCCACAAACCCACATGCTTTTTCTAGGTAGCTGTAATAACAATTTACTAATCATTATACTCAATCCCAGAAAAAAATGAACCTGGAAGTCATGCCTGTTGTAACTTAGGCAGATTTTCCTTCCTTGGCTGTTACCCAGAAGCTGCAGTTTGGACACACCTCTAAACTTGTGCTGGAAGACTGATGTAGGCAGAGCTCAGCCAAAGGAATTGGAAGCTTTGGGAGTCCAGAGGGTCTATTTTGAAACTGAAGAGGGCCGTTTGTTTTGAAATACCCAAAAACTTTTCCGGGTCTTATTTTCCAAATTGTCTTGGTTGGTCTTATAACAGACATTGTTTCCCCAAGTAAATCTACCAATTCATATGAAGCCACTTGCCCAAATGCCACTTTGTTTGTAAGACACTCACCTGAATTTTCATAGCTAATACCTTACACTGATTTTGGGACATGTACAAACTGATGTTGATACTGAGACTGTTTCCTTGGAGAATCTGGTTAGCCTCTGGAAGGAGAACATGACTGTGTGTGTGCTAATGCACACAGGTTTGCCTGAGTCTTCCTGAGGAGGCATTACCTGTGTGTCCCGTGGTCTGCTTGGGGCACAGTCCAAAGAGCTGAGCCTGGGTCTGTGTTTGTTTTGGAAAGGGAAGAGTTTCTCATGAGATGATAATGGAAATAGGTCACCCAGGGTGTGAGGGGCCAGGTTGGATCAGTTGAAAGGTGACGAAAGACCTTGGTTCCTTGCCAGCACAGGTGCTGCTACATTTGTTTGTTGTTAGTGACCTGTGATTTTCAGCATGTTCATCCTAAGAGGGAAGTATGTTCTCTGCACTCTCAGACTGTGCAGTGCCTAGAGGAGTTCGGCCTAGGCTTGTAGAAAGGCTTATGGTTACAAAGTTCAGAATAAACCACTCTATTTACAGCTTTTTTAGCACAGCTCTTGCTGTTGTCCTCTGCCGGCTGGAAAGGTGGGTGGTCAGGGAGGGATTCCTGAGGGATTGATTCACAGGCTTGCATGGGGCATGGGGGGCAAGCAGATTTTTTTTCTAGAGAAAAGTCTTGACAACATCATTGTTTTGATTTCAGACAAGGCTTTTACAGTTTATTTTTTTCTGTCCTCTGGCAAGCTCCTTGTTTGGATGTTATGTCAGGTCATCTCCTCACACAGCTGGGACTTCCTTCCTCCTCAGAGCACCCTGGAAGGCAGCACTGCCTCATCCTGGTGGGCAAAGTCCTTCTTTTCCTCTCAGTTTTCCCCAGATTTTTGCAGTTTCAGGTTCCCTGAGTATGAGGGATTGGGCAAGAGCTCCATATCTTGGGCCTGGCTCTCAGAGCTACAAAAATAATCTCAAGCTGGTTTAGGTGAGGCATTAAGAATAATTTCTTCATAAAAAGGGTGATTAGATACTGCCCAGGGAGATTGGTAGTCACCGTCCCTAGAAAGACTGGTCACTTGGTGCTATGGTCTAGTTGATACGATGGTGTTCGGCCGTAGGTTCTACCCCATGATCTTAGGGGTCTTTTTCAATATAATCAATTCTGCGATTCTGTAAAGAAAGACTTCGACAGCGTAAACCAGCAGGAAAAATTTTAGAAAGGCGGCGTCGTCCCGCCGCGGCGCCGGGCAGGGCTGCGGAGGGGAGGGCAGGGCGGAGCGCGGCGCGGCTCCCGCGCCGCCCTGAGGGGCGCTGGGGCCGAGGGCGGCGGCCGCGCGCCCCCTCAGGCTGCCCGCGCCGCGCGTGTCTCCAGGCGGGGCGCGGCGCGGGAGCCAATCGGAAGGCGCCGTCCGCACCCGGCTGGGCGGGGCCGAGGCTCCGCCCGCCAATCAGACGATGGGTAGGGGAGCGGGGCGGAGCCCGGGGCGGGCATGGGGCGGGCTCGGGGCGGGGCGTAGGTAACACGGCGGCGGGGGGCGCGCGCCGTGCGGCCATGGCGGCGTCTCCTGCGGAGGTGCTCGGGCTGCCGGGCGAGGAGGTGAGCGAGGCCCCGCGCCGCCCCCGCTACCCTCTCCGCGGAGCCGGGCGCGGGCTTCTCCGCGGGGCTGAGCCCCCTGCGGGCCGGGTATTCCTTGCGGACCTGCTGCGGAGGGGCGGGGGAGCGGGGTGAGGTGACGAGGGGCGTTCCGGCGGGATCGGCGCCCCGGTGCCGGCTGCCCGGCGCGCTGTAAGGCGGCAGCTGCCGTCCGGCACCGGCGTTCCTGGCTTCTCCCACTGGAAGCTGTGGAGCCTCCTCTGTGGACGGAGGGATCCGCGTGCGCTCGCAACTTCCTCGTGACGGAGCGGACGGGATTTCTTCTCCCCCCGCTCTCTTCCCGGTACCGAAGAATCGCGTCTTTGTTCTAGGCTTTGTCACAGGCAGTGTGACAGGAGCGGTGCGTGGATTAGAGCGGTGCGTGAGCGATGGGGCTCATCCCGGCATTGCCATTAGCGGGAGTGTGAAAATCTGTCTGCGTGTCAGTGTTTTTGCAATAAACCCGTGAGTAACTGAAAGTGACTCCTGCAGTGGCCTCTGTCCTCAGGTCGTAGTTCCTGAGCACGTGGATCTTTCGGAAGGTGGCTGAGGCTGGTATACCTGTTACTGGGTGTAAGTAGCAGACAGGTGGGGGTGGCTGTTGCATTGTAATCGAGGCTTGTGCTGGGGGCAGAATATAATGGAATAGTTAACTTTATCAAGAAGAAGAAAAGTCAAGTTGTTTTTTTTTTTAAATTGCAGATGCAGGAAGACTAAAAGCAGTATCTCTGAAAGCTGTTTGGTGACCTGTGTGAAATGTCAGTAGTGTTGTCTTTGAGCCAACAGGATATTTTACCAAGACTGTCTTTGATCAGCTCTTTTTTGTGTTCAGGCAGTGATGATCTCTGTGTCAGTGCATACTTGTTGCATCCATAATAGGAATTCAGTTTGTTAAAGCTCTAAAATACCATTAATTTTCTTGTTAACATAACTCTCTCAAGTTGAGCTTTATTTCTGGAGAAGTAACTAAAAACTCTTGAATTACTTTTTCTTCATCTTAATATTTGAATTATGTAGACTTTCTAATACAAAATTAGTGCTGCATACTGCAAGGGTTGCATAACACTTCCTATTGCAAGATCCTGTTTTCAGTTGCTAGTAACTTTCTGAGGCTATGTAGTTCTACTAAAAGATTCCATGCCTTAGGCTCTCTATTTTAACATTGTTAAACTTTGTTCAGTTTAGCTGCTTTGTAGCCTCCATTGCTATGGTGAAAATATTTTGAAATCTGCTTAAAATTTAACAATTCTCATCTTCCCTCAATCTTTTTGAGCATAAATATATGTTCCTTTAGAACAACGGGGGAAAGGAGGGGGAAAAGCATGTAAAAAAATCCATTAGATCTAACTTCTTCTGTAATTCAAAAGCATAGCCAAACTCTTTCAAGTGACATATGTGAAAAGTGCAGTTTGTTTATGCTCAGAGACTTTAATATTCAGTGAGTACGTACTGTTTTGCATGTAAAGAACTTCATCAGTTATCTCCATAGTTTTCATGTGAGATTCTGCATGCACAAATGACAAAACAAATCATCTTATGATTAGAAGAAAACTACTCTGCTAGCTGCTCTTGCCTAGGCTACAAGAATGGAAAATAGAGTTCTCCCTCCTTGGATGGTCTTTTTCTGTCTTCACAGAGTTTAAGTCTGGAAGATGTGTACACAGAAGCACAAGAAAAACATGGTCAGAAATCCAAGTCATATTGAAAGTATCATCAAGGACTTTTCTGTTGTCCCCCACATTGTTTTGCACTCTTGTCATGGTTTGTCTGCACAATGCTGCTTTCCCAGGACTGCTCTGGGGCCTGTTCTGCAAGATCGATTTGCTTTGGGTGTAAATCAGAATTGTCTAATAAAACAATGCTATTTGAAAGGCCTCTTGTTACAGCTTTTAGAGATGATCCTATGGTAAATATAATAATTTTAAATACATTGTCATTCAGTAAGGCAGGTGAGGAGAAGTTGGTGTAATTGTTGAGGCAGTTAAGTGCAGTATTAGAGTGTGCATTCCATCACAATTCAAGTTAGGCATTTATGACAGATTTCCTTGTTAATGGTGTAATAACTTGGACTCAGTAAAGGATTGCTAATATGATGTTGCTGACACAAAAAGAAACTGAGGTAAAAAAGAACATGTAATTGAGGTTACTGTGTGTACAGTGGGTTCTTGTATATTCTATATGCAGGTATCTGAGTTGCAGTGCCTGAATCTAGCAGGTGCAGTTTTCCTTAATTTCTCTGGTTCAGTTTTTCTTCTGTAAAAGTATCCTCTCACCCACAGGACTCGTGGCTTATAGTTGAGTATACTACTACTAATAGCTGAGTATTGAAATAATGAGCACTAGTAAGGTCAACGTGGAAAAAAACACTAGTTCTATATTCAGAGCAAGGTCTTAGCAGTAGAAAAGTAGATCTCAAATGTTATGGACATAAGAACAACATGTTGCTTTTTGTCGTCCTAGTAACTTTTTTTTAAAGGGGAAAGAATGCGATGGAATGTACTTCCTTCTTCCCAGCAGGTCAGACTCCTGTCCCAGCCTCTTTGCTGCCAGTTCCTTGGAGCCATCAGTGGGGACATTCCCTGCTGCAGGCCGAGGCGTGGCCCGTGCTGTGGGAGCCCTGCCTGCTCCTGCCCTGCTCGGTACATCTTCCTCTGAATGCAGGGCCAGGTGTTGGTTGCTTTTCTTTGTCACAGCAGGGTTTTGGAAGAGGGGCTTTCTCATATAAAACTTTCAAGTTGTTAAGACTTGGATTTCTGTAGGTTAATCACTTTGATCAAGCATTTTCTGACGAGGTATGCACTTCCATTTACTGTATTTTTGTGACAATTGACTACTAAATGCAGGACATCTGTACTAAATGCAGGATTTTCTAACAGTAATTGTGGAATGCTCTTTCAAAGACTGAAGGAGGAATTAGCTAGTGCACTGTTATGTCTTTGGTTACAGAAGGAATTAATTTTTTTTCAGTGTTTTGATCTTAAAAATAATTAAAATTATTAATGATTAAAATTAAAAATATAATTTTCAGGGAGTTGTCTGGTATATATTTCTCTTTTCTATTATAATACCTGCTTACGCAGTAGGGCTTTGGAGTGGCATTCAGTAAAACAACACTGATTTTCTATACATGTCTTTCATAGTTTAATGTACAGATGTCTGTATGTCAGAATTGCTAAACTCCCAGCCTGAATCAAAGACTTCTTATTTTGTTTAGCTCTTTTTATATTGTCCAGATAATATTCTAAGTTAGATAGCTTTTTATGGTCTTTAGTATCTATTATGTGTCGTTGCTTTCGGGGATGAAGCTAGAAATGGGAACTTCTCACAGGTGAAAATAGACTTCCTACTTGCATGCATTGGCCATTTCAGCTTTCTCAGTCATTTGAGAGCTGTCCTGTGTAGAGCAAGCATTCTTGTTTACTGCACTTAGATAGAAAAAAAATGGATGTTCATGTCTCTGTGCTTTAGAAAGGCTCTCAATTTTTTTTAGGCTGTGAAGAACTTTATCATTCTAGGGCATGAATGACCTAGAATTGGTCTAGGTCTAGAATGGCCTAGAATCCCACCTATCTGGATTAGGTGAGACTCTTGCAGAAATAGTGAAGCTTGCTGGCCTGTAGTCTTGAGAGGTTTCCTGATTTTGTTTGGAGTTTGCTTGTGTTTTTTTTTGAACAGCAGTGTAATTTGTGTAGATCTGGTGGTTTCCAGAAGCTATTTGTTTATTTTCTGTTATTTTTTACAGCCTTTCCTTTACACTGAACTAATAAACACTGAATGGGACTGTTATGGATACTGGGTTGCACACAGTGAAAAATTGTTCAGTGATTGCTTGGGGGATTTTGGATTTTTTAAAATTCTGTTGACAGATTGGTAACTCCATTAGTGGACTTCTGTTGTCTTTAATCTCTTCCTTAATTTGTAGTCAAATGCAGCTGTTAAACACAATCTGTAGTAATAGCCAGCATTTCTTGATGGATGAGACTTTTGTATTTATGAGCACAAAATGCTCACATGGTACATAGTGAATTACTAAGACTGATCTGTAACTGGCAGAAGGAAGTTAATGACTTTCATTATATTTAAAAGATCAATTAATGTGGTTTTGTAATAGGAATCTTTGTGAATCTAAAACTTTGTTTTGAAATAATTTCTTCAAAGAAAAATGGTTCAGCTCTGTTGGTCACTGTAGAGAGGACAGTGTTCTCTGGGTTGTGAAGCAATGGTCAGATGGGAAAGTCTCCTTCCCATTTTCCATCTCCTGGTGAAATGATGATGCTAAAAAGGACTTGCTCTTATTTGGATACCACCTAACTTGTATGGCTGCCTCACTTGAGAGGTCTGATTATTGCAGGAAGTACTTTTCTCCACCTAAGGCTCCCCATTCTGTGGGAAATGCTTTCTTTCAAATGAATGCTGTATGCAGACATGATAGGAATCTTAAGAAAGCCTTAATATATAGTTCCTGATATTGCCAGAATCTTTAAAGCTCATGCTGCTATAATGTTTTATTGTTGTAATAAGCTTTGGTGCTCTTATCTTGGCTTCAGTGGTAGTTGAATCTTGACCTATCTAACAGGAACAAAAGAATAACAGGATGTTATTGCCTAGAGGAATTGTTTACTACCAAGTGTTCTCTGTTAGACTACTTGGTCATTTTTATATTGGCTTCCTCAAGAAAAAGCTATCTATTAGTCCAGCAGATACTACCATTTTATGTTTCACATTAAATTAACTATCCTGGCTTTGGTTATAATCATCAACATGTCACCATTTCTTGATCTATGCCTTTTTTCTCACCCTTTCTTCCTGCTTATATTTTTCTTCTGTCTTCTGCTCTCTCTTGGTCTTC
Source organism: Chloebia gouldiae (assembly GCA_003676055.1). Classification (NCBI taxonomy): domain Eukaryota; kingdom Metazoa; phylum Chordata; class Aves; order Passeriformes; family Passeridae; genus Chloebia; species Chloebia gouldiae. The sequence continues at coordinate 5,140,276 of QUSF01000015.1, forward strand.
TATCACTAAGGCAGGACTCATTCTCTCAGTTGTCTTTGGTGCTATTATCCTACCATGTGAATTTGGAAGGATGGGGGTGAGAATGAACAGTTTGTTAATACCCATCCTGTGTAATTATTGGCTGCAGACAACTGTAAGACAAGGCAAGACCATTCCAGTCTCAAGGTTGTGAACAAGTTTTAAACTGCTTATAAGGTTGAAATTTCTTTCCAAGTGCTGTTTTCAAAATGAACAATTCAAGAATGGCTTATCTTAATATATTCATTGAACATAGGTGGCTTCATAGTGATTTTTGTGGAAATGAAACTCTCTCTTTCTGCAAGTGCCACTTGATTAGTTTGATACTTTGCTACTCTTGAGTACATTTTACAACTATTTTAAGGCATACATAAAAAGGGCTTCTGTTTTATTATCTGTTCAAAGAATCACAAGCTGGAAAGTATTGCCTTTAAAGCTTTAAGTTACCAATTGTCAACATACTGGCTCAGAAACCTTCTGTTTCATCCCTTGTTGCACGGAATCTGTTAGTAAATAGATTAATTATTAGAGATGGTGAAAATGGTGTGGTTTAGTAGTCCTAGCTATTTTGACTAGCATCTTGAACATGTACTTTAGAATATACTAATATGATTAACAAAAAATTCATTATAAAACCTGGAGGTAGATAATAAGGTAACTATCTTGCTGACTCAGCTCAGAAAAGGATGTTTTGTCTCACTTAATCAAACCAAGATGTTTTGGATAGTTTAGTCTCTAATATATCTTAAAGGCCTTATTCCCCTACCCCATAGTTTTAAAATACTATATAACCCCTAAAAACAACTTAAGCTTGAATTTTTTGGGAGCAGCCTAACTGATACAGACTGTGTGCAGCCACTCCCTGGCAGATCCAGTAGTTTTAACAATACTTCTTCTATTTCCATTTGCTGTTTTTACCTGATTCATATTGGGTTGTTTACGTTCTCAGAGAGAACAGCTTAACAGTTCAGTTTTAACATTATTGTATTCTTTTTTTTTTTTTGTTTGTTTTTTTGTCTCCAGCCTCTGGAATGGCTGGCAGTCAGAAGCTGTCAAAAGAAGCTGAACGTCCTTGTTCCATCTGTACAAACAGTCCCTGTACAAGTCTGTGCCCAGAGCTGCTGCCTTTGGGCTGTTGTGTGCATGTCTGTGTTACAGAGCAGCTGGGCACTAAACCTGTATAACTCCCCATGTGTGCAAAGCAGCACAGAATGCTCAGTTTCTTCAGCTGTGCAGACAATAAATTCAGATTGACCCATTCAGGTTAATGTCAGCACTGCAGAAGCTTGGGTAGACATTTCCAGGAAGAGATCCTTGAGAAGATGGGGCTGAGAGAGCAGTCTCTTAGATAAACTGCAGTGCTGCTTGGCATTGCTGGTGTATTCCTGTTCACTGGCTAGGTGCCTGTCCCCTCCTCTGCCACCAGAACCACTTGAAGCATGGCAGTGGTGTAAAAGAGTAGAAAGGCAGTTTGAGAGTGTCTGTAGTCAATATGGAAGAGTATAAGGTTCAGGCTGCAGCCTGTGCATTTTTTGGACTATGAAAACAGTAATGTTGCAGCTGCCTGTGGATCTACAGGAATTACTGACCCACAGTTTCTTGTATGTGGCCATGAAAGAGGCAAATAAGGACCTCCCGAGCAAAGGTGAATGAAGAGGATGAGATTCGAAATTGCCTTTCAAACTGTGAAATTTTGATTTTGAATCTGTTCCTGGTGGGTGCCAGAATCAAGTATCCAATGCAGAGCTTGCATGGCCTAATTTTTGTCTGCATGAAATGAGCTTCAAAAGGTCCTGGAGCTCTTTGGCTGTTCACTGCTTCCTGGGATCAGTGTGTTTGGGCAGCTTTGCTGAGCTGTGGCAGCAGTCTCTGGGTAATTCTGTGAGGGAGGAGGAAAGGTTGTACGGTCACAGCGCTGCCCCGTGTCCTGTCGGCAGGCTTTGCCTCCTCAGGATGTGCGCGGTCGTGCTGTAATGGCTCCTTCCAGTGTCAGGCCCCTCTGCCTGTGTTTGGATCAAGCTGTTGGATTTCCCCTGATGGTCGTTGCACACTGGCCTGACTAGAGAATGGGCAACCTTGTATGTTGTGATTATGTATTGCCCTTGCATGTTAGCATGGGTTATTTCCTGGAGTTTCTGGTTGCCATAATTTGGGAAAGGAAAAAGTGGACTCTTTAGTGGCACCTATCGGTTCAAAAAAAACTAAAAAGGGGTGTGGTGGCTTTTGGTAAGTGAGAGTGATTAGTTGAAAAAGTGAAAGTGAAAAAGGAGATCTGTTGGGAAGATTGTTGTGAACAATTCAGGGATTTTTTAAACTGTTTCTGTTAATCTAGAAAGATATTGCTACATGGCATACCTTTTCATACCTTCATGGTGGTTTGGTTCGTTGTTCAGCTCAGCTAACTAAAATGCTGTAGCTGTCCTAGTTTGGCACTGACCCCAAATAAATAATAAAGTTTCTTTCAGCAAAGCATGTTTAAATCAACCTTCAGCGTACCAGCATTGGGTTTGTGCCTTCTAGTTTCCTGAGGCTATGTGCAAAACAATTTGTCTTTCTGTAAAATAGCTTTCATATCTCTATTATGATACAAGTAAACAAACCATGTGATTATGCCAACTTTAAAATCTCAGGAGCATGGATGCTATTCTAGGATCTCCCCTGTGTGGACTACATTGATGCACTATTAAGCCTGACTCTGGGATGCCTGTGCCTAAAAGCATCTAATTGTCTTTGCTTTTCTCGTGCTTGAATACTGGAGCAAATCTCATGGTCTAAGCAACTGAATGCAGAAACAAGAAAACCTATTTGTCTGTTAGGGCTGTGTGTCCTACATCAGCATCAGCTCTCGATCTTTTTCTGAGAAGGAAAAGGTGGGGTTGTTTGTCCAGCTGATTCTGTCAGCTGGATCCTTTGGGCTGTGAGTGAGGATCATCCTCCTGTTGGAAGGGGGGTCAGGGTGCTCTGTGTGCAGTGCAGACATGCTCAGGGAAAGAGGAAATCCACACATGAGACTCCTGAATCATCACACTCACTGATGTTGAATGTCGCTGAAGCCAAGTAATTGGTAGGAGATAAATTGGACATTGTTTTAGAATGTAAGATGGGTGGATATGTTAGGATATTTGTTGTATATAAAAATGTTAACAAATAGCTCTTCTTAATTTGATGCCAACATATTTTTTTATTTATGTTTTCTTAAATCCACTCAGTTCTGTTGTTGTCATAAAACACATGATAATAATATGTACCTTAAAAGTCTGATCATGACTAAGGATTTTGGAAGCTTAGGCCACTTGCAAGTGGTCAGTGCTGGGAGGGGTTGTCTGTTGGTCTTCCTTTCTGAACTCTTAGAGTTTCTAGTAGGAGACAGTTTCCTTTGAGGTGAAGGCCAAAGATAGACTTTTGACTTGGCTGGTATTGACTTGAACAATTGATTTTTTTGTCAGTGTGTGAAAATTGTAGATGTTCATTTCAGTTCCCAGGCAATCACTTCTAATAGTAGAGGGTGGGACAAACTTGCTTACTTTTTTATTATTTTATTTTTATTTAGTGGTCTGTTCTCAGTTTTACATTTTTAGCCAGTAGTTCCTGCCTCAGTATTAGGATGCAGTTCTCTCCATTAGCTTTAAGAACCATTGCAGTTGGGGTTAGTTAGGGAGTCTAGCCCTGTGGTTATATAGGAGACCAGTGATAAAGCATTCTTAGTGCTTGCTAGGACTCTCCTCTAGAAAGCACTTTCAGTAGAATGTGGGAATTCAGGAAGGTCCCAGGGAGAATGTCTGCTGCTTCGCCCATTGTTCTTGTATCTGTTTAACTCCTTAAACCAGATTGGATCATCTTTCCTCACAAGTGTCTCTGGCCCACCATCTCCTGCAAACAGCCCTTCATCTAGAAAGCTTTTTGCTTTTTTGCAGAGAAACAATGGTCATTTGTCTTCCTCCTCTGATATGGTCACAGCTGTAGGGATTTTTTTTTCCCCGCTCTTGAATTCAGTACCTCATCAGATGAGCCATGTAGGATTGTGCTGCTGTGTTAATTAACAGAAGTGCAATTACTCATCATTTGTAATTTATATAATGTGTAAATAATGTATTTTTTTGTTTCTTAAAAACTCATACCCTGCTGGCAGGTCATATAAGTAATATCAGTAATCCTGATATTTTAAGTATGACCTCTCTGTGCTGTTTACTAAAAACAGATGCAAGATTGCATTTCTTTCCAGAGTTTATTACTGCTTTATTAATAGATTTTGATAAATTTGATACCCATTTCATTCTGCTGAGGAAATAAATATTGTCAGAGTCTATTTCCCTCCCTCTGCATGCCAAGATACCATTAGGTGAAAACCTCTGTGGTCCATGCAGATTTGTCTGAGTGTTACTGATAGAGCTATTTCTGTCAGACAAAGTAACTGCATCATTTAGTAATTGCATCAGTCTGTAATTTTTAGTGTGAATTCAAAATTATGCCCATAATTTCTTTTAGCTTTATTTATTGAAAATAGACCTGAAAAAGAAATCTGAATGCATCTTAAATATGCTACTTTGTTTTTAAGGAGAACACACGAATTGTCAGAGTGAAGGTTATAGCTGGAATTGGCCTGGCCAAGAAGGATATCTTAGGAGCCAGGTAAGAATATGTTGTTAACGTATTAAGGGACAGCTGCGTCTTTATTTTCTTTCTACAGCTCTTTAGTTCTCAGTAAATTCTTCTCTGCTTCTTGAAGAAAAAAAAAAATCTGAACTCTTTCAACTGGCAACTTCATAAAATTATTAGAGGCTGTATGAACATGAAGATACCTGCTTTCTTGTCCAAGAGTGACTTGGAGAGATCTTAAGTGTTGGCAAAACAAAGTAGAAGAATTTTTTATTTTCTGCATGATAAAATGTTCTGCCATGGAGGATAGATCTGTGTTTCACTTCAGGTAGGCTGTAGCTAAAATAACTACAATTAAAATAACTAGGGTTTAGTTGTAGTCAAAGTTCTCAACTGTGCTTGAAAGACTTGGAATAAGCACAGTACTAAAAACTGGGGGCCATAAAACTGTTTCAGCTCCAATTATATGCAGTGGAACAGTGGCTTAACATTTAGCAAAGGAATGATCAGACTTGTGAGTTGGTAATTGAAATACTTTTAAGAACTTGTAGAGTTGGCAAGTGGCAGAATGCATTTTGTGCTGAAGCCACTTTTGCTTCTGGGCTTTGTACAAAGGGTCTAGAAAAGTATTGATGGGTTTAGTGCAAGTTCTGCTTTCAGCTGCTTTAGCATATATGCAGAAATGTTGTTTAGTACAAAATTGCCGTGCATGACATCAGTTTAGCAACAGAAAAAATTCTTTCGTGGAATTTATATTTTCCGTAAAGCTAGACAGTCTCCCTTAAATTTTTTGTTTGTGTACTTTTTTTTTTACTTCAAGCAAAAATAGATCAGCTTTTCTCATCATAACTTAAATATGTGAAAACCATATGCTCTTTTACTGTATGGCAGACAGTCTTGGTCACCTTTTGTTATTACTCTGAGCAATTGAGTGCTTTGATTGTTCATGAAAAGTAGATACTCATATAAAGTATTGGGTTTTAATACCACAGAAAATGAAAAGGCAGTAGGGCATTTTAAGCAGCAATATTAGGACATCTTCATTGACAGGAAAATCCAGGTTAAACTCAAACTCTGTCAAAATGATAGAACATTTAGTAAAATTGTTGTATGTTTGAGGACGTACCTCAAATTCCAGGTGTTCTAAAGTGTTAAGATACTTAATACTTGAAGATTTTTTTAGTCACAGCTGATTTTTTTTCATGCATATCTTGTTGAAATGTGAGAGCATTTATTGAATCTGTTCTCCTGAAATAACTGTGAAAGAGGACAGAGTCAAATTGTACTAATACACAGAATGGCATAGCTAATATGATCATTATCACAGTGCTTATATTACTTTTATCTCTAAAACTGTGTAGGAAATGCTTGTAATTACAAATGTCTGTGGTATTTGTAAAGTAATTGTAACCCCTGGTTACATAACTGCTATTAATTTAAGCCTTTAAAACTTGACTGCTGATAATGGTGACCAAAAAGGGCATAGAGCAGCATTCTACTTGTTTTGTTTTTTTCCCTACCAGTGACCCATATGTGAAAGTGACATTGTATGATCCAGTGAATGGAGCTCTTACCAGTATTCAGACAAAAACTATTAGAAAGGTTAGTCATCTTATCTGTGTGGGTGTGGTGGGGTTTGTTTGGGGTTTCTGGTATTGTGTTGAGGTTTTTTTAAAACAGACTCCAGAGAAAAAGTTAAAGCTATAGGAAATACAAGAATTCTTGGATTTTGAGTGAATGGATATGCGGAAAGGAGTGTTTTATGGTCTGCTCAGTTTCTCTGTTTATGGCATTATTGTGGTATTTTCTCTTCAAAATTTTATTGAACGGTAAAGGAAAAACTGAAGAATATAAGGTGTATACTGATTCAAAACTACATTATTAATGGAAGTACTGGGTTGTTCTGATTTTTCTGAGTTCTTTAATGATTTAAGAATCTTTCTTGTACAGTTTTTTATCTTGTGTTAAAAACACAAGCACAGTTTGTTCTGTTTAAACATCAAATTGCACCACTCACCTGAATCATGATATTACTTGATTTTCTACAATACATGCAGGAAAAAGTCAGTACTGCTAACTGAGTTTAACTGAAAATGAAGAACTGTATATATGAGAGGGAAAACACTCTTCCAAATTGTCCTGGGTAGTGGCTGTGATTTGAGATCACTCACGCATTTTTCCTTCCATGCTGATAATTGTTACATTAAACTCTCTTTGTAGCTAAACTATCTGTAGTATTTTTTTTTAAATATCAAATTTCAAAGATGAGCTTAGCTGAGTGAGTTATTGCTGTGTTTGGCCCATCTGTGCCTGGTCTGTGTAGTTTATGTTGCTTAGAGATTTGGCATTTGGTAAGAGTTTGCATGTAAGTAATGTGGGTGTTGAACTGAGAGGAAGGCAGTGATTATTACTGAAGGGACATACTCTAAATTAACTGTTTCCAAGTGTCTAAAACACCACCTCTGCATCCATGGCATAGCCAATATCTGACAATACCTGCATTAATTGTGTCCATTCTGCGCAGCATTAAACTCCCTTGACTTTTGCCAGCAATATCAAGGTTAAAGGTACTTTTTTCTTAAGTGGGTTGTTACATGGAATAAAATGTGTAGTACATCAAAAATTATATACACTTGTACAAAATTGTCAGTATAACTAATGCTCTCTTTTTTTTTTCCTTCCTCCACACATAGTCCTTAAACCCAAAATGGAATGAAGAGCTCTTATTTAGAGTAAGTGATTTTGTTTATAGCCTTATTACTTGTTGGATGTATTACACATCAGGGAAAAACTACTCACTACTCTCTCCACTTCAGAACTCTTCCCTAATTCAGAAATAACTCTACAATTAATGTTCTGAAAGGCTCACAAATTGCTTTCTTTAGAAATATGTTTGTTGATTCTGAGACAAATGTGAAATTTTCAGTCTTGGTGTTGCCTCCTTTTGTCTGTGAATGTTTAAAAGCATGTGCATAGACTTAGAACAGTTTGGGATAGCACCAGTTATGGCTTATTGGTTCTAAGAGAAAAACATTGCAAAGTAGGATAGCAGCAAGGTATAAATTTGCTGTTTAATAAAGACCTTTGGTATTTCTTTCCTCCTGCATAAACACAGGGATTTTGCTGAAATCAAGTGCTGAAATTCAGTACATATGTTAATTATCACTATACTTCTTTTTCATAGGTTAATCCTCAGAAGCACAGACTCCTTTTTGAAGTATTTGATGAAAACCGTTTGGTAGGTCTTTTTGTGTTCATTTTGCAGTGTATTAAAGACTTGAATGAAAGAAGTCCATCAGGATTCAATGTGGATAAAAAACCCACTCCAAACAACCTTAATTTCTATAATGAAACATAAAGCTAAAGGCAGACCTAATTATTTGACATTACCACACTCCTGAAGCTCTGAAGCAATTACATAATTATTGTAAACATCTAATGTGCTTTAACTCATGAAAGCATCATTCTTTCATAGTGCTGTTCACATGACACGACCAAATTCTTTGGTGATATTGGAGGCTCTTCATTGGATGTTTATTTTTCCCTCCCAACAAAGCAGTATTGATAAGTGGTGTGAGCAGCTTCTTCAGTGTGTGAGGAGTAGCATGAAAGAAAGCATTCATGGATTGTCTTTGGAAAGCTCAAGAGAGCAATGGATTGCAATCTTGTAGATAGGTGTCACTCTGAATGGCAGGTCACTGGTGAGATAGGTCTGGCTTGTGCTTTTATCACATTGAAATCAAAATTCCTCCTCTGACCCAAGCTCTCATTTTGTGTCCAGATGTCTGATTACCTGTATTTGTTTTTGTGTTGCATTGTGAGTAAGCTTGTAGCAGCACAGCCATGACACTTGCATCTGTTTCACTGATGTTCCTTGCCACTGAAATAAATACCTTTTCCTTCTGCAGCAGTTTGGAACTAAAGGGAGGGATTGAATGCTCTTGCATGCCAAACACAGTTTCATTCCAAATAAAGGATTTCTTAGTGCTTTGTGTTTAAGTACTGTGTTGGCCATGAAGAACATTTCTTGTTAAAGCTTTCTGCATGTGTTCAGTAAACCATTGTACCTTTATTCAAGATGCTGCTTTTCTGAGGTTGGGAAGAGTAAAAATATGTGTAAATCTAAGTACAAATTGCTTGGAATAATGAGATTTAAGAAGGAGGAGTTTCTTGGTCATAGGCATTACACAGTCCTCAGAGCATTTACTACTTAACTGGTGATATTACCAGTCCCAAGTATTTCAAATACAGTGTCTCTTTGATTTATTTAAAAGGAATCACAAACACTTGTCTCTACATGGGAGGTTAAATGTGGTTTTTCAGGATGCTTAGATTTTCATCTGGGCATAGTATTATGGGCTACAGCATATCCTTCACAACGTCAAAGTACTCTGTCCATTTTATGTCTCGTTAGAGCATTGCTGCCACCACCTGGAAGCCACGAGGCATGATTAGAAAGTAGGATTCTTGATTTTTTGGGGGCAGAAGGCCAGTGTTTTCTTGGTGTTTTCCAACAGAACTCCTTCACATTCTTTATCTAATCTAAATATATAAGTTATTTGATCTGTTTGCTTATGGAGAGGAACCAGTTAAACATTTTGTTGGTATCAGCTGGGAAATGGTGCTTTGTTTCCCATGCGTGATTGTATTTAGAGATCAAAGTGTCATGACCTCACCAGTCACTCTAAGACCATCTCCGTATTTCTCTTCAGCTTTGTCTCAGAAAATGTTTTTATTCCAGATGTCTTGGGTTGTTTTAAGTAAGACAAATTGTTGCCTTAGCTATGATTGTTATTTGGCATTGACAAGCTCCCCTACTTCTATTAGCTCATCCTCACATGTCAAAAATCATAGGTGCCTTGCTAAGTAGCTTTGATCAAAAGATGTTTCATCTTCTGTTATTTTAGTATTTTATTCTGTTATTTTCAGTGTTCTTTCATCTACCTTTTGGATGACTGTCTAAAGTCTAAATGTGAGCAGTCTGATATAATTGAAATATTCTTTATATTTGTGTCCTCCCAATGGTTAATTTCCTATTTACAAAATTTTATCCCAAGTGCCTTTATTCTCTTTAACTTTAGGGATAAATGGAAGCCAGAAATACGTGCGTGTTTTTAAAAAAATGTTGTGTTCTTGAATAGCAACCTCAAAACCTTTCTTCTGAGTTTAGCTTAATTTTTGCTTTGGTCTTGCTGCATTGGTTATATTGCCCGTTGTCAGAGCTTTGAAATCTTCCTGTAATAGCTTTAAGATGTTTCAAAAATCACTTGTCTTGGATTTGGTAAAGGAGTGCTAAATCTGGTTTGTTCTTCTGACTTGCAAACCCTTGGGTTTGCAATAAAGGATAAAGGGCTTGAGCAGTTTGTGGGGTCTTTAATTGTGGCTGTCTTTAAAAACACACAAGAAGAATGTTAAGAAGAACATTGAGATCTCTTAGGAGGTGAGTCAGTGAAGAGACCACGTCTCTTGCTATCTGTCTTACAATATCTTTACAAAATTCAAGTATATTGCAAATTAAGTGCCTAAATCTGTTATTGATACTGAAGAAATCAATTATATTAAACTTTGAATGGAACTACTGGTATATATAAAAAAATACTAACTTTTAGTTTATTTTTATGCCAATCTAATTCAGCAACATTGAATTTAACACGTTAAAAGACATTTTACGTTGCCTGGGAAAGCTGTAGTTGGCTGGCAATACATATACAGGTATATCTAAGGAAGAGAGACATGTTGAGAAATTTTGCTGGAATCTTAAGCCTTGAGTTACCAAATTATGCCAGTTTATTGTTTTCTTAGGATTTCTTTAGTAAAATTGAATGAAACATTTCAGATCATCCACTAGGGGAAAAAGTAATGCTTTTACTAAAAGAAACAAGCACCTCCAATGGATGCACTTCACATCACAGCAATATGTTACAAACTGTGCCACTAATACATTTATTCTTGGGGAGAGAAGAAGCCTTAAGAAATGCATTTTTTACTTTTTGCTCACATATCTTAGGATCATTTGCTGATCTTTTTGGTTTGTGTTTGGTTTTATGGGTATTTTTTACTTTATTGCTTGAAGTACAAATGTAACTTTTTGAAACTGACCAAAAGAACCTTTCATGGTATTTTCCTTTCCTCTATGCTCTCCATCCCAGTCCCCACCAACATACAACTTTAGAAGAATTCCTGTTGGTTATAATTAAATAAATGAAGTGTTGTATTTGTTGGCTTTTTATGAATAAGCTAGTATTCATTTATTGCTGCATTCTAATAATGGAATTCAGGTAATGGAGGTTAAGTAAGCCCTGGAGTATAATTAGAAAACAAGTTTGTTGCTTGCAAACAAGGTACTGTGAATTTGATTCTTGGCTCTTTTTTGGGAAGGAGGTATAAATGTTAATTTTACTGCCTTCTAGCTTAAAATACAGTAAAGGTTAAATAAATATGAAGCAGAGAAAAACTCCTAGTAGTATGACCTATAAAAGTATAAATGGCTTAGTGTTCTCCTCTGTTTGTACTCTTTCAGCAGCACTAAGTAATTTCATGTTAGAGCAGTAGCATTCAGTACTGCATCATATATGGGTTATGTATTCAAAAGTACATTCATAGCCAAATGTTGGTGTTTTCCAAAACAAACCCCACAACAGAAATCCCACTTAACAGCAAAGATTCAAGATTGTCTTTTATCAGAAGTCCCACTAGGTGCCAGCAAAGGACCTCTGCAGATTATATGAGCCAATGAAACATTTTGTAGGAATTCTCAATCCCTTTACTCTTGGAAGAATTGACAGTATATTAACTTCTTGACATGCTGACCATTTTCTTTTAAAAAATGAAAATTAAAAAAAAATTAGTTATGAATCTGTGAGGCAGTTTGTGTATAATTATACAGAATAGCTTTCTTGTGTAATTCTGCTTGGTAATGCTTTTTTTCTGTGCGTACTTAGTTCAGTGTTCTGAAGTTTGTGTAGCTGGTCACAAATCTGCAAATCACATTGAACTGTAATGACTGTGTCCTTACTCTGGGCTTCCAGCAAATAAGATGAGGTAGTTTGATTTGTAAGAATAATTTTGTTTCTTTCTACCTTTAACAGCTGTAGTTAGAAAAGGTCAAACTAGAAATAAAAACAAATTCCAAATTATTAACCAGAAAAACTTTTTTTGGCTCCTTTTCAGTTGCACCTCATTTAAAATTATGAATTAATAAGCACGGAGGGTTCTACGATGTGCAAAAGTGTGATTAGAAAGTGTGATTGCTTAGCAGCATGTGGATTGCAAGATAATGCCAGATTGCTTTCAAGTTTTATTTAAATAGTGCAGAAAAACATTTTCTTAAGGGAGAGACGAGGCTTATTTCACTAGTTTATGCATAATTCAGGCCTCAGCAGTTTGCTAGCATGATTACTATTTGGAAATTCAATCCTGGACTTGATACTCAATTATATGGGACTTCATTCCTACCAACTTCCTGTAATTCTAAACCTATGGGTAAAAATATTAGTAGTCATACGCTGCTGAGGAAAGTACGGACACATTGACTCAGCTCGTGCAGCCGCAGCAGGCGTTGCTGTTTGCAACTTGGAAATTCTGGAAGCCTATTATAATACTCATTTATGCAAATTCCAGAAGGTGTAATTGCAACGAGGTCAGTAGTGTTTTTCAGTGTGTCGCAGCTGAGGTCCCTGGAACATAAGTGCTTTTTAAATGAAGGCTTTCTGACTGCAAGCAATCAACGACGGTCCAGAAACTGCAGTTCAAGGAATGGCTGACTTATTTCAAGAGGTACTTTCTTTTAAAATGCTAGTATCTTGTAGAAATTAGGACAAAGACGGCGACTTTTATTGGCTTTTACTGTTGCAATGTACCAGCTCTGGGTTCTGTGCAGCTGCCTGTAGCCTTTCTGCTGAAGGATCTTTGTGGGTTTCATTTGCTAACATGCATGGAAATGAGAACAAATGGCACGACGGTTAAGATTGCATTTTGCCACTCAAAGAAGCAACACAGACCCATTATCAGAAACCTCTGAAGATTTTTTGGATAGTAATAATTGTATGTACTTCAAAAAATCACAGAGTTCTGCACCTAGCTTTACACAAGTGAAACTGATTCCTAGACAAGCTGCTTATGCACCTGTAGTGCAACAAGTAATTAATCAAGAGAAAAGCACAACTGTTTCTTCACTGCAAATAAAAAAGAGCAGTTCATTGCACATTTCCTTGCAGTCCAGGAAGCAGAGTGGATGTTCTAGGTTTGGTGATGCCGTGGCTGCTGGTGAAGACACTTCATTCATTGGTATTGATAGCGAAGGGAGCTGTGGTGCTGGAACTGTGTCTGACTATCGATCTAATGACAGCCTTCTGAGCAGTGCTGCTCTGGGCAGAGGCAGCCTCAGCAGCATTGCAGCAAGTGACAGTGGCTCGTTCAGCAGTGCTGGCAGTGACTATGGATCATGTGCAAGTACCACAAGTGATGGAGGTTCATATACTAACAGTATCATCAGTGACAGTGGCGCTCTTTGGACAAGTGACAGTACTTTCTGTGGTGACTCTTCATGTAGAAGCACTGCAAACAAATGTAATCCCTCCAGGAGCAACTCATCTCAGGAAACACTGTACAGAAGTAATACTGCTTTTGACCAAGATGCTTTGTCAGTGAGAAAGAAAACTAAAATTCCATTGCGACGTTGTTCGTCACTGGTTATTTTTCCTAGGAGTCCTTCCAGTACTCCTCCAGCTTCTCCAGTAAGCTCAGGTCAACTACCACACAGAGGCACCTATCAAACATCTCATAGATTAATTATTTCTCCTAGTGAGCTAGCACAAAAGGAAGATCAGACCATTTCCAAGGGATTCCTTTCAACAGCAGTCAATGGACTTAGACTGTCTAAAACAGTTTGCTCTTCTGGTGAGGTCAGAGACATCCGACCACTTTATTTGAATGCATCATTACAGGACAAAAGTCAAATTCTGAATGGTCCTCAGCAGGCAACTCGTGAAGAAGTACCTGATGGCTTCTCCTGTGTTTCAGTTCATCTTACACAAAGAGCATTTGCATCGAGCAGTGAAATGGTTAATGGCTCTTGCAGTCCAGAGTTAAATCTGAACGCTGGTACAAAATACCCTCATTTAAAACTGGAACGTAGCACATCTGCATGTCTGCCCTCAAAAACAGATTCAGAATATCAGATTAATATAAATGAACTAGGAAGGCTGGATGCACAGATGAGCAAAACTCCCCATATTTTGCAAAGAAGTGTTTCCTTGGAAGGATCACGTCAAAAAGTTTCTTGCTGCTTACCCAGCCTTAAATACAAGTGTCATAGTGCAAGGACGTCTCAGTTGCACATACAGTTCAAAGCTGGGAATGAAGGAAAAACAGCTGGTGTTAGGAAAAGATATGGAACCTCTAAAAGGGAAATATCTAGCACTTTGTGGAGGCCCCATAAGGTGAGTGTTGTGGTTTATAGAAACATGTGATGGTATTTTACAGTTGAAATTTAGCTGGAAAGTAGTAAAAGTTGGCAACCAAGATTTAAGTGCAGTGATTTCAGAGTTTCCTAATGGTGTCAAATTGTCACCATTAGGAAGTTAATTTTTTAATTATCGGGAACATTTGGGTTTTAGATTAGTTTCTTAGAATATGGGACATACAATAGCATAAGTGAATAGGTGTTAAAGGGAAATAAGTGTATTTAATAGATTTTAAACAATAGTTTGCTCTTTACATGAACTCAGAGGGATTTTCTTGTCTAGTTGCTGAAACATGGGAGTAATTTAAACTTCAGATTAAATTTTGTAGTTATAAACACCTAACTTTTCAGTAAATTAATAGCAGTTACTGAAGTTGTTTGCATATAAAATGGGTAAAAATGAGTGATCTTGTAGTTTTGTTTCAGATAGGCTTTATTTTACAGAACAGTTTGTTTTATGTAGAATTAAAGATAAGTCGTATTTGAGCAGAGAAACTGTAAATACCATTTGTTTCTGTATATACCCTGAACCACAGGAATTTTCAGTTTCCTCTCACACTTTTTTTTCCTTCTTCCAACTACTATTTCAGCCTGAGCAGTACTGAGTAACTTAATACCTCTTCCAACAACATTGCTGTTCAAATTATAGTACTTGGGTCTAGAAGGCTTATATGAAATATATATATTTTTGTAATGAAATTCATGCCCGGCTAAACTGCAGAGGTGTCTACTCTTATTAACTCTTAAGGCAGTTATAAAGCATAGGCTACATGAAAGGTGGATTTTAAGCCTTGTTTAAATAACATTGTGAGGATTTAAATTATCTGAATATTTTTAATTATGAATGCTGATAAAAGTACAACAACTGATGGTTACTAAAATTGTTTTAAGAACTCATTCTGATTGATTTGACACTACTACCATATAACTAACATGCTTGTTTAAGCAAAGGGCTTTTTGATAAAGACCTTACAATTATGACAATCCCTTTCTAAACTAGTAAGACACTTACCTTGGAGGTGTTAGCTGGGATTTTTAGTCTTTTGTTATCTTTAGAGCAGTTCTTGATGATTCTACACTTTCTGATTTCTTTACTGTGTTTTGGTTAGAACTTAAAGAAAAATTTTCTTTCCTTCTTGGGAATTTGTGATTTATACTTAAGCTTCTTTATAAAACTCACATTGGAACACAGATAATCATTATATATATGTATATATTGTCTGGTGATTCTTCTTCCCAAAATCTCACTGTGAAGTAAAATCCACAATAAGCACAAACAGATGAGATCCAGACTAATTAAAATGTGTCAGTTATTTTAGAAGTCTATTGTGAAAAAAATGTTGAGTCATGCACTTCAATTACATTTCTCATCAACTTGCACTGCTGGTCTCTGTGTTTAATGGCAGCTGATATGAAAGATAGTCTGTATTTTAATCCAGATTTGGGATTAGACTGTTAGCTAACGTTTCGAGCAAACCTCCTAGGACACTTTGTTTCAGTTCCCAGGAACAGTGTTGACAATGGATTGACACAAACATCAGGTACAGAAATTTTTCAGTATTCAAATGGCTATTTTCAGTTTTTATGTAAAACGAGTAAAAGGTAAATATTCTATAAAACATGGTATCAAAAAATGTAAAGCTTCCTCCACCAAACCAAGCAAAAAACATAGTTGACTTCACAGCAGTTCAGTAATTCACTGGAATAAATTAGATAAATACCACTGTATTTGTTACTAGTCTTTGTGACCAATACAACTGATTCTATGGCAATCATTTAATTACATAGTCCAGTTAATTATCATGGTGTATTGTGACTCATTTAAAAATAAACAACTCCCAAAATATTTCTCTTGACTCCAGTTAGTCTGGCCTAGTATATTGATATGCTGAGTCTGGGTTCAAATTTAACAAGTTGATACTGGAGTAGCATTTAGTAATGTCAGCTATCTGTGCAGGGCAGCCATGAAATCAAATCAGTGCTGTGGTCAGAGACTCCAGAGGCTGAAGCAGCAAAAGGTCTATGCATTCTTTTCTTCTGTGCCTTGCTACCAGCCTTCAGCCACCTCGGATCACATTTCCTGCTTTCCATAATCAACAGCTTGTTAAAGGCTGGCTTAAAAAAAATCAACACCATTTCTATGACAACTGGCTTTGGATTATTTTTAATTAAGTTACAAAATGGGCAATGGTGGTGGCCAGTGTGTGACTGCTGGTCTTTACTGGAAACGTATTGAATAGGTTCTCTAGTAGATACTGGAATTTCATTTATGTGAAGCAGGAGAAAGAAAGAAGCCCATGGTTACAGCATTGAAGGTTGTCCTTGACTGTGTATTTCTGCTTTAATGTTTTGGGTTTTTTTGTTACTGTTTTGGGTTTGGTTGGATTTTTTTTTAGTGCATCTGTCTGCTTAGTAAATCTGCAACTAAAGCATTTTGACATCACAGGTGTGGATTGGGAGGGTAGGAGTGAGTAAGGGAACAGGTTACTTGTCATCATACATACATAAGTCAAAGAGGTACAGAGAAAGGCAGAAACAGTGACTACAGTTCCAGTTCTTGTAGAAATAAACAAACTTCTAAAAAATTACAAGTTCTGTTAATTTCTTCCACAAGTATAGTATAATGTTGACATCCCTGTTGATATTAGCTATTCCTTCTCCATTAGTATCACTCTCCATTGGATAATGTTAATATTGTAAATGTATTTACAAATCTATTTCAGCAGCTGTATACCTTTAAAATAATTTCTTATACAATTGAGGGACTAAATTGTGTTACAGGCCTTAAAAGTAATTTTGCTTGAGTTTTGTCTCTAGTTATTGAAATGACATGTTTTGAAGGAAAAAACCCTCAAATTTCAGAGATGGTGTAAAATAACCAAATTGTTTTTCTACTCTCAGATTCATATAAGGGAAACCTTTTAGTTGGAACTCTTGAGCTTTTTTCACCAAACCGTGGAACTTTGTCCTCATAAAAGATGCTATTTGAATCTTGCTGTACTAAATTTAAATTTAGTAAAACAGTAATTTGAGGGGCTGTGTGTGAGGCTTTCTCTCTTTTATAACTTCCCAGCTGATCTGGACATGCTGAGGGGACCAGAACCTGTGTGTGGAAGATCGTGATTCCCTTGATAAATGCTGCACCACAAGTCAGTGCTGGATAGTCTGAGGTTGTCTTCTTGCTCGCATTTTCCTTAGGCATAGAGCTTCTGTCATAGCATAACTCCCTCCCAGAAAACAGTGATCCAGCTAGGGAGGAGCGCCCAGAGAAGGGAAGGACAGCTGGGGCTCAGCTCCAGCTTTGCACATGGAGCAAAGGGCTGCATGTGTATCAGTGTCCCAAATCTGTGCAAGGAAGTGAGGTGGAAAAGGAGCAGCAAAAGCAGAAGATTAAGGAGGCAATACAAGGCAAGGCACAAATTGGTATCACTTCATGCTACTGTGCTGTGTTAACCTCATAGTCTAATTTTCATATTGTTCAGTATTACATATCTGGGAGGATCACATTACAGGACCATGTGGTGCATTGCTGTGTCATGGTCTGTCAGTTCAGTCAGGGAGAGTTGGCTTGAAAGGAAGGTGGTGTCTTTCTGAGGAATTGTGGGGGTGACTACATTAGACTTAAGTCACATAAGAGCACGTGTGTTGTGTCTCAGACAACAATTTTAGAAGCTGACATATACATCATACTTTGAAGGGAAGACAGTGGAAACTGTTAATCACAATAATGAACAATTTATAATTAGTTGTAGGTAATTTCCTGCTTCTGTGCTTTAAGTGGCAGTGACCTGTAGTGCTTTAGTAGTTGGTACTAATTTTTTCTGGTTTTCATCTTGCTTAAACACAGAGTTTAGTTACATCTTCTCTACCTTTCTTCATGCTTTAGCTTTTGATTAGCAGTCCTTCTTCAGGGGAAGAAAAAGATGGCATACAAAGGATGGAATAGATCTTGCAGCCTGCTATGTGGATGCATTTGGAAAGCGATGCAAAGGAAGTGATCAAATAACATTATTTGGTAGTTACTTGATCCCTGAATTTTTTCAGGTTTTGCAGGTTGTATTTGACAACTATGAGCCATATGTAACTTTTAGAATACCATCATACTGTAAGAAAGCAGATACTTGAATATACCACTATATTAAAGCTCTAGCACTTTGCAGTCCTCAGCAAACATTGCATGTACATATTAAGGAGAAACTTTATTTGATTGTGCTCTGTGGAGATTATGATTAGCCTAATTCTGTTTATAGTCTGGAGCTGAACTGAATTTGGGCAGGTTTCTCATGCCAGAAAAAAACTGGGAAACTAAAACTGCAAAACCATGCAGAGCAGGCCTCCTGAAACAGCTTATGTAAATATGTAATTATCCAGCCTTCAGGGTGATTCATGTCCTTTTAATCTTCCATGAGAGAGTGGGTAGCGTTGATACTGTGGCTTCTTTAATGTTGCCACAAGCTATAGTTACTCTGTTTTTTAAAACGTGGTATACCTACAAGAATGTGTTAAAGTAAAACTTGTTCACAGGGCAAGCTAGAGACATTCTTCCTTTACTCCTCACTAGCCAAAGAACTTGCAGGCAGATATGAGATCATGATCATTGCTTTAATTTCTTTTTTTTTTTTTTTTCAAATAGGCAATTTGGAAATCAGTGTTGAAAAATGCCAATTATTGCACACATGAAAAGCAGCTAATGATGCACACTTGGTGATGGCCTCCTATACTGGTCAGGAAATGGTTTGTGTCATGGGGAAAGACTTGCTGGAAATGTCAGCTCAGATCTTGTTGACAGGCAAATAAAAGCTTAGGATTTATTAGGGAAGAAATAAGCTAACAAAGTTAAAACCACCATTATGGAATTGTAAAAATCCACATAGGTGCATGGCATGTATATTTCTGGCGGCCCTTTTTCAGGAAGCATGGATAACAGAACTAAAAAAAGAAGGGTTGCAAGATTGGGGTGAGTTTTATGTGACGAGAAACACTAAGCAGGCCAGAGGTTTTTCAGCCTTGGAAATAAAAAAAAGGTGGTATAAAGGGAATTTAGAAGAGGTGAATTTTTCCATTCCACTTTTAAAAAAATATGTTCTTTTATGTGTTGCTGAGCAAATTGTCTCAAGATCTGCATATCAAAAGTAAAAAAGGATTTTAAGAAGTTAGGTAAGTTGAAGAAAGGTCCATCAAAGGGTATTTTCAATATGTATTTAAATGTCAGGATCAAGAGGTCCGTGACCACTTCTTCATTGGAAACTGGGGGTTGTATCAAAGGAAGTACTGTTCTTAATTGCCACTATTATTATTATTATTCCTTAAGCATCTGCTCTCGGCCATTACATGGAAAGGATACAAGGGTAGGCAGAGTGTTAATCTGACCCCCAGGCTCTCTGGTGCCTGCTCAGCCCTTGCAGTCACAGAGGATCAAGTGGTAGAAATGCTCTCCCCTCACCCTTGGCAGAGTGCTCTTCTGTGTTCCAACACGTGTTTTCTCATCTTCCAGAAGTGGATGAATTTCATAGATTAAGCAAGTAAGCAAAACTGAGTGGCCTTTTCAGTCAAGTCATTTGCTTATGACTGACTTTCACCCTTGTCTGAAGGGGACTGCCCTGCATTTCTGTGAAGTGTCTCTGTTTCAAGTGTACTTTTTTCCTTATTCCCTGTGACAAACAGAACATGCTGATTTGGGAATGCAGCCAGCAAAATGTTTGTAGCTCATTGCACTGTTAGTTTATGGATTTATAATCATCTCTGTTTCAAGAGAGTGCATCATTCTTTTTATTCCTGTCATGATCGTTTACAATAAACTGAAAAGTCTACAGATAGTTGCAATTATTGTTTGAGACCTTGGGCTGCTTTCAGCTGTATCAACTGTAACATAAGCAAACAGAATTTAAGAAGGACATCAGCAAGTTCCTGGCTGAAATCACATACAGACTTGAATTGGAGTCATTGAAGTTAGGGTGTATTAAAATGCAAATGAGACACTTCAGCTACTCAGTAAGAGGAATGTGGTAAGAAACACAGACCTGGATTATTTCAGACCTGGATGATTTCTCTGGCAATCAGTGATTTTCCTAGCATAAGGGAGATGGCCTCTTCTGTTGCATTAAAGTACAAGGGCTCTTTGAAGGAAAAGGAATTCCAGAATTTATTATGAACATTACTTATTTTTCAATAGAGTTTCTACGTTAGCCACTTGTTCTACTAATTATTGTTTCTACTAAGTTTGTTTTGGGACAAATATTTAGCTTATTAATGAGAAATCTGAAGTGGTTAACATCTGACAAATCATAGGCAAATAAAACCATGTTGGGAACTGTAATATAACTTCGGTAGTGTCACTGAGCTTGTCTGAAATATATTGTAATACTGTTTTGTTGGAAAAGTGATTGTGGTTGGATTATTTGTGTTGTGGACACCTTTTGTCATTAGAGGTTGAGGCATCCAAGGTCAGTTCATAGAGACTGGTTTTGGACATGTGGGATTTATAGCTTGAGCACAGCAGACCTTAAAACAAACCCAGCCACAGAGTTGTGCTCTAGCTGGGTCCTGTGTCTACCCTTACACCTGGCAGCAAGAGCTTTAGGCTTGGGGCTGGGAGAGCTCAATAGGTGGGGCTTGAGACTCCTGTTCAGCCGTGGCTGAGGACTACAGCTGGCTGTGGAAGGCTGTGGTGTGGCTGGCAGGGGCCCTAGCTGTGTGCTGGTGCCAGGCACAGGGCAGTCCTGAGTTAGTGCTGATGCTGCATTTGCATCAACAGTAGACTTAGGGATGCTTTTGAAAACTGCTGGACCGACTTTGGGGCAGGGTGAGGCCATACAGCCTGCATCCAACTCTGCTTTAGGCTCGTTCTCTAAGAAGTGGCCAGGTACCTGTAGAGCCCTGGCCAACTGATCTAATTTAGGGCTGAAGAGCAGCTTCCAGGTTCAGCCTGACTTTATGCCTCTGTGTGATCCTGAACTGGATCAAGTGAACTTCATAGGAGTGAGACCATGATGCAGACATGCTCCAGTTTTCTGGAAAAAACTGGAGCATGTCTGCATCATGCTCCAGTTTTGGGGAAGCATAGTTTGGGAAAAAGTAGTTTGTCTTATTTTTAATTCTGTTTCTTCCCTCTTGCTCTGAAAAACAAAAAGTTGCTTGACTATGAAGTCCTTCCCTGAATGTGTTCATTAGCCATTGTAGTAAACACCTACAGTATTGTTTTATCTGTTGTTACTTCTGGGAGCAAATTACACCTGCAGTTTTGCCATTTGATAGAGTTTTACATTTCTGTGTTTTAAGCTTTATAGTGTTAAATGGTTCTCCATTTAACACTGTAAAGGTGAAAGTGTGCTTGGAATTGTTACTACAAGAGTTTGTTTTTCAAACTTGCTTTGCAGTCTTAAGATATGGCAAAAAAAGTTTCACAAACAGATGAAAGTGTTTTATGTTTTTATACTGTTATGAAGCTAACTGACTTGATGTCAGGAATTACTTGTTGAAATAGTACCTAATTAAATATTTGGTACTGTTTTCTAAAGTTTTTGTGGTGAATATTGGCAGATTTAACACAGGAGGACGAGTCTGGATTGGTTTTGACTTTTCATAAAATGTAATATACCTGCTTGCTATAGGGTAGCTCATTTGGCACATGAATACATCAATCAAAGGGACTCCAAGTCCTGATGAATAAAATGAATGCATTAATAACTTAGTGTTCTCTGTTTATGTTCTGAAGTATGCTTTGGTTATATTAGGCAGCTTGCCTTCATGTGAACTGTGTAAAAAAAACAAAAACAAACTATCTTAAATTGCATTGTTAATAAACTTTTAAGGACAAGTTCTCACAGCAGCACACGTTGAGTACACTAATATATGAATGTTGTTGTAAAAGTATTGTAAACTCAATATGAACATCTAAGGAAGTGGTAAGATTTTGGTGCCATATAAAATGTGTAAGCTATAAATGGAGAAACAGATGATACTTTTACTCTGGTCTCCAGATAAGCAGTTGTCTGAAAATATCTTTGGAAGTGAGAGAGAATTAGTGAAAATAACCTGAGTGTCATTTCTAAATGCTGTCTGTTAAGCAGATGGTGAAACTGCTGAGGCATGTTGTGCTGACACCTTGCTGTTGAAACAGTCAGCAGGGCTGAAGGTCCTGCAGAAACATGTGTTGTGTAATAACCCTTGACCTTACAGTATGTATTCTCCCTTTTGAAAATGCTGATAGGGTCTTATATCTCTGTGTCATAGATAGCGATACAAATGCCTACATGTCAGTAAAAAAAATTCTCCTCACAATCCACAGGTCCCCCTTAAAAATACTGGAGACTGGGACTGTAATGAATTCCATGCAACCAAGTATTTGTTGCATTGCAAGATAGAGAAAGCATTAGTTGTGGAATCTGTGAATTTGGTACAATCTTAATGTCATAATTGAATCTTGTTTTTTTGAAACTGTAACTTTTTCATGATTAATAGCATATGCTGGCAGTATTTTATGGAAGAAAAAAATGCTCACTTTTTTCAGTTTAGAGTTTAAGAGAACCAAATAATACACTCACCGCAGTATGAAAAGAAAAATACTTGAATTTGCTAGTGTAGCTCAGGAAAGTTTTTTTTCATCCTCATCAAGCTTGTAACTAATGTTGATGTTTGGGTGTTTAAGCAAGAAGAATGTTGGTTTTATAAGGCATCTATTGAGCTCATATTTTCTTAAGCAGCGATAGTCCAGATCACTGTTTGTTTTTTCAATTTGAATTGATACTTATGTTCCCTCCAATAAAAGCTGTATACTTTCTTGCTTTGCCATACAGCTGTGGATTTCTGTGCAAAGACCAACCTGTGCACAACTAGCTGCCTGTTTATTCAGAAAAAGACTGGGAATATGCTTGGATTCTAATTAATGCACTAATACCACCAAACATTTGTCACAAAAATTGGTAGAGAAAATTCCTGGTATTTCAACACCCTGGTCTTATACAAGAACTATTTCAAAAGGCTGTGTAGTGAATCCAGCAATTAAGAAAGGCATTAAATTCAGTGGCCCATTTTCAAACCTGATAAATTTTGGGATACGTTCTTAGTACTGCTGTTAAATGTGGAACTCAGATAAGCATGTCTGTTTAAAATCTACGTCTAGATTTCTGCAACTCTGATGGGAGTTGCAAAAAAAAAGTCCAAAATCTAAAAATTAGTAAGCATATATTCATAAAATAGATGAAAATTAGTTTTGAACAGAATTACTGTTTTTTGGTGCTTTTCTTTGAAAGCTTTGGCATTGCACTGGAGTTCTTCAAATGCGTTGTGTACAGCAGCTGTCTGTCCTCACCTGTTTTTAATAACTTTCTATAGACTAAACCAGTGAATCAGTAAAATACAAGGCCTCTCTGTTAGTGCAGTATATCATTAATTGAGGCTTATGCCAAGCAGAATGTTTGAGTTCTCTGGCTGTTAAGAAATTAGAAGCTGACAAGAACAAGTGACCCACTTGTGCGTGTTGCCTGCTCTGATGAAGCAGAGATCCAAACAGTTTCAGCTCTGCTGGCATTTAGTTGTTCTGTGTGCGATGTCTGTTGCAAGCTGCTTTGGCACCTCTTGGCAGGCAGTTAGTCAGCTTGTCATGGGGGAGCACATTGCTGGAGATCATTCCTGCTATCTGATTTATGTGGTAGTTGTTTGGAGGTCAACAAAAATCTCCACTCAGGGTTGTGCTTTCTGGCTGGAGGAGAAAGTACTGTTAAAGACTTGCTTATTGAGGCTAACTCTGCTAAAAATAGGAGGAGAGACAGCAGAATAATAAAGTGAATAACAGGAGCCCATACTTAAATTATGCTGGTAACAAACACAATGTTCTGAGGGTTTCTAAAATAGAGCAAACTTTTGTCCCACATTCCAATAATTTATTTGGAAGGCATGTTCCACTTGAAGATTGCCAAGAACTTTACAAATACTAAGCCTTTTAACATGTCTGAGGTATGTGCTGTGCCATTAAAAAAAAAAAAAACCTCATAGGCAAAAATGATACCTATTTTTTTCCAGAATCCTGTGGTCTATAATAGCACAAAAAGTTTTCCTTCTGTAGTTCAGGGAAGCCTCCACAGGTATGAAACCTGTTGTAGCTTTCTATCTCAAATGAGTTTGTGGACTAAAACAGTGGATGTTTTGTATGTATTTTCATTTTTGTTCCCTTCAGATCAGAACATCCATGCTGCAAACTAAATTTGAAGTAACGTGTCTCCAAAGTTCTGTTTTTTACCACCTATGACAATCTCGTTGTGCTTTTTGCAGGTGTAGAAATTAGAGACCCATGTGAGACACTGAATCTCCAAATACATGTATGATTTAAACACTAAATGGTCGAACTTAGGACAACAGAGCTAAGGCAAAAAGAATTACTAAGGCAAAAATAACTGCTTCAAGAAATACCTATACTTTAATGTCAGAGGGACCATAAAATGGATAGGATTGGGCTGGAGTTTTAAGGCTGTAAAACATTTGAATTGAAAATTAAAATAAGTTTTCCATCAGAAAATTGGAACACGTGGTTTTGCCCTGAGGTGAAGGAAATAGATGTCAGCAAGCTGCAGAGCCTTGTGGTGAAAAGTTTTATGGGCAAACATTAAAATTCTGCGGTGATTTGTTTGAATAAATGCAACAACAGATTTAGAAAGAATAGGCACAAATTTTTTTGTTAGCTAGAAAAATCAGGAAGCCTAGAATTTCAGAGGTTGCATAAGCCACAGAGTTGAAGATTTTTATCCTTACTCAGTTTGTGCAAAGAAGTGTAGTCTTGTTGTAGTGTGGGGGGTTTTTTTTTTCAAGCATAAGCTTATAAATACTTTCAAAAATTCCATGCTGACCTGAGTTTATTCTGCAGGCACTGATATGTCTTCATGTTAAATGATCCTTATAATACATTTCTTTTTGTGGAGGTTCACAAATGCTTCCAAATCATTAATTAATTTGAGCAACGTAGCACATGCTCCAGTAATCCAGCAAAAAGTCAAGTACTGCTGGTGGTGATTATTGGTGAATACTGTAATTACCTGTGTAGATTACTGAAATTGTAATTTCTTTGGCAAGCAAAAATCCATGATTAAAATTGAAGTGTGCAGCAATACTTGAATTGCTGTGTTTTGTCAGTCCCTGCCCTGGTGTGACAGCTGTTGTGTTCATAGTCTGGTCCCAGCTGGACAGTCCAGACATCCAGGTCAGGTAAAATCTTTTGGATGGTCATTGATAAAATTAAACCCTGCAATGTATGTAGACAGAAGGTATTTTTTCATAGTTCTAACAGATTTTCATGCCAAGCTTGGGATCACTGGAATTGCTGGAACTTCCAAAGCACTTACCACAGATTATACTTGCTTTTGCTTCTTGTTAGCTTTGACAGTAGTTGTATGATTTGGAAAAGGAAAAAATGTTTATACATGCCTGTTTTAAACAGCTGCCTAGGTTTATGGAAATTGTTGGGTGCTCCTAGGAGGAGGGTCCTTTAGGACAGTGTTTCTACTGGAGATACTGACAGTCTCAGTCCTGATGCTGAGCAGCTCTCCTGTTTTGTTAACATTAGCCTGTATAATTTAGTAAACAGTCTAAATCTCCACCTCCAGCTCTCTCAATTTTTGTTTTGAGGAAGGCAGAACTGTCCAAGGCTCTGAGTGTTGGGTCAATGAGAACTTGGTCTGTTCTGAACAGAACAAGTTACTGCCTATAATTCAAAAGTGCCTTCAGGTTCTAAGAAAGCATTAGTGTGCTGTCAGGGTGTGGGAGACCATGTTTTTAAAACACTTTGCAGCTTTCAACTTTCTGTGGTGTTTGTTTTTGTTTTCTGTAGACTCGAGATGATTTTCTCGGACAAGTGGATATTCCTCTTTATCAGTTACCGGTTTGTATTTTTTGTTTGTTTTTAAGATTACAAAAGGAAAAAAGTATTTCTATATGCACTCTGTTAGTCATCTAAGGAAGTTAACAATACTGGTAATAAAGTGATTAAATTCTCCTGCTCTGTGGGTTCTTTGTTTTATTTTGTAGCTCTGTTTGAGATTTTTCAGTGCTGATATTTATAAAACAGTGTAGGTTACCATGTTTTTCAATACTGGAATGCTTTTCCCTAGTTTTACAGTCTTAAAGATAAGATATTATCATGTCTTTTAATATTTCTCTAAAATCTGTAAATTTATTATTACTGTTCCTTATTCACATAAATAGATACAAAAAAGAAGGTAAGTAGGAAATAGAGCTGCTGTTGTTTGGTCAATTTTTTTCTATTTCTTTTAATCCTTTTGCAAGGAAGATAATCAGTTGTTAAGAAATATCACTAGAACATGGAAATAAATAAGCTTTTTCATTTTCTTCTGATGGCTCAAAACATTAGCAGATACTAACAGATTTATCAGAAGCTGTCTTAAAAACAGGATATCAACCATGGCAAACCCTTTCCAAGAGCAGGTGTTTCATTCTGTAATGTGCATGGACACTGAAAGGTAGTTCTTGTTTTCTTGAACCAGAGTATTGGTCTGACTACTAAGATTAAAGCTGGTATTGCTGTTACTGTACCTGAACCTGTAATTTAAGTTTTAAAAATGTTATAAGGCCTTTAAAGAAATCAACTTGAAATTTCTGATAGTTTTCTTTGATTTCAAGTGCTTGATAAAGATTTTCTTGAAAAAATTCCAGACAGAAAATCCAAGTATGGAGAGACCGTATACATTTAAGGATTTTGTTCTTCATCCAAGAAGGTAAATACCACATGGAAATTGTAACTTTTATATCTAAACAATGCTCTTATGTAATTAGTTGTAACTACATATGTATTTTCTAAGTTTTTCTGTTTCCATCAAAGAAATTTGAGTAGCTATTTCTAAAATATTGATGTTTTACTAAAAGTTAGCATTATTTTAAATACTTAATGTATTCAGAAGTCTAAAGCCTCAGTACTATTATAGAACTTAATTAATGTACGTTATAATCCTCTAGCTGTGCTTTTTCAGCTATTTTGTTTTACAAGTGCACAATAAGATCATTTTATCTTTTCTGCAGCCATAAATCAAGAGTTAAAGGCCACCTTAGATTAAAAATGACTTACTTACCTAAAAACAATGGGTCTGAAGAAGAAACCACAGAACAGCCTGAAGAATTAGAGGTGGGAAAAATGTGTTTATTGCTGAAAAATGTATCTTAGTAATCACTAAGCTATAAATAGTGTTTTAGAAACAAACCAGTTAAAAGTGATTGCTTATATTTAGTGCATACAATTTAAAATGGTTAAGTTTCTTTGTAGGTACTGTTTAATGCTGTTTGACCACAGACAGACACTAACATCTCTCTGGTTTTAGAATTTCAACTCTCTTTAGTCCATAAGGACATTTTGATCTTGCCTACCATATATGTGTGATCTTTTTAAGCACGTTCAATGTAGATTAATTGATTTTTTTTCCAGACTTAACTCTATTCAGCATTACCACCTTTGCTGTTATTAAACTTTGTTACAGAAGGGTGTGTTCATCTGCCTCATACACTCACAGCATATGTATGAAATGACAATATTTAAGCTTTTAATATATTCTGTGAATGCTGTTTATTTTCCTGCAATTAACAACTTCTGGTACTAATATATTTAAGGATCTTGAGTTAAAAATAAGATTTCTGCATGCATAATATGCCCTGTCATAAACACACTAAAACGAGAGTCAAATTTACTGGCTTAAGATGAACTACACCTTAAAAGGGGGAGTGGCTTGAAAAATTAAGATGTTTTCCAACTTTGCTAGTACTAAAGGTAGTTATATTATGTCTTTCAGCCTGGGTGGATTATATTGGACCAACCAGAAGCTGCTAGCCAGCCACAACAGCAGCAGCAGGAATCTCCTCCACTGCCTTCAGGCTGGGAAGAAAGACAAGACATCCTCGGCAGGACCTACTATGTCAATCATGAATTCAGAAGAACACAGTGGAAAAGACCGACTGCACAGTAAGTCTTCTAGCCTGCAAATTCAAGTCTTGTATTAGCTAGTGTAATTCACCCTAGTTACATGGAAAGCAAGGAGAAATAAAAAATGAACAGGTTCAAAATTAGTAGAGAGCTTTCCCTCTCATCACTTAGAAGCCCTCATGCAGTGGTCACTGGCTAATGATCATTTTGAATGTACTGTGCTCTGGAAGTGTGTGTTCAAACAGAAACTGGTTGCAGTTGAGGAGATAACTATAGGAATGGAAACCAAAAAGTTTTTCAGTTTTCAGCCTGTTTTTTTCCTCCCATTAGGGATTTGGTTAAATTGTTTGCCTTATTTTTTTTTTTGTTACCCCACCCCAGAATGCTACCTGGTTCTTCAGCTTACACTTCACATTGACATGAATTTGTTAATCTTAAACAGTTTACATTCATTTATGTAGTCCAGACTGTTTCTTTTTCTTCTGCCAAAATGACTGTGATGTATGCTTTTGCTGTTAGCCTGGCTTACTGTTGAAAGATAAACTCTGGCTGCTGTTTGCTGACTTCTCCCACCCTGCCCCACCAGGGACAGTGTGGCTGTGGCAGATCTTGGCAGTGTGCAGCTGGAGGCCCAGCACGTGTTCACTCACCGGCGACAGATATCAGAGGATACAGAGAACACAGACAACAGAGATTCCCCTGAGGTAAAACTGTACATCTCAAAATGTTTCTGAAATGCAAGTGATTTTTTTAATCTAGCATACTCAAAAAGCTTGCCTTAAACAGTTGTAACCTGGAACTACTTTTTAAAAAATTTTTCCCTTTGTTTTCCTTTTAAAGAGCTGGGAAATTATAACTGAAGATGAGGCAACAATGTACAGCAGTCAGAATGTTCAAATGCCTCTCTCGCAGAGTAGCTGTGATATACAGAGTCATCTTGCAGAAGAATTGAGTAACAGACTTACTACCTCTGGAAGTCCAGCTACTGGCCAGTCAACAGCCAACACTGTAAATTAATTTTCTACTTGTTCTGATTGAATGAGATCCATTAATGCTTTATTTAGGAATTATATTTTTTATTATATTTTTAATTTTTAATATTTTAATTAATTTATTTTTTATTTTTAGGAATTATATTTTTAATTTCACCTCAAATGCACACACTTTAAGAATAGTTTTTTGCTGTAGAATCTCATCTTAGCAAGCATTTTCTTCCTCTCTGCTTAGCTTATATGGATTTCTGCCTGAGGTTAAAGCACATTTGTGTGAGCTGTTTTTCAGTCTGTAAATCTACCTCTTAGTTTAGAGTCGTAGAGTGCTGAAAACTACGAGTGAAAAAATCTATCTGTATCTTGAAAGCTTATTTCTAAGGGAGTTGTGCTGTGGGAGTTACTTATCCAATTAGAAAAGGTTCTAAGATTGACCATTTTTCATTCTGGATGTGGGATAAGGTTTTATGATTGGGTTGTGTAAACCTGCTGCTTCCTTAGCAGCAAAATGGGGAGCTTCCTATACAGCTCCACTGCCTTTGTGCCAGCTGTGGAACTTAGCAGACCTCTGCATGAGGCTGTTCAGTTTGCTAACCCAGCAGAAAACTACTCTCCCCAACTCTGCTTTTTTTGCAGTTGGAGCAATTGAAACACCACGCTAGGTTGTCTGACAAATGCTACAGTAGCAGAGGGAAAGCAGCAGGAACCAGGGTGAAACTCGACTTTTTGGTGGTGTGGTAGCAAGCAATTAAATAAGCTCAGCTGTCCTGTGAAACCCGAGCTCCACAAACAGCCTTGTAACTTGATCCGTGAGTGAGAAATCCACTGTCCATTGAGGAAAGGCTTTAGAGGTGACCCAGGCAATCTAGTCTGTTAGATTTTGGTATTGAAATAATCATTAGTTTGTGTGATGTTAAGAATGCCCTTCCAAACGTATATTTGGAATTGACAATGTTTATCCGAGTTTGTACAAATGTATCCCTGGTGTTGCTGGAAACAGTCAAGTGAGAGTAACAAGACTTCACTTGATCTCTGCTGTTCAGCATTCAGTGGATAGCAAAGATATTGTTATTTCAGCTTGCTTGGGTGGCCTGAGCAAAGAAAGAAGCGGATGTTCAAATTATTTTGAGTCAGCTAGAATGTCTGTCTTGGCTTTTTTCACCTGCATTACACCCCACCCCACCACCAAAAAAACTTCAAAGGAAAAGCATTATTAACTTTTAAAGTACTTCAGTAGTATGTGGATAGGGGAAAATCCTTCAAATAATTGTGGAAATTCTGGAGCAAAATTAAATACAGGTGCCTAATTAAATAGCAAATGAGATCTAAATGTGACTATAGGCAGGAAGGTGAACACTTAGGCAAAGTCCAGGGATTGAAATGCTCTTCTCAAACTGATTATCTCAGATTCTCATACCTTTTCATTATTGACATAATTTACTCTCTGGAAAGTTGTGATAGCTCTGCTCTATCACAGACTTTACTGACAACACAAAAAGTTCTATACTGTAAATTCAATTGTACTGTAACTATTTGTAATTAATGTTTTACATGTCAAAACATCTACTGCTAGAGTATTTTAAACTTTCACAAGCCTCTATCACTCTAAGATTATAATAGACTCCGTGAGCTTGATGTTTCTAGCTGTTAAAACAAGAATTTAAAAAATTCTTGTTTCAAAATCATGTTTCAAAAGAAATACAACACTTTGCTCAGGATGGAAACTCTAATAGCTTGAAGTATGATAACCATAGTTGGCTGTTTGCTGCCATCCTTAAAGCTGCAGTAATAGCTAATGTGTCATTCCTCTTCACTCCTTCAAGAACCATTCCAGCAGAAGAGGTAGTCTGCAGACATACAGACTTGAAGAGCAGCCTGCACATCCAGTGGTAAGTCATTTTTCAAAAAACATAGGCTTTTAGCTGTGTTAGCTGCTGACATTTCAAATGAGATCTGGCCTTCCTTGCCCAGCAGCTGTCCTGACAAAATGGCAATTATGGGTCTAATTGAGCTTTAAAGTTTCCACGTTTCAACTTTGTTTAGCATTATCTTGATGCATAGCCTGCAGAAGGAAGTAGTCTTTCACTGATGATATGAGTTCCATTTTTCAAATGGTTTGCCTTATAATTGTTTACTTCTGATTAAAAGCTATACCACATTCCACTATGCTTTTATGGTGACACTGCAAACTCTGATCTCATAGCCAGAAGTACTAGGCTGGATCAACCTAAAGGAGGTATATAAATGAATCCTTTAACACGAGGAGTTTGAATTTTATATAAACAAATAAATAAAAATCTGTTACTTCATACTGTTCAAAAAAGACTTAAATACTTCTTATCTATTTTATCCAGCTAATAAAAGTCATGAACCTTCTGGAATATAGTTTTGTTGTTTTAAATTGACAGAGGAAAACCTTTTCACAGTAAGTTTCATAGTTTCCTTAATTGTTTTTTGTCTGTTACCACTAATATTTAGTTACTGCCCACTTCATCTGGATTACCCCCAGGCTGGGAAGAACGACAGGATGAAAAAGGAAGGTCGTATTATATAGATCACAATTCTAGAACCACTACCTGGATAAAACCAGTTGTACAGGTACTGCCTGTCTTCAGTTTACTGATGTATTTACTGAACTTTTAAAACATGTTGTATAATGGAAGTGGAGAGACAGCTTTGAAATAGAACACGTGAAAGGCATAAACTGTGAAGTATCACATAAAATATCTGAGAGACTGCACGGATAGTTAGCAACAGTGATGTTTATAGCAAGTCACTCTCCCTTCTGGAGAGTGGTAGCTGACTTGAGGAGGTTGGGCTTCTGTAAACCTTCAGCACAGTCACTAATTGTTAGTCAATGTGGTTGATGTAATGAAATCTGTCAGGGACTTGCTTTATGAAACTGCTTTCATGAGTCAAAAATACAGGTTAATGGAAAAAAGATATTGCTTTACAAGGCTGTGATTTGATAGGATGTTTTTTGGTCATTTACCATAGATTGCTGCGGAAACAAGTCAGGTGTCGGCTGCACAAAGTATTCCTACAGGAAGACAGCCACAAGCAACATCAAGTGATTCATCACAACAGTCTTCTCAGCAGCAGCCTGAAATGGAGCAAGGATTTCTCCCTAAAGGCTGGGAAGTGCGACATGCACCCAATGGGAGACCATTTTTTATTGACCACAATACCAAAACTACAACATGGGTAATGGAAAACTCTTCTCATGAACTGAAATTGTAGTTCCTCTTGAGTCAAAACTTTACTCCTTTCAGCAAGCTTCTGTATGTTTCTTTAGTGACAAGATAGCTGTGTCTGTTCAGGAGCATGGTTAGATCATGGTGCTAATAAAGCCAAGATGGGGCATTCAGTCCCTGTACAGACCATGGAGTTGGACTCCATGATCCTTGTGGGTCCCTTCCAACCCAAAATATTCAGTGTGAGTCTGAGTGATATGTAATAAAAATACCAAGTTAATTATAACTTGCTAAGTTATAATTATAACCTGTCATGGGTAGAAGATTATCAGTTTTGCTAATTATATTGGTACTTGAAAGTTTAGGAAGTTTTTTCCTCTTTAGAAGGAGGAAAAGAGGAATCTGCTTCTCAGATGTAAGCCCTCCTAAATGACACTGCAGAGCTTGGTAGTTTGTAGGAGCTGTTCACAGAAATGAGTTATTTAAACATACCTTCAGCAGGAAATCCATTACCTTGACTTTATCACAGGGCACAACACAAATTTCTGTGAACGCTTAGAAAAGCAGACCAGGTGCAAGTACCATATGGATGAGGGAGCTGTACAGCTGCAGTTCCACAGAGGGGCACTGCACACCACTTGGCAGTGCTATTCGATGGCCTTAAGAACTCCAGAGTAAGTCAGTGTTACGGTCAGGTGAAAGGGAAAGAGAAATGCATTAAATTAATTCCAAATGAGTATTCTTTTCTCCAGGTAGATGAAAAGAACTCATTTAACACAACCACCTTCATCCTAGCTCCCACAAAAATCCCCAACCTATCAAGCAAACAACAAAACAACCCCACCAAACCCAAAAAGTATAAGGTGTGTCAGAAATTGTGTGGAAGGAGTGATTTGCCTCAATTACATAACAATTGAGTTGAGTGAGGGATTTATATTTCTATATATGTAAATAAAATAAAGTGAGAGGTTATTAGAAGATGATTGTAAATTACTGGAGGACTGAGAATCCACAAGGATTCCTCTGGCTGCAGAATATGCAACCATTACCTAACTGGTACTAGGTATATTCTTGACAAAATAATAAAGACAAAAAAAATAAAAACAAAACAAAACAGCAAAAGGATTTTAACATGCTCCTTGTTTTCTTTTCAAAGGAAGATCCAAGACTGAAAATTTCTGCTCATCCAAGGAGAAAGACTTCCCTAGATCCAGTTGACCTGGGTCCATTACCAGTAAGTAAACCATTTTGTACTTGTTTTGCAGATGAAAGTATTTAACTATTTAATTATTGAAATTTGCACATGAGAAAATGCAGCCTACTTTTTTCCTACAAAAAATAGTGTTTTGAATTTCAGTGCTGACAGTAGTTGGGGGAGGAATGCCCATAACTGCAGATCATGTTGAGTTCTATGCACACTATATGATCAGAAATTTGTAATAAAAGTGTAATAAAAATGTGTAATAAAATTGTCTTTTTACAGCCAGGGTGGGAAGAGAGAACTCACACAGATGGAAGAATATTCTTCATAAACCACAGTATGTACAATGTAGCGTTCTTCCCTACTCATCACTTTATTTGTGAACATTATTTGAATTAATGGAACTAATTAAAAATTTTCTCGCAGATACAAAGAGAACACAATGGGAGGATCCTCGACTGCAGAATGTGGCAATAACTGGACCAGTAAGCTTTCCTAATGTAGATTTTCATATTTTTCAGAAATACTGTTGATAAAATCCAAACACTTGTCATTTATCAGTTAGTCGGTCTAGAAAGTGAAACTTTCAGGGTGTCTGAACAAAGCATTTTTATTTATTTTTTAAAACTGTTTAGCAAGCTTTCTGGGGAAATGGTCTTTAAATGCCAGAAAGCAAAAGCAGTTCCCATGGTACTAAGAAAGTAGCGTGTAAGGAGGTTTTATTTATTTCTTGTCCACACTAGCTCAATTCATTAAGTAAATTCGAGAAAAAGTAAAAACAAAAAAAAAGAGCTTTAAGAGGAACTAAATAGATTTTCAACTAAAAAATAATTATCCTGCCTCAATACTTAATCTGAAGTGTGAAATTACCAGAACTAATTGCAAAGATGGTTTGCATTATAATTATAGATGGGTTTTAGTGTTCAGCTGATATCTGTGTTTATTAATAGCCTGCATATGTAAACAACCTTCCCTGTCCATGGAAAACAGAGGTGTTTGTAGCCAGGTCTCTCATGATCCAGCAGGGAAATGGATGCGTTATGGACGTCACCAAAGGCATTTTGGTCCCTTTGATCGGGGCCACTCAGGGATCTCAGGCAGTTACATCAGCTGGGGAAGTACAGCATGAATTCTGTTCTGAGTAGAGAAGTGCTTTTCATTCCTGGCATTTATAAATTGGAAGTTTCTCCTGGCACTCAGTAAAATATGTATTTCTGTTATCTCAGAATTTAAATGGGTTGTCTGTTTTTCACAAGACAATGAGACTTTTTTTCTTTCTCCCACAAAGGCTGTGCCTTACTCCAGGGACTATAAGAGGAAGTATGAATTCTTCAGAAAGAAATTGAAGAAACAGGTGAGTAATCAGTAGGAATCCAGCAGAAGGTTATGCAGCTTAGGCCCCTCTACAAGGAAAGCAAATTTACAGGTAAATTTACTGTCTGATCACAAATATATTTGTGAAGCACCAACTTCATAACAATTAGCATTTGCTCTAACAGCAGGGTTTGTGACTTTATGCACTAATGAAGACTGTAAGCAATCTAATTTTAAAAGTAGACGTTTTCAAAGGTTAAAATGTGATGAACCTGAAAGTAAGACTGGCAACAGAAAGGTTTGGAAATCACTGATCAAGCATAGAATAGTTTTTGAAAGTCAGAATGTGGAAAGTTCTCAGAACAGATTTTAGTCTTTCCATGTAGAAATCTCTACTGTCATCATAGTCAGGCTGGATGACTGCAATAAATTGCAGTCAGCCTTAAAATCTGAAGTTTATGGAGCTTGTTTCCAAACTCTAGTTTGAAGTGGCAGTGCCAGGTATATTTATAACATGGAGCATAAAAGACTGTAAATAGCATCTGGACAGCCAGATAACAATGAGTCTGCATAAGTTCAATCAAATTTTACATCCTTGGGAGATATTTTACATATGTAATAATAACCTTTGAGTTTAGATCCATGCTTCACCATCTGCCTGCCAAGTCTGCCTGTAAATTGCATGTAATTATATATACACCTTGTTTTTTGTGTAAAACAAGATTGACATTCATTCAAATATTAGTATCTGAATCTGAGATAGAGTTCAGCCACACAATACAATTGTGGTAGTTTAAGAATTAAATACAACTGTATTTTGTCTTAAGTAAGAGAATGGGACACCTAGGCTCATAGGATATTGAACTAGAAGGTGAAATAAGTCAGGTAAAATGGTTCCAGATAATTCTATGTGTCAACTGTGAGCTGTTTTTAATCAAGTGTGTAATATGATAAATGTTCAGTGTCAGAGGAGACTCCATGCCTTGCTGCATGCAGAGCAACTGCCCGTATGCTGTTACTAGTAAGAATTTACTTTAACTGTATTTTCTTAGCATGAAATAGAAGTTAGTGTCTGAAATTCTCTTTGCTTGTTGAATTGTAGATAAATGGAGTCTCTTTTCAGTCATATTGTGTTATGTTTCCAAGTTATGTAAGGAAACAGTTTCTGTGCCCTCTTTGTCTATTTTCAGAATTTGCATATTCTGCAAAACTATAATATGCTGGGTTTTGTTTTATTATTCTTTGCTTTTGTGTTTCTCTTTTTTTAGAGTGATATTCCAAATAGGTTTGAAATGAAAATTCATCGCACAACAATCCTTGAAGATTCTTACAGAAGAATCATAGCTGTAAAGAGAGCAGATTTCCTTAAAGCAAGACTTTGGATTGAATTTGATGGTGAAAAAGGTTTAGACTACGGAGGAGTTGCCAGGGAATGGTTCTTCCTCCTCTCTAAAGAAATGTTTAATCCTTATTATGGATTGTTTGAATATTCAGCTACGTAAGTAATACCACTCTGGAAGATGTGAAAACTGAGGAAGAGCTCTTGTACCTTCTTTAAAAAGGGGGTTCCTGCTGCCCTTGCAAATGTACCAGAGGGTTTAGTTGATAATAACTGTAATAATCTGCACCCAGTTGCTTGACAGAAGAGTATTGTGGAGACAATACTTGTTATTGTATTATACAGCTTTTATACAGCTGTATAACATAAGCCATGGCATTTTTGCATGGACAAGCATGTGCTTGCAACCATCTCCTACGTACAGAAGAGGTAGTGTGTAACCAGTAATGCAGAGAATGTTACTCTGCTTTAAAATGAATGGGAGTTAATCCTGTCTCTTTGGTGTATCTGTAACTTAATGAGGTAGTAATGGTGGTTGTTTCTGATATGCTGATAGTCTTTAATTACATATTGTTTAATATTAGATAGCATAATGAAAAGCAGTAACTGATGTCTTTCAGATCTTCAAATGTAACACTGGTCCAATAGTACAACATTTTTGTTTTTCTTTCTCTTCCCTGTTGCCTCCTTCAACTCTTCAGAGATAACTATACTCTGCAGATCAATCCAAACTCTGGACTTTGCAATGAAGATCATCTCTCTTACTTCAAGTTTATAGGTCGTGTGGCTGGAATGGCTGTTTACCATGGCAAACTTTTGGATGGTTAGTATTTATCCTATGTAATATGATATTCAGATTAATATTGCATGTGTTTTGAGTCCTAAGTTACATCTGTTAAATTTATTTCTTCTTCTTTAAAGCCTTTTTTATTCGTCCTTTTTACAAGATGATGCTCCAAAAACCAATAACGCTACATGATATGGAGTCTGTGGTATGTAATTTGCTTTATCATGTTGACAAATTTAATGTTTATTTATAATTTTTTATTAATACCTATATCTTTAATGACATTTTGAAGGTTGAAAATGCATGATTCAAAGATATCTTGGGCTACATC
The DNA here is from genome assembly GCA_003676055.1 of Chloebia gouldiae. Classification (NCBI taxonomy): domain Eukaryota; kingdom Metazoa; phylum Chordata; class Aves; order Passeriformes; family Passeridae; genus Chloebia; species Chloebia gouldiae. Next base: position 5,177,423 of record QUSF01000015.1, read on the forward strand.
TTCTGTAAGTCTGTAAGTTGTATAGGAATTAAAACTTCCAATGAAAATCAAAGACCTAGACCTCAGGTTCAAGTCAGTTAAGCTGTATTGAAAACAATAACTGCATTTTCTTAGCATGAAATAGAAATTAGTGTCTGAAATCCTCTTTGCCAGTTGAATTGTAAGTAAATGGAGCCTCTTTTCAATCATATTATGTTGTGTTTCCAAGTTATATAAGGGAACAGTTTCTGTGCCCTCTTTGTCTATTTTCAGAATTTTCTGTGATGTTTTCTTAAAACGTTTTAGACACTGAGGTTGTTAAAATGGAATATAAATACTTTCAGGATTCCTATCTTAACCTGTTTTTTAAATTAGTTTTTTTTCTTTGATTATGAAATTTAATGATTTCAGAGACTGAAAATATTTGAGTGATAGTGTAACATTTTTACAGGAAAAACATGTCCCTTAGACTTTTCTTGATTCCCTGATAATGGCTCGTATCTAGAATGCTCATGGACAAAGTGATTTTTATTCTATCTTTTTAATCTGTTACTGGTTTTGCTGCCCTTTAAGATTACAGCATGTAGTTGCTATCTGTTTCTGAGTAATAGATTTATAGATATGTCCTGATTTTTTTTTTTTGTTTTGATTTGGATTTTGTTCAGTATCTAGCATGATGGAATGGTTTGGGTTGCACGGCAGGCACACCTTCCACTAGAAGGGTATTGCTCCAAGCCCTGTCCAACCTGGTCTTGAACACTTCAGGGATGGGGCAGCCACAGCTTCTCTGGGCAACCTGTGCCAGTGACTCGCCATACTCGCAGGGAAGAATTTCTTAATACCCAAGCTAAATTTACCCTCCTCATCCTATCACTGCATTCCCTGATAGAAGGTCTCTCACCGTCTGCTCTGTAGCTCCTGTATTGATGCTGGAAGGTCTCCTGGAGCCTTCTCTTCTCCAGGCTGAGCACCCCCAGCTCTTCCAGCCTGTCTCCAGAGCAGAGATGTTCCAGCCCTCATAGCATCTTGGTGGCCTCCTCTGTACTGGCTGCAGCAGCTCCATGTCCTTAAGCTGGTGGCCCCAGAGCTGGGCACAGCTGAGTAGAGGGACAGAATCACCTCCCTCAACCTTCTGGTCACACTGCTTTAGATGGAGCCAGGACATAGTTGGCTTTATCTTAATTTTCAATTCCTAAGGTTCTTTGTAGTAACAACTGACAATAAAAAGAAGGTAGAGGATGAGAGACAAGAGAAGAGTCCAAAATACATTGCTTCAGATAGTGCTATACCATCTTACCACCATTTTGCTGTTGGAGACATTTACATAGATTGCTGAGCAATCAGGTTTTAAAGTTCTTCAGAGCTTTGTACAACTGCAGTGTCTCTGTATCCAGCATAGGATTACCCTAGGCAGAAGTGTTCACTGGGGTGTCAAGGAACCTCTTGCAGTTTATAAGATGGGTACTTTATTTAGTGTTTACTATTTTGTAATTTTCTCTTAGGATAGTGAATATTACAATTCTCTGAGATGGATTCTTGAAAATGATCCAACGGAACTGGACCTCAGATTCATAGTTGATGAAGAACTTTTTGGTCAGGTTAGTATGTTCATGTAATCTGGAATAGAAAAAACATGGAACAAAATACTTGACCTGTGAAATTAGGGGATTTTATGTGTATGGTGTTAAGAAAACCCCTTTGCTCACTCATCTCTTTCCACTCATGGGGTGAGTGCATTTCAACCTGGTGTGATAAGGGACTTGGAAATAAGCAGAGCTTTAAAAAATTGTTTGTTTTCTTTTGCTGAATACTACTTGCATTGAAATGTAACTGTTGCTGTGAAGGCAACCAAGACTAAGGTATCCATAGTCCATTATTTGATGGGGAGTAGAGGTTAGGTTTATGTGATTGGCTGGAAAGGATGAGCTTCTTTGGAAACTGCTGGAATTCCTGGGAGATAACATGTTTCCTTTCTCTTAAGATGTACTAGAAACATGTAGAATAAACAAGTTTGTTATTGCATACAAAGCTGTTTAAGATAAGTCATGTAGAAATACCACAGGTCTTGAATAAAACTTCCAAATTCCAAATTGAATAAAACTTCCAAATTGCCAGTTAGATCTAATGATAATAACCTTTATGGTCTTGTGTAACAACAGTGATCCTGAGAAGAAGCAATGAAAATGTACATCCATGATAACTGAAAATGAGATATTTGTCTTCTGAGGTTCTAGTAGTACAAGTCACACTGTACAAGAGATTGATTCACTTACTGGGATGCTTGCTGAAGTGGTTTCTGTAATTGTTTTTCCTTGGGACTTGGAATGAGGGCTGGGTCATGGAATATGCAGTTAGAGAAGTGTGCCTTACTCTGCACCTGTGTGCAGTCTTGGGTGGTGTGCTACAGTGGGTCAGAAAAATTGAGGTTTCCCATTGCACCCCTTAATAATACAACATTTTTTAAAAAAATGTACCACATTCTGTTTATTAGGTGACCTGTGTGACTGGATCCGTTCCTCATAGTTCTCAAATTCTGCAGTCTTCAAAGTTGCATGAATTATCTAATGTTAAGATAGGAATTCTGTTATATTCACCTTGTTTAAGACCTGTTCTGTGCATTGCATTTAGACCCATCAGCATGAACTGAAAAGTGGCGGATCAGAAATAGTTGTGACCAACAAGAACAAGAGAGACTACATTCAGTGAGTAGTGGCTGCTGTGTGCAGTGTACCTCCGTGGATTGCCCTCTAGCACAGGGGCTCTGTGTTAGCTTTATTTACAAAAGGAAGTTGTTGCTCTGTGTATAAATCACTTTCACTTTAAATGTGGTTTTGTTGGGTTTTTGTATTTTTGCAGTCTTGTAATTCAGTGGAGATTTGTGAGCCGAGTACAGAAACAAATGACAGCCTTTAAAGAGGTATAGTTTTAATTACAAAATAAATTCTTCTCACAGTTTGTTGCATCTAATATTAAGGTTTTTTGGACACCCTGAAGACCCACTAATAATTTTGTTTAAAGTATAAAAAAAGGGCAGTGATTCTGTTTGTAGTGTCAGCTTTGAATTATTTCAGAGTTAAAAATATTTTGATATGTTTTTACTGAGGTGTTTAATTAATCTTGAAAAATTTGCTTATTTCTCAATTCTGACTGACAGCTTTAGCTGTAGAGCAAACTATTTAATGACCTCTGCAGAAATTAAACTTTATTTAATTATAGTAGTTTGATTTAAACTAGGCAATTTACCCTTTTTTGTACAGATTGTATTACATAGATGATATTCAGACTTCCATACTCACCACTCAGTGTTGCACAGTAAATATGTGAGAAATCAATTAAAAGTACTTTTAGAATAATGAAACTGAGGACTACTGGTGTCCAGACATCTGTATTTGATATATTGCTTTGGCTGTGTTTACCAAAGCCTCTAAATGGCCTTCTTCATGACTAAAAATGCTAAAATAATGTTGCCTTGATTTTTACAAACTTCCCTCTTCTTTTTTAGGGCTTTTTTGAACTAATACCACAGGATCTGATTAAAATTTTTGATGAAAATGAGCTAGAGGTAGGTGTATCATGGAAAAGAAAACAAATTATGTTGAAGCTTTAGAAGACTGACTTAAATTTTGTTGATTGTTTGTTTTTTTTTTAATCTGTGTAGTTATTAATGTGTGGACTGGGAGATGTGGATGTGGCTGATTGGAAACTACACACAAAATACAAAAATGGCTACAACATAAACCATCAAGTAATACAGTGGTTCTGGAAGGTATTGTGAAGTTCTAATATTTTCTTATTGAAAATGTGTTCAAAAGCTGCTGCCTTTCTGCTGGGTTATAGTTTGATTCATTAAAAGGTAAGGTAAATATTATTTGACCATTAAAATTCCAGAGAAAGTAAGAAAACTAAAGATGAGATGCATGGTAAGAATGTAAATGCAATACTGATGACTGCTTCTTCCAAAAAATCCCTGTCTGACTGGGGTTAAAAATATTTGTGTAGGTTTTCCTGGCATGGTTACACTAAAGAGGTGTTAAACTTCTCTGTTTAATAAATTACAGGAATTTGGCTTCTAGTTCATAACATAAGAAACTTCAAAGAAAGTAGGGGCCCAGATCTTCAAGGGAAGCATTTTAACAGCCTGCTGAGCAGTAACCATACTCTTGTTACAGTGCCATTAAAAAATTGTTGACTTCATAGCTTTAAGCAACAGGCAGAGAATTAGATGTATGTGTCACTAAAAAAATTTTAGTATATGTGTCACTAAAAAAATGCATATGTATATCATAGATAATGATTTAAAGGTAGATACTATGTTGTATAATTCTACTAACTTAAAACCTTAATTTAAAAGGCAATTTTTAATTGTAATCATTATCATACATAGGCAGTCTTAATGATGGACTCTGAAAAGAGAATAAGATTACTTCAGTTTGTTACTGGCACATCACGTGTTCCCATGAATGGGTTTGCTGAGCTGTATGGTGAGTACTTAATATTATCTTTATTAAGTAACAAAGAACCTGATACCAACATTGTCCTGATGTTTGACTTCAGACATTGTCGAATTTTTTTTCAAATTTTGTTTTAAAATTTAGTATGTACTGGCAGTTTTAAGAAACAGTTAGAGAAGAGTCACTTATATCACGTTTCCCATGTTCTATATGGGAGCATATTGTTTTAATTCTGGTTTTGGAAGTTTTTAAATGTATAGGAGTTTTCAAATGAATGTGGCTTTTTAAAGTTCTCAAGAGCTGCAAAAATCCCTGTTTAACACATGATTGAGCTTGAAGAAAATTCTCAGTTATCCAAGATCTGATTACAAAGACATGCTGGCATCAGCAGTTAACTTCAGTTCCACAACTGCTTTTATCTGCTCACAAGCCATGGTTGTACAGATGCAGTTGTTTGTAAGGATATACTCCAAAGGGGACCACTGAAATGTCGTGAGTTAAACATAAAGTCAGAAGAAAAGTACTGAACCTGCAACATTGAGACTCAGACAAGCAGAGGACAGCAGGGAGCAAATTTCAATAGCAAAGTCAGAAAAGCCACTGTGAGCAGACTTCAGGCAAACAGATAGAGTAGCCCACAAAGGGTGGGGATGCTTGGCTTAGGGGAAAGTCTGTTCTCAGCTGCCATCAGCTATTATGTTTTCTGCTAGACTACTTTATTAAGGCTAAAAGTGCTTGAGATGCTGTGCAAATGACTCAGTAGCCTAACTTGCCTCTTTGATTAAGCATTTCCTTTTTTATAAACATAACATTATTTTGTTTATAAAACAAAAGGATTGTGAACAAGACCACCCATCTTGTGTTTCCATGCCTTCATTTTCATCATGAATACTTGGTTTATTTTTTTCTGTTCCATCAGTAAAGGAGCTGTGAGTTGCAGTGGGCAGAGCAGTGTGTTCAGCCGGCTTAGCTGCTGCACCTGAGCCTTGGCATTGCTGGTGTTACAGACAGCACATGCTCATTGCAGGGGAGCCCAGTCAGAATTCTGCTGCCTCAGGAGCTCTAAGAACACTACTAGAGACAGAACTAAGAATTGATACAGGGAAAGAAACTGTTGAAGTTGTTGGCTTCCTTCTGCCCAGGGATTAGAATATACTTGAGCAGTTTTCTGTAGTTGCATTCACACACTCGTTAATGACAAATTCAACTAGCAGTTGTTCTGCACAGCTTTGTTTATTTCTCTTTCAGTTATTTCTGCTTTACAGTGGCCAGCATGCCGTCCTTACTGAACGCCAGTAACAATTATATTTCCCGTGCCTCATTCATCGTGCTGTGTGTGGTTTCTGAGTGTTTTGCTGGAGCGCGGCGCTTTGCTGCTGCGGGGCCGTTCCTTTCCCCGCCCGGGGCCGGGGCCGGGCCGAGATCTCCCTCTGGCGGCCCCGCGCCCCGCTCCGCAGCAAACCCAGCCGCGCTGGGATTGCTCCGACATAGTGCACTTCCTGCCTTTCTCTTTTCTTAACTGCAGTCTTCTCCCAGCTTAAGGAAACGGTTATAAAATACTCCTTACATCTGCTTGGTGAGACTTGAGAAGTCCAAGAAACATAGAGATGCTGTAAGACAGTTGTTGAAGGATAGAGAGAGCTGCAGCTGCCTTTGCTAGCCAAGAAATGTTCTCTCAAGTGCATAAGAACATCCTGGGAGTACACATATGATAGCCATGTTTCCAAAAGTACTCAGTTATTCTATTTTTGTTGCTGCATAGGTAGGGTGAACATTGACTACTTTCTACCAGCTTATAAAACTTGGCACATGGTGATAAACATGTATATGTTTTTATATGTAAAACTTATAAAATTGTCTTGTCCAGAAAACTTCAATGCCAGCTACTCTGCATGTACATTTAGGTCTTAGGCTTCTGTGCTTAAGATGTAAAAGCCTCTTGAAACGGAGGTATAGCAAGAAATAATTAAAATACAAACGAATTGGGCTGATTGACTATTCTATAGTCTATATTTTATTCATATAGATAGCTCCTTCAAATGTCAGACTTGGATTACAAAACCCCCAAATATGTCATCATTTGAATCTCTGATTATAAAAGGATTTCATAGTAGGGTGAAAATTGATGTGTTCTTTTTTTCAGGTTCAAATGGACCACAGTTGTTCACAGTTGAACAGTGGGGTACCCCTGAAAAACTGCCAAGAGCTCATACTTGGTGAGTATTTAATTTAGATAAATTATGAGCTCTAGTAAAAGTGATAAAAATACTGAAGAGTTTTCATCTGTTTTTCAGCTTTAATCGCTTGGATTTGCCTCCATATGACTCGTTTGAAGATTTATGGGATAAACTTCTTCTAGCGATTGAAAACACTCAGGGTTTTGATGGGGTTGATTAAGACACAGACATAAATTAGGTTGGTCCAGTGCTGCAATTTCATTTTAAGGGTTTACAAACAAATCTGAATTTTCCAGGGACTACCATTGTATTTAGTCACTTGGCTATTGAATCTTCATAGTATCATGTGTAAAATAACTAAGTATTAAAAATCACTAACTTTTGTAAATGTATTTTGTCATTTCCATAGTTTTATGTATTTGCTGATACATTGGATCAGCCAGTGCCAAGTAAGTCAAAAACTAAAACGTTTTTAGCAGTTGCCTCTTGTACAATATTTGTGACTGTCCTGTAGTAAACTACTAAAGTAAAGCTATGAAGAAATCTTTGCAGAGAATTTAAATTTGATTTGATGCTTTAAGAGGAGCAACTGAAATTGTTAAACTGTTTTAAAGAAAACCCAGCCAAAAAAAAAAAACAACAAACTTCATGTATTACAATATCATAATTTGTGCTGCTTCAGGCTCTTTGCAACAGATCTGCCCAAAGCACCTTATTATTCAGCATATTAGATAAAACATTGGAAGACATTTGTTTGCAGAACACTGACTTCTGACACAGTTGTTAGACTTCTGTTTCTAACTTGCTTTTGCTAAAACAGTGTAACAAACCCAAGATTTTTATATAAAACAGATAAGCAGCATAATTCTGAGTTTTAATGAGAAATTATATCAAATTTTGTTTGAATTTGTATACTGATGTTGGTTAATTGAGTGTTCATCACTTTTTTTAGATAAATTTGTAGTTGAACAATAATATTTTCAATTCAGCCTTTTGCAACAAATCAATCTTAAAGTGAAATTTGTATGGATATCACTCAGTATTAGTTACTGATAGTTAGAGGCCTTTATTATTCATTCTTGCAGTATTGCACTACATAACAATAAAGAACATGTTTACAGGGTTTTCTGGGCCAAATTCAGCAGTCTGTTATGTGCAAACTCCTCTGAACTGCATGGAGGTTATGCACATGTGATCAGGTGCAGAATTTGGTTCTGTGATATGTTTACAGGTTGCTAGTTTCTACAGATGCATTTTTATATTTTTTTCTCCAGTGTTAGTCTAGAAACCAAATTTGTTAATACAGTATAACCAAAGTCAAACCAACAATGTGCAATTTATTGTAGATCAGCTTGTCCTATATAAATATTAGTTTGATTTCTTTTGTAAATGTGGGTCTTTTTTGTATTAATATTATTTTTTTGAGCAAGTGCTGGTTAAAATTATTATCAAAATTGGTTCTGAAACAAAACAAATTGATTTGTATACCTGGCTTGCTCAAATTTTAACATTTTATTACCAATATTATCTGAGGAAATGACAGTACCTAGGTTTGGCCACCAAATTTCTGTTTAGTCATAGTCTTTATAAATATGCAAGAAGGAAGTGTAGCACATCTCTCTCTGAAGATATGTAAATTATGTAACAAGTGTTAATGGGTCTTAAGGGATATTTAAAATCCCACTTTGTTTTATCCTTTGACTAGGTCATTAGGACTGAGAGTATTACATGTAAATAAAGGTAACTTATACAAATTTCCCAAATCTATATGCAGTTTTGTAAAACGTGAATGATATATCAGTAAATCTGTATAGATTTGAATGTAGCAGGTTTTGTTGCATACTTTAAAGTATAAAATAAGAATCCTGAGAGCAGTAAATAAAAGTTTATTCTAATAAGTTGTGATTCAGTTCTTTGAAGTGCAAATCAGTAATCTTGAAATAGCAAGAATTGAGTAATTTTTGTACTCCTAGGCAGGCCACAGCAGTAGTTCCACCACAACATGCTGCTGCTTTTGCAGAGCAGTGAAGATGCAGCAGTGCTGTTTCCTGGTGTTCTGCTCCTGAGACGTGCAGCCTTGGTAAAACACACATTGTGTTGCTATAGAAGCTCTGGGTCACTGTCAGCCTTCAGTGCATGGCCAGCCTAGAGGTGCTGAGGGGAGGCCCCTCAGCAAGGCCATTGACCAGGTGAGGCAGGGCCAGGCTCCTCCCTGCTCTGGGAACCTTCCTGGCAGGTGCACAGCTGGGTGGGGAGTGGGAGAGGGGCCCTGAAACCCTGCTCCAGCAGCAGGGAGTGCCCAGCACCAGGTCCTTTCTGTGGGCTTTAAACTGGTTGTGGGGGAGTGGTGACAGCAGCTTGTGCTTAAGTAAAGGAGAGGTTGGTGGTGCTGAGTATCAGAATGGCCTAGGTGGGAAGGGGACCTTGAGGATCATCCAGTTCCATCCCCATGCCATGGGCAGGGACACCTTCCACCAGACCAGGCTGCCCAAAGCCTCATCCAACCCAGGCATGGGGCAGCCACAGCTTCTCTGGGCAACCTGTGCCAGTGCTTCACCATCCTCACAGTAAGTTTTTCCTAATATCTAATCTAAACCTAATCTCTTCCCATTTGAACCCATTCCCCCTCGTTCTGTCACTACATGCCTTGTCCCATCTATCCTTTAAGTTCCCTTTTGGTATTGGAAGGCCACAACTAGGTCACCTTGAAGCCTTCTCTTTTCCAGAACGATCCCAGTTCTCTCAGCCTTTCTTTGGAGGAGAGGTGCTTCAACCCTCTGGTTGCAGGGCAAATGGGGCAGAGTGATGGGAGTGAGGCAGCCCTTGTGGAGAAAAGGCAAGCCCTCTTCAGCCTGTGCCCGTGTGCCTGAACACAAGAGGCAGCCAGGGAAAAGCCAGGGAGGAATAAAAAGATGTGGGTCATATTGCTGGATGGAGTGAGGACTGCAGAAGGGGCAACAGGCTGGTGCGGACCCTTATGGGAACATCCTGGTCAGGACTTGCCCTGGCTGCTCTTTGTCATGAGGAAAGGAGCAGGGTGGTTTTTGTAGCTTCTCAAGGAATTCTGGAATTTTAAACCAGGCTCTCAAATCTGTGGGCAGGGCAGTGCAAGGGGAAGCAACCTGGAGGCTTCTGTAGGGTGTCATGAACAGCCAAAACAAGGGTGCAGTCTTGGGCAACCAGGGAGCTGCTCTTTGGGATGTGCTGCGTGTCCCTTTGTACTTGTATTTTCTGCACATCATCCTCTGTATTCCCTGAAGCACATACACAGAGAGAGAGAGGGGAAACTCCAGAGATGCTCCTGTAAACACCCATTTTTTTCACCAGAAACACAGTTCTGCATGGCAGCTGCAGATTTCTTACTGTGGCAATGCAGAGGAGAGGTTAACAGCTGTTTCCTTGTGAGCCAGCAACCAGCTCTGTCCCACTGGTTTCACTGCTCTTAACACCCAGGTGAAGTGCCAGGTGAGGGGTAAGGAAGAAAAGTTTCTCAGGTAAGAGCTAATCTGCTGGGAAAAGAAATGGATATAGGGTTGATGTTTAGTAAGAGACTTTGTGCAGATCTGGTTAAGAAACATTGATCTACAAAGAGACTGAGAGATGAATAAGATCTTGAGAAAAATGTGCATTCTAGGACGGGATGGGACACAACAGGAGACAGAGGATGACTGCAACAGGGATAGTTTACTTTCCTCAGCTTTAAAAAGGTCAAATTGAAAATTCAGGGGAGTTTGTGACTGAAGTTTTCTGGGCTGCTCCATGCTGGAGAGCTGTAAGCAAAACACTTCCCTCCTGTTGGTTGTGGTTTCTGCAGCTCAGTACTGATTCCCAGCATCTTGTATGGAAACCAGGAACTCCAGTGGAGGCTCTGCCTGGCATTTGGACTCTTGGCTGGGCTGGGAGTGGCCACAGGCCTCCCTGGGCACTGGGGATGGCTGGGTCAGGCCCCTGGGGTCAGTGGGTGATGGGGCAGAGCAGGGATGTGAGCTGCTGGCACGGGGGTTAGATATGTCAGGGTGGTGTGAAACCTCTGGGAAACTTTTCAGGGACTGAACTTCCCTAGGAAGTTAAACTATTCCTGTTGCATGTTTAATAAGGCTGGTGGTCATGTTTATTTTTGTGTTAGTATTACATTTATATTGTAAAGGGTGCTTCTGAATGAATAGTTATGATGCTTTTGAAGGGTATTTATTTAGCCTAAAGAAAGGTAAGTATACAGATTAACCTCAACAAAGACTTGCAGTGGAAACTTTAAAATTTCTCCTTTACTCTGAGGGTTATGTCTGTGTAACTGCTCTGCAGTCTGGTGGTAGGGAAATGAGACTTCAGGCATGAAGGAGACACATTCAACACTCACTTGGAGGTTTGGGGCAGTGGGTGTTGTCAATTTTTCCCTTCAAAATTAATATCTTTCAACAGCCTGGGTGTTACTTGTATCAAGTCTCTCACTTCTCGAGGTGGTGCAGGTGATTCCTCAGCATTCTGGCTGCATCATGAGGTAGAGCTATGGGTTAAGAGGAAGTGAAAACCAATAATTTCTATAGAAAGTGCCATTGAGTCTTCACTTACGCAGTTGGAAGAACACATGACTTAAATTCTTTTTAATTAAAATAATTAAAATTTAATTCTAATTTTATTATGTGTAATTATTATTTAATATTACTAAATGTAATTTTAATAATAAAAATTATTTTAAAACCACATCTGTAGCATATCAAATAAGATGGGTTTTTTTATTAGAGACTAGGACTGATGCATAAAACCTGGGCAAAATACATCAGTGTAAACTACTAATTTTCCTTCTTTATCCTGTTTCTCTCTAACCTCACTATTTCATACATAAACTTACTTTGTAAGGTATATTATGCTTTGACATGTGATTTGTTCTGTAGATCCATAGCACAGTTTGGTGCTATCTTACTAATTGATGACATCTTTACAAAAATCTGCACACATGTCCTTGAAATCCATGGCTGCCTCTGGCATACTGTCAAGGTGGAACGTGCCCTAGATCAGCACACATTTCCTTTTTTTTTTCCTTGTGTACTTTTGTCAGTGCAATTTCAGCATTACTTACCAAATACATGATACTCATAATTCCCCAGGGTGGGAATTGCATTGTGACAGTGGTAACATGTTAAAACATATTAAATACTTAAAACTGAATTTGTGTACTTCTAAATATTGTCTTCATTTTACCTATTTCTTGTGGGGTCAAAAATAATGTCAGTTGTTAGGAGATGAGATTCTTTTATCTGTTATTTTTCATGCTGTCCATGTGTGTTTTCTTTCCTGTTTCCCATTAATTAGTTTGTTATGGTGCTTGAGTTTTTCACATAGGGTCTTATTATATTATATTTCTATGAGATTTTGCTTTTTATCAGGCAGTTTGTTTATTTTAATATCTCCCCTTTTTTATGAACTATTAAAAGATTCCCGCTGCAGTTCCTATGATGTGAACTGAGAGGAACTAATTTATCTGCAGTCTGACCACCACCAAGGAGCCATACTTCTGGTGGCCTAGAAGCATGTTTTTGAAATGTCTATACATTTAAAAGACAACCCACACGTACCATCTTCCATGGTTATAAATGGGAATTAAGCATTTAACAGCTGCCATTTTGCTCTGCAGCATCACAGAATCAGTAGGAGATGCAAGCACAAGCTTTGGTGTTCTTATCCTAAATCATGTTTCTTTGAAGTGGAGACTTAATTGCTTTTTCTCTGTGGAACATACATCACTAGCACGCTAATCAGAATACAAACAACTCACAAAGGGGATAATGAGGGAGAACTTCCATGTAATGCTTGGTTTATTGTCCACATGATTCTGTAGAAAAATGTTTTGTTTTGCTGAGCTGTGCTTAATTTGAGGTTTCTTGCTTAATGAGACTTCAAACAAATTTTGTATTGTAGGTTTCAGGTTCTCATCCCAGAGAGAGGCTTGGGATTTTGGGGAGGGGGAGGCCAAGCGGCTTGGAAAACCTAAACAGACATTAAGTAAGTGAGCCAGCCTCTTGAGTAAAGACAGATAAGGCAGCTTTTCCAAATGTGAAACTTCCCATTGAAATACACCACAGTCTAAAAACATTCATTACAACTTGTTTTTCTTAACCCATTTTGAGTTTAATTCAATGGCAAATGTTTTCATAATCATTAGCTTTTGTGATATTTTCTACAAGCTGAAATATTTTTGATTGGAGTTTTGTTTTGAGGGCTGAGAAGTATGACCTTTTAGAGGCTGTGACTACACCTCCTTCTATGCACTGCTGCTTGGGAGTATGCAAAATGCTAAAGGTTTAAATCAAATTGCCCTGAGGACTGCTTACTGACCTTTTGAATGCAAAGCTGTCAAAACCTTCAACTATACATCAGCTAGAAAAGAACATTTAAGGCAGATCAATGCAAATAGAAAACAATGTGGTTTTGACTTTAGGTAATTCCTAGTTAGTGAAAAACAGTTCCTGTGCTGCAAGAGCTGCTGGAAGCAAACCTGCACTGTGAAGGAGTGAGTAACATGTAATAGTTCTTTTTCAGGGAAAACCTTTTATAATCTACTTAAGAAATTAGAAGTTTTCATTAATTGCCAAATCCTGATATAGTTATCTGAGCAGGATGCTTCATTGACTTCAAAGGGATTTTTGTCTACTTAAGGAATGCAGGGTCAGGCCCTTAACTAGTGATAACTTTCTTCAGTGGGTTGTCAGATATGACAAACTATGCCACTTTAATAGAAGTTACCCAGGCCATGCCATGCCATCCCTTTGTCTGGAAAATCTGCTTCCTTCCTTTGCCCAAGTAAAGGAATTTCTCTATAGAAGATATTAGAAATTACTCTCTAGCTGCAGCTGTGGTTTATGAGAATATATTTATTTATGATGAACAGCTACAACACATAATTTTCTAGTTATGATAACTTTGTAATAAATTCAGTGTTAGAAAGTGTTTGATGGAGTTATGAGCCCCCCATTCTATATATTGCTACACAGCAATTAGTTGCCCATCCTTAATAGATTTATGCCTAATTAATTGCTCATGCACTATTGCTTGCTCTAATGTAGAGTTTTAAATAAATGCCTGCCTTTCTATGTAGTCCTACAGAAATGGGGCCAAAACCAGGGGACTGAGAAGTTGTTCATTCCTATTTTGGGTCTCAGTCCATTAGTTAGAGACATCCTGTGCTGAGGACTCACAGAATAATTATTTCACAGGTTAGTAAAAACTAATTATTTGTGCTTTATCAAATTGTTAAAAGTGCTTTTCTTACTTTAATTAAAGGTTAGCCATCAAAATGTGAGGTGCTGCTTCATGCAATGTAATTTAATTGACCTCTATTAATATGTAGCCAAAAATTATTATTTTGCAAATTAATTAATTTTACTATTCTCTACACGGAGAATTTGGAGTCTCTCTGTAAGCCTTTCTAAGAATAGATTTTCATTTATATAAATATTTACAATTTTGTGAAGATAAGAGGTGAAGTTGAAATTTTGCATGCTTACATAGACCTGAATTAGAAAAATGAACAACATTTTGGTCACATAAATGCTTTTCTGTACTGGAAAATTCCAGCTATTTAATTGACTCTGAAGGTGCAAACAGGCTGGATCAGTTGATCTCTCACTTGAGAAAGAAATTAATCTTGATCAGGCTGTATGTAATTGAAGCAGCTCAGTCAGTTGGTGTGGGGCTGCAGCTGCTGCGGGGCTGGGCCGTGGTGGGAGTGGGCTCCAGGATGTGGCTGGGGGTGTCCTGCACTGGAGGTGTTAACGGGGCAGGCTCCAGCTGAAGCAGGAGTTTGAAAACCCAGCAGGACTTGGAGTGCTGCTGTCTGTATGTTGAAGGCTTGCTCTGGTTAGGCATCGTGCTTTGGGTGCTGCAGCTTGCTGAGGCTGGGTGGGATGGCCCCAGCTGCTCCAGATGGGACTTCCACGTAGGGATTTGCAGTGGCCTGGTCCTCAGTGAGCACATTAGGCCAATTTAACCCCCTAACTTGTCATAACTGCCCCACACACTTGGCACACATACTTTTTCCCCCTAGTTACTTAGCATGAACATTTTGGTGTGTATTCCATATGTGTATTATTTAAACAATACAAGTTCTGTCATGTGCCAGCATCTGGCCACTGTGGTCTTACAGAGGTATCTGAAGACAAGTAACAGCAAAATATTATTTAGTATTTAGTAAACATAATCCTGGACTAATGGTTAGCAGCACAGATAGCTGGATAGCAGCACAGTTACATTATGAGCAGTTTTACTATGAGCAGCTTTAACTGCTGGTTGCTCTCCTGGTGCATTATGCACCCATACCTGTGAATACCACACACTAAATTGAACCAGGAAATTAATTCCAGCAAAACAAAACAAAAGTTGTAATTTGCCCCCCAAGTTATTTCTATCAGTATTACTTCTCTTGATTCCTCACTTGGCCACACAACCCCTTTGCAACTGGCAGTGCCTATGCTGGAGTAGCAAGTGCTGAATTGCATTAAACTGAGGGTACCTGGGGATGTGCTTCCAGCACAGCTTCTGATCTCCTCCTGCTCTGCTGTGCCTGGGCAGAGACATGTGGAAACCTCAGCCAGGTTAGTAACAATGCAGGGGAAGGAGGAATTGGGGAGGAATTTGTTTCCCCATAGTACCTTGGGCATTATGATCCAGCTGTGTCTCCTTCCTTCCTATCCTGCAGCCCTGGGCAGACAGTTCTTCCAGAGCCTTTAAACAGGAGAGATCCCCACAGGCCCCCAAGCGACTTGTGCAGCCCAGCTGAGATAAAATCCCAGCAACTGCAGCTGATGGAGGCAGCAATTTGGGCATCAAAAGAAATCACCCCTGCAATGCCCAGCTTTTGGCTCCCCTGGGATCACCCCCCTCAGCTCGCTCCTTGCACCGGGGTGTTGCCTTTAGCGGGTCAGCCCGAATTCTTGGCAAAGCCGTTTTGGTGCAAGTCACAGCTTCGTGTGGCCCTTCAAAAGCATCTCGGTCTGCAGCCCCAAAGCTGCCTTGTGCAGAGGGGCATTTTCAGGCCGAGCCTCTGTGTGCATGTGAGGGGGAGGAGGTGGTGGGAACATGCCTTGAAGGCTTCAAATCTGTTTATCTTCACACTCCTGAGAGGCGATCGCTCTCCCGTGACAGGGCAGTGCGCTGGAGGGAGCAGTGCTGGCAGCACCGAGATAAAGCGATGGGGCACAGCCTGCTTTGGCCAAGTGGCCTCTCCCTGACCAGTGATTCCTTATGTCTCTGTGAGATGAAATGGGACAAGAGCAGCAGGAAGCCTCCCCCAATCCTTCTTTTTAATAGTTCCTTGGGATAAATTGTAGATAAGAGGAGAGACCACATTGTTAACATGCTGAGAATGCAAAGATAAAGGAAAGACAATCTTTCACAGCAAAAATAAATAGGTATCTGTAGCATGGTATATTCAGCAGCATGTCCAAATGCTAGCTCGCCTCTGACTTGCCTTGTTTTTCATTTATTTTATTTCTAATATTTGTTTTATTGCAAACATATAAAGGAAAAGAGGAAGAAATTACTTGCCTGTTTCCTGTTTAACAGGAAAATGAAGGTAACATATAGGGATGAAAGGAGACCCTATTTCATGCCTGTTGCTAAACAAATAGCTGCAGAACAGTGGGTTATCATGATAAGCATGACAGACTAACAAAAAGCAACCTCTGAGAGATTCCTTTGTAGACTGAAACATAGAATAGGGTAACCTAGGAGATATTTTCTTTCTGTTGAGTTATTCTTGGTCTGATACTTATTGTATTGATCCAGTACCTAAACATTTCAATTTATGAAAGATATCATCAGAGCACAGTACTGCAGCATTTCCAGGATTTTGTTTGTTTCCATACTGGGAAGAGGCTTGAGAGAGGGGACTGTATGGACCCAATTAAAAATATATACATTGCAAATGCATTTTATGGGACAGCTCCCATAAAATGGGAATCTCCACTTGCTAGCTATTCCTATGCCTCTGATTTCTGTGTGTGCATAAACCCTTTGTGAAAATATTCAGTGTGTTTCAGTGTGCTGCTGCTGCCAGTCTGCTGTCACTTTGGTCCCGTGCCAGCCAAGTGGTGAGGACTTTCCTCCCAGGAGTGCTGAGCACCCCTGAGCTTAGAGGAAGTAAATGGTGCTTAGCTCCTGGTTTGGAAGCCCAAGGTGGCATGGCAGAAGTGTGCAGGGTCCCCAGCCTGGGAAATATTCGTGGTGGTTTGGCTGATGTGAGCCCATGCTATTGCCATACCTGCTCCATGTTGCAACCCTTGGTGTTTCTACACCTCAGAACCAGGATAGGGAGATTAACCAGGAAAAAACAAGCTCTACTGAAAAACAGAAAGGATTTTCTGGCAGGTTGTGTTTTCAGAGAAATTCACTGAAGCAGAGGAGCATCACCTGTGGCATGAAGGCCAGAAGAGAGAGCTTGGAGATGTAATAAATCCAAATTCCACACCATAAAGTCTTAACACTGTATGTGAGGGCAAGAGTGCATCTGGGATCAGGTATGTCCCTTTCTCTGTAGCTGTGTGGTTTGTTAAAAGTACCAACAAGATCTGGTGGCTTGCATCTAGGAAACAGCAGGCTGACTAACCAAAAATATTTAGGTATTTTTCACACGTTCCAGTAGCAGCAAATGGGCATGGGAGAGCAAGGGAATGCACTTTGCCAGATCCCTGTGAGGTTGCTCTTCCAAACTGGCTCTGGTTACCTCTGGCAGCAGGGGAAAGGATGCTGGGGTGTCATCCATCTCCTGCTGAAATTCATGGTAGGTTCTTCATTCTGGTGTGATGAGCCTTCAGGGGTGGGGGTAAACATCTGGAGTCTACCTCTCGGGCACTGTGAAATAATCTGGCAAGGGTACACGACTGATTTCAGCCAGTGAAACACTGGATAGTGGCTGGAAGGGGAAAAATGCTAATCTAGCAAATAAAATTATTGCTTTCACTTTGGAGTTGTTTTATGACGAGATGAGAACTGTGCTAAAATGCCTTTGTCAAGGTGTGCTTTTCCTGTACATGAAGGCTGCCTGGAGAAAAACTTCATTAGCATCCCAAGGGCTCAGCCCACAGTGTCCTTGCCCATCTGCTCATGGAAGGAGCAAATCTTTGCTGAGAAGGCAATGGAGATGGTAACTATACACAGGTTTAGAATGAAGCAAGAATCTACTAAGTGGTAAAATGTGCCAAAAGTAAACATTTTTATGGTGAGTCTTAATAGAGTTAGTGTAACATACTTAAAATCTGAGGATACAGTTACAGTTGGGTCAGGAGTTTGGCATGAGGAACAAGGAAGTGTCTAAACATGCTTACAGTGACACCAGATCAAAAACGCTCAGAGCAAGAACTGTGAGGACAAAAGGGGCTACCCTGAGAAGAAGAGTTACTGGCACCCTGCCAGGAGTGCAGCATCGTGGCAACCCCTTAGCTGGGCTTCTGGGACTCTGTCTGAAGGCAGAGCTGGCTGGTGCAAATTGCAGTAATTCCCCTGCAATTAATGGGTTTGTGGCAATTGCCACAGCTCCCAGCCTGCCCTGGGCTGCAGCTCCCGTAGTGCTGCAGCCACACTCAGCTGCCTGTGCCTGCAGCTCCAGCTTCCTCCACACCAGCGCTGACACCCAGCAGAGCTGGAGGATGAGCTGGGACCTGGCGCTGATAGCTGGGAAGGGCTGAGCCTGTGGGGGACCAGGATAATGATTATATGTCCATCTGAAAATGGATTTGGGCTCTGGGACCCTGCTACCACATCTTATGGGCTACAGCTAATTGAGGATAGCAATTGCACATATTCCAATGGGGACACTTTAAACTGCTGTAAATAGCTCTCTCTCCACCTCTCATTTTTTACCCAGAGGTGCTCATTCCCCTCCTTTTCTGATCCATGACATTGTGGTGTTAGAGCACAGCCATATGAAGCCAAAACAAGAGAAAAGATCATGTGGGCAAAACCATTTTCCCATTTCTGAGCTTGTTAGATCAGGTGGGATGCAGCAGCATGTGGGAACCCATCTCAGGCCATTTGTGGCTATGATGAACACCATCCATGCTGCTGTGACAGCTTTTGCCAGACCACAGGGATGAAAGAGCTAACATGATGCTATTCATTTTCTCAGATAGGGGTGAAATGCTCAGTGCAAAACTGACCACAGACTAAACAGGACTGTTTCTGGCTTAAGCCGAAGGAGTTTTATATGTTCTAACATCAGAAAAATCATATTCTAATGTGGAAAGAAATGCATTCTCCATCCTGGGTTTGGGGCTGCAGTGATCTCATAAATACAGAGTTCACATTGGGAAGGTCCAGTTAGTGAATTTCCAGTGTCTTTCCTTTTTCTGATGCTGCTACATTCCATCCCAGAGAAGACTCCTGGCTATCAGTTTGCTTTCTAGAGATATTTGGAATACTTAAGACAAAGCATATAAGCACCACAATCATGAGATTTCATTAATGGCGTAAAGTCCCACTTTTTGGTTGTTAACAGTACCAAAATTCTGGATTTTATAGCCCTAGCTCAGTTTAAAAGTCCTGGATGTATTGCCAGCTGCCCGTGGAGCAAAACTTTGAGTCAGAGCTGTTCCAGTCAATCTGGTTTTTAAAAATCTTTCTTTCCAGGAAGCATAGAGGTCAGCCTGGCTAGGGCTGAGGCTGAAATGCAGCATAAGGTAAATCAGGTTATTTACAGACAGCAACCTTGACAGCATGCTGTTGTTCCAGCTGTTGATAGTACTTCAAAGAGAGTTTTTACATTAAAAAGGGTTTTAAAAACTGGGGAAGTTAGGATAACCAAAAATACAGCTCGAATCAAGCAAAAAAAATCTGTGTTGGTGACAGAAGAAAAATTGCAGACTTGCAGCAAAGTAGGCATGGCTTTGTTTATGTTGGCTGCAAGATCTTGTGCTCCTGGACTGCCTTTCTGTCTTCCTCAAGATAATGCCTCTGAAATGGTTGGCCAAGTAGATAATTGTGTTCATTGGCTGCATGTTTACAAATACAGTATATTTGACAAAGTTACAACTGGCAGTGCCTTTAAACTGTGGTTCAGTGAGCTTATCAGTTATGTATGAATTTAGATATGTTATCACAAGTCTGCACTATCTCTTACCCAATTAATTACTGGGAAATGTGTTAAAATAATGAATCCTGACAAACTAAAGAGGGAGCATTTATACTCATCTAGCTATTGAACTGCTTAGTTCTAGATGGAATTGCATTACTTATTTTGTGGAAAAGAAATATGAAAATGAAAATACTGGTATTTGCAGCTGCCCAGACACAGGCACAAGGAGCATTCCAGAGGGAAGCACTTTCTCTGTTAAGCCACTTAAGACAAATATTGCATTTGATCTCGTGAGTCAAAATCTCCTGTTGGCACAGTGTTGTTCAGGGAGATGGTAAAGCACTTTCCTCATCACAGCAGAATACTGCAGTGAGCACAGATGACACAGATAAGGCAAACCAGCCCACAAGTAGGACAGGACTACAACTTGCTCTCTGTTGGCTTTTTTTTTTTTTGTCCCCTGATCAACTCAGACCAACTCCTCCTTGAGAACAGGGTAGTGAACTGGGCAAGGAGGTGCTCCCCTGGGCCAGGTGGGATAGCATCCAGTGCTGGGCAGCACAGCTCAGCCTACTCGTGCCTGCAGGAGGTAGTGCCAAGGTCTGCAGGGAAATGACCTTACATCTCCCAGGGACAGCTCCAGCCACTCCAACTGACTGAGGCATCTGGCATAGAAATATTACTGGATCTTGCATTCTCTATTGTGTTTTTCTTCTAGGTGTGCTGAGCTCCTCTAGTAAATCTCAAATGCAGGTCACATTGGTGAACCAATGTTTAGCAAGAGAGTACAGTGCCAGCATGAGCTGCAGATGAAAGTTTACCAGGAGAAAGAATCAATATTTAGTCCTTAATGCTCAAAAATAATATAAACAAAACTGCTTATGATTTTTTTTTCATAGTTCACAATCTTCTGATTAGATAAATTAAAACACTGAGGAAAATTAAAAGATATTGGGTCAAGAGGATCCTGTTGCTGTATTTGGTCCAATTTGGACACCAAAGCAGTGCATGTGCAGTTCTGCTCTACAAAGTGACTGTGAAACTGTCTGGATTCTTTTTGGGTAAGTGATTTTTATGTAAAGAAAATATTTCCTAATTATCTTCCCTGAAAACTCTGCTTATGTATTTTTGCCAAGTGAGGAAGGTGATGTAGATCAACCTTACATCACATTTTAGTAGTTCTGATTTTCTCCCGAAGACTTTCAGAGGACTCACTGTCTCAGGCTGTAACCAGTTCCAGTGATGATGCAGTAGAAGGGACTGGTTTGGCTGCCAGCTCTCAGCTCTGTGAGCTTTGCAGTGCTGGCAGGAACAAAAAGCAGTAAAAACTTGCCTGTCACTGAAGGCAGCAGCTCTCACAATGAATGCAAACATTAGGCAAATCTGCTGAGTAAGAAGATGCCTTCCTATGTGGTAACTTTAGAAACCAGAAATCTGAACAGACAAAAAGAAGATACTAGAAATTGCTGGCTGCAAGCATGGAGTAAAATCAGGGGTGGAACTGAAAGCTTAAATGATAGTGTCAGTATTTGATGTTATCTCCTGTACACATTATCCAGAGTGTGCTGATGGCATAAATTCTGAAGCCATGTTTTCTGTTTAGGTTGCATTTTTGCAAGCTAGTTTGAGACAGATGTAAGTAAAGGGCAGTTCATCCTCGACAGCACAGCGCTGTCCCACGTGGCCTGCTGCAAGTGGTTTTATTGGTGCTGTAGGATGGGCTCAGTGAGAACTACTAACAAAATCGGCTTTTTATTTCTGGTCAATGTCCATTCTCAAGTCAAACATTCGTCTGCATGTGTGGGAAGGCCGGTTTTATCAGGATGTGAGGATGCTCTGGCACACCTGGACAGTTCTGCACCTGCGCTGGGCGGTGCAGGGTCCAGCGTTCAGCACCTCCTTTGGTTCGGTGCTCTGGGCGGGGAGCTCTGGCACAGCGCTTGGGAAGTGCCGCGCCGGGTCCAGCGCACGTGTTGCCGATGCTCGCCACGCCGGTGAGCCGTGCGGTGTTCGGGGGGAGCCCGGCGTCCCGGGATAAGGCATGGCCGGCAGCTCCAGCCGCGGCTGGAAGGCTCAGCCGCCCGCCAAGGACCGCAGCCGGCAGCGCCCGCCCGGCTCGGGGGTCGGCGGAGCTGCCGTCGGGTCCCGGTGCCGCCCGGAGCGGCCGCGCCTGCGGGGCCGCGCTCGGCCCGGATGGCGCCGCCGCCCGCCGCCCCTCGTGCTTGCGGCCGGCCCCGCCGCATTGTCCGCCGCGACCCCCGCCCTGCGGCCCGCCCCGTCCAGCCGCGTCCCTCCCTCCCTCCTCCGGCCGGCCCTGCCCCTCGCCCCTCTTCTCCCCAAAGGCCAATGGAGACGAGATGCAGAGAGTAGGGCCGGGACGGGCGCGCCGGGGCCGCTCCGTCCTTCCCCAGTCTCCTCCCCTCGCCCGCTGACCGGTCTGTGGAGCGGCCGGCGGGGCATGCCAGCCGCGTCCCGCTGAATGGCGCCGCTCCGCCGCCGGCCGCTGCTGCGGGCGCTGCTGCTGCTGCTCCCGCTGCCAGGTGAGTCCGGCCGGCCCGTGCCCATTGTCCGCCCGCGCCCGGCTCCGCCGCGGCCGCCGCACGTGGCTTTATTTATCCGGCACCGGCGGGAGGCAGCGGGAACCGGCGGTGGCTCCGCGCTTTGTTCGCGCCGCGGCGGGGCGTGAGGGGCTTGGGCGGTGCGCGGCCCCTCCGCGCTCTGCTGAGAGGTTTTCGCTAACGATTCCTTGTAAAATCAGCCTTTTTACGACGCGCCCCGCTCCGGCTGCTTTGGCAGGCTTGTAAAATTAGCGAGCGGGACGGGCGGAGCGGTCGCACCTGTGTGGCCGCCCCGGCGCTGCGCTCCCCGCGGCCCCCGGGTCACCGCGCCCCCCGCCCGCGCCGTGGCGGTGCCCGGCTCGGTGTGGAAGGCGCTGCTTCTCTGGCGCTTTGCCTTGAACAGCCTGGGGGCTTCGCGCCGCTTGGAGTCAGTACCAAGTTTCCCCAGAGTTGTCGGAGTTGGGAGCGCTCGGAGCGTGTGTGATAGCGATGGCTCCACCTCGTGCTGTGGGTTCCGCGGGATGACTCGCAGCACCAGTGCGCGTGGTAACTTGCACGTGTCTGTTTACATGTCTGTCCTTAGGCAAAAAAAAAAAAAAAAAAAAAAACCTTTTTTTTTTCCTTTTTTTTTTCCCCTTCTCTCTTAGGAGTGTGGTGCTTTAGTGAACTGTTTTTTGTGAAAGAGCCTCAGGACGTTACTGTGTCAAGGAAGGATCCGGTGGTTTTAGACTGCCAAGCCCGTGGTGAAGCTCCTATAACTATTACATGGCTGAAAAATGGAGGCAAAGTGTCTGAAAATGAACGGATCTACACTTTATCCAATGGCTCGTTGTATATCAGTGAGGTAGAAGGAAAGAAGGGAGAATTGTCTGATGAAGGATTTTACCAGTGCTTAGCTCTGAACAAACATGGGGCCATTCTCAGTCAAAAAAGTCATCTCACACTAGCAAGTAAGTCCCAGCTCTTGTTTATTAATCTGCTCTTGAGTTCGTGACAGCAATTCCCTGAATAGCACACAACGACCTATCCTTTTGATTGTGTATCTGAAAAGTTAAAGTGCAAAATTAGAGAGTAATTCTAGAGAACCTTTATTTTTAAATGTATGAAGATTATGGGAAAAACTTGTGGTGGTCCCTTTTGTCCCTTTTTCAGTCCCTGATGTGGCAGAAGAGGCATAGACCTCTTGTGAGACCTCTTGGGCAGTGGTGGCTTATGGTCTCTGGAGCAGGTGGTGATGCAGAGTCATGCTGGCTGTATAAGTCCTGGGTCTTGTTTCCCAAGTGCTGTTCTAGCAGCCTTACAAGGGTTAGCTACAGATCTGATAAAAAAAAAAATTTCCTTGTTCAGTAGCTTGAAGTTGTGTTGTGCCATCTTGGAGCAGGGTGAAATGATTAATGTAGATGTCTATCTCTGGGAGAGGAAAGAGGCAAAAGTTTTCTGGGCAACTGTAAGGCCTTGCTTTTCTGACGTGTTCAGCCAAGCAGATGTGGGTGCTGTCCCTTTTGGTTCCTCTGGGACCTCCTAGAAGGGCCTGTCCTGTGGTTCCACTGGGAAGGGAGAGTCGCATTTCTGGAGTGACTCTCTGCTGCTGGGTGAATGGTAAAGGAAATAGTTGTGTCTAAGTGCCTTTATGGCTTTAACAGACTGACCCCGGGTGTTTGTTGCCCTCCATTTTCCTATCATCTCTAAACATTGAGCAAGAGATGTGTGTGAGGAACAGAATGCTGTGCCTTTTTCCATGGCAGAGCAGAGCTTTGCCACTAGACTACTTCTACAATGTGATCTCCCTTTGCTTCCCAAAAGTACATGGGAATGCACTTTTCAAAGAAAAGTAAATTTTGGCAAAGTAAAGAAAACTTCCATTTCAAAGAAAGTATAACACAGAGAGTACACAGTTTATGTAGTCTTCTCAGATTCCCTCTATAATGGGACTTAACTGATGAACTTAATCTAATAGGAAAAGACTTCCTATGACCTCTTCGACCCTGTTCTTAGTAGCAAGTTGAATAAAGCTAGTGCTGGTACCTCTGAGAAAACCTGACATTAATTCTAAGTTTCAGATTTTACTAAATTCAATCTGAAATAGTTAATTGTTACATTAGCTTACATTAAAAAATGTGTGAATGTTAACATTTGTTAGTTTTTTTTCTGTGTGCTTCTGGTCTGATTCTAAATACTGTCCACAAGATCCCCCAGGAAGGTGTGAAAAACCTTGTTCAGTGAGCCAGAGCACTGGGTGGTTCAAAACCATCCTGGAAGCAGGTGGCTCTAAGTGAGTGCTGAGTTTTTACATGCTGTAAGAATGTGAAATTCTGAAGTCTCAATTTCAAAAACCTGCCTACGTATTACTTTTTATCTTGCTCATATACAGGATTGAGAGACTAAGTCATTCATGGGTGCTTTTGGTAAAATGGTGAAAAATGAAGTATTAAAATTTTTAACATTTAACCTCACTAAGTTTCAGAATGTCAGCATGATTAAAAATTATACAAGAAGACCCCCCTAAAGAGGATAGGATATTTTTTGTTGTTGTTAACCAACATAAAGCTAAGCAGTGGCTGATGGATTTTGTGGGTAGGACTGGAAAATTCAGGGCCACTTTAAATTGGAGACATTGCAGAATGAGCTCTATGCTTAATACCAGAGAACTTCTGGAATAGTACAGAGCACTATAGTAGAACAGCATGGTAATGCAATTGCAGTATTTGATTTTATTCAGACAATACTGAACTTCTGTAAATATTTGTTTCTGACATGCACATTATTTCATCAGAAAGGTGGTTTAATTATGCTGATTTTCACCAAGAAGATCTTGTGAACCAACAGATTGTGTGCCGTGGAGTGAGATTCTTGTTTTGCAGCCCTTTTTTTCCCCCTCCCTCCCCTTCTCTGTAAGATTGTGACAAAAGGTTTCTTTTTCTTGTTTCAATACTTGAAAGGCTTTCTATAGCTGCTGGAGAAAACTGGAGGAGATAGGGATCCATAATGATCACAGTAGGTGTTGTTGACTTAGTGATTAAGTGGTTAACTAGTGGCCAAACATGAAGTTACCCTATGTAGCTGTCTCTTGCCTTTAATCATGCAGCAATCTGACCCGTTTCAGAATGTCATCTTTACTGTAAAGCTGTGAAATTGAGCAATAATATGTATTATGATAATTTGTAGCCCATAAAACATGTGCAAAATAAGTTTTCTCTCTCATTTAAACAGTGTTTCTGCTTGCTCTCATGAACTGATTGAACTTTGCAGACATTTAAAGTGAAATAAATGAAGGTCTTGTGGGGGATTTTGTAGTCTTACAATTTTTCTTTTTAGAAGAAGTTGTCGGTTGCTGCAAAGGCAAATTACCTTGTGGTCAGGATACAGAAAGAACTATACATATTAAACAGGTGGAGAATAGGCATTAAATGGGCATTCTTTCTTTGGAGGAAAAAAGCAAATGCTCTCTTCAGTTACTGGTAGCAGCAGGGTGTGAGGATGTTCTTTTACTTTGCCTGGTCAGAGGTTTTGCCAATAAGCTTATCTTTTGCTTCAGAATTGTAATGTTTAGTGTTGCATTTGGAAATCAAAAACTTTAATCTGTCCAAGAGTTTAAGATCTGAACACACAAAGAGATCAGGTCTTGGTTTCTAAAGTTAGAAACTGGAAGCTGAAGGTTGCACTCTTGGCAAGAATTCCATTATTCATGTGCAAATTAAGAATTCACAGGGTTAAAAGGTTAGAAACTGGCCAGGATGAGGTTTACCCTTGTGATAAAGAGCAGATGACCCTCATTCATTGGCCAAAGCTTTCATGTAGCTCCTCTGCAAAGTTAGTGATTGCCATGAATTGTTCTTGAGGAATGCAGAAATTCAAATGTGAGCAGGCCTTTCCTTAAGTGTCACTATGGAGCCTTATCTCCCGAGCACATCAGAGTAGGTCTGCAGGGACAGGGTTCCTCCCCAGAGGCCCCAAGGCTTTGCTTTCCTGTTGTTCATCCATGCACAAAAGAATTTGACTAATTTAGGGTTTGTTTTTTTTTTTTTTTTGTGAGATCCCCCTACTTTTTTAAAAGGAAACTCTGGTGCTGAGGTAGTGCTTAGGTAAAACTAAATATTAGTTTCAGTACATGCTTGCAGTTACTTCCAAAGCTGTCTGATTGATGTGGGGGCAAAGGAGAAGGTCCTGTCTGTTTCTTTGTGAGGGGAAAACGGTACTACTTAAAAGTAGTACCTACTTTACTCAAAATTCAACTTTTGCCACTGCTACTGAGAGAGATCTCTTTAAACAGAATATAAAGGGAACATAGACATCAGAGAAAGTCCTTTTGGTACAACTTTGAATCAATCAAAAGTAAACGAGCTGAAATTTTTGTTTTCCTGCACTTTAAAATTTTGATTATTCAACCACAGTTAACTAAAACTCTGTCTAAAAATAAAGCTAGACTTCCAATAAAATATTATTCAGGAGAAATGGGGAAGGTAGATCATATTCTGAAGCTGATAACATGGGCATTGGACAGTGATTGGATAGGTTCCTCACTTTTTATGTTCTTTTCACAAAAAGTAGAAATTGAAGTCTTGAGATGGTTGGATGGTACTTAAACAGCATTCCTGGATAACCCTTTCTCCTCTTGTAACTTGGCTGAATTAATTTTAATGTTTGTGGATTAGAAGAAATGTAAGCCTAATTCTTCTTGTACAGACTTCTACGTCTCCCAGCAGTGAAAGGTGATGCGAGCAGGTTTCTGGGAACATGCTGCTGGAGGGAAACTGTGTGTGCCCACTCTGCTGCAGCTTCTGGAATGCTGGGCCCTTTACACAGAGCAGGCTGTACTTGGTGAGAAATTCATAACTATGCTTACCTGCTGAGGCAGTGATGTGACTTCAGATCCCATTGTCCTGACAATAATTGGCCAAATTTATGATTTTTTAGCCTAATAGCATGTTTTGCTCTGAATAGTGCATTTGCACTGAATATTTGCACTGAAGAGTGCATCCAGCTGAGCCTCTTTCTGTACTGTGGCAATCATGTTTCCTTAGCAGTTTCAGCCATTTGTTCCCATTTTGGCATTGTGCTGTTCCTTGTGCTGCACAGCTGCATGTGTAGCTAACTGAACAGGGAACTGGTCTGGGTTAAAATAATAGAATTAAAACAAAAAATGGTGTTTAACCCAAGTGAGTTCTGTGATATGGTTTGTCTTGGAGCCACTCAGTGATTGCACTGGTGTAACTGAGAGGACTGAAGTGGAGGTGGAAAGACTTATTGGGGACAGGGGAAGGTTAATGAAGCTTACACTCATCAAGCTATGGCCTTTGTGAAACGTGTAGGCAAAACTTTTGCCCCTCTGCTACTGATTTTTTAAAAATAATCTTGCCTATTGCCTTAAAATAACAGGATTTATAGCTGTGGTCTATAACTATAGTTTTTGCTTTCCACAGAATCTGTCATTTCAGGTGTCTTCCAAGTGCATATAGAACTCAAAGCTATATTTAATTATTTTAAATAGCAATGGAGAGAGGTACAAATTGTGAGAAAGAAGGGAGGTGTTAGGGGGCAGAAGTGGTTTTGGACTGAGGTGGAAGTGAAATGGCAGATGGCAGCTGTAGGCAATAGTGTTGTATTGAAAGAGAGCAAAGCCTTAATGCTGTAGAACTAGTGTGGTTACAGACAGCTCGAGGAACCTGGTGGTCTGGGTTTTGACAAGTGCTGCCTTACTGCTGTTGCTTTGATTAGTTGATTGAATATCCTGAGAGGAAAATTTGTTTCTAAGCTGAGAGTGCACATGGCTGATTGTTAGTGCATTTAAATTCCAGTGTTTTTAGGCAGGAGAGTGAGGTTCCAATGTCTTAGTCAGCAATGTCAGTTGATAGCAATGAATAACAGTAAGATTTTTGTTCTTTAACTGAGATATCCTGAAGAAATAAGAAAGCTGGGAAATACTATCTTGTTAACCCTCTTTATTGTAATATTTTCCTCTACAATTCCCCAGGCATCTTTTGACCTGAAGTCCTGCAGCACCTTGACAGAAGACAGTTATCAGCATCCTTTTAAGACATAACCATTAGTTACTTTTTTTTTTTTTTGTTGGTACCAGGGCATTCCCTCCTTTTTCAACAATGACTGGGCTGCACTTGTAAGAGCTCTTCCACAGAATGAGGAATGGGCTTTTATATTGTCGCCAGGATAAAAAAAAAAAAAAGTATAGAACTTTGCTTAGTGCACATGAACAGCGTTTGTTTCCACTACCATGTCGCTTGAGAGGTGAGCTTTTTATGGGTTTCCTCAACACCTCAGTTTCAAATTTGTGTCAAGCCTAATGCCAGACTAAGGCCTTCCATGCCCTTGCTTTTCTTCCTAGCTAGTCAGACCAAAGCTGTTAGGGTTTGTTTACTAGTTTTTATCAGCGTTAACTTTACAATGTATAAAGTTTTTACTAGCTTCTTTTTTAAAAGAATGCTCAATCGTTTTGGCAGTGCACTCTGTAGCTAATAAAACCTTCACCTACATGAGAAACGCTGAAGGAAACCATGGTGCTGTGCTAGATGCTGTTCAGAGCTGTAGCCAAAAGCACTCACTCCTCACCTGGTGCAAGCTGTGTGTGCGCTGTGTGCACAAACCTATGGAGATTCCTCTCCTCCTTGCAAAGCAATGTATGGCAGCAAAAGATGCTGTTCTGTTCCTGCAGTGTGGTGCTCCCCCCCACTGCTCTCTTCCTTCCCCCTCCCTTTTTCTCTGCTTTCTTGGTGTAGAAATTGTTGAAAGGGCATTCAGTAAGGCCCCCTTTTGTCAGCCAGCTCTGATTATCCTAAAGAAAAGGATCTCACTCTGAGCAGTTGTTTGCCTAGAGACTTCTTGTCACGTCTTCACAATTTAACAGCTGTGGCTATTGATGGTGTGCAGAACAATTTAAGACAATGACAAAAGAGAATCTTGGAGGAAGAATTTAAAAGTTACTAAGCGTTTTCCTACAGAAATATGGTCATGCCCATTGTTGGACAAACTTGTGCTTAGTATTTGTTTGTTTTCTTCAGCATTTTGTATTTTTTTTATCTCCAAAATTGTGGACGTAATCTTTATTTAGTTTTGCATTTTTTTTTGTTTTTGTTTCATCAATAGGCCCAGCTGTTAAATTGGGATTGATTACTTCCAGTCTTTATAACTGGTAATCACCACCTAAGTGAAAAAGTAATCAACAATGTCAAGACTCCACATTTTGTTGAGTAAGTGTGGGTTGTATGGTTAACATTAGTTACTAAGGTCAACCTCTAGGTAGCTTTTAAGCAGCAGCATTTTAAGCAATGTCTACATTTTAAAGTTGATTGTCTCAGCAATTGAGTTAGAGGTGGAAAAAAAAAATCACTCTAGATCATTTGTGTGGGAGTTTGAAATCCATCTGGCAGCCTTCCAAAACCTGCATCTGTAGTGGAAACAATTTTTGGCTGTATGGATTAAATGGTTACTTTTTGAAGACATAAACAGCAGACTTAGGGAAGAGATGTCTGTGGAACCACCTGAGTATGGACAGTTTGCTTTTGCCTTAGTGTATGGAATTATTGTAAACTCCTCTGTTGTTTATGTGTGTAAAAACTTTGGAGGGAGATGGCCTTCCTAATTTATCAGAGGAAAATATAAATAAGCATTAGTAGACAGATTTTTTTCCTGCTGCTTTTACTTTGTTTCATAACTCTCAATTCTGTTGGTTTTGTTGGGTTTTTTTTTAATGAAATCAAATTTGGTCTTAGGTGAGTGGAAGTTTTTTTTTGTTGTTGTTGTTGTTTTTAACAACATAAATACCAGCAAAGACAAAATAAACTAAGTTGCATCTGGATAATACAGTTAACATTTCAAGGCCCTGTTTAAAGTGCTTGTTTCTCAAGTGCCCATCTCTTGTAGTTCTGGTAAAGGTTTCTGACATGTTAGAGCATCTGCAATGTAGGGAAATAGAATCTTGGTATCATTTCCTCAAAGGCAGACTGGTCTGCTCCTGAAGTTCACTTAGATTCTTATTATCAAAACCCAACAATGACAGAATGTGTAATATTTGTATTTTATGGGGTAAAAATTGCAGGGTTCCTGAGTCTTTCTGTGTCAGTATTCTACTAAACTTTTAAAACTCCCACTGTGTTCAGGGTCTCTTCTGACTTTGGCTGATGAGAAAACTGTAAATTATTTGGTAGCAAAGCTGAGCAAGTGCACTTCTAGCTGAACATTCTAGCAATAGTATTCAGTAAGTAGCTGCTTGTTTACTGGATGTCAGAGCAGTAGAATGTAATGTGAGAAATGAAATATTGAAAATGAACTTGTTATAAAAGACATAGGAATGCTGACAACAAGCTTTATATCCAAAGCTTTTATCAGGATTTAATCATTTGAGGTAAAAGTTGCAATGTACCAAGACACTACTTTGCCATCTCTGGCAGGGTTACTGGGGAGGAAGAAAGTCAGCAGAGTGGAGTTGTTTAACCTTCTGTAGTCATGACTCTTGCATTTATACCTGTTTTAACTGACTTCCTCTTCTGACTGAAGTGGTGCGAATACACCCTTATTCTCATAAATTATTTGGAAGTTCTGCATGTGGGCAAAGCTCTGAGGAAAGGAATGATTCTTGGAACACAAAACAGAAAATGACAATCAACTCTCTTCCTCTCAAGACCTCACAGCTACATTTTGATTTGTATTTTACCAATTTTTTTCAATGGTAGAATTCTGCTGTGCAAATGACACCTCCAGCCTTGGAGAAAAGCTGTGTTTGAAAGCACTGTCTGCCACCAGAGTCCTGGTACAGTTCTCCTGGACAGTGAGGAGTAAGGTGGTTGCTGTTTCAGAATGGTGGCAGAAATGTGTCATGAAAAGCATGAAGCCAACTGCAGAGAAGGTCATTGATATATTTTCCCATCTACAGAATCTTAGGAAGAAAACTTCCTGTGCACTGACTGGTATCAGGGGACTGGTGATCGGATGGGTTTTATCTCAAACATTTCAATTCACTGTATCTGTATTCTGATGTGGAACATCTTTGCCAAGCACATGTTTTATGTAGAGGGTGGCATGGGCGACAAGACTTGGGTGTGAGACTTTAGGAATTGCAGCTTTAGGTGGAGCAAACACAGTGTTCTAGAAAGGAGAAAATTCTGTCTTAGCTGCAAGCTACTCTGAATGGTGTATTGATGACAAAGCAGCAAAACTTACCTTGTTGTAGTCCTCTGGCCTCAGAACATGCTAAAATTATGATTTAGAATAATAGCAATAATTTAATAATAGCAATAGTTTGCTATTAATAATAATATAGCAATAGTTTACCTTGGCTTAGAAGTGTGTTAGAAATTCGCTCTTTAGCTCTGAGGTCCAGTAGTTCAATTTTGAAATTATTTGCTGATGAGAGAGAGTTTTAAAAGAAATAATTACTGATTGACCAGGCATAAGAGGTACTTTATTACAAGAGGTAATAAGAGGTAAGTTATTACAAGCATTAAACATGTCATCGGGGGTTCTTTTAATGCATAGCTGGGGGGAAAGTTAAAATAAATCTTTACAGCTTGTGGTGTGCATCTTGTATGTAGTGATGAATGAATGTTGGAAACTGGAGACGATCCTGTGAACAGAAGCATCTTTATATTTTAAGTTTTGATTTTTAGTGTCTTCAGATAATAATCCTGATCTCATTGATTGATGAGATTATTTGTTCTCATTGCAGTAGACCAGAATTTCTTGTGTGAAACCTTCATCCTTCCTGGGGTTTTCTTGGCTCTACTTTGAGCCATTTCAGATTGAAGTCCAAACAAGTTAGAGCAAGTTTAGAAAACCAGGTTACATCTCAGCCTTTGCAGAATGTGAAGTTGCAAGGCTCTGTCTTCTCCCTCTAAAAGCATAACAGTTATCTATCAGCATGTCCGTATCACCACTTTGTAAAAAGTGGTTTTGTCTGCTCTTTTAGGCTGTGTCAAGACACTTCCTGTACACCTTAAAATGGAGAGGAAAACATAGCAAATAGCAAAGCTTTTAATTGATTTGCTGATCTGTTCTGACATTAAAAATTTTCTCATCATTTGTGTTCTCTCCCATGTTCCTACTCTTTCTTCTCTCATGTCATGTGCAGGCTGATTTTTCTGCATTTAGTTAGCGGGGTGTTTTTTTTGTTTTGTTTTTGGTTTGGTTTTTTTTTTTTTCTTTTTTTTTTTTCTTTTCTCTTATAAATTGTTGTGTATGTGCATCATTGCTTTGGATCTGCAAAACTGCTTCTGGTTGACCTCCTTCCTTATTCCTTTCTGGTGCCTGGAAGGAGGTGCTGTTTTCCAGTGGAGCTTATTTTCACAGCTGTGGCAGAGGAGGGAAGTGTCATAAGATACTTTGAGGTCAGTTTTGACCCCAAATTTCGATGAGGTAAAAATGATTCGACAGCAGTGTAATACCTTGTCTCAGATGGTTTGCCTGTCACTTAAAATCAGACAATAATTTTGATTAATAAAAAGCTGTTTTAATAGCCATTGCAATAATGTACAACAAAACCAGGTCAGTGTTACACAGTATTGATTTTTGCTTTCCAATTTGTTACAACTGGAAGTTTTCAAATAACCCGTTATCTTTTCAAAGAAACCTTTAAAATTAAAGTCTTTGAACATGCAGAAGAATTTTCAATGCTTATTCCTGCTTGTACAATCTTGAACATATTAATAAATTGCTTAGATGACTTATCAGCAAATTAACTAGGGTAAATGATTAAATTACCATTTCACTGTCCACATCAAGATCTCTAGTAAGCCTCTAATAACTGTAACATGTGCCTCAGGCAGAGCTGTGCATTATGTATGTTCTTTGTAATGAGAATTCGTTGACTTTATGAAGCCAATGACAGACATTTATCATTTTGTTCATTAAACTTGTCTGTGACATCCGGTAAATTGATGTTAACTGGAAATATTCTCTGGGAGTTCTGGCACGACTCTGTCATTTTGCCTGAGGAGAAACTTTGTACCTAGCATGTCCCAAATTACGAGGGTGAAACTTCCTCCCCCCACCTCCTGTCTGAAAGCCTAAATGAGCATATGACCAGCTCTTTTTTCCCCTCTTGCTTCTAATGCTTATTTATGCAAACACCCCTGTAGCCCACAGTTTGTAAGCAGATTTAGCATTGATCTTCAATAGAGGTTGAAAGTGGATCCTGTTTTTATTAGTTCAGCCAGTCTGTGCCAGGGAGGCAGCTCAGTTTTATCCCACAGTGTACAAGAAATTAACTGTGGAATTCTTGGTAGCATTGATGGGAGTTTTATGACATTCCCAGCACGTGGCAGTTAGTACTTGTTTTTAATGGTCATAATCTTTACCCAGTGTTGCTTACTGCTGATTCTTACAGTGTTTGGTAGGTGAGCAAATGCATTGCTGAAAGCCTTTATAATACTGCTTTGTGTGGTCTTTTGAAATTCTTTTGTTTGGAATGATGAACAATATATTTTTTTTCTGCTCTTGAGCACCCAGTGTGGAAAAAAATGCACACTTTTAACACCTGCCAGTGTTTGCTTCCTGTGGGATAGCTATCTCTGGTAGTGGTAGAGGTAGTTAATAGGATATCTGCCTGCCTTCTAGTGCTCCTCTTGTGCTACCTGAATCCAGCTCTATCTGGGATCTTTCAGACAGAAATGAGTGGACTAACAATTGTGCCATAACTGACCAAAACATTTATTAAAGGGTCTAAGATACAGTCAAAAAATTGAATATCCAAAAAGTCCATTACATAAAATTTTTGTCTTTTTAGAGAAAGAGTAGAGCAGTTGGCTCTTGAAAATATATTGTGTCTCACTACATAATAGTTCACTGGATTAAATGAATTTATTGATTTCTGCTTCTTTACTGACACACATTTATGAGCAGTTTCTTTGGCACCATGGCCACATGTCAAAGGTCATAACTTTCCTTCACTGTGGAAGAATAAAAGCTTTCAGATGGTGAATCCCTGAAATCTAAACAGGGCTTTATCCTCCCTTCCCCCCTCAATATAATTACAGGTTTTGCATGGATTTATTTAAGATAAATACACAATAATAATAAAAAAACCTGTACATACTGAAAGAACCCTTATATTATCTATCATAAAATAGCTGTAGGAAACTCTATACCTGAAAGGCAACATATCTAATCTGCAAATAGGTATCATTATGGAGCACATGGTAGTAGATTTTATTGAAAATGGTCACTTTTTAGAACAGAATAAATATTTTTCATGAAGAATTTTATTATCTATAGTTTAGAAACAGTATTTCTTTCCTTTTAGAGTTGTGTATACTTTGTGCACCAGAGGAGATCCTGGAAGTAGATCCTACTGAGAGAATGAAGCATGTTCAAAATCTGTGCTTTGTGTTTAGATGAATGTTTATAATGTTGACATTTTCTTTAATGACCTTCATTAGTACTAAGTAGCCTGTGGGGTTTTTGGTGTATACTAGATATGAAAGTCCACTCATGACATAAACATGAAGTTATTAAACAAAAGAAACTGCAGTGAAACATAAAGTTAAGTTTAATCAGTCCATTAGTTTGCTAGAGGTGAGTAGGCAGCAGTGGTGGGCGGGGCTCTGGGTCTACCTGGGAAGAGCTTGTCTTCTCTTTTTGGCAGCTGCTGACTGGTAGATGAGCTCTGACCATGTCAAGAAATAGTAGTGTCAAGGTAACCTCACCAAGGTGTTGATTTAAAATAATTGAAATACTTATGCTAGGTAAGGTGACAAAGGTTTGAATTGTTAGCATGGTCTGGCTTTAAGTCCTCCTAGCAAGGATGTTTCTGAAGGAACAGCAAAGCCTAGAGTTCTATCAATGGGTAAAATACTCCAAAATTTTGTAAGAAGGCATAAAAAGTCTTCCTACTACCTGCTCCAAGAAAGAATCTCTGCCAGACTTTATTTTTGCATAGTGGAGATGAAACCAATTTATGCTTTTAATCATGATTCTTGGGTGAGGGGGGTGGAAATCAGTGTGCAAATGGTGATCTTATTCCAAGGGAGCTATTGCCAGTCTGATCTTAAATTTACCAAATGTTTATATTGTAGAACTGTGGTTAGTAATTTTCTGACATGTTAACATTTTGGATAGGAATTTGTCATGACAATATTAATCTCCGTTTTAAAATTTTTCTAATACAGTATATTTCATCAGGACTGTTTATCCTGTTCCCTAGAGCTAATTGAAGAAGAAATTGTTTTCTATGTTTTTTTTTTTTTTTATTAGGACATCATGGAAATGTCTGCTTAGGGAACAGAGACATGGAACTTGTTGGGGTCTTTGTGTCGGGAAGTAGCTTTTGTTGTTGCTGTGACTAGAATTGGTTGTCCTATAAGTTCTGAGGAAAAATCTGAACCTTTTTTTTTATTTTGGCACATGTTCACACATCTTTACTCAGCTTGACTAGCTCAGGACAGGAGGTGATGTTTGTGCTGAGCCTGTTACTCGTGAGCACCGAGCTGGGCTTTCCCTCTAAGCAGTCCTGGACAGATGCAGACCTGCTTTTTTTTTCTGTTCTGCATTAATGAGGAGCTGAAGTGTGATCTAACACTGCCTGGAGAAACCAGCTGGCATGGAAGGCTGGAAACAATGCTCTAATTACCTGGAGAGGAAGTTTGGGAGGGGAAGGGGGTGAGGTGGAGGTGTGAGTGGTCTCATGTGTCTAGAGGTCAGGAAGGGTATTGGTGGGAAGAGGCGAGTGCTGAGGAGAATCTTGTGGAGTGAGGGAACCCGGGCTTGGCTCGTTTGCAGATTGCCATGGGTACAAGTTCAGAGTGGAAGAGGACTGGGCAGAGGCAAAGACAGACACAAGAGAGTGTGCCCATCAGAGCAGCTGATCTTTCAGGACATTGAATGTGGACCCAGGACGTCTGGACTTCCCTTGGGAACTTCAGAAAGACAAAGAATAATCTCCTAGTGATGCCTTGTGATGCCTGAGGCATCACTAGTCTGGAGATCTTTATAGTATTAAAAATGCATTTCTGCTCCAGCCAGAAGCTTCTGCAATATGTGACACTAGTCCACGTGTCCCAGCGTTTCATGGGAAGTCTTTGATTACATATTTCTTATGACCTCAATATTTGATACGAGGTTCTGAGGTCTGGTCAGTTGGAGCTGCAACAACCTGGAGGAGCTGTCCATGACTGCAACACATGGAGTGTTGTGAAGGATCAGTGTTGTGTCTTGGATGTCTAAATTTAGTGACTAT
Organism: Chloebia gouldiae; assembly: GCA_003676055.1. Classification (NCBI taxonomy): domain Eukaryota; kingdom Metazoa; phylum Chordata; class Aves; order Passeriformes; family Passeridae; genus Chloebia; species Chloebia gouldiae. The sequence continues at coordinate 5,213,830 of QUSF01000015.1, forward strand.
TTCAGTCCCCCATCCAATGCTTTCTATACCCAACAGTATGGAAAAATTCAAGTAATAATAGAACGTAATCTCAAGGTGTTGTGAAAGAGGATGCAGTAACATTTGTGAAGAGCTGTAGTGCAGAGCCCTGCAGGGAAGGCCAGAAGGAAGTTGGGAACTCTGTTGAGGGCAGTGTTTAACACAGTGTAATAAACAAGGAATGAGGCCACACACTGAACAGGGAGGAGAAAACAAAATATTGAATAGATGCTCAGTATGTGAGCACCATTCATTTGGTGCTGTGAATAGTGGGGGAAGTGTGATTGGGCACTTGTATTGTTTCCTAAAACATGTTTATAAACAGAGCAAATCAGTTACATAAACAGAGTAATTTCTTCAGTTTTCCAATTTATGAGCAATTTCTAAGAAATTTTCATCATGTGTGTATACACACATGTAAGAGATAAATTGAATGTGTGAGTGGGAGAGTTTAGGGATTAGCTTCATTTATGTAATGATGGATGTAATTAAAAAAAATGAAATAAATATTTTTGAAAGTATTAGAGCTTTATATGGGCAGGATGTAATGAAAAAAAGATTTGTAACAGAGGGGGTCTTGTGGCAACTTCTTAAACACGTAAGTTTGTCAGAACTCAGAACCTTTTGATTCAGCCAAAACATGGGCTGGTTTATGGGCATGTATTTAGCAATAACTTTAAATTGATAATGATAGTCCTCAGGTTATATATATATATATATATATATATATATATATATACATACACACACACACACATATGCATACTTATCTGTGCACTCTCTGCTGTTTGACAGTACAAAATTTACACTTTCTGTCATCTGACTGAGGTGAAATCAGGTGTATTGCTGGTGCAGAGGAGAAGAGCTTTTTTGAGGTGCCAGGCAGGACTGTGGGCTCCAGTGCTGTGTAGGAGTTGGCACCTGTGGGTTTCACCTCCTCTTTCATCTGCTCTGTCTCTTCTCTCAAACATTTACTCCCCCACTTAGCCTAGACTACCACCTTACCTTGCTAGACTACAAGGCTTATGTTGAGCCATAGGGCAGATTTTTGTAATACAGCCCTGCAGTCAAGACTAGAGAAAAGCTCCAATACTTCTTTCTTTGGTTGGTTTTTTTTTTCCTCATTTTGTTGCTCTTCCCCATACATTTATGTAAAGAATCTCAAAGGCGGTGGAGTATTCAAGACCTCTTGCCTTTGATGCAATGTGTACATCTAGATCCTCTTGGGGATCTGTACCTTATTTCTCTGAGAATGTTTTTCACAGGCCTGTTCAGAAGCTGGAGTTATGGGGAAGTTTAAAGCATTATTTTTATTTACTATAATTGTTAATTTTCTCACTATTTAGTTGCTGCTGTGTTCACCATTGTCTTCCGTTTATCTAAATAATGGTTGCCTGGTCTTTCACAAACTTGTGATGGGGAAAGATGGTGACCACCTGAAACAATAATATCTGTGGCAGAATAGCCTGAGAACTTTAAATAACCAAAGGGGACCGTTTCCAAGGCAGCTAAGTGACCTTTGGATCCCAGGAGCAGACTATTCATAGAGGCAAAGCCTTTGTCCTGCTTTGACCAGTGGTCAGTGAACTCTGGCAGGCCCCTCGGCTCACCATCTTGGCCCTAGACTAGCAGCTGGTGATTGATTCATTTAACTGTCCAGATTCACATTCTTCTGTCAAGGACTTGTCAAGGAAGAAAAAGGTTCTATGGAGGGCTATTCATTTTACTAAAAGGAAGGGGATGCATTATATGATTGAGTGGATTACTTTTGGGTCAGAAGAGTTCCTGCATTGCTCTGTTTTAATTTGGCCTTCAATCAAAGAGAGATTTAGTTTATCAGTGCAGTGTGGAACTCATGCAGAGGGACAGATAATTTCTATTCCATCAGTGCAATAGGGTTATTTTGTTTTGTTTGTTTTTTGTTGTTTCTGCCATCCTTGCTGTGATTTGTCCACCCCACTCTGTTTCTGCCAATAAAATCCATAGATTTTTGTGATTGGTTGATATGACAGAGTTAAGAATATTAATTACTATTAATCTCATTCTTAGGTTTAACGTGTGTGTTATATGAGTATTAACGTTCCTAACTACCTCTCATATATGGTTTTGAGCAATCTGGGAAAGTGCCAAGTAAGTAAAAGGTCACTGTGTTACCTCTGTTTTGGATGAAGACAGATGTGAGAAGAAAATAAATTCAATAGGATCAAACAACTAAATTACTTTCCTCTAGACAACACAGATGATGGTAGAGCTGAGGGTAGAACCTTGCATTTTCTATCTAGTACCTGTTTTCACCTGAAACAATAGTTTGTTGTAAAAACTCAGCATTTTCTAAATTCTCAGGAGAGGTGTTTTCCCTCTGCTGGTTTAGAATGCCCTTTTTTGTAAAACTAGGAAGGCGTTCCCATGCATTATGAAACTTGAATCATGTTTTCAGTTCTACAACTAATGCATCCAAAAAACCAACTTTGAGTTGTGCTAGGGATGTGTGTTTCAGCTCCAGAGTGTTACTGGCTCCTCTTCCCATTTGCCCTCCAGCTGGGTTGTATTTCCTTAGCATTAGGATTTCCTTGCTGGTCCTCTTCATGAAGTACTGAGCAAAGCATGTCGTTGCTTAGCTCCTTCCACTGGAAATAACAGGCATTAGAGAGCAGATCCTGCCAGTTAACCTTCTGCCTCTGTCTGAATGAACACCATGAGCTGCACCAGATGAAATACGACCTTCAAGTTTCTTTTCCCCACTCTCATAAGCTATGTATTGTTTTGGTTTGGCTTATTGAACGTATTATGAGGGATTTCTGATTGGCTCCAGGCCAAGGTGTTTTACTTCTGCTGATGGAAGAACAAGTGCATAATGTAGGAGAAAATACAGTGAAGCTTGATCTGTTGTATCTTTTTCTCTCCCTCTTTTTTGGGGGGAGAAGGGAGAATTTTTTATTTGTCAAGATAAATGAACGGCTTAACTACCTTAAGAGCACAAGGGAAGATGGAAATCTGAGATAATCTAACCTTGCTAACACGTCTCTGTTATACACCTCTACAGATGTGTCAGAAACCTGGGATAAGTAAAACACCTGTTGAATAGGCAGCCTTCTTTCATGGAGGCCTAGTGGTATTCCTCTTTTGCCAGCAGCTGCATTTCCCAGGGATCAGTCCCCTTGCCTGGGACTTGCTTGTTCCAGGCTGGAGTAGGACGTCTGAGATAGGGATACCAGCTTCTCTGGGCTCCTGATAACACTTCACTCAGTGCTTCCCTGGCTTTGATTCATGGTCTTGAGTTGGAGACAAACAATGAGCTTTAAAAAATCATGGAAAGAAAAAATGGGTTGTCATTGTGTATTGGAAAATATAAGTTATCTAATAATTAGATATATTACCTACTTTGTAGAACATGGCTGTTTGGTTGTGCTATGACTGGGCAAACTGGAAATCCAAGAGTCCAACCATCGTATTCCACCCAAGCAGTCAATAGCCATAGCAAGGTCACTTCCTCTAAAGACATTGAAGGCAAAATAATTTTTTCTGCAAGCTGCACTTCTGATTTGTTTCATATGAAAATTGCAAGAGTTGTAAACACTTCTCCCTCCTGTACCTCTAGATTTTTTCAGGTAAACATCTAATTTGAAGATTTAAGTACCTTCACTAAATAGGTAGTACTGACATCTTTTGTTGCTTGGTTTTTTTCTGTTTTTTTTTGTTGGTTTTTTTTTTTTTTCTGTGTGATGTTTGTTTCTGATTTTCTCCCTGCTGCTCTCAAAGTTTAGGACATTCAGATTTTAACTGTTAGTTACTACTCTGCTGAAAAACTGTTCCTGGGTGAGATCTCTGAGCTGTGTAATGCAGTAGTGGGCATTTGGTGACAGGGAAATGAGCTGCAGGCATTTGGCCCTTGAGATTGAGGCATTTCTCCTTTCCTTTCCCCGTGGGAATGAGGAAATGTTGACATTTGGAGAGGGGGCTGAAGGGCTAGAATTCCCAACACCCCTGCTCAGCGTTTTGCATTGAAATGGTCTTTCATCCTGGGATGCTGATTCTGAAACGCTAAGCAAAAAATGGAGAGTGCTCCTATCTCACAGGAATAGCATTTCTGACAGTCTGGAGACTTAACAGCACCACCATATCAACTTACACTCATTCATACGGGGATGGTGTCAGTTTGCCACTGTATGAAATGAAACCCCTTCCTCTGCCTTCCCCAGATGTGAGCGAAGGCGCAGGGTGGGTGGTGCAGCACAGGAATGTGTGGGGCCCCACTCCTGGCCTGGGATGTGCTCTCTGGTGCTTCCTCTGATTGATGAGCTAGGCAGAGTGAGGTGAAGAGTGGGTTCTGCATTCTGCTTAGGCTCTAGTTTTATTTTAGCCAGGAATAGCATTTATTTATAGAGATACAAGACCAATAAATAGAGGTCTTACCCTTCTTCTGCAGTCAAATTGATTGGTCACAATGGGGCAGATTTATGCTTCCAGTGCTGCATACTTTTGTTGCAAAGCGCTGAAGTTGTTTTAATTGTGTTGCACTGAGTGATTATTAAATTTTTCTTGTTCTTTGAGGAACTTTAGAATCATAGCATCTTTAAATCTTTAGATCATAGCATCTTTAGAATCATAGCATCTTTAAATCTTTCATGCTCTATTTTGATTTGTGTGGATTTATTTTGGTTTTGTTGGTTTTGTGGCTTTTTTTTTTTTGGTTGCCAGATTAGATTAGTTGTGAAGGGACATGTCTTTTGTTGCAAAATCCTGCTTGTGTTCTGATCCTTGTCTTCATGTTGTAAAGTGCAAAACTGTGCTGGATGTTCCCCATGCAACAGTTGGGCTATTAAGCAGAACTAATTCTTTACAGAATGGCAGCAACTCCAAAGAAAGGGATCTGTGGGATTAAGCATAGATACTAGAAGGCAATCACTGGGCAAACTGCTGAAGGAAATCAGTCCTTGCAAGGGAGAAAGTGGTGTGTTCTTTCTCCTGAATGCATGCAGCCACACAAGTAGAACGGCTTTGAAGCTGGTTAATGTGGCTTACTGTGTGCCTTTTCTCTCCTATTTCCTATGCTTCTTGTCTGCAGAAGAGCAGAAGGGAATTCCTTGATAAGTGCATTAGCATTTATTGTGCCTTCTGGGGCCACACACTGTTGCCTGGATGATAGATAGACTGAGAAGGGAAAACCCCAGCTGGGATGCCTTCAGAAGTGAAAAGATCAAATCTCTCATGCTTGTTTACATGGTTTGGTAAGGAATGTCAGTCACACCATCAATAAACTGTTGATTCTATAGAGCCACATTTTTCAAAGCCTCAAGCTTTTAATTTCTTTAAAACAGTGCTAGCGATAACTCCTGAGGTGATATATTTGTCTGCTTTTGTTAGGAGGGGTGGTAGTGGTATATTTTTTGCCTCCTATTAAATGATTCAGGTGTAGTAAGGTAATATGTGTACTCATGTGAGTAGCTTGCATGTAGCTGCAAGAGTGGTGGCATTTTTTGCAATATTGGTAGCTGCTTCTACCAAGGTAAATAGCAAGACCTGGATGTATTACCCTCTACTTTCTTCCCTCACAGATTGAGAATTCTGATGTATGGCCTTGCATAGCAATATTGGAGTCTCATCTTATCTAAGAGCAGCTGATGGGCAGGAGAGCAAACTGTTAAATAAGGCATTCATGGGCTGGTACTGTGTCAGTGAGGATCTTCCTGTTATTTTCTCTGGCACATTGCTGCTGCCCAGGATCCCATTTATTGTCACAATTATGTTAATATGGCATGAATAACCAGCTCTGTGTCTGTTCCAGTGTTTTGAAGAAGTGAGGAGGGAACAATGCATTTTAATAGTCGCCTTGTCAAATTGTGCCTTTCTGTTCCTGCATGTGTTTCTGCATTGAAAAGAACTTTTTGATGAGTGATTATCTACTTCTGAAGAGCCAGTTTTCCTCAACTGTTTTGAGATTTTTTTTCATAGCATACTGAGTGGACATGCTAATTATGAACTCTTTCTCTTACTAAGGTTAACACTTTCCAAAATTTCGTGATGCCTGTTTAGCAAAAGAAAATATTATCTTTCTTACAATATACAGTACAATATATCCAGAGAAGAAATTATTGCTTTTATCCTTGAAAAAACTGATCAGTATCAGAGAGATTCCTGATTTATTGTGATGGTGTTGAGGTATTTGTTCTTAGCTTATCAAGGTTTTCCTTCTTTCCTGTGAACTGTCTTCAAGATGCATCCACTTGAGGCCTCTTCTCTTGACTTCCTGCACTGGAACTGATCAGAAACGTGCTGAAAAAACTTCTATTCTGTATGTAGATATCATGAAACCAGGACAGTGGAGAAGACAATATATTTTCATACTTTCTGAGGATTCTGTAAGAGTGAAGGAATAAGGATGTAGTGGAGCAAAGAAAGGATAAATGAGTACGTTTCCCTAAAAGCCCAGTCCAGAATAGCCCAGTTGACTTCCAGGATTTCAGGAAGAGAAAATACTACATATGAAGCTTCAGATTGATCCTAACTTTGAGAAGCTGGTGGTGAAAACTGCTGCCTGTGTGTGGCCATAAGCACTTTTATAGAATCTAGTCCCAGCCCAAATGATGGAGAGCTGAATGATCTTCAGTGGACAAATTCAGACTTGGTTATTCCTGTACAGGGGTTTTTAAAATGATCATTTGTCAGCCACTGAATTAGGAGTTTTAAAGAAAGGAGCAGGGGGACCTGAAAGTGTTAGAGGAAACAAATGAGATTGCAGCTGACATCTCCAAGGGAACTTTTGTTCGAGGGTGCTCAGGCTGTTGACCTCTTTGCTTCTCCATTTCATTGCCTTTAGATTCTAGCATTCTTCAGTACCAGAAAAGTAGTGGGTACTGTGTGAATGGGCAATTTTTAAATTTTTGGTTTTTTTAAGTGGAGACATTGGACATTACTGTACAAATGCACAAAGAAACATTTTTGCTATGTATTTTATAAGTATGGGTTTTGTATATGAGGCTAATGATTTCTTTTCTCCCTTATCAGAGATTGGAGAGTAATTCCTGGTGATCTGCATCTTAGTTTGGAATTCATTGACTCTCAGCATTGCACTTCTTAGATATCTGTGCAAGTTGGCAAGAGTATGAGAGAGGAATAGAAAAATGAGAGCATACCTTTGTTTCTTCCCTTTTCCATTACTTTCTTTGTTGCATTTCTCTCTCATTGTTTAGTTTAGTGCGGAAGTAAGTATGTGGTAAGCTTGGAGTAATTGTTTTTGCAAAGAAGGTGATCATAAGTTTTAGCAGAGCTGTTTCCCAAATTGTCTGGCACTATGTTGGAGGCAAACTGCAGCAAGCTGTGCAAAGGAGTTCAGCCTTTAGCTGAGCAGTCAGGGCTTGGAGTAGATTTGTCCAGAGCAGACGTAATGAGTGGAGAATAGCAGAAAGGGCAGATGACCCAAATGCTCACTCATCACCTCATCTGAGATCTTCTTGCTTCTTACCCCGATGTGCAGACCATTTTCTGCTCCCTCCAAAACTCAGAATGTTATTTTGAAAGAGTTTTGCAGGCTAATACATCAGAAAAATTTGCTTCTTAGATACAACAGTACTGTTCTGTGAACTGAAATGTGAGGAGCACATGGTGTGAAGGATCAGTTTTACCTAAAGGGAATGTCAATTTTCAGAATGTCAATTTTCATGGCCAAACCTGGCTTATATTCTGTGCTTGTATCTTTCACACTGTAGAAATGGGGTTTCTAATCTTGTTAGCTTTTTGCAATATTTGGGCCTTTTAAAATTAAAAAATAAAAATTATTATTATTTAGGTTTGTGTTTTCAGGGACCCAAGTTCTAGCGTTAAGTTAGCAGCTCATAAAAGTGCAGTTCTGTAATTTCCTATTCTGCAAGGTTTTTCAAAGCATCAGAATGATTGGTGTAGAATATCATTGTGTTCTTTACAATTCTCTAAAATGTTAAAACACCTGCTGAGAGATTCTAAATGTCAAATGGTTAAAACAATTGTGGGATAGAGAGCTTATTAGGTTTCCCATATAAATTATTGATAGTGTCAAATCAATGTGGCAGTTTCAGTCTCATTTAACCTCCCTATTATTTAATTGTGAGGTAATAGTTTGAGTCTGGACTCCTTTTTCAATGCAATTCTGAACCATCATCCTTAAAAGTGCTGCTACAGTGTTCATACTAAAGGGAAAGATTTTCTTCCTCAGATTTGATATCTGTAATTCAAGGCTGCTTTTTGATTTGGCCTCTTTCTTATTTTTCTTTCTTCCTTCTATTATTTCTCTTCTCTGATTTGGGTGTCATTTCCCCCCAACACTTTTTATGTGCAACCTCTAGATTTCCCGGGAAAGTTATTTTCTTTTTCATATTGAGAAATTATGTGTCATAGTCATGGCAAACCAATGTGTTTCTGTTGTCTTAGGTCTGTCTATCCTGCCTTTTTTTCTATGAGTGAATTTGTAGTAAGCAGCTTCAAAGAAGAAAGGAAAGGCAGGAATTAAAGCTAAAATAGGAAGTTGAGAAACAAAACAGAAAGGTAAAATGAATGCCTTTTAGCAGGGTGACTGCATTTCCAGGCAATTTGAGTGCATACTGATTTTAAAGTCATGTCTAACCGTTTAGTGTTAGTACCTCATTAAAATCCAGGGATTAATAGCAGCAATCTCCTTGTTGTACATTAAAAGGATTTAGTTTAATTTGGGATTAGAGGGTACAAGGTGCCATTCTAGCAAAGCTTTTCCCAAGATATCAGTGAGGTGAAGTGAGATAGCTTAAAGGCTCTGGTTTACACACACACACACACACACACACACACACACACACGTGTGTGTATTTTAAAACTGGTGAACTGGTTCATTAATCCTTTAAAATGTATGCTACCTTTGGAAGTGAAATTGTCTGGAAAACTTGTTTGAAGTATAAAGAAAGGCAATTGGAGTTGAAAAGGCACTGAAAGTGTGGTTGGGCCTGGGTTACTTCAAGGACATTAAAATCTGTGGGTTCTGGTGTTGGAGATCCCATCTGTAATCAAGACTTCCCTGTGCATTAGATGTGGATCATGTGCAGTATTCTTCTGTCCTCTCCTGCAGCTACACAGGGGTTGGAAGAGGATGGGTCATTATTCTCCTCCCCTTTTTCCCTCCTACAGGTGTTTCTCAGTATGCAATTGAGAAGAACAACCATCCTGAAGTTGTATCTGAGAAAAGGCCTATGAACACTACGGTCCCCTCCCTAGTTTTAGACTTTTGGAGAATGAGAGAACAGTTGTTTAGTTGTTTTATTACTATCAGTTGCTTTTTGTTAGGCTAGCACAACTTGTTAACATAGCAATGTGTGATAACATTTACTGCCAGGGATTATTAATGCAGAGAAAGGGAAACACAGTTTGAAAATTCTCATGTAATAAGTTAAACACCTGATACAGTGTTCTGCAGAATTTTCATTGAGTTCTTAACTTGTGGGCAGTAATGTCAGCAGCCTGTATGATTTATCTGATTATTTATTTATTTACTGCCACCTCTATTTTTTTTAAAGCAACTACTTTTGTTCCAATTAAGTTTAAGTATTAGCCTTTCAGTATGGTTTGGTTATTAATTAAAACTAAGTATATTAAACTAAAACTTTAGCCAATATTAGCACAAAAACATGAAATTTCAGAATAACACTTTAAAATGCAAGGTTATAGAAAAAGTGTATTTTAATTAAGTTTATTTTTCCAACCGTTCTGGCAGAAATTAAAAATAGCAGCTGACTTTAGTGAAAAAGCCACACTTTGCAATTTGCAGAAGAGTTAAATCTCTGGTAATTTATAAGGATGCCATTATCAGTATGTTGTTTGAACTACAGTCTTTTATAACAGTCAGAATGAACTGACACTTTCCTTTGTGCCTGAAAGGGCCAAATGTGTTCTGGATGATATCACTTCCTCTTAGGGATGGAGCTCAGTTCCATCTCAGCTCAGTTGTTTGCCTTAAATAATGGCCATTAGAGGAGGGAGATGTGCAGACAATGAGATAAAGTCTTTGCAGATGCAGTTGCCTCCCTTATTTACCTGCTCCATGCCAATACATTTCCACTCAGCAACCTCACCTGAACTTCCCATGCTGGAACTAAAACCTCTATTGCTTTTTCTGGTCTTACAAATATACAAAGACCTATTAGGGAAAACAGGGAGCAATGACTGTCATTAATCACTAAGACTATCACTTCTCTCTTGAGATTCCTTTCCCAGAGCTAATCAGATCTCAGTTCTTTTAATCTTTCCTTACAGGTCAAGTTCTTTTTCTCCTGAAATCTCTTATTTTTATGCCTTATATTTTAAACATAGTAATTCTAGGTCAAACAACACTTGATTAAAGTTCTAAGGTGTAAGAAATCACTCTGCTTGTGGTAGCACATACAGGATGACCTTTCAAAATAATCCCTTTTCACTTACAGTTACAAAAGTCTTTACCCATATTGCTGTATTTGTGTGACACTCACCTCTGAACTGTATGTTATAAGCAGAACTTGGACTCCAAAAAGCTAAATTTTTACTAGCATCTCTTGGGAAACTCAGGAAGGATTCACCTGTTGTATCACTTGATCACCCCAGTTCTATGTACTCCACATGCTCGTTCAGAAATGAGGAGAAGGACTTGGTGTCTTGCCAAGTGTCTGGATCTGTCAGTATACACTTATACAAGGTTTATTCCAAATCCAGACCAAAGTGTGTCATTTGAGCAGCAAATCATTGGAAATGTGTGTCTGTATAGCCAAGAGGCATGGCAGAGTATCTTTCATAATCTCTTCTAAGCCTCATTCCTACAAAAACAGAGAAAACTCAAAAACTCCCAAGAAAATATGTGCAAATTTGCTTCGATGTTAAAATATAATACACACGTATATTTGTTGGATTTTTCAACACTATTTCAGAGAGAGCTTATCAAAAAAACTAGATCAAGAAGACAAAAGTTGTCTTGTGCTTCCCTGAAATCTATTTCTTTGGGAAAAGCCATAGCTTCTCTTTAATATACAAGTTTATTTTTCTCAGATGAAATCTCTTCACCAAAGAGTTTTAAAAAAAATTGGGAAGATTCTTGTTTCACTTGAAGGGCTAGGGCTATTGTGAAATTCTCAATAGCATTAACAGATGCCTGTACAAATGGCATTATGCACTTCTGTTCTTTCCACCTGAGCAGTTCATCTGTCTGAGTGGCCATTATCTCTTGAGAAACACTTGATCATCACCATCATGTGCTGCAGTTTCTCAGTATTTGGTGCATACTGGTTAGTTGAAAACTGTGCTACTGTCTCAGTTCTGGGTTTATTTTTCATTCTTAGAGGTTTTTTATTTCACAGTTGAAGTCCAGTCTTGGGCCAGAGTCAGCTGTGATGAAACAGTAATCAACATGTGGGTTGGAATTTTTTTTGCCTCTTAGGAAAGCTCTTTCAGAAAATGAGTTCATAGTGACATGAAGTGTGTAAGTAGAAAGTGAAGTGTGTATGGGAGCAGGTCACTGGATTTGTGTTGCAGCAAGCTTCAGTACTACGTTTCAGGAGGGAATTAAATGGGTGTGTGTTGTGCTTGTTTGTTTGGGCTTTTTGTTTTCATAATTAAAGTTGGTGAAGGACTGCTGCTGCATACAAACAAACAAAAGGTGTGAGGCCTGAGCTTCTTAAGTTTGACGTCTTCATTCCTTAATAGTTAAATCTGTAAACCTGCTTAGGTACACAGAAGGTTTTTACATGATACAGGATAGTATTCAATCCATGTGCATCAGCAGCAGTTCTTTAATACTTCATCAGTGTGTCACAGAAAGCAATTATTTGCGTTTTGAGCCTGTGGATATTTGCCTCGATGGTAAATGAAGGAACTCGTACCAGAACTGAAGTCTGATTTCTCTCTGCATGGATAACATTGATGGCATAAATCACACAGTTCTGCCCAGTAAAGATCTTCATTTTCAGAAGTAACTGTACAAATACATGCACCTATCACATAAATTTCAGGAATTTATAAAAGTAAATACAGTTTCTAGTTATTGTCTTCTGCTTCTGCTAGCATTTGATATATTGCAAGTTAAAAAGGGTGGGAGCATCAGCTTCTCAGAGTAGCATTAATCATTTTGTTTTGGCTATAAATCTGGGAACAGAATGATTAAATAGACTGGAGAAGAGGGGGGGGGAACTCAAATAAAAAGGCACTTACATTTATTGCATTGCAGGGTTGTTTTTGGGAGCAGGGTATGTCTCTTGAGACTTTGTTTCTTATCCATTTTATAGAGCTCTGGTCTCTTAACAGCACTGCTTTAATGACTTGTTCTTGGGGTTCTGAGTTGGAATCAATGCTTGCCAGGAAAACAAGCCTGTTACAAAGAGGTCAGATTTCACGAGACAGCAACAGACTTGTAAAAACAGATTTTACTGGATCAAATAAAGTCATAATTAAGAAGAAACCAGAGATGTATATAAAGAAAGACGCAGAGGGAGCAAGTATTGCACTAAACTGATAAACAATGTATGAACTTAGATAAGAGGTAAGCAGGGAATTTTTGTTTTTAAAAACTCCATTTAGTAGCATTAATAAGTTTTTTGGAAGATTTTGTGCAGTTCTTCATAGTTGTGACTTTTGCTGTCTTTAAAGATGAATTTTCAGGGGAAATACATTGTTCCTGCTCAGGTGGAAAAATGTTCTTTGCATATCAGGTTCAATTAATAACTTGCACTGGACTTTCTATACAGTGTAGCTGAACCTGTTCTTGTCTGCTGTTGTGATGGCATTTTGTGGTCTGTGAAATACTAGTTGTCCTCAGTTTGCTTTGTAGTTCTGGGGAGTGTCACTTCTGTCTTTAATTCACAGCTCTAATGTACCGAGTGCACAGAAGTAAATAATTATTTTTATATATATAAATGAAAATCTATGTTGTGTTTCAGTTGTCTCACTGTGTCTCTTTAAGTAACTGTATAAGAACATTCTGGACACAATTTTATAGTTCCAATGGAGATGAAACTTTTAAAGCTGTGAAAGAGCTTTGCTTCAGTAAGCTTGTATGATTACTTTCTGCCTTGTTGCAATGATCCTTTTTAATGCCACTGGCCATGGTGGAGCTATGCTACAGAATGGCTCTGAAAATCACATTGCAATGGTTTGGATTGTTCATGTCATTTATGCCTTTATTACATTCCCAGAGATTCTATTTTGAAATGTGAGCAGACTTGTCTAATTTGCTGCATCATACTTTCAGTAAGTAATTGAAGAATGTAAAGCATTGTATTTTCTGTTAAGAAAGAAAATCTGTTAAGAATGCCATAGGGAAATATTCTGAATCCAGGTGAACCCACGTTTGTGTAGGGAGAAATTAGAATGAAGAAGAAGGGAAGAAAGTAACACAAGCTTGGATTCTTTTATTCCTGTTTCTTCTTCTTTTCCCCCACCTCTCTATTTTGTGGTGGAGGCTGCTGGAGAGCTGGATGGTATTAAATCCAGCAGAAAGCAAATCCAGAAAGTTTAGCAGTATGGTAACAACCTGCTCTGTGTGCAGGTTATTTGCCTTGTGCTGAGTCTGTTTTGTGAAGTGAGCTTTTGTAAATAGTCAAAGAACTAAGTCTTTTTTACTTCTGATGATTCCTTTGCAATGAAAAGAAAACCTGTTTAGGCAAGAACTGCTTTTGTGTCTCCCCAACAGGTTTTAAATGTGAGAGTTCTGTTGTAACACCTTTATGCATGTTGTGGGGTTTTTTAATGTGTTCTTGAACCTGGTACTGCTAAAAAGTGAAAGAAAGAGCAAAAAGTAGAACCTAGTTCTGTTGGTGAGAGAGGACAGTTCTGTCTGCAGTGAAGGTGGGGAGGGAACAGCCTCAAAGAGTGTCTGGGGCTGTGTAGACCTGTTTCCAGCAGCACAGGTTTGGCCATAGCAGGGGGATCAGGGGCATCTCTGCTCCCTGTGTCCGGGTGGCTGAGCCATGGCCAGGTGCCAGGCCTGGCTTACAGTGGCCACACTGCTTGCAGCATGTGGCTCCAGCTGCTTTCAGGTGCTTTTGCTGTACAAGGTGGATCTGTGGTCTTGTTATCCCCAGTGTTGTTACCCCCAGCCTGTTCGTGAAGCTGCAGCACTTTGCTGGTGTGATTTGGAACACTGATTCCTGCAGTGCTGATGCAGCTACAGGAATGCACTGCAAAAAAAAAAGGGCATTTATTCACACCTGGAAAGGGAAATAGGCATGTGAGTAATAGGAATCTTGCAGTTATCTAGTTAGGCCTGTGCTAGGAGTTAATTTGTGTGTGGAGGGGGGGAAGAAACCAGGTGAGTTCATGTTTCCTTCACACCCCAATATTTATCTCTCAATGCTGTGCTGTGCCATTAAAATGATGGGGAGGGGGAGCACGCAGTAGTATGCCTGGTGTGCATCAGTGCTGTCTGTATTCTCCGTGGCATTTCTGAGGATGTCTTGGAGTAAATAGGATGAAAAACCTTTTCCATTAATAAATAAACAAGCAAAACAGAGAAATTATTTAAACACAAAACTTGAATATTAAGAGAGGGGTAACTTTCTACTGCTGGTCTATCTATTTCAACCATGTTTCTCTATCATTTATACAGGAGTAGAAATGTAATTGGAATCTGATTTTTTAAAAAACAAAGGAAGTACCATTTACAGAGATTGCTCCCTCTGCAGTTACTGGGGTTGGAAATGTGTGAAATTTTTTGTGTTATCCAAAAGGAGTTGCTTCTGAAGAATTGTTCTGTTAGTTATAAGTAGTAGTAAATAAGCAATTAATTAGCAGGTTTTGTATTACTTTCCCTTGTTTTTGAGCAAGGAAATCCAACAACTGATCAATTTCTTAGCTATTAGCTGCAGGGTATCTATTGATCTGCCACTTCAGTTGGCTCAATATTGTGAACTCCTCAAGTTGTAGGTGCTCAAAATGACGTTGGTGCTCTGTGCATCAGACATTAACTTGGTGACTGCTCAGACTGTTGGGATAAAAGTGTTCTCACCTCCTAAAACTTATTTTGAAATCTTTTTTGATTTTGAGTTCATTTTCTTACCACACATGAACTTGTACAACTCTGCAAATGTTTTCTTTTATTAAAGTGAGTCAGGAACCAAAAGTTGTTTTGCAAATTTTCTATTGCAGTCAAAATTTTTAAGGCTGTCCCAAACTAGTTGAATTGACTTGAACTTTGTTATTCTAATAATTGATATGGTTTCCAGCTGCATGCTCGTCAATTTGTAGGCTTAATTCTATTTGAGCGTGTCATATTTATTTTCATTGAAACATTTTTTTCCTGAATTAGGTTAAAGCAAAGTTATTTTAAGTAAACCTTCAACCAGTGAAAACAGGGTATTGAGCTAAGCTGACAAGGCAAGTAAGATCCATCTGTCTTTGCATACAGAAATAAAAGGGCTCTGTGAAGTATTTCTGGGTATTTTTACAAGTCGATCTATGAACTAGAGTTTGATTTAACCAGGAATTTTTTCTTACTTTAGTCCCTTAAAATTGATGTTCTCTTGTTTTTAGCCATTTCTGCATTTGAAGTCCAGCCACTTTCAACTGAAGTCCAAGAAGGTGGAGTAGCTCGATTTGCCTGTAAAATAACATCAAACCCTCCTGCCACTGTGACATGGGAAGTGAATAGAACAACTCTACCCTTAGTCATGGACAGGTATGTAGGATTACACATTTTAGAATGTGTTTTATTCGTTGCTATCATTCTGATCCTGCTACAAGAAGAAGATCTGGATACTTGCAATGCCATTACATGAAAAAGGTTCCATGTCAACTGTTGAAATAGCTGGCCATAGGTATGTTGCTAATGAAGTTAAATATATGTTATGAGTGCAGGCCAGAGTCACTCACTATTGTCTGCACAGTAATCACTAATCTTTGAATTCCTATTGGTGAATTTTGTATGCAAGTCATCCTCAGGAGCAGGCATTGCAGTGGGGAACAGAATGGGTGAACTTTGGCTGTGGGAGTGGCTTGAACTAGTGGGATTGCTTTCAGTGAAGAATTGATGCTGAACTTGTTTTTCGTTAGAGGGACAATAAAGAATTATATATACAGAAAATAGAGTTAAAACGCTTGATATCAGGGAAATTCTATGCAAAGGGGTCTTCTCATGAACTGATTAACTTGAAAAATACAGTCTGCTCTCTGCTAGATTCTTTTCCATGTCCAGTTTGTGTTCATTGAATTGACTCCTGTGCTTTTGGATCTGTAACTCATTTGAAAATGTCTTAAGATACCCTGCACGCAAAGGAAGGAAAAAAGAGAAACTAAAAATTGAAACCATAGGTGGGTTTCTGGGAACTGTACACCAGTTATGCCCATATATCAGAAGCTGCTGTAAAAAATCAGCCAACCTGAACAGTATGAATGTAGTAGAAGGCTGAAGAAGGCTGGGATGGTTGATTCTGAGGGTGAGAAAGATCTGCTTGTTGAAAGTAAATTCTTCTGCTCTCATTGTGGTGCTGAGGGGAATTTCGCCTGTAGTTCAGAAGGGCAGGAAGGTGAGTCATGTATTGGGAATGTTTTTGAGTCTCCAGCCTGCTGTTTCCAGATCAGCAATGGCTGTTTGTAAATCAAGGAGTTAATTCCACCACCGTGTTCTCTGGCTGAATGTTTATCTACATTTCTTATTTTTGGTTTCTGTGGCAGGATAACTGCTCTGCCTACAGGAGTGCTTCAGATCTATGGTGTTGAGCAGAAGGATGCTGGGAACTACCGATGTGTTGCCACAACTGCAGCCAATAGACGTAGAAGCACTGAGGCAGTGCTGAGTGTTATTCCAGGTATTTACCACGTGAGATTTTTTTTCAGTGGCACCATCTTCTTTTTCTTACAAAATAGCAAAAACACTTAAAAGCCTTGAAAAGCTGTAGGTGAACCACATGTCCAAATAATTTTGCTTGCTTTTAACTTGTACTAAAATATTGTTCAATGTAAGTTTCTCCAGTTACTGAAGTAAGGCTTTGGTGTAAATGTAACTCCCAGTGCCTCTAAAAAGATTGTTTTATTTCATATTTAATTGAGTTTTTGTTCAACTGTGCTCATTTTTTATCATTTTTTTTATCTCTGCATAGCCTCAGACTTGAAGCCTTTTCACAAGCCATCTATAATAGCTGGTCCTCAAAACATTACAGCATCTCTTCATCAAACTGTCATACTGGAGTGTGTAGCCACAGGGAATCCAAAGCCAATCATCTCATGGAGCCGGTTAGGTAGGTCTTAAAATTACAGCATGCGACCTTCAGCCTGTGGAGAGGAAGTAAAACTGGAAAGAAAGGATTTGAGCAATTAGGTTTTGGTTCTGAGGCTTTGTGTAGTAGCTAACGATTAGGTTAGGGTGGGATGAGTGAAACACTTTCAGTTCTGTGCTGCAGTACTGCTGCCAAGGAGCCCCGAGTTTTCTGAAGCTTTGGACTCCCTGCTGCTGTCAGTCTGCACTGTCCCAGGCACAGGGTGGGCACAGGGACAGGCAGGGTGGTGACCTCCAGCGATCCGTGGCTGGAGTAGAACCGGCGGTGGGGGCAGGTTGGGATGGCTGCATCCATGAAACAGACCTGTAAGAGTTCCTTCCACCCTTCTTAAAAGCCCAGTAAGAATGTAGTTTGCACCTGGTGCTAATGGGCCATTTGGACTATGAATAAAATCCAGGAAAGTCAGCCTGGAAGGGGAGAAGAAGGAATGCAAGAATAATAACATTGAGCAGTGAATCACATATTTTTCATTAAAACCACTTCGTTTTCATTCCAACCTGTACCTAAATGTGGAAGCCAGGACTGTACATGTAGAAGAAAACCATGAAAAATTTTCCTCCATTTCTCAAAGTATAAGAAAAAACTGTGTCTTTCCTGGTTGATTCAGTGGCTCTTACAGACAAACAAGTAGGAAGAAAGTTCACATTATAGTCCTAGAGTATTTGGTGTGAAAAGAGGAGAAAGTACATGGTACTCAAATGTGTTAGTTTTATCTGCAGTGTAATTCAGGAGATGGTTGATCATTGCTTGTGAAGATGATGTGGATGTTGGTAGCGATGAACTGAATAATAGTGCTAGGCAATGGGAGGCTAACTTCAGCTGAGGTGGTGAATTGCAGATATAAACCACTTAAGAAGTGATGAAGCCCAACCATCTGAATGGTCAGGTAGATAGTGAAGATCAAAGTAAATGCACAATGGAAACCTCTGAAAGCTCAGCTGTGATTTCCTTTGCATTTTTTGACTTTTATACTCTAATCTAAGCCATCACTGCATAGACAACTCAATTTAGTTATTTAGATGGACAGCCTTGTAACCCACTTCTGCTGCTGTCTCACACAGACCACAAGTCCATTGATGTGTTCAACACCCGGGTCCTTGGGAATGGGAACCTGATGATCTCTGACGTGAAGGTGCAGCACGCAGGAGTCTACGTCTGCCGGGCCACCATTCCTGGCACTCGCAACTTCACAGTGGCAATGGCAACTCTCACTGTGCTGGGTGAGCCTGCTTCCATTTTCAGTGTTTGTGTCTGTCCTCCTGAGCTCTGCTGTGTGCTGGGCTGACAGTTTATCTCAAACATCATGTGCCAAGGGCTGTAGGGAATCTGCAGAGATTGAACAGATCACAGAACTGTGGCTGCGTTCTTCTCTCTGTTGACTTAGATGAGAAGTGTCAGATACTCAAATTTGAGTTGTGAGCTAGCACTTGGAGTTACCCAGGTGCAATATTTGCCCTGGGAAGACAGGCTTTCAACACAAAAAAGGACCCTGTAACTAAGGAAAAATATGTAACATGTATCTATGAGAGAACAGGATGTCATATACTGGAGTTTGATTTGTTTGTATTCATAAATACATGAAAAAACTACTATCTGTACAGATAGTGTATCTTTAAACAAATGTGCTTTGTTTACAAGGAATGTGCTATCTGCTTGTGTATATGTGTTTGGCTTGATGAGAGATGTTTTTATTTGTAAAATTAATAATAATAATAATAATAATTATTATTACTGTTCTTGCATTTGTAGGGGCTTGATTTTTTTAAACTATTCTTTCCTCTTGTAACTTATCTGTAGCTCCACCTTCATTTGTGGAATGGCCAGAAAGCTTAACAAGGCCTAGAGCTGGTACTGCTCGCTTTGCTTGTCAAGCGGAAGGAAATCCTGTCCCCAAAATTTCGTGGTTAAAAAATGGAAGGAGAATACACTCCAATGGTAGAATAAAAATGTACAACAGGTAAGATTGCAATTGCTGTAGGAGAGCTGTGCTAGTGATGTGCTACCAAAAGATGACATTACAGTAGCTAGCTACAGACAATCAAGATAGAACTCAAGTTAACCTGAAATAGGTCATTAAATGTAGCAATGGATGCACATTAATCAATACCTGAAATCAGTAAGGCTTATTATGGTTATAAGTGCCTTGCCTGGCAGGGAGGGTGGGCAGGACTGAACTGAAGAGTTTCATGGCAGAGTTACTTTAGATTTACAGAGTAGCAGAATCTTGCTGCTACTTCCTTTGAATGAGAAGTTTAAATTAAAGACTTGGTAAAGGAATTACAAGCTTAAGGGTCTGCTTTTTGCAGGGAGGGAATAGATGTGCAGTATTGCTTTCACTGTGCCTGGCTTTGCAGGCACAAACAGAAACATGGCAGGTTCTGCAGAACACTTCAAGGTGCTAAATTTCACGGCTGAGCATCCATTTGTAATAGAATAATTTGTGGCATGTAAGTCAATTATACTAAATTTAGCAGAGGCAAACATAACTTGTTTCACTTATATGGAGCTAAGTTTATCCAAGATATGAGCTTCTTTTCCACCTTTTTCTTCCTTTTGGCTGCAGTAAATTGGTGATTAACCAGATAATTCCTGAAGATGATGCCATTTATCAGTGCATGGCTGAGAACAGCCAGGGCTCCATTCTCTCCAGGGCCAGACTCACTGTGGTTATGTCAGAGGACAGGCCCAGTGCACCTTACAACGTCCACGCTGAAACCATGTCGAGCTCAGCAATCCTGCTGGCCTGGGAGAGGCCACTGTATAATTCAGACAAAGTGATTGCATACTCTGTGCATTACATGAAAGCAGAAGGTAAGCAGTTTGACTTCAGTGCCATCTAATGATTTGAATGTGACATAAACTTGAATGAACTTGCAAAGACTGTCAGATTTGAATGGTTCGTATTCAGGGCTGCATCACAGCGTTCCAGCATATAAATGCATACTGTAATCAACAGGCAGCCTTGGGAAAAATGCTTTTCCCACATCATCTCACTTTGGAACTGAGTGTTCTTCCAGCTTACCAGCCATATGTCTGATGGCTCCAGTGAGCAGATTCTGAAGTTAGAACAGGACCTTGGAACCTGGCGCCTCCATGGTGCTTTCTAGATTTCCCTGTCCTCAGCAGAAATTTCTGCCTATCCTCTTCAGTGTGTGCATGGCAGGGATGAGCAGAGCATACAGCAGAGGTCTCCTGTAATGAGAAAAGTCTATTCAAATGCTGAATGGCCGTGAGTGGCTTATCCCAGTCTCTGAAATGATATACAATAGAATGGAATAGATAGCTGGAATAAAAATGAGTAACTAGACATTTTAAAATCCCTTAGTATTATATAATTGCTTTGAGTCAAGGTAATTTAAGGTGGTAGGAAACAGTCATTTTTCGAAAGCAGAGGGTAATGGCTTAATGACTTGAAAAATGGTTAGGTGCATGGCTTCAAGTAAGGTGCATTGCAGCCCTGTTTTCTCGGAGTGGTTTCTGTTTCCATTGCTATTCAGTAAGTGGTTTATTCAAGGACAGGACTGCAGATGCTCAGCTCTGTGTGGAATACCAGCCTGCCATCTGCTAAACAGAGGACAGGAAGGACAGCTTAATTACTCTAATGCTGATGCAGGAATAGCCACATTTGCTTTTGCAAGTGAGATATTTCAGGACACAGGAGAATTTTGTCTGAAGGAAGGAAGGAAGGAAAGAGTTTTAAAAGATAATGAGAACAAGAGGTGTGGGAAATTACCCCCTACTCTTTCAGTCACTGAAGTATTGTGCTCACAATCCCCTCTTACAGCTAATATGAATAAAGTCACACTGGATAATTTATCTGGATAATTGTGGAGAGCAGAGACCAGATCACTTCAAACAAACCTGGGAAACTCCTTAGGGAAGTTTGTGCAGGAAATAATTTGCACAGTAGTGACAGGAGGTATCTTCTGGAATATGTTTTTCACAAAATAATTTTGCAGTCCTTGCCTTATTTGCTCGCTTATCCAAAGGTTATATTTTGTGAAATGAGATTATGGCTTGTCTTGGTTTAAAAAACAAAACAAACTTCAAACAAAAGCAAGCAGCCAAACAGAAAGCTCTGATTTATTTGAATGTACTTTATCAAATAACCATTTTTTTGATCTTTCCTGTCTTCTGGTATTTGTTTTATTTAATGTAATGTTGTTGTGCATCCTTTCACATTAGTGAAAAAATCCACACAAGGAGAGGTGGAGAGGGCTGTGTAAAGAGGAATAATTACAGTGGTGGGATTCAAAATGTAGGTGATCTGCACGCATTTTTAATTTTTAACATTATTGTATAGTATCAGAAATTTTCATAAGAACTTAAACCTTCCTTTTGTCTTATTTTATACAAAAGTGTTGAACTTCAAGGGTTAGTAGACTGCAGTTCTATAAAAATGATAACTTTCTAAGTGATAGAGTGATAACCTGTAAACCTTTCTGAGGATCTTGTTCTCATATCAGAGGTGTTACTGAAAGTCTAGAAAATGCCTTTGTGAAAAATTAGCACATCAACCATCTCTCTAATGTAAATTGAGAAACAACTACATTTAAAGTAATGCAAATTAAATATTAAGGAAAATATTTTGATGATATTCACACTGTACTAGATCATAGAGGTTCTAACATAGACTGTTGATATTGTCAACATCTTATTTATTCACTAAGAATTCTAGATAATTATCTATTAATATAAATATTCTGTATTAAAGTATTGCTTTCATTATTCCCTTCAGCTTGTCTTTCCCCATTCCACCCTCACACCCTGTTTCTGACTATAATGAAGGTTAAAAATTATCTCAGATACGTCTGACTTGATGAAGTTTTATCATTGCTTGAAGCTTCTTATGAACATAAATGTATAAGCAAAAAAGTTTGCTCCCTTTATTTCTGTCTTGGACCTATTTCTCTCTAGTTTTAGTTAAGAACCTCCTTTGCAAGTGTGAGGGAAGAACATAGTATTGCCAAAGGAAAACAGTGCTTGCCACGTCTCCTAAGTTGTACTGATGTTTATGATTCCATAAACTTTAAACAGAAAGCAAAACTGGATAATGCATGAATAGTATGCAGTTTTAAAGAGTTTTTTAAATAGACATCAGTGTGGTAGATTCTTTGAATACAAAAGATGCCATCACTTATTGTTACATCTCACAACTCATGTATTCCGAGTTTCACTGTAAAAACAAATTCATGTTCTCTTCCCTATATAAAAAAAAGTTAGTGTTTTAATCAAGCTAGTTGAAAAAACTAACAGGTGTGGGTTTTGTGTGTTTGTTTTTTGTTTCTTTTAGCAGAATATTTTACATTCAAATTGGGGTCATAGTAGCAAGAAGAATAAGGGTCTGATGAGCGTTCATGTTGGAGTGTGTTAATTCCTTGTTAGTGATTTAGAAAAGGCACAAAGGGGACACTGATTGTGGTGGAAGGCAAGCCTTGTTCTCTATTATGGCTGTTTCATTAGGGCCTCTGCATGAGGCCCAGCAATCCATTCAATGAGAGAACAAGTCCTTTTAATTTGAGCTCAAGGATCTTGTTTAGCAGGTCAGAAATCGTGCCTTGCAATTCCTAATTAACAAGTCATTAACTAGTCTGTTGTGAGATGCTCGTAATCTTGTCTAATTAAAATGCTATCAAGTTAATTCATAAATGTGGGAAAACTTAATGGTGGAATTTGGCTTTCGTTTTGTTTATAAATTCAGTTGTGAAGAGGAGGAGCTGGCTCTTACAGAGTTTTGATTAAGTTGACATGCACTTGGTGTGAATTGTTCCTTAACACAGCAGCTTTCACCACACTTGGTCCACTTTATAGCCATCCTCTATAGGAATAAAGCCCAACAAAGATAAGGACTGCTGCATGCATTGCTATGCATATTTTAGTGTGAATTGCTGACACTTTTGTTCTTACTTTTTCTTTTTTTTTTCTTTTTTTAACAACTTGCTAAGAAGCCAAACATTTTTGAAGATTATTCTGGTCTGTTCTTATTGGCCTTTCTCCAAATTAAAATAAAAACCATGTCAATCAAATGTAATAGAAGTTGCAGGGCTAAAATGAGATCCTTTTGCTGAATAAATTCTTTTTGTTTGTTTCTTTTGGGGGGCAGGAGGGTGTTTGTTTTGTTTTTGATGGAGTGGAGCCCTCACATTCCTTACAGTCTACTATAGAAAGGCTCTGTAAATAGGTTTTGGAAAAAAAATCCCTGACTCTAAACAAATAGATTTAGAAGCTGGGTATGAATGATATGGCTATTAGAGCTTGTCCATTGTGTTACTGTACAGTGAGCACAGTTTGTTGTGACTAATGCTAAATAGGGTTTAGAGTTGCATTCAGCATCCCTTATTGAGGAAATCCTGAAACACCACTATCTATACTACAGCAAGACACAGTTACTTCTGTGCCTAAGAGCTTTTGCTTAACAGGGTTGAAAAAACAGAGACAGGCTGGGGAAGAACATGAAATTAAATTCATAAGATCTTAAAGCCAAGATACTGTGATGTTCGTGGATTTCCAGCAATTTTTGTTTGTCTAACCCTTGTTTTATACCAGGTTTAAATAATGAAGAATACCAAGTGGTCATTGGAAATGATACAACCCATTACATCATTGATGACTTGGAGCCAGCCAGCAACTACACCTTCTATATCGTAGCTTACATGCCTTTGGGAGCCAGTCAGATGTCAGATCATGTGACTCAGCACACCCTTGAAGATGGTAAGAAGTCATTTTGGTGAATGTTCTTATCTGCACAGAGTTAAACTGTGCAGTCCAGGGGTAACAGCTCTTGAGGGTCTTGATTTTCTGTTGGTACCAGTGAGACTTCTGGATGCCACAGTGCAAGACAGCAGCTCATGAAAGGAATGAGAATAAAATAACTTTCTGACAGAGCAACAGTGTGTATTACACAGAGCCTCTTTCTATGTTGAAAGACATTAAATCATGTCAATAACTATTCTAGATCTTTAAGAACTCCTTTCATTATGAGAATGATTAGCTTAGGATTTAGTCTCTATGACGCTCTCTTGGGCATCTGAAATGTGGATACAGCTGCACACCTACCACATCTTTTGCAAACTTTATAGGAAAATTTGAAATACATATTTGCTATAGAGAAAAAAAATTAACCTGTTGTTTTGGGGGTTTTTGTGTCTATGTGCCTTTTTTAGTAGAATCAGAATTTTGTAAAAGACCCTGCTGACTTATTTCTGTGCCATGATTTAATTAATCTGAACATCATGGCAACAACACACTGTTTAGTGTCGATCATTAGATCTGATTAATAAATTCTGACAGGGTTAAGCTTTGGCAGCATGGAACACTGCCATTTCTAGTTGTCTGCCAGTCTCTTTGTCAGAACCCTCATTACAGAGTAAGTGGAAGAAAACATGCACCAAGTGTTTAACTGTGCAGGTTGTTCCCTCTAACCTTGGCAGGCAGTGTGTCAGACCAGTCAGGTGCTGATTGCCTTTGATTACTGCTGGCAGCAATAAGAGATGATACAGAAAAAAGTTTGCTTAAGCTGTTCTGCATGCAGCAGGTGAGAAGTGTCAAATTATCCTTAAACAAGAATCTACAGAACTTGTTTAGGGATACAGGCAAATACTCCACTTACATTACTGGCATCTCATTGTGGGCTGAGGTATCAGACAAGGATTTTCTGTCTTTTCCCTGAGCTCAAAAGCTTTGTCTTTGCCTTTTTAGTTCCCTTGAGAGCTCCTGAAATCAGTTTGACGAGCAGGAGTCCTACAGATATTCTCATATCCTGGCTGCCAATTCCTGCAAAATACAGGAGAGGCCAGGTGGTGCTGTACCGGGTGTCCTTCCGCCTCAGCACGGAGACCAAGATCCAGGTGCTGGAGCTGCCGGGCACGGCCGCCGAGCATCTGCTGGAGGGGCTGAGGCCCGACAGCGTCTACCTGGTTCGCATCACTGCCGCCACCAGGGTGGGCTGGGGGGAGGCCTCCTTGTGGACCTCGCACCGAACTCCCAAAGCTACGAGTGTGAGAGGTAATTCCCAACACACTGTGCACTGAGCAACAACGGCTTTTGGGGCTGTTGGATTTCCAGATTTTCTTTGTAATTCAAATTGCACAGAACAGAAGAAAATGAGGCTAGAAGTGAAAGCATCTGAGCAGCTTACAAACATGAACTAGAGTTTCTTGTGCCATTTTGTTCCATGTAAAATACATTTCTGCAAATTGGAACACTGCACATTAGCAGTGTAATGCTCTAATAAAAGATCTGAGTTGCTTCATGCATGTCTGTATTACAAAAAAATGCATGTATTTTTGAATATACAAATTGACTTGATATGTGAAGTCTACTTTCTTATAATTGAGGTTTGGATTTTATTATTATTTAGTAATGTCATGCAGAAGAACATTCAACTTCACACAAATAGCTTGAAAATGATGCAAATTTGAATTTTTAACTTTATTCCTTATCTGTAGTTCCTTCTGCTTTAGATTTAATTGAGTTTTGACTACTAGTGAATTATTAACACTTGATGAAGTGTGCTGGCATTGTTAATCATATTTGCTTTGGCTCGCTTTAAAACAGGTAGTAACTTTTGTAATTATCTTTGGAATGTTTTCATTTTTGCTTAAAAAGAACTACCTCATAAATTTATTTATTAAGATGCAGAATTAAAAGCTGTTTCTATTCTGTTGCATTCTAAATTAAATTGTTAGATTTCGGTTATAGGGAGTCAGATATCATAAGAAAGAAATAATTACATGAATACACAGATGATTGGACTGATGGACATCCAGTGTTTTTGCATGAAAAATAGCTCTTTCTAGAATACAAGACTATTTTCTAGATGTATTTCTCTAACCCCAGCACCGAAGTCTCCCGAGCTGCGTTTGGAGCCCATGAACTGCACAACCATTGCAGTGCAGTGGCAGCAGGACGCTGAGGACACTGCAGCTGTCCAGGGCTACAAACTGTACTACAAGGAAGAGGGGCAGCAGGAGAATGGACCCATTCTGCTGGATGCCAGTGACCTGGAATATACTGTCAGTGGTTTGGGTGAGTGCACAAAATACTTGTCAACACTTTTGGAAGACAGTGACACCTTAGAGAGCTTAAATCTCTACGCCTGTAAGGCAACAGTTAGGTTTGGCCACCTCTTTTCCCAGCAATAAGCTTTGCAATCTTGAGTTAGGCTGCTGAGGGAATAATCCTCTCACAAAATTGCACAACACTTAGATAACCAGATCTTGTAAATCTTGTATATGTTGAAAGATGCCCAACAAGATACAGAACTTAGTAAATGCTGCTAGTAAATGACATATCTTTTTAATATTCACTTTAATATGCAGGTTTTTAATATTTTTGGTGTTTATGCCTTATCTAGGAACAGTGAAAGATTAATACAGAACACCAAAGATTTTTCTCTGCTATTTTTAGCCTATTTCTGTCTTACTCGTGGCTTTTGTCACAGGTATACTGCATGACAAGCACTGCTTGTTCAACACAGAAGCAAACAGCTCTTGTACACGTTATAATCCTGTTAATATTTTTAAGGAGTACTGGTAAATATTTGCAGGACTGAGCACAGAGCTTGCTGAGTACCACTGGAGTCCTTCCACTGATCACCTGACTCTCTCCTCCTGTAGCTCTTGCAGTGTGTATCAGTACAGATGTGTTGGGATCATCCTCAGGTAGAAGGTACTTTGTTTGCATGCAGAACTGAGAGTTTATTTATCAAAAGATGCAATCTATCACATAATCAGTAAAAGCAATATAGGACTTGGCACTTGCTGCTTGAAATGTGCTGAGATAGTTTACTTGGTGGTATTGTGGAGAGTTAATCTTGACTAAGTTATCAAAGTTCCCCTGCAGTCTTAACTAGGTCAAATGCCTTCCTGACTGTGCTCAAATATTCTCATCTGCTGCGTACAGTTGAGATACAATTTTAGGAGAGATTTGAGAGGAGTATTGTGGTTTGTTAACTGGACAACTGACCATCTGTGACCATTTCTAGCCAGAGCATCTGGCAGTGGCCGACTGTTTAACAGAGCTGCGAGACAAAAGAGCACTTTTGAGAGCACAGAAAGGATGTGGTGTCTATGTGTCCTGGGACAGAAATGCATAAATCTTTTTCTTATTATGCAATTATAAGCTGTAATTTCAAACACGTGCAAACTTATTAACAATCTGATCTACATGATATGGATTTTCTCAGTACACTAATACTCCTCAGATGAAAATATTATTTTACAGAATTCTATTAAAATATATATTGTCTGTGGGGTTTTGTTGGATTTTCTTTCTGTCAAGCGTGTAGACAGATGGGAAAATGAAAGAAAAGTGAGTTTGGAAATTACAACTTTCACATAGTCACAGTTGACTGAATTGCAAGAAGGAAGAATTCATGTCCTTGAATTAACCATTCAGTCATGATGCATGTGATGTGTTGAGTGTTTATTCTTTATCATAATTCTCAGTATCTAAATATGGTGACCAAAACATGATACATTCCATATACTCTGCTGTAATTTATATTTTTCACCTCTACATAATTTGTGCTTCTGTAGGCTGGTTTCAGTGAAGAGTAGTTGTTTTTTTTTTTTCTTTAATGGGATGTATTGAGTTATTTGAAGTGTATATCAAATATGAATTTTCCTAAGTTTCTTTTTTTTTCTTTTGCTTTATAGCATTTACAGTAAAAGACATTCATCACTACAGCTACAAAAGACTTAGCTCAGGAAAATTTATTAGGTCATGATTTTCCACTGTTAAGATGATTACTTACACTGCAGCTTGGAAAGTTCACAGAGACTTCTCATAGTGATAGTGCCTGTCTGACTACTCTGATTGCCCTTTGCCAAACTGCCTGCTTGAAATACTTGTGCATGCCAAATTATTTCTTAGAAAGCAGCACACAGCCAATCTTCTGCCTCTGGCAGCTGCACATGTGGTGATTATAGCAGGTAGAATTGTATGCAGTATATAAATCCACAAAGACTGTAGCCACATCCACACATCAAGAAGGTGCTTTGTTCATCTTTTTATTTCTTGTGAATAATCTAAGTAATTTGGACCATTACATTTATTTATTTATGCATTTAAAAACTAAAAGTATTAGTTATTAGGAAGTGGTCCTACCTGGTACAATCTGAGGTATAACAAGGCAAGCCACCACATTGGGGTTTCTGACTATGGTAAACTGATTTTTCATGAACTGGACAGAGGCTTTGAGGACTGATGTCCTGTCATCCATTTGCCTCTCCTGAGGACATTAAACTACTGATTTATTGACAAAGTCTTTAAAATAAATGTCTTCATTATGAGCTACAGGAATTAGAATACTGGAAGTGTGAAATTTGAAGGGGAAAGGCGTGTGTTAAGACTTTTGGTGTTGGATATGTTGGATAGGTTATTCCTAATTTGAAAGGATATGCTCACAGTCCTAGGTGCTTCCCAGTGGCAAAGAAGGAGCAGTTTCTTATGCCACTGAATTTATATGGCTTCCAAACACTCCCTCTTCAGTCTTTGTCATGACCTACAGTTGCCCTACATTCCCTGTTCTTTTGCATAGCTAATAAACTGCAGATAGACTTCTAGTGACATTTAGAACACGTCAATACATCTGTCCATGGAACTTTCTGCAGGTGTTGGTACAGTTGCCAGTTGTGCAAGATATGTGTATTAAAGAAGACATTTCACTTACCCTGTGGCAATTAATGTGCATCACAAAATGAGAGTTTGTGATTGTCTCTAACCAGAGAGAACATTAGCATTGTTATTACAAGCACTGTTGATTGCTTGGTTGTTGGTAGCTTAGATATATCTACTGTAAATGATTGCAAATGTCTGTAGGACTCTTGATGGAAGAATAATTATGATAGATAAAGAAGAATCAGCAATGTGAGTGTGAAATAGATTTCAATGATTAAACATGGAATGTAGAAATATGAATATTATACTGCATATTTTTAGTCTCTTGATGGTTCCTGCCTTGTGTTCTGAGACATGACCTCTCTTTCTCCAGTGTAGGTCTACCCAGTTACTTCTGTGTGCTTTTAAACTGGATTATTTAGCATGATAGTCACCACGTAAATAGAATTAAATTATCTGACCATTTATTCTCAAAATAAATATCCACAGTTTCACATAGACATTTGTTTGTGTTAAAGGTCTTTGCATTTATTTTTCAATAGCAGGCCATTTCCTAGTCCAGTGTAAAATTCCATTATTACTTGAATGTGCCACAGAAGCAGACCCTTGAGTGCATACCATGCATTTTTGTCTCTATTTTTAATTCCTCCATTGCTTCCTCCTGGTCAAGAAATTTTTCCCTCACAGAAAGTCTTTCATTGTGAGGCTTGATAAGCCTGCTGGTACCAGGTAATGGTTCAGGATGTGTGTTCAGATGTTGAAGTGAGTTTTGCTGGTGGAAGAGTTTTTTGGGGAACCTTCTCGCTGTGCAACAGGAGAGGGGTTGGAAAAACTTGAAAGTTAAAACAAAGACAGCGTCCAGAGAAGCTCAGCTCCCCCTTTAAGTGTGTTCAGATTATTATTTTCAAAGAGTATTTAAATCATGTGCATGTGCATCTGTGCCTCCATGAAGCTGGTATCCCTGCTGGGCTGAGTGGAGTGTTTGCCTCTCGGAGCTCGCTGTGTTTGCAGCTGGATTGTTGGTGGGGAAGTGGAGCTTGTGCAAGCATGGCAGTGCCTCAGAAGAGCCCATCTGAAACTTATCTGGGAGGATAAAATCAAATTCAACTTCTTGGTTAGCAAACTCAAGAAGGCGTGATCAGTTCTGGTGCTGTGGCATGAGAACTGTTTTTCAAACCGCCTGAAAATCTTAATCACTGAACTTCATTGTTCAGTCCTTATCAGGCTGGTAATTAATTAAATGAATGCCACTGCTGGTGTCTGTGTGCCTTTAGCCTCCAAGCCTTCTATACTTGGAGGGAGGGAGGAAAGCAAGATTTCACTCTGCTAATTCATTCTTCCCTGGCTGCTGTGGGAGCTGCACCACCCTGGTGCTGGCAGTTACAAGAGGGTGTCAGGAAGTGGCACTTTGGTGACAAGGCAGATGTAGGGCCCAGTAAATGCACCCAAACCCCTGAGGCCAGGAGGTACTGGCAGAGAAGTGCACACGTTCTGTAGGTGCTTTTTGCTGCATGATGATACCAGAGTGACACCTCTCACACAGACGCCTTAGGGGATGGAAAAATGAGTCTTTTTGCTTTGGTGAAGATGCCCTGAGCATGGGAGCCTCCAGCTCCTTGGCCTTTCCCTGGAAGGCCCCTCCCCAGGACAGCCTGTGGAGTGGAGTGGAGTGGAGTGTCCTGTGCCAGGAGCATCTCTGCCTCTCCAGGCCTGGGGCTGCAGGGGCGCTTGGCAGGAGCTGCCAAGTGTTGGATGGCATGAAATGCAATGTATGGAGTGTGTCATAAAACAGCCCATCAAACTAATAAATTGGTTGATGATTCTTGAGGGGCTTGGAGACACTGCAATGCCAGCTTTCTCTCTGGGAAAGCTTCTCCTGTGCTGATGGGGTCATCTGAACTGTTTAACATGAGGTGTATAATAGCCCTGGTACTTCTCCTGTTACCCTGGTTTTACATTACCCATTGGCATTTTCCCCTGCCCCAATCTAGTACATTTGGAAAAAAAATTAGATTCTGTCAAACTCATGTGTGTGATGTACTCCAAAAAGTTTGGTCTTAATCAGAAAAGCTTCCCCCTCTGAAAGCTCTGCCTCTTCCCAGTTACAAAGAGGAGAAATAAAGCAAAGTGCATTTCCCAATGTTCCTTGACTTGGACAATATTTCCAAGTGAAGAATTTGTCAAAGTCTGAATGACAGAAAGGCACATTTTGTGACCCTGCATGGCACTCCCCTTTGGAAACGGAGCTTCTGCTGAAGAATTAGCCAGTACCTACTACACTTAGGAGTCCCCCAGAGACCTGGCCTTCAGTAGTTTAATTTCCCTGGGATCTATTTATATTGTGTTACAGCCATAACTGTAGCTAAGCTTTAGTCCAGGGCAGCAAAGATGACAAGGTCATTCAACAGTCTATAGAAATTGAATAAGGGTGTGTAAGAAGAGTCAGTGCTAAGAATTCCTCTGGTTAAGCTGCCTGCTGCACATCACCCAAGCTTATCTTGTAATGATCCTGTTAAAGTGCTTTAAAGTTTCATAAAGCAGTTGATAGGGTGGTGAGATAGCACACAGCAGTTTCGTTTGCACCATATTGCAAATGAATATGCTGGAAAATGTAAGTTTTAAAATCTTAATAGCATCTCTGACAGTGTTGATGCTATTTTTCTTAAGAACTGCAAATGCTAAAGTATTGAGAAGGAACACTAATTGCATTTGACGTGTTAATGCAGTCATTTCTGAAAGCTGGGGCTGTATTTTCAGTTTTATCCTGTATTTTGTTGGTGTAAAAATGTAGTCTCACATGCTTGTATCTGACAGTTCTGGAATACTGGAAATTATGTATATGAGTTGATATTGCTTTTTGTTTCTAAGTTACTGGGGAAATTTAGTTTGGAATTCCCATACAAATTCAAGGAGTCAGGCATTCCTACAGTTTCATGATGTGAAAGAAACACAGGTTCTTTTTGAGAAATACTCTTTTTTTTTTTTAATTGTTAACTGTTCTCAAATGGTATTAAAAATATAATTTAGTATATAACAGATGTACTTTTTTTCTGCTTGAGGTATTTTACATCAGATCAGACATCCACAGTTAGTGAAATGCTGATTTGAGCAAAAAGACAGCTCTGTTAAAAAAATAATCAGAAATTGCTTTAGTTTTTAAAAAAGATCAACTAAAAGCTCAATTTTCTTGCTTGGAAAACCAGATGATTGCACTGCCTGCTGTATATACTGTGGTCATTATATTTACATTGTTACATAGTAGAAAGTGTGTAATAGCTCAGTAGGTGACTAGGACAAATATTACCATTTATTTCCACTGTTTACAGCTGGGTCAGTCTAGTGTTTACTCCTGCTGATTACATCCTTAAACTAAACCTCTTATCTGTCAATTCTCCTGATTGTGTGTAACAGCCTTGCTACTACTACTTATCAGCTAAAACATAAGGGATTTGCTGAGAGGGGAGGAGGAATTGGTCAAATTGCACAGGAATAAAACCAAAAGCCCTGGAAGTAAACTGGGTATGTTTAAAATCAGCTAACTATGACCCCTTTCTCTTCCCCAGCCATGGCAGATTATGTATATTTGTGGTTAACAAGCCCAAGCTCTTGCCTAGTCCTGCTATGACAGTGATTCTCTGGCACCTCAATAAACAAGAGACACATTCCTTGCTCCACAGTCATGAAAGACAAACCTGTCACCACTCTAAATGAGCCCGTCTTCCAAATGCAGACATGGCATATCTGCAAATCATTTTTTCCTGTTTTTTTTTTTTTTCCTTTCAGGTTTTGAAAGTTAGATTCTAGATTAGAAGAGAGAATGGAGGGAACTTTATTACCCGGTAACTTTTTTACCTGTAAGATATCAAAGCAAATGCTTCTTTGATAAGCTTTAAAGTCTTTTATATAAGAACCATATTGCATTTTACAGGCTGTAAATGCACACAGAGATCAAACTAGGTTTTGTGTTTTGTTGTGATTTACAAACTGCTGCCTCATGTTTTGTTTCCAGTGTATGGCAGTGTTATTAATTTCTCCAGGGCTGTTTGTAGCAGAGAGCTCCCTTTAGACTCAGATTTACCATCCATGCTTTGGAAGACCAGACTGAGTGGCAGAGGCAGAGAAGGCATCAAATCTCTGTCCTGTGTGGCACTGCTGCTGGTGTACTTGCTGGTCTTTGTGCAGCTGGGCTGTACTGGGGGGTAGCAGGAGGCTGCACAGTGCAAATACAGGTGACCAGGCACTGACACCAGGTGACCAGACACTGGTTCCAGGCTCACCCAGTGGGCTCATGCTTTCCTTATGGAATAAGGAATACTGCACTGCTCTGTTTAGGTGAAAAATTGATTCATCAGGGTTGGAAATTGAATTCTTACCGGGCAAAACTGAAGCTGATGTTGAAGTCTGTGGCCCTTTGTTGGAGCTTGTTGGCCTGGCTTCCATTACATCAACTGTGTTTGGGGCAAAGCTTTATTTAAGCACTGAGTGGGAATCCCTGATAAATATCAGCTTGTTCTGAGCAGATTTGCTGGGGAGTAGCCAGTTAACTGTCAGCTGCCAATGCTGCATACCTTCTGTGCAGTTCAAGTGACACATCTGTAAAACACTGTAATGCCTTCCTTCCTGTGTAGTTCTGCCATTATTTGTTTTGCATTGTGCAATATTGCAGATTTGTATCATTACTGTATATTTTCACATTAGTTTTTTTCTTAAAAAGATTGCTTTGTCATCTATGTTTTCTGTCAGAATTTAAATTTACCTTTATTAAAGAAGTTGTATTTATGTTTTTTTTAAACCTATGTTTTTTTTAAACATCATGGTTACTTCTGCCCATTTTTTTTGGTTTTTTGAAAGTAAATGTTATTGTCATACAGTTAATTTCTAGTGGAAAGCTTTAATTAATTTTTAATGTATTTGCCAATTTTAAATTACACCATCAAGCCTCTCTAGGTTACCAATTTAGTCAGTAATTAACTGCAGTAGGCACTGGAACACTGACATTCGTAATGTCTGCATTAGCAGCATAACCTGATTTGGTGTTGATTAAAATGTTATGTATGACAGACCCTTATGAAGAGGAATCCCTGGACTTTCTTTTACTTAACTACAGAGTCATGGAATGGCTCTAAAACTCATGGAAATGTATTGATTTGTCAGCATGATAAACACTTAATCTTGGGTCAGGAAGATGCATTCTTGTTCTCTTAACTAAGATTTTCATGAACAGGTAGATTGTGTTTTGAAAGGATTTTTATGTCTAACATATTTTTACTTAACCTTCTGGAACGTGCTCTGGTCCAGTTTGAACTCAGTTATCTGGGAAAATAGCCATGATATCCTCATTTAAACATGAATTGACTTTCAACTTCCCGAGCTAGTGAATCTTTAAAGGGGAAGGACATGGTAAGGAAGCAGATCCTCAGTGCAGAATTAAAGTTGAGTGTACTGTACTTAAAAAATTCACAATCAAGAGTGCTAAGACAAGTTAAGCCCTGCTCTAAAGAGATACTGTGAGCTGTCAGGATGAGAGAAGTGCCATCGTTTGGGACAATGCCCTGTAGCCATGTTAAAGGTAATAATGTAAAAATATGGGCTTTGCTAAGGCAGCAGGAGAAATTATGTTCCATGGGCCCACTCCAGCAGCGTGGAGGGGTTTTGCCTATTTTTGAGACTTTTGCCTCTTTATCAACTGTCCCCATGTCTGAGTTGGACACATGTTTTGCTCGGGGGATCAGGTTAATTGTGTAACAACTCCAAGAACTGGAATTAAGGGTGCTTCAAAGCCTTCAAAGTAGGAGGAGGAGATTTTTTGCACTCTGGCAAAATAACTTGCCAGCCTGTAGTGAAGCAAATGTGTTGTCTTCAGGGTATTTAAAGGTAAACTTTTCCACGGTGGGAAAGCGATTAGAATCTTGCAGGAAATGCTCTCTGCTGCTCTGAGTTCCTGGGGTAGGAATTCCACCATTTAGAGCTAAACCTGTGTGGGAATTCAGCTGGGAGATGGTGTCATGTTGATTGAGTAACAGTTAGGATGCATGCAAATAGTGTTGCATTGTTCATTTGCTGGAGCTGAAGGTTAAAATTTGCTTCATGAAAGGACATATTGATCTCTCCTTACCATAAGAAAGTAGTAAATAATTTTAAATTAAGAACCTCCAAAATGTTTTTAAGTATTACAATGAATATGTAATAAGTATCTTTTGATAGCTGTAAAGTGTAAGTGACCACTAAATGGGGACTTAATTTTTTGAAACTGGAAATTAAGTTAAATGTATAACCCCTGTTTAAAGCTAAAAATGAGCAAGTAGATAAGGATGGTAGGAATTACTAGATAAGTGATAAGTTTATTAAACAAAACAACAAAATAAACCAAACAAAAGAACCCCAGAAACCTGAACTATGATGCACATTCCTTATGTACAACCCTTTTTAGATTTAAACAGAACTCTAAATATAGTGGGTGGTTTTTTTTCCCCCTCCTTTTTTATCCTAGAATGAGAGGATTTGTCTCTGGGAGACAGCATTATTTAATTTGCTATTTATTGGACTTCATTAGTAAAATACTTAAGTCCTGGATTGCAAAGAAACTGCTCCTTGGAGAAAGCTTAGAGAAGACTCCTGTTATAGGAAATTAAATCAACATTGTCCATTAATCATACTGCATGTCAACCCCCAGACCTCTCTTGATTGTTCTTGGTGAATGTGAGGAACCATTAGATGTGTGAGGTCCTTAAAGGTCTGAGTAAGTCAAAGGGGAAGAGTTTAAAAAAATGCCACCATTAGCACATGAAAGAAACTTCAGAGTGGACAGAAGAAAACATTTGCTGTACAGGGCTAGTTACATTTCTTAATTTTTTTTCCTTTTTTTATTTATTATTTTCTTCCGTTGTTAAACAACAATCCAGATGTGTGATCCAAATGTTAATTTAATTCATCCTGAAGGTTTTTTTCATTAGCTTTTTTTTTTGGGTCATGTTACTAGTTGTAGTTGTATGGGAAAGGTAAGAATAGGGGATCTTTGTAATTTCAGTGTTAGTGATAAGTAAACACACTTCTAAAGCAAAGCTAATATGCCTTCTGGTAGCTTCCCTGTCTTGAGTAACACCTTGGTTATATATTTGCCATGAAGGCATTATTGCTAACAGAAGCGTTTTTTCAATTTTGGGAAAAGATGCAAAAGTTAAAAAGTGCATGTTTGGTTTTTTTTCAGGGTTCCTGGAGTCACACTTCTGTGGCAAATGAAGGGGGGATGCAGGAAGTGGGGAAAAAACCAATCTTGTTGGAAGAAGCCCCTCTTGCTATAAAACATCTCTTCCATACCTGGGATTTGAAGGGGGTTTTTTTTGGTTGGTGTTTTGTTTTTTTTTCTGTTGTTGTTTTTGTTTTTGGTGTTGTTGTTGTTGGTTTTTGAGTGTTTTGTTTGTTTGTTTCTAATCCAGGAAAAAGGCTTAGTACAAATAAAATTTGCATAAAATGTGTATTTCAACATTTATACTCACTTTCAAAGTGTTTCTTTTACCTTTATCCTAGCAAAATATTGTACCCCTGTTCAAGCTGGTTATCATTACAGAACAAACCCACTTGTTAGTGCACGTGCTTGTAGAAACCAGGAAGGGGAAATAATTCTGATCCTCTTTGATAGATCTGTGAAAGACTTGAGTTTTCTCCCTCTGGTGGCACCCAGTTGAGCATGTTGGGGGTCTTGGTACAACTGACACTTTTGTATACTCAGACACAGGAGGAGTATACAGAATCCTGTATGCAAATACACCTTGAAATGTGGACTTTTTTTTAAAGGTAGTTGAACTGGAGATGTTTTGGGGTGGTAGGTAGGATGGTGTATGTGGGAGAAGAGAGACACAGATGGGTAGATATTGTACTACTGTGCCTTTAGTCCATTTACCAACTTTCTCCCTTGTGTATTCGAGGTGCAGGGAGGGCTGTGCTCACAGCCTGCTGCCCAGCTCAGTATCTGTGTGTCTGTATTTGCATGTTTATATAGACACTGTTGGGAGAAAAACAGGATATCTTTTTGATCCTCTTTGTCTTAGTCTAGCCCAGCATTTCTTCATCACAAGCACACCTCTCACTGTGTTAGTACTTTGTATGCATTGTTATTTCCATGATAATTTCTAATGGCCTAATTTGGTTCTTTTTTTCTCTCTTCATGTCTTGGCTGCCTTCTTACAGCTTCTTACCTACCTTTATTTAATCTCTCATAGTTTCCCATCACCCTGTGTTGCCTTGGTGACAATTACTTGCCTTAGAAATCTCTCTCTGTAGCCCTCCCTACCAGGTATTTTTGCTGGAAAACTTTCCTCAGTGGTGGCTTGGATGTATAAAGTCTGTGTGTTATCCAGGCAGTGGAGACAGGCACACATGGGCTGTGTTTGATGTCACTGTCAGATAGGCAGGGATGTTCATCCTTCTCCTTCAGAACTGACAACCAGATCTTCCTTCCAAGCCAATGAAGTACCTGAAGAAAAGCACCAAAGGACAGTCATGTTTGTAGGACAGCAGAGTGAACTGCTTGGTGTGATTCAGAGTGCAGGCATGAGAGCAG
Source organism: Chloebia gouldiae (assembly GCA_003676055.1). Lineage (NCBI taxonomy): Eukaryota > Metazoa > Chordata > Aves > Passeriformes > Passeridae > Chloebia > Chloebia gouldiae. The sequence continues at coordinate 5,251,258 of QUSF01000015.1, forward strand.
GGCACTCCAGCAGTGCCTACACCTCCCTCTTTCCCTTGAGCCTCCCTGTTGGAAGATCTGTCTCTCAGGGCTCATCTTCCCTCTTGCTGGAGCCTGGAGGAGTCTGCCAGTGGGACCTCAGAGCCTGTGCTGTCTCCTGTGCCCCTGTGCAGGGCAGCTCTGCCTGGAGCATCCACCTTAGGCAGTTATTCTTATTTCCACTTTTCTAATAACACATGTTCATCTGTCTGTGCTAAGCACACGTGCTGTGCTCTTCCAGCAGTTTGTTTCCCAGGTTTCACAGGTGACTGAATGTTCACTGTCCCATGGTACACACTGGGTACCTGGAGCACAGGAATAGAAGGGCCCTTTTCATGGACTGCTCAGATACTGATGGTTTCAGCTGAGCCTGATAATCATATCCCTGCAGTCAGTGACAGAACTGAGCTGTGAATGTCCAGCTTTCCAGTCTATTAGATAACAGCTCCCCCTTGAGGGAAATGCCTTTTGTTAATAAACTCATAGCTCTGGGATCAGTGGAGTTTATTGGGTAGGTTTGAGAGTCACAGTTTCACCAGGCTGGATAAAACAAAGCGGACTCATGGTGGCTGTGCTGAGTCCTGACCACTGCCAGGGCTCCCTCTGCTGCCTTGGGATGTTGTTCAGCTCTCAGAATTCATCCAAGTGCAACTCAGAGCACAATAAAGTAGCAAAAGGTGGCACTTTTGGAAGAAAACATCCCATATTTCTTGTGTACTCTGAATTTGTGCTGCTGCTCTCTGTGCTTTGCACTTGTGGCACTTGTGTTGGGGCACGGGGACGGGTGGGACATGGCAGAGGAAGGCAGTGGCAGCAGTGAGTGGCTGCAGGTGAGGGGAGCAGGCTGGCTTCTTTCAGCAGCAGCACAGCTAATGCTGCTTTAAAATGCTCTTCAAACTGCAGGCTCAACAGAGCATTTGTAAAACTGAATTGATGATGGGAAACCCTTTCAGTTGTACAGAGGGAGATAGCAAGCTAAGAGTTAAGTAGCTCTGTGTTTATTTTACTTAAGCAATCAATCAGTCGGACTGCTTTCCACTTCCTAAGTGTTGTATAAACTTCATATGCGGAGGGATTACATCAAGATAATTTTCTTCTCCTTTTTTCAATCAAGATACTGATATAGGTTGAATTTAAATCTTGAATGCATTAGAAAAGTTAACAAAAATAGCTTTCGTTATTAATTGTATCCTACTTGTTTGCTCTGTACCTTTCAGTTTGTTAATACAATGTTTGACAGATATTAAATGCTTGTTCTTCACAAAACTATTAAATAATACAGTAGGTAAGGCAGAAGATTTACATTATAACTTGTCTGTGGTCAAACATCTGGACAGCAGTAGCATTGCTTCCTATGAAAACTGATTTCGCATATTAAAAAGAAAAGTTAAACATTTTGAAGGAAAAATTTAAACAAGAACAAATTCCCATGTATATAATTTTGGAAAATACTTTACAGATAAAAGAAACTTTCAAAAAGAAAAGGACACAATAATTAAAATTCTGCTGCAGTTTCTGCAGAGGTATGCTTTCTTTCCTATGTTGTTCTTGTTGTCCTTTAAAGTACAATAGTTTTTACCTGTAGTAAATACTATTTATATTAAAAACATGTAATGTTGTAAAAACCATTTCCATGGGGGGAAAGATACACTTTTGTCTTTATGAAATATCACAAAGTGTAAAATAAATAGTAGAAGCTGTGTTGTCAGCCAGAAGAGCAAAAGATTTTCAAAAGTTTGAGGAAGCCTGAAATCTTTTAGGCTACTCTTCTTGTTTAGATACTTCTTTGTGTGGACATTAAGCATCTTTGTAAAAGGGTACTCAGGCCACAGTTCACTGAGTAAAGGATTTGAGCTCCTAAGAATATTAGGTCCAAATTCAGATTCCACATGTTGGCCTCTTTTACACCACCTGCAAGATTTGTCTGTGGTGCTTTCAAGAGTTGGTGTTTCAGAAACTTGGTCTTAATTAAATAGTCTTCAAATAAACCATTAACAACTATTTAACTAAAGGCAACAACATCATTAACTTGCACAGCTGCTGCCACTAATACAGACTGAATAATCCTGATAAATTATCTTAGAAGAGTGGAGTCTTGGCCTGGAAAGAGATGAACACAAAATGTCATTGAAATACTGTTTTGGGAGGAATCAATGTGGAGATGAAAAGTTACTATAATTTTGACAGATATTTGGCCTTCTAGATGGGTGTTTTCAGCATAGTGAAAGCAATCAAAAATGAGTGTAAGTATCTAGTATATCAGGCTTCATTGCCTGGTGGCAAGTTGTCACTTACTGTGTTCTTTTAATAAATGTTTCGGTGCAAATTTATATCACAAAACTCATTATGAATAGCTTCTGCCAGTGTGCCATTGGATGTAACAGTGGTGAATATTAGAGCCAAGGATGTTGTAGGGTCCTAGATATTTCTATCATCATTACAACTGGAAATTTTTTGTAGGGCATGTTTTAGAAGTTTGGAATGTGCTGTATGAAAATTAAAGGGTAAAAATAACACTGTTGTGCCAAACCATTAGGGAGGTGTTTCAGCATAATCTAAATGTAATTAAAATGAATACCCTTCCTAAATGTCAAAGATATGCAACCAGTCAGAGACACTGAAGGGAATGAGGCCTCTAAGAAGATAGGGAGAGAAAAGTAACAGACATGTTCATGTATGGGAGAGATCCTGCAATGCATTTCACAGCTGAGAAACAGAGCCCTGTGTCCTCAGGCCATCACACTTCAGGTGAAATTACGTGCTTAGCTAAGGCTAAGGCATTTGAGATGAACACTTTGCAAGTACTGTTAGCTGTCTTCTCTGCTTCCTGTTTACTAACACATGTAATTGGAAAATATTTAGCATTATATGGTGGAATTTCAATGAATAATTTATAATACAAGTAGTGTAATAGAGAAAGCTCAATGCCACCTCTTTTGTAGTTGTGGGGTTTTTTTAATGCATCTGGATTTAACTTCAGTAAATTAAGTATGAGGGTTGTAATATTAGCATTAAATGGGCCAGTTTAGCAATTTCACTATAAAATTTGTCAGCTGTCTAGGTTAGTTTGCCCCCCTTCTCCTATATTCAACCAATGAGTGCCAAATTTTGAGCTTCCTTTAGAGGCTGCTTTATCTACATCTGTATGATGATAGTTCAGTGCCCACACAACTGTGCATGGCCCCAGGCCCACGGACACCAGTGCAGGTGGGTGTCTGTCTGTCCTGCAGTGCCCCTTGGCTGCCTGGTGTCCCTGCAGTGAGAGGGAGCCCTGTGTGAGCAGAGCAGGGCCTGTGACACCTGCAATAACAGAACATCCTGCTGGAGGTTGGACCCTAATTGTAGATGCAGCTGGGTAGAGCCCATGCAGCCAAAATTTGCCTTAAGGAAAATACAGCGGTGGTTTCCCCTCGCATGTATTTTGTTTGTTTTCCTGTCATGATGAACTTGTTTGACACCTAACAAGTTGAATGTGTTTTAGTGCAGTTCCTTGTTTCCTCTGAAGAAGGAAAGAGCCAGACTGATTTTGAGTTGCCCTGCCTGAAACTTTTGCATCTTGCAGTCATGCTTGCAACAGCGCAGATCTTGAAGCTTGAGATCTGAGTCACCAGACCACAGATGTTTTTGCAATGAAACCGTGCACCTCCTCCAAAGTCACTGTGGTGCAAGTAATGATAGATAGTGTTTTCATTTTGCTGCACAAAAGGGTCAAAATGGCACAGGGAGTCCATGACAGACCAGCAGAAAATGTTGGTTCTGAAAGAAAATTTATATCATAGCTCCAGGGGAAAGTTTGGGCACTGTGAACAGATTGCCTTTGTCATTGTGTGCAAATGTGTTGTTTGTAAGGTGATGCTGGATGTCAGGCAGTCAGTGCATATGTATGATAGATCTTGGCACCTAAACAAATGTTAAACCAAATTTGGTAAAGTGCTTATTGAATTGGGTTTAGGTGTATATTCTGGAAGCATTCCTCTTAGCATGAAGGCCAGGCAAATTGTCTAAACATTCTTCCTATCTGCAACCCAGAAATGTCGGTCTCCACTGGGGAGATCATCTTTCCAGCCCCTTGCATCTTACAGAAAAGACCTTTTATTGCATGCTGCTGTTTTGTAGCAGCATTTCTGTGTGGGTTGTTTCTTTCCCCTTTTCCTGAGCCCCTGTTGTAATGTTTGATTCACCAACAGTGTCCTGTCACTTGTGCAGGGCTCAGGGCTGTATGTAAGGGAACCTGTTGTGTGGGGTGGCACATCCTGTTTGGATCACTGCATGAATTCTCAGCGGACATGTGTGTGTTAGTAACTGGGGTAATTACAGCTCTGCTGGCTCCTTGGACACTCTCTCCCTCCCCCCTCACCCTCTCTTTCTTCTTGCAGAGATGGCCTCTCTACATAATTCCATTAAAGTGATTGTGCTCGGAGGGGTGGACTGAGGGGCAGTGCTCTCATCTTTCAAAGCAGGACCAATGAGCTATGTGCTTTCCACTGGGCAGCAACAAAAGAAAAGGTCTCTTAGAAGAAAAGAAGAGCACAAAAGATCAAAATTAGGTGTTTGTCCAGGCCTCTGGTATTGCTTTCAAGTTAGCTTTTGAGGGCTCACTTTGAAAACGGTGAGCCGGGCTAGTTAACATAAGGGTGTCTGCTGGTTTAGAGAGCATTGTTAGAATAATACTGGAAGAGAGCTTGTTGCTTGTGCAATTTAACAATTCTCTGAAATGCAGGAGAAATGCAGGGACTGATGGCAGACCTTACAGGGGTGGTGGGAATATCCTACACCCGTGAGGAAATAGAGAAAACTTAAAATCCTTGAGATTTGCTTCACTTACTTAAAAAACATTAGAGAGCTTTAGATAGTTCTTATTTCTGGGGTCCCCAAAGTCTAAACTGCTGTGTGCTGGGAGCTCATCCTGCCCTGCCAGCCCTCCCCCAGCAGGTTTTGTAGGAAGCTGCTATTGCTGATGGTGGGCAGCAGGAGAGGTGATGTTTTTACTGCAAGGGGGTGTGAGGTGTTGTTTGTCCTGGGGCCCTCCGAGGGATAGCACAAAGCTACAAAAGGGATACAGACCCTTTTCAGATTTAGACAAATAAGCGAGAGCCATCCAAAGCCGTGGAAAGCCAGACTGTTTAGCTGGATCAATTCACATGTGTCATATGTTCCAGTTTCTACCAAAATAAACTTTTACAATGTTGTACAAAGAGCAAATTGCTTAGTTTCTACTTCAGTTATTTGGTTTGCAAAGGAAAACATGAGTATCACAGACAGTCTTTGTTCCATCTAAATGTTTAAAGTTACCTTTAAATTGAAAAAGAAAAAGTCATGACATATAAAATATTGGTGATTTGTAGCTACTCAAACTATTTTAATGTGATATTAAAAGGTTTTTACTTAAAATTTGATCAATTCAGTTGTGCAATTAATTGCAATTCCATCTCATTTAAAATAAAATATACACTATTATTTAAAGGCAGTAATAATGTTTAGAAATTTCATATCCAGAGCTTCAACAAATTTTTAAAAACTATAATAGAATGTGGTTGCTTAACTGTGTTTAATTGTTTAAAAGTATGTACAAATAAGGTGAAAGGACATTTTTTAGAAAAGTGAAATAAAATTCAGTACTGAAAATCTGAGAGGGAATACCTGCTTTAGAGAACAGACCTGAGTCTGTATCATCCTCCTGCCTGCCAGCTTTATGTTTCTGTTTGGCTTGATGCATCTCTCTCTGTCCTTGTCCTCTGATACATTTGAAATGTATTTGCTTATTTTCCTAATAAGTTTCTGCTGTATTTACATTACTTTGCTTCAAAAGTACATTTTTAAGGATAGTATTTCTCAGTGCTCTTCCTTTCCCACCCTTCCCCCTTAATAATTCCCCTGGACCTCTGTTGCTTGGAGCAGACTTTGGCTAGCCCCAGATTCGGTGTCAAAGGCCATGACCCGGTGTCAGAGCAGCCCATGCTGCTGGCCTCTTCTTTGAATAATTATCTGGAGTTTATTGTGTTGAAGGGATGGGCTTGGGGGCAGCACAGTCACCCTGGCAAACCAGACCAATGAGCTCTCCAGCCAGACCACTACCCAACAATGGACCTGTAGGTTACACAAAAAAATCCAGCAGCACAAAAGATTAAATTAAAAATGGACATTTGGACACGGAAGTTTTGTCCTTAGAACAACTATTTTTTCAGTCTACTGTGGGTTTAATACTTTTATCTGAAAGAAAAAAAATATCATTTTAAATTTTGTATGACATCATTTTTCAATGACATCTTTGTTTCATGCAAGCTAGAATTAAGTTGAAATATTTTCTTATCTCCTTCCCCAGTTGTTAGAATTGCTATACTGGCTGTAGCTTAAGAAGTTGCTTTTAGCCACTGAACTCAGCTTAAAACATCAATACACCAAACTTTTTTTTTTTCCCCCTCTAGGAATTTAGTGCTATACCAATTATTTTATAAACAAGAGCCCCCAGTATTTTAGTTTCTATCAATATTTTCCTTTTAAATTTCTGAGAACATGGATGTTTAAAACAGGCACGAAAGTGTGTTCCAGCAGTAAATGATAGTAAAATGTCCATTTTCTTTCATCTTCCCTATCTTTTCCTTCCTGCAAAGAGGACTTAAAATGTCTAAAATCCAGATTGTGGGGTCCTGTCTCTTCTTATCAGGACTGAATGAAAGGCTGCTGGAGGTGGACTCACTGTTCTGGAGGGATGGAAAAAAAAAAGAAGTTCTTTCATGGTCTGACCTCGGATTCTTTCTTAATTTTATCTAGCCCTGACCTGTTGGCTCTGCTCTGGCTCCTTTCAAGGCCTTCAGAGCTTCACAAACATGCAGCAGCTGAAAGAAACAATGACAGGGCTTTTAGGGGCTGCAATATTACACTCTTTTGTAACCTTGGCTAAGTAGCCTGTAAACAGATGCTTTCTCTGAAGCATTTGCCAGAAAGCTAAAATTTTGGCTATATTGATATCAGTGAACACTTTTCAACACTTTTGGTTTAGGATTCCTGATTTTGTATTCAATATAAGCTTGAGCTGAATGAGCAGTTACCCAGAATGTGCTTCATGTATACAATATATAAAAACCTGCTGTTACAGGTTTTATACTTTAATGCTGTAAATTTACCTAGGACAGAAGAATCCTATGAAAGCAAATTATCAAAATCTGAATGTGATAAACTGATTTGAAGATAGTGTTAATATATAATCAGGACATTTGTATTTCTCAGTTTTCTTTTGAGAAGGGAGGGTGGAATTATACATTGATTAGGATTTTTCATTGGTTGTGTTGTTAGTGTCATGCTGCTTTAGTCTTTAGAGAGTTTTAATAATGTAATACAGTATTGGAAATGGAATTTTTGTTCCTGTGAGTGTGGAATTGACTTCATTTTTCTTAGTAACTTTTTCTAAAAGTTTGACCTGTGCAATCTTGGTAATTTAAGAATGAGGTACCTGCATTATAAAGTGCTTCACCAGCTGCAAAGTGATTAGAAGCATGTTTCTGTTTTTAGTGGTTTAAGTGCAAATACAGGCATTTAATCTTTGATGCCTCCCGTTTTTCCAGCTGTGTCCATTGGAAGTGCATGAGGACACCACCTGGCTGCTGTGAGCTATAACTCTACCAGATGGAATGAACCTTCCCCTCCCCATGCCACTTTTATCACTTGGGAATGGCTTCAAAGCACAGAACCTCGAGCTGCTTCTGTCTACCACCGTGTATATATTTACTAGACCATTTATCTCAGGCTTTGAAAACTAGGCTCCAAATGTTGAATCTGTGTTTAACCAATAAATAGACATGATTTGGACATATCTTAAGTGTTGGAAAAGAGAATCTGAATACGAATATTTCTGACTGGCAGCTGTTTTGTAGTTGTAAGTTTTCCCCTTTCTGAAAGAGAAATGGAAGATTTATAGAAGCAAGGCTGATGGCAGGAGTAAAGAATACTGAGTAATTTCAAGCTGATGCAATAACATGTAGATGTTCCAATGAAGTGTAGAGCACCAGAACTGCTAGTAAGTCAAGTGTCAGTTCTTTGATATTTTTGCAGTTTCTCACATCCAGACAGATAAACATCTGGGATTCTCCCTCCATGCTGGGAAATGACATGAGTTGTCACCAAACCAGGCTGGAACATCTGAGTGCACTGTAGAATTTTTCTTGAAGAATCTGTATCTGCTGTGACCTTCCTGTCTGCCTTCTGACAAGCTAAATATTATCTCTAAGATTATTTATCAGGGATGGAGTAAGACAGTGAAATACACCAATAAATCATTATCAAATTCTTACTGAAATTCAGCTACTGCAATGTTTTAAGTTTTTCCAAGTTAGAGTCCGTGTTTTAAATTATAGTTCAACTTTTTTTTTTTTTTTCTGCTCATACTTGCAGTACTTTGCTCTGGTTTTACTCTGAGGTGTAGAACCCATTCATAGACTCACAAAATGAAGACAAGGCTCCCCCATGTGTCTCTCTGCTGAAAGACCTACCATGGTTGGATCTGAGGACTCACTGCAAATTTTTATGGGATGAATGACAGGATATGGGGTTCCAGAGGAATATCACCAGGGAGGAGTGACCCACCTACAAAAACTGCCATAGGAAGATGAGGCTGATCTGACATAAATTGCAAAGCAGTGACTTTTCGGACAGTATTTTGGTATTTGAAGTTAATAAAAATAAGGCATAAACAGATGACTTTTTCCTACTCTTATTTTATAGGAATATTGTTACCAGAAGCAAAGTTTGTGCCTCTGATGGAAGTGTTATTCATGTGTTCTTAATGCTGATAGGTTTTGGTTACACAAAAAAGGTGTATGCAGCAGATCCCTTGAACTGTGTGAAGCTACTCCAACTTACCACATCCACTCTGTGATGTCTTTTAAGTCAATCTCTGTGTGTTCCAGAGGCACTCTCGCAATAAAATTTATGAATTAGCTTTAGTATGTTACTATCAATATCACTGCCAACCCCCTGAGTTGTACAATGTAGATTTTTTTGTCCTTTCCACCAGCTGATTTAAGTGATAACAATAAAAATGCCTATTAAATACCTCTAGGTGCTGTGACAGTTTTAAGACAATCTGATACAAGTAGCACAAAACCCCCCCCAAATTATATTTAACAGAAACAAATTAACTTTAAAAAATGCGGCCGGTTGGTAAATAGGCTACAAAATTGTTCCTGTTCACCTTAGGACTGGGAACAAGCTTTCAACATTACACAAATGCTGGCAATTGCAAGAGAATTAATTGAAACAATTCAGTGTTACTAGTTATTTAGAGATGCAGAGATGAAATTTTGATGTGTGTTTTTTTTTTACTCAAGCTGAATTTATGTTGAGTGCGCTGTGTAAATCACTGCCCTTGCTCTGTTGCTGAAGAGCAGTGATTTTCTGTGGAGGGATGTGTTACTCTTGGGTCTGTTATGAGCAGAACTGTTTCCTCAAAGCCTCCTGTGCATGGACTGTACACACTGGATTTGGGACTGTCAGTCCCCAGGTGGCCATGCTATCCCCAGTCTTTTATCAATAATTTATGTGATTTATGTGTAAACTACTCAGGATACCTGTGCTGGTTAAAGATAAAGCTCCTGAAGTTTGTTTTCTCTCATGGATGTGTCTGGCTTTGAGTGTTTGATCTAGTTGATGAACTGCAAGATGAAAGTGTTTGTGCCAGGTGTGTGTTGGGATTGCCACTGAGGAGTAAATCATATCATATCATCAGCCTGAAAATGAAATGTAAAATCATAAAAAATATTCTAAACAGAGGATACTTCAGACAAATAAAGTATTTCCCACCACCTCATAAAACAAATAGTGAGGAAATAACTGTTGGAACTGAGGCAGGTCTTTGGCAGAGCTTTGGTTACTGTGTGTGGCACATGGTGGATCTGCATCTTGGTGGTGTTTTGATCTGGTCTTTCCTTACCTTATGTGTGTACTCTGTGAAGCAAGTTTCACATCAGTTTGTATTGCTGCTCAGTACACTGCCTTTAATTCTTTTCTAGTCTCCTTTTTAGGTGAAATTTAGTGTAGCATTTAGCCCTTCCTAGACCAGTACATAAGGTACTCCTCCCTCCTCAGTTGCTGTTTCAGTTCTAGAAACCAGCAGATGGGTTTAACCATAGATGCCCTAATGTGTGACAGCTTAAAAATTCTGACATTGCTTTTAGCTTGAAATGGTCCTGCTACCAATTAAACCATGATATCATGAAATGGAAATAACCCTGTTTTTCACATAGTATAGATGGGAGACTTTACTTTTAAAAAGGTTTTTCTCTATAAAGATAATTCTGTTTGGAACTTCTTGTGTTATACAGGAGTAAGAAGAATAGCATTCAACATTGTGCTTCTTCTAAATGTAAAGTGTTAAGGATACTTAAAGTAAGATTTTAAAAACGTGTTTTTCTCAAAGACATTTGAATTTTTTTGTGGAATTTTTTTTTGCCTTTCTTCCACATCCCATTATTCTTCCTTTTCTCCTCAATCAAGCGTTAATGAGGAATTCAGTTAAAAAAAAAAATGCGGTGAGGATAACCAGACCTCACGGGCTCCTCACTCAGCTCAGCAGGGCACTAGAGCTCAGCTATCCCTCATTTCACAGTGAAGAGGGTCAGTTCAGGGTGAGCAGGTTCGGAGGGTTTGTGAAGAGTTTGTGAAGGTGCCCTCAGGATGCGGGGTGGCCGTGCCCGTCCCGCCGCGGGGCTGGGCTCAGCCCTGGCCGGCTCGTCAGCAGCGGCCTGGGGGGGCCTCAGAGCGTCCCCATGGCCTTTGTTTTACATTCCCCCTTCTCTGGGATCCTTGGGTTGCGCCCTGCTGTGCCTTCCTGCCGCGGGCTGAGAGGCCTGGGAAGGTGTTTCTGCTTTTCTGAGATGCGTGCTGCAATATTCCTCAACAGGGCGCCCTTGATTTCTGTGTATTCAAATCACTTGGGACTTCTGAAAGATTTTTATCATTTAGCCTTTTGGTTGGGCCGAGTGTTCTTAAATTCACCTTGAATTTTTACAATTTTTAAAAAATATTGACTTTTTTTACATGTAACATCTTACTATTTTTATGAGTTTTCAATATTAGAATCCCATATTTTCTTTTATTACATGCTTAAGATTATTCTGTGTGTTTGTATTCATCTCCTTTTTTTCTGATTTGTAATTTGTTGCCTAGGAACAGCTGATGTCATCTGTTGTCAAAGTGCTATTCTAAAGTGAAAAAAACCTTCAAAGCAAATAACAATTTTACTCTAGTTTAAAAACCATTTTTTTTATTTCTTCATTTCATTATTTATATTACCTGCTAGTGATGTTAAAGTCTTCAAAAAATGGGAATGCTCTTCTCTTGCCTATTCTATCATTAAGGTCAAACACATCAAAAAAATACTTCAAATATAATAATCCAAATACAGGAGCCCTTTTGCTTTTGCACCTATATTTGGATTTTGGTAAAATGACCTTTCAAGAATACCATAAAATACATAGAGATGTTAACTCTATGTAGTTGTATCTCATTTACATCTGATAGGACAAATACAGCACAAAAAGAGTGTCTATTTCAAAATAAATATTAGAAGATTTTATAAAGGGCATTATTAGGAAATTACTCTGCCACCTTTACAGAAGCATCCAATAATTTTGTTCAGATGGTGCTGCTGGTGCAGTGACTGCAGAGGGAGCCAACGATCTGATGGGAACAACAGTCCTGTTCCTGGTCCAGCAATGTCAGGACTTTGTGCTGCTGTTTGTTTCATGAGGGGCCACATCAAATCTCAGCTAAAAGGAGAAAGGGAAGAGCTTATTTTGAGAAGGGACAATATTATGGTGTCTTATGGCAAAGAAAAAAGACATGAGCAAGATCTGCACAGTTATATAACATCTGAACCTTCCAAAAATCTTAATTAAAAGAAATGGGTTCATTTCATTAGAAGAGGAGAATATCCCAGTACCTGCATTAGCGGAGGGATGAAGTTTAGCTCATATAAATTGGTAGCAAATGCAAACCCTGCAAATCGTTGTTGTGTGCAAGGGGTTGGTTGCAAATGCAGTTGCAAGGGAGTAGCTGCAGGAAGCAGAGCATCCACCCTGGTGCCTGCACTTGGCCTTCTGTGGGTGCCCCACACCATCACCACTTAGAGAGCTCCAGGCCCCTTCCTAACTCATTTGTCTGCAGCAATTTTTCACTTGGATCAAGACTGGCATGTCATCAACAGAGCAGAGAAGCAGCAAACTGAAATGTGGCCAACCCAAAGGTGTGGGCAGGACTTGTGATCACAAAAGGGAATGAGGAGATCCTTCCAGCTTGGAATGGTTACCCTCTAGGAGTGCCAGAACGAGCTTTCAAGAAAACATATGGAGGCAGAACTTCCTAGTCAAAGCATTATTAACAATCCCTGTTTCACAATTTGTCTCCTTCGAAGCCTGGAACCAAAACATTTCCCATTTCTTTGCTGGGTGCTGTCTTGTCATTGCTTTGACTGCCCTGCTTCTCTGCAGCTTGTGTATCCAGAAACAAATGTTGATCTCTATGGGCCTCCTGCTTTTATTTTAACAAATCTTTATTAAAGGTCTGAAAACAATATGCTGAATCATACTATTAAATCTAGCTCTGTAGCTGTGAAGGTGTGGCTTTGTTACAGATAGAAATGTGGTACCTGTCCTACTCCCATTGTTTCTGTTAACAAACCCTTGCTTTAGGATATTGCAAGTGAGACTGGGAGATAACTGACTGTTTCTGAGAAAAGAATTGGGGGAGTTTGAAAAGCTGGAGAAAAAGACAGACTTCCAGGCATCCAGCCTGTCCATCAGTCCACTGCTTGTAGCAAACAAGTTTTGAAACAAACTTTCAGGAGCATCAAATTGTCTATCTGTAGAAGTCCAATTATTTTTTTTTTCTTGAGCTTAATTATTCCTTTCCTCTTTCTGCAGATCCTAGAAGAAAGTATCATGTAAGGCTGCTGGCATACAACAATATGGAAGAAGGTTATCAGGCTGACCAAACAGTCAGCACTCCAGGATGTGTCTGTAAGTGTTGTAGATGCATGAAGAATTTATTGAGAGTTGAGGTGTTTCAGGGTCCCAGCAGCTCTGTGTTTTTAACTTTTAAATTATCAATTAATTCTGTGCAAAACAGAGAACAAGAAAGACCATATCAGTGACAAATACTGCCTTAGTCATCCTGCAGCTGAGAGAGTCCTGTGTTCATGAAGCACAGCTGAGGAAAGAAGACAGCCCAAGCACACTTCCTTCCCTTGCTAAACTGCCTGCGTCATCTAACATGATGTGTCTGTATCTTATGAGATATTTATCTCTTTTTCTTGTCTCTAACTGATAGTTTTGACTTCATTTTTGAATAAACGAGTGGGATTGCAGAAATGATATGGGACATGTATTGGGTTAGGAGGGTTCGCTATTAGCTTTAACCAGATTCCTGGGGCTGAATACCTGGTAGTGCTGGGTTAGGGAAGATTTGTATCCAAACTGTGGGCTCAGAGCTCTCAATGTAACCAGCATCTGTATCCAGTGCCGTTGTTAACTCCTGCTCCTGTTTGGTTTTAACCAGCTGTCCGTGACCGCATGGTGCCGCCCCCGCCGCCTCCTCACCACCTCTATGCCAAAGCCAACACCTCCTCGTCCATCTACCTGCACTGGGGCAAGCCTGCCTTCACCTCCGCCCAGCTCATCAACTACACCGTGCGCTGCAACCCCGTGGGGCTGCAGAACGCCTCCCTGGTTCTCTACCTGCAAACGTGAGCGCACCTCCTGGGGACTCTTGGATTGCCAGTGCCACACCCTTCCCACTCACTTTCTACTCTTCCTGCTCTCTTTTGATTTTCTTTTACTAGCAACAGCTTTTATTTCCCTCAGAGGACTGTGTGTTTTGCCTTTTGGCTGCTAGGGGCTTTTTAAAATCTATTCATAGAACAGCTGCATTCTCTACTGGTGATCCTTGTGTTGGGTCATTGGGCTAGCTCTTTGATTGTTTAATGTCTTTTTAGCTGTCTAGGTGTAATTTAAGTTTAAACTCTTTTTCAACTATACAAAAGAGTACACCTATTTTATAGGTAGCTTGTCTGGGCAAAGATGGGGCCTAGTCCAGTGTCTGATTTTAAGACCAAAAATTAGAATTTTTAAGGGGTTGAGCACTTCCTTGTGGGAATGCCATGTTCTTGAGTGTGTGGCACCCTGCCAGGGGAAAGCTGAGTAGGATTGCTTGTTCTGCAGAGAAGCAATGTGTGGAGCACAGCATGGCTGAACAGGGGAGGGAGCCTGCCTTGGGCTGCTCTTCAGCCTCTGCCCAGGTGGTGTGGGAGCAGAACACTTTGCTCCATGCTGGGGGCTGTGGGGCTGCCGAGGGAATCCATGTGTGTAGCTCCCTCAACGTGAGTAAACTTCAGTTTACTCAAGCCTCTAAATAAGAAAAATGCTGTCTTAAAGGATAAATAGTTTCCATCCTTATATTCATAGTTTTCTCTTCCAAGAACACATCTGCTGTATAACTCCCAGCTTAATGATTAGGCACAGTATAATCACCATGTAAAGCTCTTAGTGTGCAATGTGGAGCATAGCAATGAGTGCTGTTTTCTGTGATAGGATGAGGCTTTTGCAAGTACTGGTTACTGCCCCTGCAGTACAGAAGATGAAAATACTAAATGAGATTTAATAAAGCAATATCTGTAGAGTAAGACCATTTAAAATTGAGATTTAATCTTGATGATGGGGTATTATCATCCAGAATTAACCCTGGCATATACGAATGATTTCCCTCTGCCCCAGAATCAAAGTAAAGTGAAATGTCTACAATTTACTTTGTGATCAAATTGTAAACTGCAGTATTTTAGTTAATAGAATCAATTCTGTAATTAATATATTACTAAATATTGCTACGCGATCAGTAAGGAGCATTCATATTCATCCCCTAAACATGAGGTATGGAGGCCATAAGTGGAAGGGATGCTGCCCATGTTGCTCTGTGTGTGAACTGGGAAGCAAATCCACGTGCCTTGTCAGCTGTGATGCTGGTTGCAGTTTGTTACTCCAGCTTGAAGCACAGTGTCCTATGGACAAGTGTGGGAAGAGCTGAGTTTGGGATACCTGCTGGTGATCCAGCCAATAATACTGTTTGTGCATCAGCTGTTCAAACAACATTTATCAAAACCTGAGCTCACATCAATTGGCAGCAGATACAACATCCTCCTGAGAGCTCCAGGGCTGGTGCAATTGCATTTCCAGGTAGGCAGCACAGATGTCCCACATGTCTGGACTTGGACTGGTTTGTCCTGTGTTGAACTGACAGTGGGAATCTACTCATGTGGCTGAGACATCTGATATAAGGATCCTCAAGTCAGCTGCTGCTGTTTAATATATTTTATTCCTTCATGTGTCCAGGTCAGAGACTCACATGTTAGTTCAAGGTCTCGAGCCAAAAACCATGTATGAATTTGCAGTTCGATTGCATGTGGACCAGCTCTCCAGTCCTTGGAGTCCTGTAGTCTACCACACTACCCTCCCTGAAGGTAAGGAACCAGAAGAGGGACCCTATGGTTCTAAAAAGAACATTTTGTAAACCAAATAGCCTGAAAAAATTCTTAGTAATTTTAGACTGTGTGTTGGAGAGGGAAATCCTTTCCTCTGAGACACAGATAGTGCTCTTCTTGGTGAGAGAGAGAAAAATGCTAGCAGGGAAATCCCTGTTTTGGAACTGTGAAATTCTTTTTCAAAATCCACCCTAAATCAGCATTGATTTTTGTATAAAATGTGATGCTTTCACTACTAGCAGCAACTGACTAGAAATAACTTGAATAAAAACCTAGAATATGTATGTATTGAAGAGGTGTGGCTGATTCATAGGCATTTATGGAAACATATTTTAAATCCCAGAAGTTTTGGAAACTGTAAGAATATTACACATCTACTGCCTTAGCTGCTGGTTTGATTTACTGTCAGCTTGGTAGGGGAAAATCCACACCTGCAGCTCCATGTTCTCACCAAAGTAATGTTTGGGAGGTATTTGTTCACTGGATAATGAAGTGGGAGATTGTCACTAACTGTTTCTTTCTGGAGATGAGGGAAACTTGCTTTTACAAGTTAATCTAAGCTATTGACTGGCTCAGAGGTAACAGGAGAGTGTCTCTGAGGAGCAGCATGTGCTTGTCTCAATGTGGTGTCTGGGATGTAGCAGTAGCCATTAGGACTGCACATCAGTTCCTTTCTGAGCAATTTAATTGCATGTTAATTGGGTTAGCCTAATAGCATTGTGTTACTGTTCTCACAGCACCATCTGGCCCTCCAGTAGGAGTGAAGGTGACTTTGATAGAGGATAATACTGCTTTGGTTTCCTGGAAGCCACCTGATGGTCCTGAAACAGTTGTCACACGGTACACTATCCTCTATGCATCCAGGAAGGCTTGGATTGCTGGGGAATGGCAAGTGTTGCACAGAGAAGGTAAAATAAAATCATGAACCTATGAACTGGACAAACACTGATGCTACTTATAAGATGCTTTGTTACTTTCAACAACCTTGGACTGCACTTCTACTATGAATTATGAAATAAATTCATATAGATGTTCATATGAAAGTTCCAAAGAGTTTAGAATTATTGCCATGGGAAGATGTATTAAAAAACAAGCTCATATTCAGAAGGTGAGGGGAGAAGGGGCTCTTTGTGTTGCTTTAGAGCTCAGTGTGTGCATACAAACGAGAATGTCTTCTAAATCCAATTGCATCCATCTTAGTTTCATTGTAACCATGATTGTGATGGTTTTCATTTTGTAAGTGCACTCTTTCAAGTCTGCAGTCTCTGAGATGTTTAAATGTGGCTGTGTGGATTTATATGTTTCTGTTGATCACTGCCAATCCAGTTAGCTCAGTTTGCTTAATGAACTTTCTCCAACTCCCAGTAAATCACTCTGCAAATTCAATTTAACTCTCTGGCTCTATTCTACTGCTGAGCCCCTGCTAATCTCACAGTACCTTGGGTATGCTGACATGAACTGCAGTCACATCTCTGTGATTAAATGTCGAGATAGTAAAAATTTTTGTAGGCACTTTTCTGAATAATACTGGGATTTGAAGAGTTGAATCAAGGACAGATTTCTACTGTAGCCAGAAAAAAAAGTAAAAGGCATTTATTGTTCTGTTGATAGTCAAAATAGACAGAGGTAGTTCAGAATGGATAATGTTCTGATAATGTCTCAAACCAGAGAGGAAACCTCTGTTACAGAGTGAAGTCAGGTGCTTGAGTAGCCTATTTAAGAGGATTGCCCTGGAAGTGTTACTGTTTCATTGTTCTGTTTTGTCACCTGGCTGGAAACTTAGCTGTCAGCAGAGAGTGAGGCTGTAAATTTTCTGTGGAGATAATTCTAAAAACTTAATGAGTAGCTCTCACAGAGGATAATTCATTTCACCATCATGGAGACTGAGCTGTTCTAGTTCAGAGCTGTTGTTCTTCGTGCTGTTCCTGAGGAGAGGGCAAAGGACCAGCAGCCCCTGTGAAAGGTGGCAGTGCCACTTTGCTGCAGCACAATGGAGTTTGTCAGGCTGGCCTCCAAGAGAATGGGCAGCTGTGAAGAGAAACAGGAAAATGACTATTAAACTAAATTTGTGAAAAATAACTACTGTGAAATATCGATCACGTCTAACTATAGGGGAAGATTGACCCTACAGGTTTTCACTATTAAAATTGTTCAATGAAACAGTAATTTCCATAAAGTTGTCCAACTAAATTGTTGGAAGAAACAGTGATATTGTTATATTAAAGGACAAATTTACTGTTATTTTTTACTCAATAAAAACCGCAGCAGATTTAAATTCACAGAGAGCTTCTATTTGAAGACTACATCTTGTCATTCTCTTGATAATACACTGTATTTGCTGCTTGCAGCAAAGTGGCTGAATTGCTTTCAGATACATTGTTCAGCTCAGTCATGCCTGTGAAACTGAACAGCATCTCTGGTAGTATTTCACCAGAGATTTCGGATGGCAGGATGGCAATAACAATAAACATTTTCATGTGGGCCCATACTGAAAGTGTTGGAGGGAATGAGCAAATGGAGAGCTGTAAATCTTGGTGTATTACTGTGTCCATCAATGTTAGAGCCACAGATTTTGCATTTTGACAGATATATTAGGGCTTGAGGCATGGTGTGGAATTCTGGCATCCTGACACATTAGGACAATCTGTTATGTCTTAGTTAAAGTATAGATGAAAAAGTCTTTGAAAGGAAATTAGTATGTAGAGATAAAATTGGGCACATACCATGATAAGTCCTGTGACAGTCCTTTCAAAGAATAATTTTGGGTAGAAGCAGGGTTTGGGTTTTTAATGCATTTATTCTGATTAGATCAGTTAAACCTATGCAATAAATAACATTGTTTTGTCTTGATGCTAAACTTGTTCTGCAGATTTGTGAAATCTTGACTCCATTCCATTGTCATACCTCCAGAGAAATCCCCTCAAATTAAAAAAAAAAAAACAACCACAAAAAACCCAAAAAACAAACAAACAAAATAAAACCCACAAAAAAACCCAAAAAACAAACAAACAAAAAACCAAACAAAAAACCTACACCAAAACAAAAACACAAACAAAAAAAACCACACCAAACCAAACAACCCCAAACCAACCCTGCCACTTATAAAATCCTAGTATGGGCTTTAGTTTATGCAGGAAATTTTCTCCTAATCCACCCCCTAATTTGACTGAATTTGTGTTAGGCCTGGCAAAACCAGAAAATATAACTGCATTTTGGTGCTGATTAATGATGTAAGTTATGTTTCAGCCAACTCCCCCTTCTTCCCTGGCTCTCTTCAAGTGGATCAGAAGTTCAGCCCTTGCACACTTGGTGTGCAGTAAATCAGTACCAAGTGCTCACTTGCTTTAGCAATGCAGCAGATTGGAAAGGAGCTGGTGGCAAGGAGCCTGTGATATTGAAATGTGACCTTTCACCCTTGCTGCTGCTAAATATTACAGCTCCTTTGATTACAGATACCTCACATTTTACTTCAAATGCTCTCAGCTAATAGTTTTTTTTTAATGGAAGAACTGAAACAGCTTTTGAAGTAGCTTCATTTTTGCCAAATGTATAATCTTTTCTGACAACAAAACAACCTTATATTTTATAGGCTCCCCTGATACTATAAATTTTGACTTCTCAAACTGATTTAAAAAGTTAAAATTTTGACTTAAGCCTGAGAAGGTTAATGGAGAATGTGAAAGCAAAAAGATAGATTTAGTGCTGTAGCTGCCACTGTTAGGGAAATAAAAGTAGCATATTTCTGTGGTAGCAAGAAACACAGGCATTTTAGAGATGAATTGGAATTTTAAGCAGTAGTTGCAGTCCCTGGGCAGGCAAAGCTCTCATTGACTTTGATAGGAGTTTTGCCTGTCTAAGGACAATGCTAGTGAATCCTATTTATGTTCTTAATCTTTTTTCTTGCCTTCAGGGACTTTAAGAAATGAGTCCCTAGCATATGAAAAAGACATTTTCTCTAATATTCTTAGTAGCACAGCTTAGATGCACAGTAATCAAGGAAGCCTACACAGGTCTAAATGGGGTTTACTTTTATTTTAAAATCATGGTATAAAGCACTCTTGCAGAGCTGTCCTGTTCATTTAACTAGACCTGAAATTTGATAAACTGAACCTGGATTCTTTTGTTAATTTTCGTTCATGGTACAGTAGGTGGAGGAGAGGCATATGTGTTCTATATGAGAGAGGTTTCATGTTTTGGTTTCTCTGCCTGAGAGCCTGGTTAAGGCTGGGTGCAGCTCCTCACAGATGTGATCACAACCTAAAGGCTGTCACACTGAAATGCAGCTCTGCTAGATTTAGGGTTGGTGTGCTGTGTGTCATAGCCAATACTTGAATCTTGGTTTTGAATTACTGGCACTTCACAGTGTCCTATGTTCAAATAGAATGGAGAGAAAGGAAACAAGGGATGAGAATGCAAGCCCTGTGTTCATTCTGTAGCTTGTATATGCAGGGTAGAACATACCAAAGTGATCACAATCCTCAAGCAAAATTTAGAGGTGCTATTGGGAAAAAAGTGTAGGTCCCAATGTCTAAATCTGAGTCTTTTCCCAAAATTTTGTCAAATTGGAACTGTTTATTGTATCTTTTCATAGGAGCAATGACCATGGCTTTGCTGGAAAACCTTGTAGCAGGAAACATCTACTTGGTTAAAATAGCAGCCTCCAATGAAGTGGGAGAAGGACCCTTCTCAAATGCAGTGGAATTTGCTGTCCTGACAAAGGAGACATCAGAATCTAACCAGAGACCTAAACGCTTGGATTCTGGAGATTCCACAGGTCAGTAGCAATGTTTTAATTGCTCTGTCACAAGTACTGGGGAGAAAAGACCCCTGTTTGTTTTAGCTGTAACCACTTTCTGGGTAAACCATTCTGTTTTATGTGAGGTACTCCTAATAGTGTTGCATTTTCTTCTTCTAATTGAAACAATTTTGGAATTTTTTTTCTCAGTTCAACTCAGAACTGGTGTAATTCTCTTGCTCAGAAATGGAATGTTTGCCTTTCAAATGAGAATACATAATTGGTTTGAATTTTACATCAGTAACTTTGCAGCCAGTCTTCTAAGGCATTTCCTTTAAGTCTTTTATCAGTGGCACTGGGTCTGCCCTCTTCCTCCCCTCTCAGGACTGCACTGACCAGACACTCCTCTGGTCTACAAGTTTTATTTTCAAAAGTATAAATATGTATGACAGAGAAGGCCTGGAGATCTCATTAGAAGGAAGCATTTGTCTCTGTGGTTGTAACTGTAACCCTATTAATTTCCTGACAGGGAGCAGGAGTTAACTCTTTTTATTTACTGAGCCTTTCTGTGTTCCTTTTTGATACAGCTTATTCTGACTATTACCATCTGGACCAGAAATCAATGACAGGCATTGTTGTTGGGGTTTGCATAGCCTTGACCTGCATCCTTATCTGCATCCTGATCTTAATTTATCGAAGTAAAGCCAGGTATGTTTTTGTTCTCAAAGACTGGCCTCTTTTTCACTGTACTCACTCTAGGACGTGCCTTCTCCTCCAAGAGTTCTCTGAAGTACTCTGTCTCTTCACCTGTTTCTACCAGTGTTGTAAACAAAGCACTTTGTTGGCTCTTCCTACTGTACCTGAGCCCTCTCTGCAATGAAAAGGAGGAAGAACCCACAGAGTGAGTCAGTGGTGGTGCTTTGACAGCTCAGTATTAGGCATGTTTCCAGCTGAACCCCGCTTTTGCTGCTGTTATCCTCTGCTCCTCCTGCTGAACCCTCCAGCCTGCCCACACCTGGCTGGCAAGGCTTTACCCCCCTGGTGCTGCTGGACAAGAGCAACTCTGACATAGAGGAGTTCCATGATGCAGATTTTAAAGCAGATCCCTGATGCAGTTTCTTTGCAGTGGTGCAAGCCACTGTCTGTGTCTGTCATCAGCTGCTAGAGGGTATAAACTGGCCCAGTGACTCTGCCCAAAACTTTGGGATCAAAACAAATATAAGTCACTTAAAATAATAAATTAAAAAACTCGCTGAAAGTGGGTTTTGGTAACAAGGGCTTTTTAGCTTACATGCAGGAAAAATACAGATTGGGAGACAGTCTCTGTGTAGTATGGTAGAAAGGTCTTAATGTCATTAGTGGTTACTTCCTCCAAGTAATATTACTAATCATGACAATTCCTATCTCCATATAAGCTTGTAGCCTACTGTGTATGATTAACTGGAAGCAGATGTTATTTTTATCACTAGCAATAACATTTAAATTCCATGTGAGTTAGGAGTATCATATAACAAAATGTAAATGCCAAGAATATACCAGGATTACTTGATTAATACTAGCTTTGAAGTTTATCCTTGATTTTTTTTTATTGTATTCCTGTGGGTCAATTTTATTCCTCCTTAACATTGTGTAGGAAAGCATCTGCTCCTAAGCCTGTGCAGCAAAGCACTGACCAGCTGTCACATACCAGCATCTCATTAGCCAGCCCTAGTGAGGTGGAGAAGAATATTGAAGGAATTGCAGAGAATGAAGAATCCTTATTGCCAATGATAGTGGGAAACAGCTTCATTGATGCTAAGGTACTGTGAGTTTTACTAACTCCCAGGTCAGAAATCTTTCTTTAGAATTCATTGTTATAATATCAGAGTCCTTATCAAAAGTGAAATATATATCCTATGAACCTCCAGGAGGCTGTTTTATTAATGGGACAAGCACAAAGCTGGCAATCGAGGATCAAATTTTCAAGACTTACCTGAAGGTTCAACTGGAGACCTGGTTGAGTACACTTGTCTTCACCTGTACTCTGCAGATTGCAGTTTGGCCCTGGTACAGCATCAGAGGATGAAGTCTCCACAGACTCGGGGCTGCTTGGTGGCCTCTGCTGGTCCCAGGAGAAAAGTGAGAGTTCGTGTCAGCACCTGGCTCAGTCAGTGCCTGTGCACAGGCTAGTCAGCTATGGCACTACGCAGGTGTTCAGGAGAGGATTCTTTTCCATATATTCACTGGTCAGACAATGTTGCACTTTATAAACTCATACTCAGTCACATTATAAATTAGGCTAGAGGCAGGATGTAGCAGTGGATGTGCAGAACCTTCAGTCCAGGAGGCCAGTGTGACACCACCACACCGGCCTTTCTTTCACATGCACACATAGTGCGTGCAGGCTTCTTCTGTTCACACTGCAAACCTGAGTGCAGCTGCTCCCTGAGGAGATGTGTGAGAGCTGAGAAGTGGAAATGGACCCAGCAGAGGCACAGACGCTGCCTAGGAATGCCTCACTCTAAGGACTAGAGCAAGAACAGTAGCTGGAATATTTTGCTGTGTGCCTGCAGTATTGCAGCCTTGGGTCTGGACAGAAAGCTTGCCAGACTTAGCAGGTCTGCTTTTGACTTGTCTTGAGCAGACGTGTGCCAGACCACGAAAATGTGATTCACTACTGAGGCTTCATTTGTCTTCATTTTCAGCATGGTACCAATAGATAGGAATAGAAAAATATTTTCAACTCTCTTAGAAATTTACTTTATTAAAACAAATGTCTGCATCTTCCTCTGTTGTAGGGAGGATCTGATCTGATTATTAACAGCTATGGGCCTGTCACAAAGACTAATGGCAAGAAAAGGTGGCTGTTTTTCCAAGATGCTAAGAAGGCGAAGACTGAGGAGGTAATTGCTTTAATGGGCACAGATACACAATCTTTACTGTGACACCGCTTTGCAAAGGAAGATACATAGTTCTCTGTTTATGGAAAAACATATTTAGTGGTCTTAGTATTAATTGGATAGTTTCAGTTGTGTAAGGTTGATGGTGTTCTATCTCACCATAGTAAAGTCTGACAGATATTGCTGTCAGGACACTGTGATGCTTTACAGTTGGCAGACACTGTAACTCTACAGTTTACTGATTGTTTACTTGCCTTTATATCTGTGAGCAGAAAGATTTCTGTGCACTTTGCATTGCATGAACTACTTCTGCAGAGAATAAATGTTTACAAATAAAAATAATATTAAAATAGAAAGAATCCTTTCCTATTCTGCCAGCTAAAATTTTTGTTGGCTGAAGAGAAACAAATAAGGGAAAGTAGATGATATACCCAAAGTACTGAGAAAATTGAGAACCTGAATAGAACTGTCTGGCTTCTGAAATTGTTGGTCTGGCCATATTTTCTATTTGGCTGAGAAAAAGAGCAGTTTGAAACTGAAGTGTTAAACCAAATTTGGAACATTACTATGCAAATTCATACCTATGGAGCATATAACCATTCTTCATTTCACTTTAACTTGTATTGTGCTCCTGTGTGTTTAAGAATTAGAAAGTCTTGATATTTATGTTGTAAAATCATATTGAAAAATATTTCTACAAGCAGCTGTGTATTTCTGATGCCTCTATATGAAAAATATTTGCTATCAGCCAAGAAGTAATGCTTAAAGAATATGCATGAGGGGATGGGAGGGAGTTCTACCAAGTGTGTTTTTAAAATAACTCTTCACATCTCTCTAGTGAAATAATTTTTTATTAGCCATGCTTACCTAGAAGGATTATTTCATCTACTGTAGAAAAGTATGAGCGAGACTTGAGATTTATTATTTTTAAACTCCTCTAGGAAGAGAAGCATTCTGGTGGAATAGGAGACAGGAAATGCAGTAAAAATTCAAATTACGGCTCAGCTTTTCTGAGGCTCTTTTCTGTGTGCTCTTGTGCAGCCCCAGAGGAGGTTCGTGTGTCTGTACCAGCCCGGCCCCGCCGCGCTGCTCCGCCAGCCCGGCTGCCCCGGCTGCCCCGGCCCGCGGTCCGACTTCCAGGCGCCCTTCGGGGCCGCGGCCGACACGGAGCTCTCGGCCAACAGCGAGGGGAGCCACGAGACCGGCGACTCCGGCAGGTTTTCCCACGAGTCCCACGATGAGGTTCAGCTCGCGGCCGCCGGGCGCTGTCCCCCGCGGGGCCTCCCCGCCGTGCCCGACTGAGCCCGGCCTCAGCCCGCGTCTGTTCGAAGGACAATGAACAGGGAGCCAAAGTTTCACTGTGGAAAGCCTGGCTAACCTAGCCGGCGAGCCATAGTTCTGTTGAATGTTGTTTTGTTTTTTTTTCCTGTATTTTTTTTTTTTTTAAAGCTCACTCGTTTTGAATGTTCGGTGGTCAAAAAAATGTGAAAGGAGTGAAGATTTCTGACTAAGGTTAAAAATATGTCACTGGAGCAAAGGGAAGGCTGTTGGCCCTTTTGCTGACTATCTACCTCAGTTTGCCGAGAGGTGAACTCTGAATGACGACTGCTTTACCTCATTTGTGTTCTAGTTGGTCTCAGCTATGGACCTGATGCTTCCTAGTAGTGTTGTTTTATTTTGGGGTTTTTTGTTTTCATTTTCCCACCTCACCCCAAGTGGTGTGTAGAGAGCGTGTGTGTGTGCGTGCATGTGTGTGTACTCAGTGATCAGGGAGTTGTATAGGTTGGTGGACAAGATTGTTTAGCTGAAGCTCTGTCTTTAAAAAGAAGGAAACCTCAGAGTATAAAACGTTATGATTTCATGTGGTTGACACAGAGTATGTTAAAAACTGGGAGAATGGAGACTTTCACATATATAGCCACATGAAATCTTTTTTACCTCTTGATTTCTTAGACCCTCAGTAAGCCTAGGACAGTGCCTTTCCTCAGAAACCTGTGCCAGCATATATGCTGTATCCCTGGGGCTCTGGGACATGCTGGATTCCCCAGAGTGTGACAAATATTGCCCCTGTATTCACAGTTAAGGCTAAAAATAATAGCAAAATAAAGAAGTACTCAGCATTTTCAAACAGCTTGGCTTCAGCAGAGAGTTATGGAATAGATGACAACACTAAGTATTCCAGTATCACAGTACTTCTTAGCAGTGGTGCCTTGCATTATATATTATGAAATTACTGATTTGCCTTATTCCTTTTTAGTATTCATAAAGTTCCTTTGGAGTACAGAAAGATGCCTTAAATGCTTCTTAGATATTTTAAGTAAACTGTAACATGAGTTTATAGCTCATTTTTACCCATCTTAGAGTGTTAGCATTGTAGTATGTCTCAGAACTATTGTTAGGATGCAAACCTGCTCCTTGCCTTCACCTAGTGTGCTATTAGCCAGGAATTTTAGCTCAGGGAGTGACTTTACCTATATGCCAATCTAAAACTCTGATTAGGCTACCATGAGAAATAAAAAAGCCAGAGCTTTAGTTGAAGAGTCTGTTGAAAGAGGTGAGTACTGCTACTGCCTCGAACCCATGCAATTCCTGTTTTATACTACCTCCTTTAAAAATTATTCTAGTGCTTTGATTTTTTTTGTTGTTGTTTTTTCCTGTACTCAGGGAACAGTTTGTTACTTTTAAGCTGCCTCACGGAAACGTGGAGCAAACTGACAGGGTATCATTTTGTGTTTTAATAGGAGAGAGCGAGAGACAGGGAGGAGGCTGGAATCATCCAATGTTATAAACTTGCCTGTATCTATATCTAGTCCTCTTCTCACTCCTCCTCTTTCCCTGTTCTACTTTTAAAAAAAAGTAAGAAAGAAAGAAAGAAAAAGAAAAAAAATTAGGCATATGTTTTTACTTTAAAAAATTGTTTAAAATATATTGTTGTGAGAAATCAACCATAGGAACTCCTGGCTCTATTTAAGTCTGTCAGAACTCCCACTGACATTACTGGGGCTGAGATGTCACCTGCAGGTATGCCAGGCTGACTCCTGATGCTCCTCAGTGTCTGTAGGTGGTCACAAGTTGTGGGTAAGCCCCACTCTCATGGTGGGATTGTGCTGAGGAATCGGGCTCTGGTTCCTGGAGTTCTTTCCCCTGGAACTGTTGCCAGTCCTGAAGCACACAGTACACACTCACCTCTCCCTAACAGTGGCAATTCAAATGCTTGAAGAATGATCTTGTACCAAAGACTTTTCTGTGGAGGAGAAGGAGGCCACATATTATCCAAAAGAAATTGAACTAGTTAAAAAGCTATAGGTTTGAAGAGCTGAATACATTTTATTTTATAAGTAGTTACTAACAGAAACCAATAGGACTTGATTGTAGTAGCCGATTGCATAGGTGAGTTGTATTCAACAATTTTAACTACCTTGTTGTTACAAGAGCCTTTAAAGAAAGTTAAAATGCCAGCAGATATCTCCAAAGAATTCCAAGTGTAATTTTTTTCTCCAGCTTGTAGTTGATGAACAGTACAGTATTAAGAAAAATATTTTTAAATGGTTTTTTTACTACTTGCTGAAGAAAAAGAAAACTTTTCACCAAAGATTTATTTTTGGTCTTGTCAGGCAGAACGTGTAGTGTACAGCTGTTTTTAGTTAGGTAGAGTGTGAATTAATCAAAACTAGAGTAAGAATGTGTAACTGTAGCATGAAGTTTCACACTTCATCTTTCAGAGTAGCCTCTTGTGTTAGTTGCATTCAGAACAAGCTGATATGCAGATGGTAACTGCTTCTCCAAAGACTTGTTTGCTGTAAGTACTGGCAATAGGGTATAATTTAATGATCCTCGTTACAGGTAAATACTGTAAATCTTAAACTCTTCCTTCCAAAGACCCATTCTGTAGTTTAACCTATGGATAATCTGAGAGAAACAGACTTCATATAAAATCTTCCAATCTTATATAGATGCTTGAAGTCCAGTAGCCAAAGAGTTGAAAATACTCAGTGTATTAGAGAGCAGTGCATTCAGAACTGGATTCATCACTTAACGTTTTATCAAGGTACTTCTTATCAGCAAATAAAGAAAACCAAAGATATTTAAGGTTACCTCAGCGTATAGGCAAGCTTAGTTAGACATTAATTATTCTGTCTTTTTCTTTATTTTTATGTTAACCAAATATAAAACACTTCTCCAGAACCCAGTCTACATTCATATGCTTCCCTTTGGCACAGTCATGATTTCTACAAAGCAAAAATCCTCTCCTCAAAATTCATGGCTTAGTACTAATATATCACAAGATTTTGTGAGAGAAAATTTGTCTTATTATGGAAAACACCAACAAGGTAAGCAAAGGAATATCCAGAAAAATTGTATAAATTGATAATGTCTCTCTTGAACTTAATAGCAGAATCAATCCTTCATAATTGTAACAGTGCAAAATTTAAGTTTAAATGCTTCATAGCCTTGAAACCAACACATGTAATTATAAATATGATCTTACAAATGTTAATTTTTTTCAAAGTTTATACCCATGGCTGTCTAAAGGAATGAGTTTTTCACTGTGTTCATTCCATTTGCCTAGAAAGAGCTGGCAGAACACAGCAGGCAGACTGGTTTCAGGTTTTCCAGGTTTTTCTTCTACGTTATGTCTGTAGAAACTGGGTCCTGGAGAAAAAAATATAATTTCTTAATTATGAATTTTGCTAAGTATGTTCTGGAAGATGAACATAAATGTGGAATTTAGTGTTACACTATGTGAATTGATTTTGTTTAAGTGTTGTAAGAACTAAGGGGCCATGGCTGGTGTAATGAGTGTATGTGCAACCCTTGTGTTTAAAAAAAAAAGCAAAAATGTTACCATTGATGTGACTTGAAAAGCATCAAAACTTAAAGAAGAAACCTCCAAACTGACTTCCGTGGTGATAGTGTTTGTAAGAAAGGATCTGCCCTTCAGTGCTACAGCAAGGCCTGGAGTCAAAACTAAATACACAATCTGCCCACAACTACACTTGCATGCTTTCTTCATGTTTAACAAGTACAAAGCACTGCCATCTTTGAGGAGTTATCCAGGACTGGGAATGTGTGTGCTGTGCAGGACAGGGCACATCACTTGGTTACTTTTTAATAGCTCTGTTATTGTTAAGAGAAACCTGAAAAATCAACATATCACTTTCAGTAATTTCCTATATTTAGCTCTCAATTTTTCGGATAACTGATGATATTTTTAACAGGAAAAAGTATCAAGAGATTGTTTTGCCTGTTTTTAATTATTCTTATAGTTCATTCCTTCTCTGGGTTTAATCCCAAGCTTTTGATATGAGCTTCATCGTGTTTGTCTTATTCAAATCAGGGTCCTCATCCTGTTTCTTTTTAAGCCTATGGGAGAATTAATTTGTATTTCAGTTTGCATAGTCTGGACAAACAAAATAAGCTTTTGTTTGTTTTTTAAATTTTCACACTGCTATTATTTTAAAAGGACAGAAGTCTTAGAACTCTCCATGAATCCAGTATTAGCCTGTAGTAAACACTGAGTATTTCAAGTCAGTTTACCTCTTTTTCATTGCAAATCAAGTCAACTTGAATGACTTCTCATTTGCTGCAGCCTGGGTGTACACAAGCATAGCAATTGCTGGCTCTCAGTAAAATGTTACTATGAGCAAACTATGAACTTTTGTTCATTTTACGAATTTTTGCTCATTTACTGAAGTTCATGCAGGGAAAATTCCATCTCCTAACATGGGGAACATTGGTAGGTTTTGCAGGGCACTCCATGTTTAGCCCAAAATCCCATTCATGGCAACCAGAGAGAGCTGCACAAGTGCAATGCTGGTGGTATTTCACAGAAATCAATTAATTGACATTATTCTCATAAAATTGAAAGCAGAATTACACTTAGTAATTGCTGAAGTGGTAGTTCTTAGCTTGAGCAATTGCTACATGCTTGTAGTTGCTGCAGCTGCAGCTCTGCCAATGGCAGGCAGCCTCTAAAGCAGAGGGATTCCTCTCTGCAGGAAATACTGAGCACCTTTCTACAATACCACTATAGCATTTTGGAGCATGTGTTTCAAAAACTACAGTTCTTCAATACAAGTCCAAACCCAAATCACTTTCTGTTAACAGAGAAAAGAACACAAATTCAGTTTGGCTCAAATGAGTATATTTGGCTCAAATAAGTTTATTTCTTTGAAATTCCTCTAGATTTATGCTGAGCCCGCTCCTGACTGACTCAAAAGGGAAATAAAAGCATGCTTAAGGCTTTGCTGTGTTGGACCCTCTGGTTCCATAGGGCTCCTTCAAAAACAGAAGTTTTCAGCTTTTCGTGGTTGCATATGCTCACATTACATCTGTCTGGTGTGTTTTCAGTGAAGACTAACTGTATATGAAAAACTGATTTATACAAATGTTACTTTTTGATTGTTTAGGGTGTTTTTTTTTGTTTTTTTTTTTTTTTTTAAGTTGTGAATGACTTGCCAGTGTAGGAGCCAGGTGTGTATCTGACATTGTGGTGGTCTGGATCCTTTCACTCTGTGTGCCATTTTCTTCTAAGGGCAGCAATGGCTGACTGGCTAATGGAGGATGGAGCTGAATTGTATTAATTTTATATTTGTCTCAGGGGATCAGCTCCATGAATTCCATTGCATGAGGGAAGCTAATGTTTGCCCTGATTTGAATGTAACTTTTTAATGTCTTTTAAAAACTATTTTGTTTAATAATGTGGATTTGTTTTTCTTTTTCTAGCATTCTAGTAAATGTTACCTAGTGTGTTGGTTCATTTTCCCCCTCCAGGGTTGTTTATATACTACCCCAAGGTCATGCCAAAAATAATAGAAGTTTAAATGCCAAATGTTTATGAAACTGCTGTCTAAATACTGATTGATTGCACAGTTGAAATAAAAGTTTTCCTTAGTAAAAGAGTTACTTGATATTTTATTTTCAGTGTCTCTTGAGGAGTGGCTCAAAACAAGGAAGATAAAAACTGCAGCAATTCATTTCAGGCTGAGCAGATAGGGATATTGTTGGCACTTGAAGTCATAAAAAGAGGTAGACAGTAAACTGAACTTATCATTGAATTTCATAGAACTTTCCCAACCATGTATTCATTTATCCCTTATGTATCTGGAATTATTTCCCACCTACATCTCTGTGTCCCACTGCTGAACACCTATGCAAGATCTCTGTTCTGCTTTATTTTCATGGTGTATGAAACACATGGTTCTCAGTGCAGTTGCTCTCAAAAGGCTCCAAAGCTGCTGACAAAGCTGCACTGCTGAGTTTCCCCAGCACATTTACACCTACTTCTAAGCTTTTCTTTGCAATAGTAACTCCTTGGAAGAGGGAGCTTTACTGTTTAGTTATTGCTACTGAGAACAAGGATCCTGGACTGTAAAATGAACCTGTACTAACCAGCAGTAACATAGCTGGAAAAAGCATCTGGTGCCTGTTCTCACCTAGAGAAAGAGCTACATCTCTGGTGGTTTGCACTGGTAGAAGCAGCCCTGGTTTGGGATCTGGTGCTGTGCTACCTGCCTGCAGTCTGCCACCAACCTGAATGTTGAGCTACAGACAGGTGAGTGCTGTGGGCCACTTACACTGTTTGGCCACATTCATTGAGGTGACAGCATTGCTATTGCTTTGTTTAGTTATCAGTGACAGCAATCTAGAGTCTTAGCTTATCTGTTTTTCGGATAAGAAGATCAATATCTTGGAACATGAAGGCCAGCTGGGCTAAGAATCTCCTTTGCACCCGAAGCCAGACTTCACATCTTGTTATATATGAAAAAAGACCTCTGCTTTCCTTCCATTTATTAAAGTTACTTCTCTGAATATATACAAGTAAATCCAGTTGGCTTTTCTGTTTGGGGATGCATAAACATTTGTTACCTGTAGGATTAAACTGTGCCTTCTGATACATGTTGGTACTGTGCAGCCCAGCCTGTTTTCCCTTCCTGTCTCTGCAGTCATGGCTCAGCATTGATTGCTGGAGAGTAAAGCATATCCTCTATCAGTAAGAGAGAAGCTGCAGGTGCTAATGTTGCTGCTGTCCATTCTGCAGGGTTCTACTCCTTCTATAACTGATGTATTAAGCCTTTGTTTCACCTTTTCTTCCCCACACAACAAAGATGGGATTTGAACCCCTCTCTCTTCACATACTTGCTTATTAGAGCCCCAGGTAAACACATTCAGATTTGACAAGGAGAGATCAAACTGTTTCTACCTGAAAGAGGAGTGTAAGCTTTATTTAGATCCCATAATTTAAATCCTATTTACACAGGAAAGCACCTTTAAGACATAGAGAAAATAGAAATAATTCAGGATTTAGCTGTGCTCGGTGACAGAGATGCTGGTCACGGATATCCCTGGTCCATAGGATCACCCTTGGCTGCCAACAGAGGCCTGAGCTCTGAGCTCCTGCCTGTCCTGGTGGCTCTGGGTCCCCTGCAAGAACCAGCTGAGGTGGTTTTGGAGTGCTGCCAAGTGGCCCAAGTTCCTCTGGAGAGATGACTCAAGTGTCACTGGAAGTTGACCAAAATTCCAGGTGAGTTCAGGGGACGCTGGATACTGTAATTATCCAGTTTTGAAGGGTGAAAGTAAATTTTTTATGGGCAATGGAAGATAATGTTTCCTATTATACTCTGTGGGACGTTTTAAATCACTGCCTAAAACACTGGATTCTACTTTAGCTGGAAATAAAATGGGGACTCCCCAGAGCTCATGTTAATAGAATGGTTTTGAATTTCCTTTTATCTGCATAGCAATACACTGGGAAAAAAAGATTTTTCATGAGTAAAGCAGCAAATTTCTGGCTAGGCTGCCAGGCTATTGCACCACATGAAAGCAGGAAAAGTGTTGCATACACTGCAGCTCACTACAGCCTTTTAACAATTTTCAGTTTGGTGTGCTGGTCTAGGAAATTAACCCCCCTGGTTTGCTGAAAACTATCAGCAGGGGATGAGTGACAGACCTCAATATATGCTGCCTCCTTACTTTTTGCAGTTTACAGACACAATAGCATAAAAGAATCCCACTGAACTACTTGCTCATAGCCTTCCTTATGATAGGTTATACAACTGAAGTTGGAAGTAAGATAGTTTACAGCACAGACTGTAAAATAATAAAAAAAATCCCATTAAAATTATTCATGTTAGCAACCATCCTGCTTTGGAATAGGTCCTGAATATTTAAAAGTCAGTAACAGCTTGCTCAGTCTCTACCAAATAAAACAATCTGGCTTTGCTTTACACAAAACCCACAGTCAAGGCAGAATGAATCCCTTGAGATCGAGATTTCCAGCTTCAAAGGATAAGTAAACCCCAGGCTTGAGTTTCTAAGTATTTCAATTAAAATTCTTCTGATAAATCAAAAGAAAGACAAGCTCGAGTTCATAATAGGAAGAATTCTGGCTTTTAAAATACTTTACAGAAAAATGGCTATATTAAGAAGGAAAGCACTCTCGTTTTTTTTTTATAAACTGCTTCTCCACCTCTGTGGTGCAGGCAGCATAGGATAAAATCAGTGGAGAAGGTCAGCATGTCAGAAGCCATTGTAGCACCACTGGCAGTCTCAGCCAGGAGCTCACCTGTGCTGGGAAAGGCTCAGAGGTCTCCTCCATGCTGGGCTGTTGAGCACTGGCCAGGGGTGGGACCCTGGCACCCAGCAGTGCTGGCTGCTGCCACAGCCTGCGGTTCAGAGGTCTCAGCCCAAGGGAGGAGGTTGCCATTTGTAGTGGGGATGACTGGAAACAGCCAGAAACAGGAGCACTCTGCAACTTGGTTTAGCATTCAACAAGGTTTTAGGAGTTTATAATTATGTTTCTTTTCTGTAGCTCAACAGGGCCAAAACGTAGAGCCCAGCCCTGCAGTTGCAGATAAGAAAATGACAGGATCCCCAGAGGAACAGCTGTATAGCATCCTAAAACCTCTGCCTCTAAATTTCCCATTTGGAATTGTCCCCACTAAACATAATACATGCCAAGTAATTTAATCCAGTTTGGTGTTTGCAGACAGATAGTGCATATCTTTCAAATAATTCTACATTCTTTTCTTGAAATCCTGGATTTCATGTGAATTTTAGCCTGGGGATTAGGGAGGCTCCTCTCAGATGTAATGGGTGAGTGCAGCATCTATGTAACTAGGTCATGGTGTACTTAGGCATATTTAGTTATCTGTTCTTGTGTTCTTCCCTACTTTAGTGGCACAATAAACAAAAGAGGGAATGAAGTTGGATTTGTTATCTCCTCTCCAAGGATGGCAGAAGACATTTCATAGTGGAGTTTTTTTGCTACATTTTCTAACAATGTTTGTGATTTTTCTTTTTCATTTTGCATTTTGTAAGCAATGAAGTGCAGGAATTAAATGCTTCCCTTCTTTTCATCAGACCACGATAAACAGGAAAATGCAAAGGATTCAAGATGATGATCCAGAAAGAGCAAGAAATTGCATTTCTTTCCTTTCCCCACAGAGTGTCCCCATTTCACTGTTCGTTGCTCAACAGGCGACCACCTCTGAGTAGGCAGAAGTCCATTTTGCAGAGAAGCCTACAAAGGTTACTTAAGCATGTATTTGTCCCTTTCTAAAAGGTACTGTATTGCAGTCAACAAGGCAAACTGAAAACGACTTTTACTTATCACAGAGGTTCTGTCTTGGTGACTTGAAAATCAAATGAGGTTTTTTAATGCATACACACACACACACACACACTGGATTGCTTGTCAAAACTTTTGTTGTTTGGTGTATATATAGCTGTTAATACAATAATTAAACTTAAGTTCCTAGATAATTAATACCATCTTTAAATTTTAATTCTTTAGATGCTAATTATTTTTTATATCTTGGATATAAAATTTTATAGATTAAAACTAATGGAAAATTGTAGGTTTTAACTTTATAAGTCATGCGTTGTTGGCAAGAGTACCTGAGTACATGAAAGCTGCTGCTTTTTCTGATATATTTGAGCATATACATGTTTTAGATGTAAACTGAAAAAATAAATGTGCCCTTAAAAAAGAAAATCAATTAGTCTCACTAGGTTTCATAACCAAGAGCTTGCTTTGAACTTCAAAAATTTTGTTCCAGTATAGGTATGACACTAGAGTGGCCTTTGCACAGCTGAGACTTTTTTTGATCAGTTCACTAATAACTTGTCTTGCAAAGCTTAGAAAAATGTGTTTCATCAGCCAGTGATTTGCAATGTGACTAGACAAAGGCATGATCATTCTCAGACTTGTGTCATATGGAAGAAAACTAATGTAATGGGTTACAGATAAAAATGTACATTCTTCCATGGATCAATTCATAAGCCAATATATTTTGCACTTTTTTTCTACAAACAGTTTTATATTCATTTCAGACTGAAGTTAAAACATGAATAAACTATTAATTAGATTCTGTTTTGTATTTTGTACTTTATATTATGTGGCTAAGTGGATAGTGCAGAAGTTTAGACAGTCCTAATTTTTGCTGATTAAAAGCAGAAACGAAACAGACGTGTGCTGGTGAGGCCTGGTTTGCATCACCAGAACAGATGTAGCATTCACCAGCAGGCAGAGCAGTTTGCACTGAAATGGCTTCAATGACTCATGCTCGAGCTGTTGCAGATACAGCTACAACCCAGTCAGGTCGGCAGAGATGCTCTGCATCCAACAGACCCAGAAGGAACCTGCTTAACACATTTTCCCAGAGTAGTATCAGCTGCCTAACCAGCCAGGCTAAAAAAAGCATAAAAAGCAAATCTCAGTGTAACTTATAAACATGCACGTGTTCAGTTCCACTACCAACAAAGGGAGGTGTGGAGGAGGAGAACAAATGAGTCTGGAGCAGCAGCGTAACTCCAGCAAAACAACAAACCCAGATTTTTAGTATTGTCTTGGGCCTGACAGAAGCTCCCTCCAGCCTTGATAAACAGTCCTGTTTATCACAGTGGTGCTGTGAAAGATGTACGAGGTTGCAGAATTAGCACTTAAATTTGTTTAACATGAAAAGAGGCCTTTTAAAAAATGAATTCTTGTCTTTTCCCCCTCATAGCAAGTGGGGGAATCAAATCTACTAATTCTGGAATTAGATCTGGAATTACAAGCTAAGACTATTGCAATCCAAATTTCTTTAAACCTGTCCCTTCAGAAAGAAATTATTTCAGAATGACAGCATCATTACAGTTCAAAAGGACTTTGGAGGTCTTGACTTTGAGTCCAGGCTCTTGCATAAAGCAAGTCTAATGTTGGCTGAACTTGGACTAGGCAATTCTGAGGTTTGCCCTGTTGGAAGCTTATTTCAAATTATTAGTTTAATTTTTCTGTCACAGTCTTCTGTGAAGACCTTTGTCTCTCTTTTCTTGGTAACTTCCACTTTGGAAGGCTGCTAACTAGCTACCCCTAAGTCTTCTTAATTAATGCCAGCTTTTGAAAGGAAGAAATGTTGGAGTAATTTTAAGGACAACCAATGAGCAGTGAGGCTTATCAGGTGGTGAATTGTGTGTCATAATGAGAATTTCTGTAGATTTTTGGGAAATATTTGGGATGCTGGTGTTGCAGGCACTTGAGTCAGTGAAGTAGTTCCTTTCAGACACCACATCAGCTATTTCCATTGAGAGTTTAGAAGTGAGTCCAACAGGATTCCCACAGACTGCTCACAAAAGACCTGAGCCAGTTAAAAGCTGAATTAGGATGAACAGCAAAACAGACATAATTTTTTGCAAGTAGAGCACTGGGTTAAAACTGAATTCCCAGCTCACATTTCTGATGCAGACAATGTCCCCGTAGGAATCTTCGTAGTCTCAGTGACATCAATCTGCACATCCATAATTACAGTCTACATGCCATTACACGGCAGCCGTGCACAAAGCTCGTGCAGCCCTGGGAGAATCAGCTGGGCCTGCAGCAAGCTCTGTCACAGAAAATGCAAATCTCTTCACAGATAAGGCTCATCTCCCTCCAAATATAGACAAGCTCACACGCACCTTGCTAATAACGGGCTCTACTTCTCTTCAGTAAGATTACACAGAATCAAGCAGCACATCCCATGAGAATACTGGCGGTGTGCTGTACTTCGAGGTATGCGCATCTGGGATCGCTGCGAAGTAAGAGACTGTGAACAAATAAAAATGATGTCTGGGGAAGGACAGAAATCAACATGAATTACTTTCTCCACTTTTGCATTTTGCATGTCTAACAAAGTAATAACCCTATCAATATCTTAACTTTTACATGAATGTAACCTTTTCCCCTCAGAAAAAGCGTTCCAAATGCTGGAGAAGTATCAACTATCCATCTAACAAGAAGGTACATAAAGAAATAGCACTGACAAATCTTTCAAAGTCAGGCATGTGAGCAAACCCTACACTGTACAGCTGGACATTTTTTTATCCTTATAGGGAGAATAAATCTTTATTCAAATGGTACTTTTAATGCAGTTGATTAACAATTTTGATCTAGATCAAGAACTGCATATCTAACACCTCTAGGGAAACTGAGGCAGAACGTGTTTGCACAAAATTACACCGACACCGGCAGCGATTTATCTGTCCCGTATGTTTTTAAGGGTTCGGCAGGGTTTACCGATGCCGTGAGGGCACCGGCTGGGCCCAGTGGTTTGTGCGGTACCCCCGGGCCAGGGACCCGTTCGGCGGGTGATACCTGGAGTGGGGAGCCTCTCCCTGCGGAAGGTGCCCCCGCCTGCCCGGGGGTCGCCGGAGCGCGGTGCCCCAACGCTTCAGACACCCGCCCGCGCGGGCTGGGAGAACGGGAGCCGCAGCCCGGAGCGGGAGGCAGGCGTGAGGCACGTGCCGCACCGGAGCCGCGCCGTGGAACCATTGACGGTCCCGGCCAGCGACTCCCCCGGCACGGCGGCCGAGGCGGCTCCTGCCCCGCTCCTGCCAAGCCCCCGCGCTCACGGGCACCGC
>QUSF01000015.1:5288693-5313762 GCA_003676055.1 Chloebia gouldiae
GGAGTCCTCCCGCGCCCAAACTTTGCAAAGTCTCCTAGCTCCGCTGCTGGGGCGGCGGCGGCTAGGGCAGCAGCGGGCGGGGGCGGCGGCGGAGGAGGCGGGGGCGGAGGGGGCGGGGTGCGGGCCGGCGGCGGCGGCGGCAGCAGCATCAAAGAGCCCCGATTCTTGCCGCCCTGGGAGCCATGCGCTGCTGTCTGTAATGTCAGCGGAACAGGAGAAGGACCCCATCGCGCTGAAGAGATCCCGAGGTACGGCAAGGGCTGGGCCGGGCCCGGGGGCGGCCGCCGCCGGGGCCTGGCTCCCGTGCGGAGCGCTGGCGGAGCCGCGGGATGCGCGCACCGCCCGCGCCGCCGCTGCCCGCCGGGCTCCCCTCGCCGCGCAGCGCGGGCCGGGCCGCCCCCGCCGCGGTTCCTCCCTGCGGCTGCGGCGGGGCCGGCGCTGCGGGGGCCGCTCGAAGTTTGATCGGTGGGGCCCGGCCGGGCCCCGCGGGCTCCCGCAGCCTGCGGGCCTTGGAAAGCAGCCCCGGGGCTCGCTGTGCGCTCAGGTGTGCCCCGCGGGGGAGGGCGGCGTGCGGTCCTGTCTCTTGTGTGTCTGGGGATGTGCGGCGCATTAGTATGCAGCGAGCATACTGCTGGTGCAAGGGAATACGGCGGCAGTGCCACATGTCCGAGTTCGTGCTGATGCAGAGCCCATAAATTACACTTGAATGTTCGCTCTTCTGCCCCCAGTCCTGTCTCCTTGTGCTTGAGTCTAGTTGGAGTTTTGTCTTTCCCTTTTCGGGAAATGAAAAAAGAAAAAGATCGAAATATTATTCTTTACTAATAGCACTGGTGTATGGCTCTGGTGAGGTTTGAGGTATGCATTTCTTTCAAAGGAGTAGGGAGAAGGGCAGAAATGCAGGGTCTCCTCTGACTTCGGCAGTGCAGCTGACTTTAATGGCAGTGGCACATCAGCCTGCGTAGTGATTGTTGTGTCCTTATAGTCCTTAGACACAGCAATGCCTCTCTGAATGAAATAATCAAAGACAGCAGGATGGGTGACTGAGTTGGGTGAAAATCATGGCAAAATTATAAAACTTGCAATTTAGTGCTTCTCGTTTTCTTGCCTCCTGTTTTGCCCCTGGAATTCTATTGTTCTTGATGTTTTAAGCTTTTTTTTTCTGGTTGGATAAGTGGGAAAAGGTGTGGATTCCACGGTGCACGTTGTCATTGACTTACAGTTTGCTTTTCTAAAACTGCTATAGTAACAGCTGGATTGCAAGCTTGAAAATGAGAGAATGAAGACACACAGCAGTGTTACAAAGGAGACTGGGATTCATTAGCCTCCTCCACTCTCAAGCCCTGATTCTGCAAATATTTAAGCATATATAGTGTCACATGCCAGAGTTACCCACCAAGTTCCACCTGATTACAGCTTAATATCAAAACTGTTTACAGTCTTAGGGCCACAGAATAGGCTCACCAAATTTGGTTGAAATTAGACTATTTTTAGTTTTCTGTCTATAATGAGAAGTTTATTCAGCAATTTCATTTTCTTGGGAAAATGTTCTTACAAGATAAAGTATTGTTTAAAAAGACTCCGGCATCCATACTCTAAAAGCCTAGACTGAGATTTGTCACTGAATATGAAAATATTCCATAGTGTATTTGCAGTATGTTAAGTATAGCATAAATTACATGCAAAGTCAAAATCCCTTAATGTGTAAACAAAACTACAACTTGCAATTCTCCTAACTAATACTGAAAATGTCCATCTTAGGTATATGTGTGAATTAAAAGAGAATATGAAGCTTATCTCTTCTCCTTTGCCCAACTGTGAATGGCTGAAATTAATTTTATCTGTAGTTTAATATGGGAAGAGTTAACAGATATGTATTTATATCTTCAGATCCATAAGGTAGGTAGTGTCCCAGTCAAAAGGATTGTAATTTTGCCCAAAGAATTAGTCTCAGATGATGAATAATTTTTCATTAGTGCAGTGTTCCAAAATGCTTGGTACTCCTTTAATGAAAGTCTGTGTGGTAGGTACCAAAAGTGACTTTGTGGAAAGTTTATTTTGGCTTCATGAAAATAAGCCTTATTCACTCTATTTTGGAGGTATGCTAGGACTAACATTCTGTTTCCTTTCATGTATAAATTAAATCATTATAGAACCCAAAGGGAAAATATAAATTCTTAGGGCTGAATTAAATAATTGGCCTCACACAGTGAGAACTGAAAATACAAAAGCTTTGTGCCTTTTCAGACACAGGACTCTGTTCTATAAACCGCGGCATGTGAATACCCTTGCTGATGAAAGTAATTCAGGTAGAAATTGATGGACCTTGTCACTGGAATTCTAATGTTCATATGCTTATGCTTTTGAAGAATGATGTCCCAGAGAGGGAATTTATATGTAGTTTTATAAAGTTTTCACTTCAGCTACTGTAAACCAGCACTTGTGTATGACCCTATGTATTCTACTTGATCACAAATTTACTGATGTCTGTGCTGCTAGTTGTTAAATCTATTAAAAGAAATCTGGATATTTGCAATATTTTGCTATCAGTGGTTAACGTCAATTATTTTTTAAGCATACAGGGACATGAACAGGAGTGTAATTTATGCAGTTGTGAGGATTAGTGTTCACTAAATTTAATATAAACTTACACTAAATTTAATATAAACTTATAGGAACACTGGAGAAGAAGCCAATAGAAAGTACAGGAACAGTTTTGAGAAAATAGATTATAAAGAAGATGATTTATAGAGTTGAAATTTGCCATATTTTTTTATGTAAAACTTCATGCTGTAATCGTGTAGTATCTACAGGTAAGGTAGTGGCAATGCTTCATAGCACACTGTGTATATGCAGGATTTTATATTCTAAATCAAGGCAAAAGGGTCTCTTTTTGAAGAATAACCTCTAGTTTCTCTGATGGTATCTTAGACCACAATATGCTATGTGCAGGAGTTTATTTTGAGAACTTGATTGTGACATCATGCCCTTGGCTTTGAAATTCAGACTTAAAATTTGATAGGGTTGATCTGGGATATCCACATATCTTTATGTGCAATGAAAAATACAATCAGTTTTAACAGTGGCAGCTAGAGCCAAAAGGAACTTATTAAAGTAGAGGCAGAACTGAATTCTTACTTGATGCAGGACTGGTAAATTCCCCAAAACCTTAAACCAAAAAAAAAAAAAAGGAGGCATGGAGGAAGTGCTAGGAGTGAAAATGTGTCAGGCCTCCTTGGATCAGGAGAATTTCAAATAACTTGGATATTTTGGTCTGTGTACAAGCAATTTGGTCTGCTGCTTCCCTGTGAGAAGAGATTTTGTGTTAGGTTGCTGAATATTCCTAAAGCTGGTTTACCTGTCTGCTGGGAACACTTGTCTAACAGAGCAGTGTAAAGTCATACATTGTGCTGCTTTGCACAAGACTGTTGATAATTCACAGTTATCTCCAGGTTGTCTTTGGTAATGAAGACCTGTGTGTTCAGCTGGGTGCTTGCATCTTGATAAAGTAGGACTTGTATTCTGAATATCAATTTTAAACAAACACCAGTAAAATGTTTAGGTTGGATTGCCTGTTTACTGTTCTGTGCTCTTACTATATATTTATATAAAAGAGCAGATAAGCTATTATCCTAATGGGCCTGGGAAAAAAAGAATTAATATAGTTTCTTAATATAATTATGTTAGTACTTTGTGTTGCTCTGGTATCACCTGAAAACGCTTCTCATACTTCAGCTCAGGGTTTTCTTTACATTCCCATATTGTGGCAATTTCACTTGAGCCTTTGAAGGCAGACTGACTGGGATAATAATGAATTTGCTAGATTTATTTTTCATGTATGGTCTAACTAGGATTTTAAAAATGAAAGCCACAATTTATACAAATTTGAGAGCTTGTCTCACTGCTGTGAAAGGTGGAGAATCCTAGGGAAAGTACAGATATCTCTTTGTATTGCTCTGGGTGAAGTCTGATTGAGCAACCAGTGAAATTAACATTCCTTACTTTTTCTTTTTGTGCCAGGATAGCCTTGCTCTGTTATTATGTAAGGTTTCTGCAGAGCTGGGCTGTTTCACTTATTATTGGCAGGTGTCTTTTTGTTTGATCAAGTCTTGCATTTAGTGAACTTTAGATTTGATGCACTGGAGATTGGTCTAAACAACATGGCAAGTTTTCAGTGGTTTTTGTTCATGGATCTACTACTGTTTGCTTTTCCTTCATGGTGGATTGTAACAATCTGTTGTATATTGCTACACTGATGCTGTGTCTATGTGAGTTAAAAGGTGAGTCTTAGACATGGCTTTTTGCTGTTCTTCTGAAAGTTTTATGATTCATGCAAACAAGGAATACTTTTAACTGATGATGTGGAGATGTTAAGAAACAAGGGACAG
The DNA here is from genome assembly GCA_003676055.1 of Chloebia gouldiae. Classification (NCBI taxonomy): domain Eukaryota; kingdom Metazoa; phylum Chordata; class Aves; order Passeriformes; family Passeridae; genus Chloebia; species Chloebia gouldiae. Next base: position 5,293,079 of record QUSF01000015.1, read on the forward strand.
ATAAAAATAAAATAAATAGAAATGTCTATTTCAATAAGAATGAACATGAATGGGACATAAAAGTGGTAGCAGACAGAGAGGAGGGATGTTAGCTTTGCTCCAGATGTGTGCTCCTTGAGCACTTGGAACATAAGGCACCAGAGTCAGTGCAAATTCAGTATTTGTTACAGATATCTGAAGCTATGGTAGTTAAAGGCAAACTTAAAATACAGTCTGCAATAAAATGAATGTACTATTGCACTGATTGATATCTTGTAGGTGGTGACAGTGGATTGGATGGGTTAGGAGGACCAGGAGTTCAGCTTGGAAGCCCTGATAAGAAAAAGCGCAAAGCAAATACACAGGTATATTTCCTTTGCTTCTTTTGAATTCTTAATAAACAGTGCACTCAAATGTTGTTTGCTGGTATGACTATCTCTCATTGTTCAGTATATCAGTTTGTTGTCACAAATAGCAGCTACATACCAAGTATTTCAGTTTTACTTTGAAGTTGAAATCTTCCTGAGTACTAGTATTTACGCAGAAGTTATTTTAATCCCTGTAAGTTGCTAAAGACATATAAAGAGAGGAGCACAGTGAAACTGCAATAACATGGATTTTTACCTTAGGGATTTGATTCTGAGGCAGACTTTTTTAAATGACTTTGTAGCCATTGGTAGAAATCTGTACAGCATGAGTAGTTGCCATGAGACGACTTCTTGCCTTACTTTCATTTCAGTATGTGTAGGTTTGTAGGCTAATGAATCAGTACAGTTTGTTATGGCTTTGACCAAGCTTTTGGCATACCCTCCAAGTGATTCTCAGGCAAAAGCTAAGTCAGCTAGAGCTCCTATCCAGTATATCCTTGCAATGTGACATTTCTGTGCAGTTGTTCTTTCCAGAAAAGAAAGCCTCATTACAAAATATCTTAAGCAATTGGGTATAGCACCTGAGTTTTCCTTTGTGTATTCTTTGAGTGAGAGTATCTGTTAATTTGGTACTGCCCAGTGGGAATACCTTTATTTATGTAGGTAAAACAATCACTTAGGCCCATGTAGAGTCCATTGAGATGTAGATCTGTTTTCTTCTTTTTTTTTTTTTTTTTTTTTTTAAAGTAGTCATGCTGAAACTTGCTCTGAGAAATATTCAGTTACTTTACAAGGCTTCACACCTCTTTCTTGGTGCAGTTTTCTTGTGTTCTGGAATGGTAATAACTCTAGAGGACATGCAGACTAGCTTGTGTTCCTTCAGATCAGGTTAAAATTTGCGTTGCAGCAAATTTTTTTTTAAAAATAAATTTTCAGTCTTAGTTTATTAGCACTTAGGAGGAAGTGCTTTCTGTGAACACAGTGTGAGGTGAACCCAGCAGGTGTTCCCTACAGGCTAGTCTAGAATGAATTTCAATTGTATGACTGCACTGATGACATTTAAACAGACTCTGGGCTCCATTAAACACTTGATTATGCTCTGTAACCAGAGCATAATCCTCATGTTTCATACCTACTGACTATGCTTTGCAGACTGCCCACAATTACTGAGTGCTCTGTTTGGTATAGAAATGTACAGCATAGAATATTCCACAGACTATTGAAAATACCAGTCTGTTGAGTCCTATATTCTAAGTGCCTTTTTTAGAGTTATAGTACCATTAGGTTTGTATATCCTCATAGAAGTGGGGTGTCTTAAGAGATGTATATTCAGTAACATGAATCCAAAATGAAATTAAGGAAATGCTTTCAACATTTGGAAATACTTTGTGTATGTGTTTGTGATAGTTGGACTTCTCTATTGTTGCTTGCTTTGTGTAAAAGATTATGAAATAGAAGTCACATATCAAGTAGTATTTTCAACTGCAAGCTTTTTGAAACACTGAAACTACTATTAATCTCCACATTATCTGGAGCCCAAACTCCTCCCCTGCCTCTGTACTGAAATTTCAGACAGCCTGGCAGGGTACAGTGAGTGAATTTTACACAACAGCTGAACAGTTCTTTCAGCAGTTGTGCTGCTAATCCAGAATCTTTGTGGTTGGTCCATCTTGCAGGGAAATACTAAAACTAATTCAAGTGTTGTATTTAAAATATTTGTAGGGGTCGTCATTTCCTCCTCCATCTGAATATGCTCCACCACCGAACCCAAGCTCTGACCACCTTGTAGCTGCAAATCCATTTGATGACAACTATAATACTGTGTCTTATAAACCACTTCCTTCAGGAAATCCATATTTTAGTAATCCTGGTTATCCTGGCTTTGGAGGCTATAACACTTTCAGAATGCCACCTCACATGCTGCCCAGAGTGTCCTCACCATATGGTGGTTCTTACTCCCTCAGAAACCAACCACATCCTCTTCCTCAAAACCCTGTTGGCATGGGTTTTAGTCGACCCCACTCTTTCAGCTTTGGTCCACATGATAATCCAGGTTTTGGGAATCAGCCACCTTATGGCAGTGGTCAGATAAATCAAAATGTCAATATGTCTGCTCAGCATTTCAGACCAAATCCTGGGGAGAATTTTGGCCATTCTGGTCAGATACCTCACCCTGATGTGCCAACTAACTTTGGTCCTGGAAACAATCCAAATTTTCCAAATTCTCAGCTAGAGTCAAACCATTCTTTTGTTCCTCCACCAAATACGTACAACCAGACAAAATCATCAGCACAAAAGCAAGACTTTAGTCAAGGTGCAAGCAAAGCACCCAGCCAGAACACTGCTGGTCATCAGCATCATCACAGGACAGAGGACGTTGTGAGTCAAGGTAACAGTGACCTGAAAAACGTTACTCGAAACAATGTGGTAAATCAGGATAACAGCCATTCTAACAGTGCTGATAACACCACTGCTGGCCACTCAAATGGGACTCAGAGCAAGTCCCGCCAGCCTCGAGGTACTGCTGAAGGATGCAACTCTGAAAAGAGCAGCAAAACAGCCCTCCATCCCAGTCGTCATGGACACTCGTCCTCCGAACCCGTGTACCCGTGTGGAATTTGTACACACGAAGTCAATGATGACCAGGACGCCATCCTGTGTGAAGCCTCTTGTCAGAAATGGTTCCATCGGATCTGTACAGGCATGACGGAGTCAGCCTACGGCCTCCTCACAGCAGAGGCATCGGCGGTGTGGGGCTGTGACACCTGCATGGCTGACAAGGATGTGCAGCTCATGCGCACGAGAGAGACTGCAGGGCCACCTGCACTGAACACAGAAGGCTGACAGCCTGAATGGGTGCTAGTGGAGCAAATACTTGCTATGAAAATTCGGTTACAAATTGGGTACTTCACTTTCTGCAGACAATCAGTTGTGTTTGATTGCTGTCATCTTTTTCCCCCTAATCTGTATTCATTCAGAAACTTCCATCTCAGATTTTGTACTCTTAGTTTTATGCGTGCAAATGTTTTACAGGGTGGAATATTCTTTGTTTCTGGTTAAACTGTAACTGACAATTGATCGGAAGTAGGATGAGCATTGACAATATTATTGAAGGAAAAAATGTGCCTGTATGAATAGCCCTAATTTGCTAGTGTGTATTAATGTGTTAACTAACACTAGCATTTAGTGCTTGGTTTTGATGGTACTATATTTGCAAGTACTCATTACTTTGTTTTTTTCTTTTGGCGTGAACGTCTGTTATTGATGCTCTTGCTAGCCTTTCTTTGAATATAGTAGACATGACATGGAGGAATGTGCAGTACTAATAGTTGTTATTTTAGGGTAAATACAGAGAACTTTTAATGTGTTTTTTCCTATTTTTGAAGTAAAGCATTAATGTGCTATTCAAAAATCATGAATTCATGTTTAGTAACACAATGAAACCTGTTAACTATTACACGTTTCTGTTCCCTAGAAAAGGCAATAATCTCTTGACTTCTCAGCAATTACATGCTGAAGGCTCTTGCTAGGCCTTGCATTATTTGGAAATTGTTGTGAAATAAGATTAAATTGGAAAAAGAACACATCGAGTTTATGAAGTCCACTGCTTTAAATCTAGATCCTGCCAGAACTAGGGTTGCTCATGTAACCTTAATTCATTTATCTTGAGGATATACCTTGGGATACAGTCTTTGCATCTGGCACGCTTGTGCAGTCATGCACCTCTCTCTCATTCTTTCTCACTGATGGTTCCAGTCTCCTGCCTCAGTGCTGCCTGAGAATTGTGATGAAGTAGTGCACGGAAAATCCTGCCCAGCTTCTAGGGCTGTCAGCTCCAGCCTGCTCAGTCACCCTGAGCTTACACAGTCCACTTGGCATGAAGGAGGGGGCAAGGCACAGCCTCCAAATTGCTTGATAATTTGGCTAGCAAAGTCTTAAAACTAAATTCCCACCACTGCCTCAGCCAGTCTTGCAGTGAGGGGGTGGGAAATCTAAGGTGAAGAAAGAAAATACAGCTGTCATATCAGGTGAGTTTAGCACATATCAGAACTAAGTAATCAGAAGTTTAGCTCCTTTGCTAAACCTGATATCCTACTGACAAGTATTAATGGCACTAGAGCCTTATGTGTGATGCTAAGAAATTCTGTTTTAATAAGGGTGATTTGATCTTATTCTTGATCTCAAAAATAACTCCTTTTTTGAATGTTGGGAAGCATCTAGCCTTGAACAGTTCAGCCTTAGCAGTGTGATGAAGTTGCACGTGCAACTGAAAAAGTTTCTTTTGAGAGAAATATTGTTTTGAATTAAAAGGAGGCACTGTGATAACAGATTCTGCTTGGAATATGTACCACTGTGCTGGAAACAGTCTTTAAACAGCAATTAAATTGTATGGCAAGCTTACAGGTATTAGTCATGTTCCTTAATGTGATACATTTTTCAGGTCTGTGATGATGAGTGATATAGGAGTTTATAGAGAATACAGTCATCTAATTAAGAGGTAGTTTTCATGGTAAGCCATGCTAATGAATGAAAGTAAGGCCTGTTTGATAACTCACCTTGTGTTTGATTTTAAATGGGCTCTACTGTGTACATTCCTGGAAGATACTGTGCAGATCTACACAACATATTTTATTTTAAAAGTGGAAAGTTGTGTAAGTGCAGTATTACCCAATTACCCACCATTTTTTGTTGGGTGGTTTTTTGTTTTGTTTTGTGGTGTTTTTTTTTTAATTTTTTTCTCTCTTTTTTTTTCCTTTCATCAGGAAAAAGAAAATAATATCTAGAGTGTAAGTGACATATTTCATATAAGAAACTGAGAATTTTACTGTACGAGATGTAAAGCGTAAGGTAGATCCAGAGCTGCTGTTTTCATCAGTAGTTGCTTTAATTTAGTACATTAACTAGACTTAATCTTGTTTTGTTAGAGGTGTGATTTTAAAACTACCAACAAAACACCAACAAGCAACAACCTCTGTTAGAGAGATTTATTCTTCAGTAGTTCTCCTAATGACTGACAGACTGTTTGAATTTGCTTTTAGTACCTGAAGTAGCAATTAAACCAAACCTTGTTTAGATAGATTTGTTCCTCTAGGAATCAGTTTAATCACTGCAACAATTAGCACTGTGAACATAATGGAGCTGGTTCACACCTACAGTAATGTAAGTGAAATCAAAATTCTGCTTAGTGAAAATTCAACCAAAGCTCCAATGATGATATTGTTACCTTTCCCACTCCCATGCCCCATGCCTTTTGTGAGAAGATTTTGGGGCATTTGTTCTCAGAAGTCTAATTAATGTTTTAATATTTGGAGCAGACATTTTATTTAAAATAGCCATGTATTTCTTACTCCTTTCCTCAACCCAACATGAAGTTAAGCAACTATTTTCTAGATTAGCTGTCGAGACATTAGTATTTAAACATAGTGTTCTTAAATACCTAAAATAATCTGGAATATCATTTTATGAGGCCTTAAATTGTGTATTTATGAAACTTACTCTAACAATTTTAGATTTTTTCTAAACTGATATTATATTGAGTTTATAACCCAGTAAATTTTCTGCATTTATTAATTTGTAAGTTCCAGGCGTTAGCAAATGTGAATAATATCAAATAAAAACAGATGAACAACCAATGCCACACCTGTTAGCACACTGATCTTAGACATAGGACTGACAAGGATCTCCAGAATTCATCCAGCCAATATGCTTGCCCTACTGATATGCTCTTGGCATACTTGAACTCTTTATCTAGAGAGCAGTTATATTTTGGTTTTCTCTGCATGTGTTGACTAAGTAGTAGTTCAGGTATGCACAGGAGAAACAGCAATCATGTTTAATTAGTGAGGTACTAGGAAAATGTCAGCTGATTAGCATTAGAAGTTAGTTCTAGAATGATGGGTGGGAGGGAGGGCGGGAGGGTTGGCTAGAATAGGTGAGGGTTTTTGTAATACATGAAACAATTTGTATTGAACTCTCATGCACTTCTTTCATTACTGGTGATTTAGACTTTACTGGTGCTGCACACCAAAATATTGCAAAGATTTTGTAAATCTTGCAAACCTTAACATTTTTGTGGGAAATGCCTATGTCCTTTTTTCATGGTTTGTGGTCATAATCAGAAATGCAGCCTTTTACTGCTCCCAAATTTCCACCCCCCTCCCAGGGTGAGATAAACAGGTATAAATTGGATTGTACTGTCCTTAATACTTTTTTGCTAGTGACCAGTTTTAAATGGGAAAACATGTAAGTGACAGTGTGAGATGCAGACTAGAGAATGGGTAGCAAAAATCCTGTTTCTTCCTGTTTTACTCATTCCTTCTACAACTTGAAACTAGCAAGTTTGTGCTTGTCTCTTCGGAAAGAAGATGGGACTGGTGCTTGCTTCCAAAGGTTCTTTAGAGGCCTAGTTATTATTTGAGATCTTCATATGAAAGAAGCTAGAGAAAAGTAATGAAGTTTGCTCTGCTTAAAAGAAAAATATAATTTTGGGGGCTGCTCAAAGAAGATTATACTTTGTGACCTCTGAAGTTTTTAATCTAAGAACCAGTTTTGTAATCACATTTTTTCAGGCTTAATTTCAAGCATGTGACAATTAATGAAGTCAGTGAAACTGCATGCACGCAGTCGAGAAGTGTTTGCAGTTTGGGGCCTGTGATATTTGCAAGTGAAATGCTTATATGGTTTGAGATTTTTACAAAATCAGTGGTGTTAAAATGTAGCACCTTTTTAACATTTGTCTTTATTCCAACTTAATACAGTAACACATCTGCATTAAATATATCCCTCTCATTTTATAAATAAACATTGCCTGTCAGTAAAAGTATTGGTGTAACATTTTTAAAGAAAGGAAGTCATGCTTCTTACCATGTTGTATGTGACTTAAACGACTGTTTCATATTAAAACTAATCTTTCCTTATGTACTGCTTAAATATGCCTGTTTTGGGATATCAGTTCAGTACTTTTTATACAATCTTGAATGTGTTCCACATTGGTGACATGTATTTTTGCAACAACTTTTTTGTTTTGATTTTAAATTAGAGCATGTCTGATGTAATACATGCATTAGTGCTGTGGTGTGTGACAAAGTTAATGTATGTAATTCAAATTGGAAAAGTTTCCAGACTTTGTCCAACATTAACCCTGTGGCCAGGGATTAAATTACTATGTAATACAAATTATTTCATGCCATGATGTGTTTTAAGCTACTCTATGAAGTATGTGAAACATTATTGTTTATGGATTGGTAGCTGGTGAGGTATCTTGCATAGAATGAGGTATGATAGATGGTAGCAATTCATAATTAAAACTGAATACCTTTCAGAACCCACAGCACTGATATGCATTATCTTCTTGTTGCCATTACTTAATATGAATTTCTTAGTATTATCCACTGATAAATGGGTGAATATTTGGTAATCAGCTCTTGTGCGTGAAAATTCTATTCTAAGACTCTTTACTTGTTTTACAAAACATATAATTTTTTTTGTTTGCTTAGGAGGCATATATTTTTTTGTCTATTGGATGTGATTAGATAATATGCAGGAAGATGTAGAACTGGACGTATTCTGAAGCTATTCTGCAGTTGCAGAATAACTTCAGCAATAAGTTTTGGCAGAAGCTTTCTATATTGGAATAGACTCTTCCCTAAAATTGGAAACTAAGTGTACTTAGCAGAACTCATTAAAGCAATATAACTATCCTACACTACATCTTGAGTTATGCACATTCACTTCTTTATATAGAAGTGATAACATCTGCTTTATATAGAAGAAAAGAAAGGTTTCCTTTAGTGGTCTAGTGCTGTGTGTCATCAGTTCTGGGGTAATTAGTTCTGAGTGGTGTTGAGGCTCTCAGAGGTGCTGCCTCTAGCTTGAAGTTTTCAGTGTCACCCTTTGTCTCCTGGTTTAGAAATGGCTTATCCCAGCACCACAGGGAATAACTATTTCTGCATAACATACATAATTTTCCTTTTCATGTTCAAAGAAACTCTCTCAAAATAATTTTTTGATCCAACCCCACCTTTTTCCTTGGAGATTTGTGCACTGTATTTCAGGAATTGCTGTACTGGGGACATTTTGGGATTGGAGTTGTGGCAGTTGTTTCTTCCTAGACACTCATCTTTTCCTCTACAGAATGGTCTAAATCTGAGCTTGCTTATAACTTAAGGAGGGCAAGCTCTTATTATATTACTTTTTATTTTTGCTTTTCTTTCTTGATAGTTTTTTTTCTGAAATGTGAAATAATACAAAGTTGCTAGAGATTTTTATTCAAAACTTGGTCTTTCCTCCAAGCTTATGTGTGTGGCCTTTAGAGCAGGCACTGTGGTCTTTAGGGCCTTCTGACTTGGAATTTTTTCTTCACCTTCTCCTTTTAGAGTTAAAAGTGAGTAGAAAAAGGCAAGTTACCAATCTACTGCCATCCAAACAATGCAAAATATAAGCTGATTAAGATTGTTGACATTTAATTTTTTTTGTTAATAATGATGTGATATTTTTACCTTCTAGAAGAACATATATCAGAATCTGATTCAAGTGTTCTTAGAAAATGTATATGGTAGGCTTTGTCCAGCACTGTATGTAACTTTGTTGCTTTCTGTTGTCTAGTTTCAATTTCTTTTAAAATAAAGATAATTTTTGTGGGGAAGTTGCCTGTGGATTTTCTCAAGATGATATAATGCCTAAATGGATGCTTCTCATATTCTGCCTGTGAGAACACATTTGGATTAGGTGTAGTCCTGCAAGAAGCAGCATGAGGTCATATGGATCAGAAGATGCAGCTCCTGCCTCTCTTGGAGAGCTCCACCATTCTGTAAAGGTGTTCATCTGCAGTGACTTCAAGGCAGATGGGAAAAGGTCTTGTGCCTTCAGCCCCCTTTCTTTCCTTACAGGATGGGAAGGGATGCTGAAGCACCATTTGTCCAAATAGATTTTTTTAAATAACTTTCTGCCCTTATAAAGTGATTATACAAAGAATTATTTATTCCAGTTTATAAAATTATTACTAAGCTCTTCCTGTTCGTTAAAATGCCAGAACTAGCACATACAAAATCACTGCTTTACCAATAATTTTTAAAAGTAACTGATATAGGTCCCAAGCTACATATGCAAAACAGTTTTTTGGAATAAACAGTCTCATAAAGTGTTTCTGCTTTTTGTTAAAAATATGGAGGGATAAGAGAAATGAGAGAATTTAGGAGGATGTGAGAAAAAAAGGTTTGTAATTAAAGGTAAGAAAATGTAAAGTATCTAAAAGATTTTTTTTCCTCCCATATATTAAAACTTCTGAAGCCATTAGAAGTGAAATAACCCCAGAAAAGATATATGTATGTATAGGCAGCTGGAAGGTGCAGAATATTAATAATGTTGTTACGGTTTATCTGGAACATACAAACATGTTTGGAACAGAAATCTGCATCCTTCATAGCACAGGAGATGGGAATTTAGGAATCAGATTTTCAATGGAAAAATTTATCTTCTTTCACTGCAAACTTTCCACTGCAGACTTTTTGACTGATAAAGTTAGTGCCAGCAGAAGAACCATGCTGCATGGGTGTCTCCTGTTTATTTTTCAACTGAGAGCACAGTGGCTTGTCCAGGTAAGGCTGTGGAGTGGGTGGGACAGAGGTGATGGTTCTGCATGGACACAATTCAAAACCTTTAAGGCTAATCCAAGACCTTGCCGAATCCCTTTTGTGTTCTTTAGCAGCTAAATCTACTACTTTGACATAAAACCATGTTAGTGATATATACTGTGTCTCCTACAAGCTGTGCATTGCAGATCTAGCTTTTAAGTAAATGGACATTTTGGTTGATGTATTAGAGCTCTTTTGTGTGATTTGAGAAGACTGGATACTGGTAACCATTACTGTGTCTTGTAAAGCATGTATGCATAATATAGTTCTTCTAGCAGGAATAAATAATAAGCTGCTTAATTTCAGTATATTCTCTGTGATTAAACAAAAAATGACACCTGGGTGATCAAGACAGAAGATCTGCACTCAAAACCTCTGACTTTCTGGATGACTACAGCTGGAGTGGTAGGAGATTTTGAGTTACTACATTATTATCATTCTAGCTGCTGCTGCTATGTACTCTAAATGTTCTTGGAAAGAGGAATTTAATTCAATTCTTGGATTCCAGTCTATGCAAGAATTCTTCCAGATGATATTGATGTTGGTGAGTGAGGGTGGAGAACAACCCATAAATCACGTAAGTTATAATAGATTTCTTGCTCTAAAAAAGTTATAAATCTCTGCAATACCTGCTTTTATGTATAAACAGTACTTAAAAGTAACCTCTACTGTTTGAATATTGCTGTCGTCTATTACATGTAATAGAACAGAAAATTTAAATCTTAACATAAAAATTAACTCTTCAGTGAAACACATTAGAAATACTAGCTAATGTGAGCCCTTAAACTCCATTATTCTTGGTCTCATTTTAAAAGAAAGAAGGAAAACTAGACTTTTTTTTTTGGATTTTTCCTATTAGTTCTAGGTAATTGCATACTTTTGCATACGAAACATACCTGTGTTTGGCTCATCTTTCAGGCCATATTCTCCAGAAGCAGTTGCTTTCAATATACCAGACTTTGTTTTGGCAGATACAGTGTTACAGTTTGTTTGAGTGGTAATGTGCAAATTACCTCCTGAGTTTTTGGCAGAGACAGTGCAGCAGACAATATTGCTCAGCAATAGCGTGGGGCTGCCTGTGTGACCCAGTTATTTTCAGGGGACATGTGGAAGTTTCAGTGCCAGCATTGCCAGAGTAGATCAAGGAGGTGATCCTGCCCTCTGCTGAGCCATGGTGAGGCACATGTGGAGCAGTTCTGCACACTTGTGCAGTTCTGGGCTCCTCAGTACTGGGACGTGGAGATCCTGGAGCAGGTGCAGTACAGAGCTACCAAGTTCATTTGAGGGTCTGGAGAATCTCTCACAAGGACAGGCTGAGGGAGCTGGGCTTGTTTACCTCAAGGAGAGGTGGCTGGGAGGGGACCTCAGCAATGTGTGTGAGGTGCTAGAGGATGGAGCCAGCCAGGCTCTTCTCAGTGCTTCTGAGCAATAGAACAAGAGGCAACAGGCAGAAACTGATGCTCAGGAAGTTCTGCCTTAGGTGAGGAAGAACTTCTCTGTGGGTACAGGCTGCCCAGGGAGGCTGTGGAGTGTTCCTCACTGGAGATATTCCAGGACTCTCTGGACACAATCCTGTGCTATGTGCTCTGGGATGACCCTACTTGAACAGGGAGGCTGGACCAGATGGTTTTTTTTGCTAAAAACTGATAGCTGATTGTCTGACGTCTGATAGTTTTTGTCAGAAATTGGACGCTCTCATGAGTTTGTCTCTTTCTAGCAATGTACGTGGATGACACGAGCTGCGTTCCTTCCTGCCCTGCGGAGCTGCGGGCTGGCAGGCGGAGCCGTGCCCGCGGCCCTCAGCCCCTGGGGACTACAGCTCCCGGCGTGCCCCGCGGGCGGCCCGCGACGGCGGCCGGGGCAGGGAACGGGAGCGGCCGGGGGCAGGGAACGGGAGCGGCCGGGGGCAGGGAACGGGAGCGGAGGCCGGGGCAGGGAACGGGAGCGGCGATGCCGGTGTGGCTGCGGGAGCACAGCTGGCGCCAGACCCCCACCGCCGTGTACCTGTCGCTGCCCTTGCGCGGCGCCCGGGCCACGCCCGCCAACATCTTCTGCAGCGAGCGGTACCTGAAGGTGGGAGCCGCTCCTGCCTCCGTAGCCCTGCTCGGAAGCACGCGCGCCCTGCGCCATGGCAACTCTTCAAGTTCACAGCCCTTTATCTTTTATAATTTCCCTCTGTGTGCTGCAGGCTGCTAAACGCCCGTCGTGCGGCGGATAATGGCTTTGCCTCTACTCATTCCCAACTAATGCTTTTGCCGCTCAACAGGTGCCAGCTGCCTTTACTCTCATAAATGGACTGAATTTATACATTTGCTTATACTGTGAATAATCCTAGATTTTAAATCTACGGCTTCTGTTGCAGTGCTGAAGAACCGGCTTTTTCAATCTCATTAATGAAATATATAACCTTGTGATGACCCAACCTTAACGGGAAGGAAGCACCTTCTCTGGGCTTCTACAAACCACTACAGTGGATACAAAGCAAATTAGTTCTGTCAGTAGTGTTGTTTTTTGAGGTTTACTGTATGCTTGTGCTCTGCTTTAAATACATGAGAGTTAATTTAAAATAGTTAATATTAGTGCAAATTATACTTTTGTAGGTAAGCATCCCTCCCTTTTTGTTTGAAGCCGTTTTGTATGCTCCTATTGATGACACAAACAGCACAGCAAAGATTGGAAATGGAAACATTTTCTTCACTTTGTATAAAAAAGAACCAGCCTTGTGGGATTCCCTAACTCTAGCTAGTGGTAAGTTTTCTACTCTGAAAAGTAGATTGCGTGTAAGGAAACCATACTGTGAAACTTCAGTTCAACCTTGTTCATTATTAAAAATAGAAAGTATGTGAGAATAAAGAATATCTACTAGTTCTAATGTCTGTGAAATAATTTACATTTTGTGTTTAAGCAAATATTAATATTTCTCTTTTAGAGATAGGCTTGGTAGACACTGGTTTGTCAAATTGTAATCATGGTGTATTTTGCCAAAGTAGCAAAAGAAATCATGTTTTCATTAACATGTTATGTACCAGTAGAACACCAGGCCCAAATGACTAAGATAATTTATTTTTTTAAGCTGACAAGGAGCAACTACAATATCTGAGAGAGAATGCTGTTCTAAAAGCCCAAGAAAAGGCAAAAGAGGAGACAGAAGCAAAAAAAATTACAAAACAGGAACACAAAAAATATGCTTTGGAGGCCACAATGAAGGTAGGTTTAGAAGGAGCTCTGCAAGATGTACATGTAAACAGCTACCAACTAATCTGGCAGATGCTTTGTTAAATGTACATTAAAAAAAATACAAAAAGTTCAGATTTTTTTTTTTTATAGTGGCGGTGAATCTTGTTATTTCTTTGCATTTAAAACCTATTTATTACCAAATATGAAAATGTTACTGACAAAGTGTTTACAAGTTGCCATTTTCTGTGAGTAATACTAGTGAAAGTTTTTGGTGACAAGCTCAGATTTTTGTCTGTTCAAAGGAGAGTACAGTCATGTTGCAAAATTGTAGTCTTTTGTGGCCTCTCCATATGTGACAAAATACAGATTTAAAAAATTCTCACTTATTCTTTATTGTATTTTATATCAGACTTGCTTTCTTTTTGTCTTTTGTGTGTTTGTGTCATTGTTATTCTGCTTTTTATGTATATTTTAAGATACGTTCTTAAAATTTTTATGTACGTAAGAAGTCTGGTCCCTTCACTTTTGTTCAAAGGATTGTTTTTTTTTTTGGAGTATCCAATGAAATTTTAAGATTGCATATGCTATATGGACCAAAAAGAACTACAGTTAGTGACTTTTTTAGTTGCAACAACAAAGATTTACTTTTTTTTTTACCATTTATTTACTTGCTACATTAGGAAGAAAAGTTGTGTGAGCATTCCCTTCAGAACAAGTCTGATCTTTTCTCAGCAACTAAGAAAGTTGTTGCAACGTTGTACCTCTTCTAAATATGTAACAATCTCAACTAGAAGAGGAGAAATAAGAAACAAATCATCACATATATTTAACATTTCTGTATTCTCCAGAGATCTACATTGGAACATGGCTAGGATTTTCACTGTTTAAAAGTAAAACTTATTTCTGAATATTTCTGAATTGCACCTTAGGGTTGTTAGTGAAATAGTTTAAGGATGAGACCTCTAAAAGCCATTTAGATATCTTTACTCTCACAGTCATTTCAAGCATCTTAGTTAACTCTGGTTGTATGGTCGCATTATTGGTTACATCATGCTTGGGATATGGAACTGGGAAAATAGGGGTAACTTCAACTTAGTCAAGTCAGTATTATCAGATGTTATGTATCTCATAGGGTTTGGGTTTGGTTTTTTTTTTGGTTTTTTTTTTTTTGTTCAAATAGCTAGAGGAAGCAGAAAGAAAAAGAATTGAAGCTCTAAAAGAAAAGGAGCGTCAGAAAGTTGCTAAAGAGTTGGAGTTATGGAAAAACCAACAAAAAGATGGTGATAAATACAAGAGCATACAAAAAAAGGAGGAATTGCATCAAGAAATAGAGCCATTAAAAGAAAGAAAAAATGAAAAAATGAACAAAACTCGGATTCCTAATGAAGGAAGTTCTAAGACAAGACTCAAATCCACAAGAGGTTGTATAATTGAACTGTACTTTGTAATTCTTTTAAGTGTGGGTATAGCTTTATTCCCATATGTTTCTAATTCATCCCTTATCTTTGTCTCCACCAGTTCTTTTAGCTCATAGTTATTTTAAAGTTGTTATTTTCACTCAATTTATTGAGCTAAAGCATGTGAGTTCTTAGCTCTTGTTGAAGTCTTTGGAAATACAAGGGTGGGTTTTGTTCTAAGCTTTAGGAAAGTAAATCAGAAAGCCTTTCTGGCACCGTAATGCAGACTTCCCAGGGGTGGGGTTTCTGGTACCCAAAGCTACCTAGCTGCTGGATTTCATGGAAGTATTCAGTCTCCTTTTGTGCTCCCTGTCCTGTGTCTTGGCTCCATGGAGAGCCAATTCAGGGAACTAAACCAGCAGAAGACATTTAATTGTTTGTTTGCGTGATTTGATATGTTAGTTTTAGCTCTTATTGTTGCCCTGTCACAGCATCATACAAACAACAGAGAGGTGTAAGAGGAGCTTAAGTTCATTTGTGACAGATGCTGTATAATTCCATTTATTTACTTGCTACATTAGGAAGAAAAGTTGTCTGAACCTTCCCTTCAGAAGAACAAGTCTAAACTTTTCTCAAGCAACTAGAGGTTTAATTCTAATGTGCCACATTTCTGAGTCAGGTATACTTTGGACTTTGGTAGAAAACCAGAAAAATTTCTTGCTTCATTTTTCATTTCCAGTCCTCTAACTCTTTTCATAGGTCATGGCTCCTGTAGTATATTTTCACAGAAGTTAAAGGAAGAACAGTTACCAGCTCCCCGAGCTCCTGCTACAATTAAAGTCAACTTCACACCACGAGTTTTTCCCACAGCTCTGCGAGAATCTCGTGTTGCAGAAGAGGAGGAGGTAAGGTGGGGAATTAATTATTGTGTGTTCAGTCAACATAAAAATAGTGTCTGTGCCAAGGAATGTTACCTGTGCAATATCCTTATCTTCCAAGGAAAGCAGTATTATTTAAATTACAATATAAAGAAACAGTTTTATATAAAAATTATTTTCTCCATGTAATTGTGCAGATTAATAAATAGTATGTTCCTTTTTTGGGATGAGGAGAAAAGGCAGCAATATTAATTTAATTCTTTGAAGTACACAATTTGAAGTGTCCTAACTCTTATATTTAAGATTCTTTCAGTTCTGTCTTAAAGAAGCTCACAGTTTTTTTGAGCTCAATTCAATGAACACAAAGTAATTTTGAAAGATCAAAACAGACAAGTAAATAAAAATGTATTAGAGAAGTGGTTACCTGACTTCTCATGGTAATAAAATTTTTGGGGAAACTTGGAGGTTTTTTATACTGGACACGATAAAATATTTTCCTGTGTCTGAAATATGTGATCAGCGTAATTCTTTTGATAAGTATGAGTGAAAAGACAAAAATAAAATCCTTTTTTGGATGTGAATTTTTACTTCAGAAATAATACTAGCACATTTTGTATTTACAGTGGCTACACAAACAAGCAGAAGCTCGAAGAATAATAAATTCTGATTTAGCTGAGCTGGAAGATTTAAAAGAAGAGGAGAAGAATCCAGACTGGTTAAAGGACAAAGGAAAGTAAGTTAGATTCCACTTGAAGATGTATTAAAAATGAATTAGTTTTATGGTGTTTGTCTACTGTTCAATTTTGGTATATTCTATTTATTCTAGACAGAGTTGGTGAATGTCTAGAGTAGTCATGGTAGTCATACTAGGGATTTTATTGACAGCTTATGGGGTTAGAATGTGATAAATCATGAGATACAATGGTTGAAGCTCATGGTGAACAAAATAATTGTAAGCACATTATGTATATTCTTCTTTGAAGAAAATTGAGGCAGTGCACTATAATACCTAAGTGGATTTCATTTCATTTGTACTTTTTTAGTGAGACATTAGATATCTGTGTAAAATAAACTTTAGGGACTTTATACAAACATTGGTTTATTTATATAGTTGTGTTATACAGAAAGCTTTTATTAGACAATCATAATCAGATATACAAAGCTTTCAAAATTAGTCCTGTGTCTACATAAATATGTCCACTCTTACAATCCTTCATTGCTTGTAAGCAGTGGCTATTTTTCTTGTGTATCTCTAAGCTGTATTGTCAGCAGCAAGGTGCAATGAGCTTCAGCTATGTTGTTCTCAGAAAAGGCTATAAAGGGACCATTTAAAGTAAAAGAGGCTAAAACCTCAAATTTTTGAAAATGAGTTAACAATAAGTAGGTGGTTATTTTGTATTTATACCCTTCTTTAAAGTGCATGTTTCACTTTTTTAATTCTCAGCAAAATGTTTGCAATGGGAGACTACCTTGGGGCTGTGAATGCCTATAACCTTGCAGTGAGGCTGAACAATAAACTTCCCCTGCTGTACCTGAACCGTGCTGCTTGCCACCTCAAACTGAGAAATTTGCACAAAGCTATCGAAGATTCCTCCAAGGTATAAAAACTCAGGAGCTCAGGCTGTCATCTTTGGCATTAATGTGATTTGTTACTGTGATCGTTCTGTTTTAAGCAGATCTGTAAATACATATTTGTGCAATTCAAAGTTTTAAAATTCAAAATTGATATAATGATGCCATGGTAAAATATTAAAATATGATAGTGATTAATGAACTTCCAAAATTTAAAATAAAGCAACAGTAAAATAAACGTAAACCAGGCTTCCACACATTTATGACAAATGGCCATATATTAGCCAGTATGTTTCTTTACAGGTAAAAATATTGTAGACTTGAAAAATCTCACAACTTGGATCAGAGAAAAACAAAACCAAAGTATACTCATACATTTTCTGTTATGTTGTGGTGTGCTTTATTCGGTGGGAAG
Source organism: Chloebia gouldiae (assembly GCA_003676055.1). Classification (NCBI taxonomy): domain Eukaryota; kingdom Metazoa; phylum Chordata; class Aves; order Passeriformes; family Passeridae; genus Chloebia; species Chloebia gouldiae. The sequence goes on from QUSF01000015.1 coordinate 5,310,497, forward strand.
AAAAAAAAAAAGTTGTGGTGATGAGCAGGATACCTTAAAGAACTTCCAACAGACCAAATATTTTTAAAGAAGGGCTGTATTGTCCTGATATTTTAGCAGTGTTATTTGTGCAACAAGAGGAATGATCTCAAATGGCACCTGAATAATGTGGGAAAAGTTTTCCAATACTTACTATTTTTTGAACTAATAAGTACTTGAGTCTTGAAACTTGGGGGTTTTGATCTTGTTTTTTCCTACTAACTGCTACTAAAACATATGTTCTTTTTTAGTGCTACCTTTTTTTTTTTGATAGCATGAGAGGTCATATGATGTATGAAAACAGAACACATTATTTGACCTCAATAAACATTTAACATGGTATTTGTCAGTTTTTAGCCATGGCAGTGTAACTGTAGTTGGCAAAGTACAAATCTTAATGACTAGAGTCACAAGCCATTTATAGTTAAATTTGAATAGCTATTTTCTATTTGTTTGAATAGTTATTACATGACTGCATAATAATAGTAATTAGGTGAAAGAAGTGTTCATAAATTTAGAAAAGCCCTGAATTATGGAAAATTTACTTATAAATACTTTGGGTGTTCTCATTTGTAAAGGCACTGGAACTGTTGACACCACCTGTTCCTGATAATGAGAACGCTCGACTAAAAGCCCATGTGAGACGTGGAACAGCGTTTTGTCAGCTGGAATTATACACTGAAGGTGAGGCCTTGGTTTTATGCACAGGAATTTATAGTGACATGCAAGTAACTCTGTTTAGCTCAGTGAGTCTGCTCACACCTTTATGTTTTCAGAAGTGATTTTGAAGGTCTGTATAATCTATGTCTATTTGTTATGAACCTTTAAACCACATTATTTAAAAAAAAAAAATTAGATACTTGAAAAATCTTTACAAGTTCGAGAAAATTGATTGCATTCCTAATTTAAGGAGTTTTTCCATTGAAGATATTAAAACAACCTGAAATAGTTCTAAAATACTTGTGAAGTGCTCAGTAACATCTTTGTAAAATGAGGTAGGAAGCCCATATTAATGAGTAAAATGATTCATCAAGTACATGTGATTTATGTGAAAGTAACTGAATTTATAGTGTCCCTATTCAGTTCAAGAGTATCAGATTAGTTTTGTGAAGCAAATTTACAAGTGAAAGCTGGTAATAGAAACTGAAGAATATTCAAAATGTCAGTGTTATATGAAGCTTTGGCCATTGCTTACCTTTTTCTACAGGCATCACTTGATTATTCCCTTACAGCTTCATTTGTACTTTGAAGCCTTATAAAAAAGACTAATGTAGGCAAGATTTTACTTCCTATACTCATGATGTGTTTTTTTCCCCACTGGTTTTCACAGTTCATGTCTTTTTTTGTTCATATTTTCACACAGGATCATTTCCTCTCTCCTGCAGAACCCTTTAGAACAGTCCCCTCATGCACACACACATATATAGGTGTATATGTACATGAATGAAGAGGCTCTATTTTCATGTTTCAAAATCTGAAAATATTTATGTGGTAGAGTGTTTCCATTAAAATGTCTTGTAAAGTAAGACAAACAAAATATAAGTTTATTTACTGGTGGAAGCGAAACTAATATCATTCTGATGCCATCTTACTTAAGGACAAACCTCAAGATGAATACTTTATGCATATGACTGGGGAGTATTTATTTCCAGTTAGTTGCTAAAGAGGATGCTCTTGCATAATTGATTGATATTCTTATTAATGTGTCTATATTAGGCCTTCAGGATTATGAAGCAGCTCTCAAGATTGATCCTAGAAATAAAATTCTAGAAAAAGACGCTGAGAAGATTCGACATCTAATTCAAGGAACAATGCAAAGTTCTTAATTAAAAAACGTATAAAAATTTTTGATGCCTTTGAGGACATAAGAAGGAATCTTATTTCTCTTCAGTGTGTGTCACCTTGACATTTTTCTGCTTCACTTGGAACACTTAGAAAATTGGTAAAAGATTGGATACATTACTGGAAAGTATAGTATTATAAACATGAATAGATATATTTTATATAAATTTGATACAAAGTTGTTGTATTTTTGTTTTTTGTTAGCATTCTGTATTACTCTGACAGTCTGAAATCCCGGACATGAAGCGGTTCCTTTTTTTTAAGTGTTCTTTCCAAAATGGGGCCACTTCAACTACACTTCTTTCAGTAGCAGTTTTGGCAGATTTCTGAATTTTATGCATCAGTCTCTTTCCTGAATACCATTTATGACTAATTTCTGTCTTTATAATAAAGAGTCATGCAGATACATATTATTGTGTGCAAATTTTATAGTGTTGTATCAGGGAGAAGGTGGCAGGATTGTTTCCAGATGTTTTACTTAGAGCCTTGAGAGGAGTGCTGAGGCAAGTCAGAAATGTCTGATAGAAAGCTGCTGGCCCTGCTGTCCTACAGAAAACTGCTGCATTGCACTGGAAGGGGCTGAAAACACTTTTTTACAACAGCTGGAAGGAGGGCAGTGCAGCAGTTTTGAGTGCCACAGTTGACTGTAATGCTATATTTAAAGATATTGCTCTTGAAAATTACTGAGGGGAAGTGAGGGCTAAGGAGGAGAGACACTGGCAACGGCAGAGAGATCATCTTAGTCAGCCCTTCAGCTAACAAGGCAAAGCATTTCTTATTTGTTGACTGTGGTCACAGCAAATAGTGCTCAAGATCTGTATTGTATATCACTTGTGTTCATATGCATTTATTTTTATTTTTTTCCCCTGTAGGGAGTGAGTTATCATATGACAAATACTTTTTGGTCTGTTTAGGAAAGTGCTTTGGTGCTGTACTGATGAGCCTGCTGTAAAACTTCTCTGAGTAAGGGTACCGCCCTTAGTGCTCCTGAGCCAGCCAGTTACAACCTGCTGCTCTTCAGAGGTCCAGTGAAAATTTTTTTCCTTGTTTCTCACTCATGTAAGACATGAAACCGACACTTAAGTTGCTGTCTTAGATGAAACTTGAGTAAGATATTATCTTTACTAGTGAGACCTGTTGTTGTCCTTCTCCCATTTATTTTTTGTTCCAGTATCAGAGCACTGTTAGTGTCTAAACCTCTGGGATTTTGCCTGTTGATGAGATGTGGTCTAGGAACGCGGGTGGGAGTTAAGAGCTGCCTTATCAGACTTATTCCACCTGAGGCTAGAAGAATCAAACATTTGTTGTCCATATACAGCAATTTGGGTGGTTTATTTTTTTTTTTCTTTGGTGGGGGGGGAAGTGGCATGTTCTGAGGTGTTCTTTGGTGGGGCTTTTTGTTCGTT
>QUSF01000015.1:5318762-5400251 GCA_003676055.1 Chloebia gouldiae
ACTAGGGGGCGCGGGGGGGAGGGGCCGCCCGGGGCGGGCAGCGGGGCCGCGCCGCTCGGGGGCTGCGGGCGCCGCCGGCCCCGGCCCTGCGCGCCGGCCTGTGCCAGCTTCCTTCGCTGTCATCATGTGCCGCTGCCGCCCCGGCTGATGCAAGGTGCTCTGTTTCATAAACAGCGTCCTGGCGCTTTAACGGCGCTGGCGCCGAGCCGCGCTCGGCTCAGGTGCGCTCCCGGAACACCTGCGCGGTGCGAGGGGCGGGCACTGCGCCGGGAATGCCCAGCCTTGCCAGAGTCTGCCTTGTAGAAAGCACGTTTGTCTTTCCTTCATTGCAAGGAAATAGTCTGTGTCCAATACGGCTTGCTAAATATATTCTTAGAGGAGAATGTTACTTAGGGGAAGAAATTATCACTTAGTAGAAATAATAATCTTCCATGAGAACCCTGAAATGTCATAGCTTTGAACCTATTTTTATTCTGTTGTGCAACAAAGAATCGACTGCAGAAGAGAGCTGAGAGTTTTTACTTGGAATGACAGCTCAGCAAACTGTGGAACACATTCGTGTTCCTCTTGGTGCCTGTTATTCATCTTTGTCAACGCTTATTGAAGGTTTTTTTTTAGTCTAGGAAATCCTCTTTTTAGATGATTGAGCTTAAGGGTTTATTTAGACTCTAGTGGTTCTTCTTTCTAAGATTGGTATTTATTCTGCTTCACAGTGGATAAATAGGATGTGGTATCTCAGATTTATTTTTATATATGTATCTGGGATAAGTTGGTATAGTGTTATGAACAATACACATGGCTGTAAGCTTTTACACTTTATGCTTCTGCTTTACATTTCACTAAGGATAGGAAAATAGTTCACACTTCTGAATTCCTGCCCCCCCTTCCCCAAATACATACAAATTGAACTCTGAGCACAATGGATATTTAATTTGTTCAGATAGAAATTAAGAAGATGATGTCAAAAGTGGCAACAAAACCAGTGCACCACGGGATTGGTTTTGGTTTGTTTTTTCCCCCAGTGTTTCCTTCTGGCTTGGCCTGACATACAGGAGATGTGTAACACTCTGGTGTATACTCCAGTTAACCCTGCTGTTACTGGACTAGAACCCATTAGTGTCTTCTTGATTCATTAGGAAGTTTGAAGGCTTTATGTCTTTTTAATTCCTGCCCAAAGATAACTTTTTTTAAAGAGTTGCATTCAGGAAAGACAGTGGCAGCATTTCTAGCCCCTTTAGGCTGGTTGGAGAAGTGCACTGGTTCTTAGTGGGTCTTTGTCATTTGCTGGAGAATCAAACTGGAGAAGATTTTGTGAGTGGGTCAGTTTAGCCATTGGGTTCAAATTAGTCTTCTTTTTTTTTTTTTCAGTGTACTTAGGGGATTGAATTTGACCTCAGATTTAGTTATGATTATGTGCATTTTATTAATCTGTTACAGAAATAAGCTGTTTAGCTGATGATTGAAGTTTAGGATCACTGTACCTAGGTAATTTTTTTATTAAAGCTTGTAGATATTTTTAATCTTTTAGATCTAACTGAGTAATAAAGTGCTGTAATTTTGGCAACTGTTTTATATGTGTATGTTTGCTGAATGTACCTGTAGGAATACATCTACCCTAGAGATGCCCCTCAGTCTGATGCCAAGCTATCTATCTATTGTAATTGGGCTAAATTTAGCAGTTTTGACCATAAACCTTAGTGTTCTTCTGATTATTCTTTTTTTGAAACAACATTATTTTTCTTAATATTAAAAATATATGATATGTTAAAATATTAATTAAAATCCTAATAGAAAAATATTTTCTATTTTCATGATTTGTCACCTGTATGCAGCTAAATATGCACTATTAGTGTAGTATTCTGCAAGAGATAATGATAATTGTCTGCTTGTTTCTCTGTTTGTTTATTTAATATATTTTGATGATGTTAGTACCCATGGAGGTCCTGAAACATTTGTTTGGGATGGGAAGACAGGTGTTTATGTGGAGCCCAAATCCATGGTTGTATGTTGAGAACAGAAGATACCTTTGTGTTTCTGCAGTTACCTGTCAGTGTGGTTTTGGCTGGAGAGGGGGAGCAGGATGGGGTTTCAGTCGTGTTCACCAGGCCCAGGGTGAAATGCTGAGCTAGCTGGAGGAAGAGAGATGTTGCAATGTCCACCACAGAGTCTGCTGTGACAATTTGGGCTTTCAAAATCTGTAGGTGCACTTGTATCAAACTGTACTGGTGCCCTGAAGTTGTCTTTTCAGAATTCACTTCAGATTTTGCTGGGCAGCCAGTGACATTTCTGACAAGTGACAAGTTCTGGTGCTGGGAGTTACCTTCCTGTGAAAGGAATGCTGCTGCTGCTGCTGCCTGGCCACATTTAGAGTAATTAATGACAGCAAGCAGATGTCGTTGTCACATGTAAACTCTAGAACTCAGGCTTTGCCATTTGGGCATTTGTTAGTTTGATGATTGAAGAAGTATGATGTAAAACCAAATCATAATTCAAAAAAAAAAAAAAAAATTAATCCTTGTATGCAGTGTGCTTTAAAAAACCCAAACAACTCAAACCAAAATAGATTTCTTCCCACCCCCTCCCAACCTGACATTCCCCTGTTAAGATTCTGGGAAAAGCACTAATGAAGGAAGAAAAATATCTATAGGAAAATGACAACCATATGCAAAGTAGGGCTTTATAAAAAAATAGAAATTCAGTTTCTCTCTAAGTTTCATACCTAAGATGATTCTTAGTGAATATTTGTTCTTAAACTGCTATTGTGATTGTCACCATTGCCTTTTTTTTTCCTTTGGAACTGTAAATGTATTAGTTAGGGTTGATGAGAAAATAATTTTATCTTAGAAAAACATGCAATAACTGCCATAATGCAGAGATACGAGACACATGTTTCCTGTGTTTTCTGAGAAACTTAATGGAATTGGAAGTTTTATGTTTTGTTGTGCCCATTTCTAGCCAGACTGGTGTACTTAGATGTTCTCATTCCAAGTTTTCTGTATAATTTCTGTGTTGAGAAACCAGGAGTGAAGACAGGATTGATAATAAAGTAGAGAGCAGTTAAATTTAAACACATAGATGCTTTCCTCTGTGTCCTTAGTGGAATTAACTCAGAGTGGGAAATAAAGCAGCTGTCTGAAATTCTGTGATAAAAGCTTTATTGAACCATTATTTCATTGGCTGTTTTATTATGTTGATGCATACTATAACAGGCAATTGATTGGAAATTGTTCAATTTTGGGAAGATTTTTTCCACCAAGATGAATCCATAATAAATTTTATATAACAACTTTCTATATTTTTTTTCAAGAAACAAGAAATGTTTTAAACTTCTTTATAATGTCTTTTTGGTAGTTAAGGACTTGAAAAATTGATCTGAATATGATGTTAATGAATACTCTGTATCCCTGATAAATTCCTGTTAAAAAGGAGAAAAGATACACAGGCAGCTGCAGCTGGACAGTTCTCTTCTGAAAGTGGCTACCAGTCACCTCATAATATAATTTTAAAATATTTATACTTTGGGTTTTTTTCATTCTGTTTTTGTAGTTGCCAGGTACTCTCAATTTTCCTCAGAATCAGTGTATTTGAGAGTAGTTGAAAGGAATGAAAGAGGAAACATTGATTTTGCCCAGTAGTTGAAGAAAATTAGTTCCAAAAGATCCTTATATGTTTCTTCTCAAAAAAAACCCCCAAAACTCACACTATTTTTCTTGAATAAACTGTAGTTTCTGTGCATGTAACAAAGCAGAAATTATTTAATGTCTTAAAATTTGTCTATAGCTTCTTTTTTTAACTTTAATTATTAATTTATTGATTAACTTCGTGTGTGTGTGTCTAGTCTAAGAGTTTTTTGGCTGGCTGAAATAAGTATGTACCTAGCAAAGCTATATTTGCTCCAAGTATAAAGAAGATAATAGAAAATAAGTACAAAAGAATATATTTTTTTTCTCAACTTTTATTTTGTTTTTTTTTTCTCAATTCCAGAATAACAATTTTTGTGTTAGTATATTCTTCTGTAATGTCATGATTTCCAGTCTTCTGTTTATTTATCTTTCATTAGAGCAATGAAATTGTGTGTCTTGGATATTAAAAGAGTCTACTTTTACCTGCAGTGTTCTTTGAAAATGTCTGAGAATTCCAGTGACAGTGATTCATCTTGCGGCTGGACTGTCATCAATCACGAGGTACCCAGTTTCACATTGGTAAAGTTCTGTCAGTTTAAGGCTATCTATATGCACTAAAATACTATTTCAGCTTAGTAATTCTTGTTTTGTGTGGATCTTGGCATACCAACAGAGAATATAGAGATTTAGAAGTAAATAATGAAACTGCTGTTTAGAAAAATGTGTACTTTTACTGTAGTTGATACAAATTTTGATATTTAAAAGAATTTATTTTTCTGCAAAGGTTTTACTTTGAAGAGCTGGTATAATTTTAGTGGCATGCATTTTTCTGTTCCACCCTGCCTGAAAACATTAGCATTCTATGTAACTTGTCTGTTGTTACTAATATATTTCTTGTCCTCCTGATAAATATGTACCCTCATCAAAAGAAACAAAGTTGGGAATACTGAGCAGGAAAAATATCTTGTACAGAAGGGAATGATTCCATGATTTCCCCAAGTTTTTTCTACCACTAAGGTGTCTGATCCTAATTTCAGCAGTGGCTGTTCAGGAGTAGCCCTCTGTCCTTACATAGTCTTCCTTACAGAAAATTAGGATAGGGACAAGTGAGTATTATAATGGGACAGGTGTCTGGATCTGATGTGGGTTTCAGAGTTTGCATTGTGTAGATGAAATCAGTGCTGTCAGTGGAGTCTGAAGAGCAGGAGTCTTGTGGCAAGGTCAGCACTTTGTTTGATCAAATGACTGCACTGCCTGTGCTGGTTGACACGGTGCCCTCAGCACCTGCTCAGGTGCAGACACATGAATGTAGATAAGAAGAGTGTTTTATCTTCCCTTCCCACAGTGGGTAAGGTGGGCCTGGGTTGCTCAGAACCTCTGAGAAGCCCTTCCTGGTAGTGTGGGTATCCAGTATCCTTTCTTCCTTTAGTCCTGAGGATTTCTGTGTCTCTGCAGATCTTGGCTGATGTGTGAGTGTAGGATGGGTGGGTTGATTTGCTTGTTTGGTTTGGTTCTTACTTATTTAGCATTGTCTTGTAAACTGAAGAGGCCATTGAGCCAGAATCCTCAGGACAGATGGGTTGACAGTTTTCCTGGAATGACACTTGCCTGCATCTACTCATTGCCTGCCCCAGAAAAAATTTCAAGGACCAGTATTTGAGATATTTCATTCAGAGGAGGAAAGCAGGAAAAATGGCTGAAGATCATACATAGTTCTCCATGGCACGCTCCCCTGTTTTGCAGATTGTGATGAAAATGGGTAACTTGGAACCAAGCTATTAAAAATGTTTGATTGCACCCATGTTTTGACAGTTCTGTGTCACAAGTGATACAGTTGAAAATTTATAAATATTGGGCCATGCTTTCATTTCTGTTGGCAGCAAAGTATTTGAGAGATGGTTAAAAACTTCTTGTCCTTGCTTTTGGCTAGATGACATGTTGGGAATCTTGTCACCAAAGAAACAGAAAACTCATGCACTCCATTCCCCAAGGCCAAGTGAGTTACAAGAGTGTACAGGCTGCTGGACTCACAGAGTTCAGATAAAAGTAAAAGGATTTAGAGGTTGAGTTCAGCAGTTGAGTTATTTAGCTGTGAAGTGCAGACTTTATTTTCATTCTTGGGATGGTTATTTTACACTGTAACTGCAAATGAATTATGCAGTCTAAATAAGCTAACATAACACAAGATTGTAGGATGGCTGGGATTTGTCTAGCTGAAGCAGAACAGATTTCTGTGCCATGGAGATTTTGTGTTCCCAGTTATTCATCCCTGATTCAGTGAAATAAAAATGGAAAACACTGGTGTTTGAGAGCTGTCATTATTAGCATTCTTCTGATAGGACAGCTTTGAATCTGAGCATGAAGAAAGCAGAATGGATGGGATGGCCAGGTACCCTTCACATGTGGACTTCTGTATACTGCAGTGAATTGATTTGGATATTTAGAGGTAGAACTGTGGGTTAGACAGATTTGGAGTACTGTAGTGTGATTTTCTCATGTCCTGTATTGATGATGACACAGTGGAACCTGTTTGTGGATAGGTTTTGCAGTGAGCTGAGGGGCAGGAAGTGGCTGTTGTCCAGGCTGTGGCTGCAGGGAGCTGGCAGCTGTGTGTGCTGCACTGAGTGTGGGCTTTGGACAGAGAAGCAGTGCTCTGCATTGTTGGACTGCTCCTAAGAAAGGACTTGCTAATTTTGTGTAGGAGGGTAGAGAGGTGACAATATCTTTTCTTGACCTCTTTGCTATTGCTGAGATGGAAGAGTGATGAAGGTCCAGCATCAGATCAGTGGATCAGAGAGTTCATACATTCACACCTGTGTGTCTCTAATGATGGCTTACCATGCATTCAGCTAGCCCATTATCTTGGGTTCTTAGCTAAAACTGTAATCTGTTTTAAGCAATACTCCTGATGTTTTTCTTCTTGTGGCGCCTGGGCAAACTTAAATGTTGTTTTTCTTCTTATTATTCACAACTTAAGAAATGAATGTAGTGGTTCTATCACACCAGAGAAATTTGTCACATAATAAATCTGTATATCTATCTATAAAACCCAACCAACCCAAAAATCCCAAATAACTTTGTATTTTCTTTCCTGAGCTTTCACTCAGATTATAGTAAATTACTTGTAAATGAGAGGTAAATTTCTGCAAAACACATGAAAGCAAAGTTGTGATACTTATGTAGTCAAAAGGAAAAAAAGATACAAAGTGTTTTAAAAAAAAATATACACAGTGTTTAACAGTTTACCAAAGCAGTTAATTTTTGAAGCCTTTTAAAAAGGAAACATAACTTTGTAACATGACTATAGAATGTATCTTATGCAATTCTTTTTGAGGTATCTAATCTTCCTGAAGTACAGTCTCCATAAAAACAAAAGCATACATGTTTGCTTGAGTCCTGAAATGAGACAGCCAGGGAAACTGATCTGGAAGTATTGCTGCTACTGTAATTTCACACCTGCTGTTGCAAAAATAACTATCTCTGTTTACAAAAACAGCTCAACTTATTTATGGATCAGAGTGACTTAGTATTTTTTCAGTTGTGTTTTGTATGTTTGTAGTTTGATTTACTGGTGTCTCATCATTGTTTTTAAACAAAAATTAAAGGATTAAATATTTGGAATTGTCAAGCATATTGCTGGACTTTAGTACCCTGCAGTCTCCTGGTGTTCTTTATTTGCAGTTCCTGTTGTGCTCTGGTGTTGCTGCCTGGCAGCTGACTAATAACAAAAGCTCCTTTCTGGATTAATGACAGAAATCCAATATAGACTTTGTATAAATATTTGGTTTTAAGGTGTCAGAGATGTACTTTATAAGCGGCCTTTCAAAATTTCTCATAGGAATTGAGATGGAGTAAAGTTATACATAGTTTTTCCTGGCAGTAGTATTTATTGGAACTCATGTTGGTATGCTTGAAAGGTCTATTTCTGGGAGGGTGTGTGTATTTGCATACAATAGATGGACCTGGGAGCAAGAATTAGATCCCATATTCAAAACCTTTCCTGTTTCTCTAAATTCTGTTTTATAAACAGATCTAATAATGATAATTATAATAGTTATTTAAAATGCTCGGTGTAGTTGTTAATTAATGCCCAAATTGCTGTCATTTTCCCCTCGAGAATTGTCCTTGTCTAACTTTTTTTAATCTTGGTCATGAGTATTACACATTAACACTTGTTTCACTCTAGTTAATTAGTTGGTATTTCACTTGCTTTTCTTTGCTTAAAGTTGTCTTCAGTTTTAAAGGCTCAGTTTTTCTGTTTCTGTTTTTATTACTAATATTCTGTTTCCTCTGTAACCCTTTCTTCCTACTTTACTGTTGAAACCTCAGTAAGTGTAATGTCCATTCACACTCTTCACCTTCAGGGTTCTGACATAGAGACAGTGACCTCAGAAAATGGAAGCACAAATGACAACCATGAGTTTGTTTCAGAAGAATATGTTTCTTTGCAAGAAGAGGAGCAGGCAATTGATGTGCAAGGTAAGATATCAAAAGAGGAGCAGTTTCATGAAATAGGTCAATATTTCTTATAGCATTGGCACAAAATCAGTATTTTCAATAGATTTTTATCTGCTTTATGGACCTCTGTCAGAGTATTTGCTTCACCAGTGTTATGGAAAATATGAAATTATCGACTTTATAAAAATATTTTTTCCTGAAATATGTGAAATTACTAGAATGCCTTTCATTTTGTCCATACTTCAGATGTGATATAAAATAATGTGCACTGGTGTTGCTGTAAGATAATTTATAAAAGTGTTATTGATAAAATAGTTATTCCCTAGTAATTTAATAGATCAAATAAGAATAATTTAGAAGGAACCATCAATGCTTGTACTCCTAAAAAATGACTGCATTTTAATATTATATGGGTGTGGGCATAATTTATGGCTGCTGCTTTTAATCCCATGTTTGTTTGCTTGTTTATTTCCTCTTTTTATTCATATAGCTCAGTGTGACAATGATGAAGAGATCCCAACAGTAGATAATACTCTATCTGGTTTTGAGGAATCTCAGACAGTTCCAGAGGTAAATTACATTACAGACTACATTATTCAGAAGCTTCTGTAAGCCCCATCTGTCAATGGCAAAAAATGTTTTGAAGGCATTAAAGACAAAAATTTTTCCTTTCCTGAAGTTCCAACAATTCTTGGTTTTTTGTTTGTTTGTTTTAATTATTTCATTTTTTTTTTTTGTGTCTGAATAATTCTCACATTGTCCTTTTCTCTAGGGAAATAAAGAAAAAGGTCCTGATGATGGGTCCTGCATTGGAACTATTAGTGATGATTCTGACATTGTCACACTTGAAGCTCCAAAACCAGAAGAAACTCAGAGTCAGGAGGAAGCTCCAGCTGATGGTGAAGAAGCTCAGAGTTCAGAGGATTTTAACATGGGTTCCTCCTCTAGCAGTCAATATGCATTTTCCCATGTAGAAACTGGTAAGAGCAATACATTCCTGAGCAACTGTGTTCAAAAATGTCACCAGGGAAAAAAACCAATCCAATCTTTGGTTAGGGAGCCCACTTTTTGTGGAGAGAGGAAAAAAAAATAGTGGTTTTGTTGAGTACATAATCCAAGTATTTGCAGTCTCTAGGAAAAATCTAGGTGCCCTCTACAATTTTGTCTAAATGTATGTCTGCGATCTTTTTATTTGAAAGTAATCTCTCTCATTGAGTGTTCATGGTTTCAAATGGAAAGTCAATTTGTAGCATATCTTGGGGAATTAAAATTACTCTTAGTTCATAGAATAATTGTAGCTTTTCTCTTGGCAATATTTTGGGCTTTATAGAGAGGTGGCATAAATGACTAGCAAGTGGGAGATGATTTTTGGTGCCATGAGGACTAAGCAGTATGACTACAAAAACTTTGTACCACCTTCATAGATATGTAGTGTATATTTATATATTTAAGATACTCCCAGTGCTTGGCTGAAATAAGCAGTGCATTATAATCTGGAGGAAGGAGATGGATATTTGTCCAATGAAGAACAACAAACATAATTCCAACAAATCCAAACAAAAAACTTCCTGTTTTGTTGCTGTTCTCTAGTCTTCCTCTATAATTCTTTTTAGCTGCTTATTTGTAATCTCTTCTGTTCTCTTTGCTCTCTATGACACCTTTGTATTGCTGATTTTTCTTTCAAACTAAGTTTATTTTACAAGCAGGACTTTACCTAAAATACTGTTTTACCTTAGAGTAGGATACAGCATAATTAAATGTTCATGTATCTTTATATTATCCACTGGAAACAGAAAGTGACAGCTTAGCATCTAATTATAAGCAGAGAAGATTTGTAACAAAGCTGTCACCTTCTTTAAGTCTTCTGGGGAATCTGACTTAATTTTTAAGTTAAGATTTAGTTGACTTTGTTTTTTCTTTTAGGGATGAGTTCTAAAAGCGTCTTTTTTTTCTCCCTCTGTGTTTTTGTACACAAAAGTCAGTTGGCTGGAGAAGCTGTGGAAGATTCCTGATTGTGTAAGGGGATGGGGAAATGAGGTGAAAGAGCATGTATCTCGCAGTCTTCCTTTTCAAGGTGGTGTGATTAAATTTGATCAGCTTGTGCAAAGCTGATTGCTTAAGGCTTGCATGGAGTGTTCTTACAATTTTTGAAAGCAATCTGACTTGATCTTGTCATAGTCATATTCTAGACAGATGCTGAAAGCCAATCCTCACTGGAGAACTTGGCAAGCTGTGGGTGTCTTATGTGCTTCTTTAAAAAGATGTTAACCTTGCATGTAAGTTTGGAGCAGACATCAGTAAGGTTTGTAAGACATTTGAATGTGTGTGCTGGATTGATTCAATGGATAGTTCTTGTTGGATTCCAAGTCTACATGTCACTGGCAAAAAGAATTTCATCCTTCTAACATAAGCTGATTTCAGCATAGCCTTTAGTGCTGGGCATTCAACTGAACAAGTATTGCAGAAAATGTCAGGAGTACTTTTGCAAGTATTTTAAATGCTGATGTTTTAGAGGTGAGAAAAAGTAAAAAGTGTCAACGGAAATCTTTGCCATCCACTTCCTGATGAGTGTTCTTTTGCACTGGAAAAGGATGAGCCTCAGATTCTTCCTAATCTAGATACTAAAGCCTTCTACAAGGATTTTCTGCCACTTTTTTTTTTGCAGATTAGTTCCTATTTAGGTTGTCTTTATCATGCAAGCAGAAATGTTTTAATATTGCTTCATGAATGAAGTTCAGCCAACAGAAGTACCCATATGCTACAGTAAACTGTATCTGAGCTGTGTCCATGCAGAAATGTCAGCCTTATCTGATTTCTGGTATAGATCTGACACTTCAAAATCACAGTAGAAACTAGGATTTTGGACTGCTGTTGTGGTCACACTTGGTTTCATTTTAGTCCTTTCCATCCTGGTACTGTTAGAGCTTTGTACAGAATTCTTACAGCAGCTGTAAGGCAGTGTCATTCTTGCTTGAAAGTGTAATTGCTGTTGACAACTTGGCAGTAAGTGCTTATGAATGGCTTTAAGTATCTTACAGCATTTTTATTTCTCATAGTCATTTTTTGACTCCTTTCCTATTCTTTGCTGTCCAGCATGTATCCAAGAATTTTCCCATTTGGCTAGAAGCAGCTTGTTCCTTAACCACTTTTGTATTCCATGTGTGTAAGCTTCTTTGGCTGTTGAAAAACCCTAAAAATCTCCACAGATGAACAGGAAAAACACCTCTTACTAAGTTTGTCCTGTATATTTCTCTATAATGTCTGACCTCTGCATTTTAGGAATGCATTCTGAGTTTGCCTTTGTTTTTCAGGATTGGGAATTATGCATCTGCTTAAATGACTGGGTCTAAAATGGTGTCCTTCTCTACTAAGCTATAGAAATTCATTTAAGTGTCTGCATGTCCAAGTCACTGTTTAAGTGATTTGTCTTTATTGCAAAGTCTGCTTGGTTGGTCTGGTTTGACTGTTTTACTAAAATGGAGTTTTTTATTAAGGGAGGAAGTTGTCTTTCATAATCGGTCATGTTACTTGTCCATGGACTTAGAAATTAGAAGTGTTCCAGATACTAATTGATAATCTTTTCTGGGCTTGATGCAATCACCTCCTTCATGTTGTAATTTATTTTAAGTGAAGAATCTTAAGTGGTAGTGCATTTTATAGATAATAGCTAGCACTGCTTGGCATTCTTGTCTGTTCAGTGATGTGTGCATGGCTTTGCTCAAACAAATGATTTTTCAGTTGTGAACTGTTCAAGGACAGCCTCTCTATATTTGTATTTTTACATTATGTGTAATGACATCTGATAAGAGAATGAACAACCATATTTCTAGGAGGGGCACTTGCATTGTGTGACTGTGAGCAGCAAAATTAGTGTCCAAGCAGGAGCACTGTCATGTCTGGAGACTTCACTGATCCCATTGAATTTATTCCAGACATGTGAATTAGGTACAAAATGTAGATAGTTGAAAGCTGCTTTTCTACCCTACTACTGCATTCCCTTGATATTTACCTTGCACTTGAAAGTTATGCTTTCAAAGGAGGGAGATTAAATAATAATTACTTATATACTGGATTGTATAAATCTATTTACAGTATATGCAGCAAACATTTGTACAAATGGGAACAAGCAATTACAGCTCTGTTGTTATTTTACTGGTTAGAATATGTGGCTTTTGGGCCATTGGAACATGAACATACAAATGGTATAATAAGTACCTAATATTGCAAAAATTATAGTAAAGTTATTTTTTAAGGTTAGAATTTGTTTTTATGTCAGATCTTGTCCAATTTACCAAAACTTCAGTCAGGTAATAGAAGAATGTTGGGAAAGAACAAACAGAAAAGCACTTGAGTGGATTTTTTCCTGTGCAGTAGTGGTTGAAAATGGCTTTTTTGAAAGATGGGTAAAGATGTTAACAGATAGTATATGGTAGATATTAAAAGGAAATAAAATTGCGTATTTAAATAAATTTATATCTTGATTTTGAATATTTCTAATAGCTACATTAATGGAACTGTAATGGGATTTTTTCTGCAATTGCATGCAGATCACAGAATGAAGTTTTTTGAGAGTGTGTAACAAAACTGTCTGTCTTCTAGGAGCCCTTTTAGCAAGCCTTTATATTGACTTTTCATTATTAAGTTTTTCAGTTTTAACAGCTGCAAGAGAAGGAAAACTGAATTCTTTGTCTTTCTACTTCACAAGAATTTGCAGAGGCAGTACATGTAGATGCTTTATTAGACAGGATTGACTGAAACAATCCTTGCAATGAGTGCATGATAAGTACCACACAGCTTTTTAGTGATAATTTCTTAATTCTCTGTTATTTTGTTTAAAAAAACGAATTTTAAACTTTGGAGAGCACACATTCCTTGCATAATTTCCAGCAAAACTATATCATTAAGATTTAAATTTTGTTTTACTGATGTTCTCAAAGATAAACACCAAATCTATTTAGCATAAACATTACGGATCTTGCTGCTCAGCTTGCTCTTTCCCACAGTGCTGAATGCCTTTTAAGCACCGCCGTGTGTTGCTTTTCAGCGTTCTCGTCCCAGGCCAGCCCCGAGGAGTCGAGCAGCGATGAAGGCAGCGGCCCGAGCGGCCCCGCGGTGCGCAAGCGGCGCCCGCGGAAGCGCGGCGCGTCGGGCTCCGAGCCCGAGGGGGCGGCAGCGGCCGGGCCCGAGGCGGAGCCGCCCCGCGACCGGCGCCACAAGCGCCGCTTCAGCAGCGGCCTGAACAGGTGCATCATCCTGGCGCTGGTGATCGCCGTCAGCATGGGCTTCGGACACTTCTACGGTCAGTTCAGGGGAGCAGCCCGCACCGAGTCCACGTCTTGCGTAGCAAACGCTCTTTTATTGTGTCTCCGATGTTTTTTCTTGTTCTCAACCTAAACCTAAAAATGAGAGAAAGCAAGTGCAGCTGTAGTGGTAATACAGGGAGGTCCTGTAGCAGTGCAGCTGTATGTAATTAATACACACTACTTCGTACAGTAATGTGGTAAATAGTGATTTTTCCTGAGTAGCTCAAGTTTTATATGAAAGTATGCCTTTTAAAAAGACACATGATTCAGTTGGCGATGGGGGTATCATTCTCTGTGGATTTGGTGTTGACTGATAGGGATTTAAAGTTTGGCACTTCTTTTGAGATTTGTATTAATTTTCACTTGATCCCAATTTTTTTTTATTCTCAGGTAAACCTGAAGGTAAGAGCCTTGAGTGATGTACTGTGGATGCTGTGCTTACATTCAGATTTACTTTTTAAACCTTGTGTGTGTATGTGTATGCATACATCCAAATATGTATGCATACTTACATTATGAAAATAAAACAATACATCACATCTCAGGAATTGCTGATGTGGGATTATAGGAACAACTAATCCAGTCATACAAACAATACATCCAATCATCCAATCATGCATACACTTTATGTAGTAGTAACTGGTGTGAAAACTGGTTGGTGAGCATTGGCATGATAGAGGCACAGAGGAGCACAGTGACCACAGCAGTCTGTGATAGTGCTTGTGAGGGGAACTTAAGATTTCAGTTGTTAATCACTTCACTCTGTTTAGCTTGGTAAATAAATACTATCTTTTTAAAGAACTTGGAAATCTGTGGATGAAAAATACGCTTTGAACATGGACTCAGGGCAATACATTTTTTAAGGAATTCCCTTGTTCATTCATTGAATCTATACTTCTAAATAAAAATTGTCATCACTGATGACAATGACGGCAGCATTTTTCAGCAGAAGGAAGACAACTCTGTGTGGCTTCAGTTGTTGCTTCTTCAAGTGAAAGTTCTTCAAGTTTATGTGATAACTTATCTTTCTACCACTAGAAAGGAAGTGAAGTTCTGCTTCCATCTTCCTGTTTTTAGGCTTGTGGTTTTTTTCAACACAGACTTGCAGAGAAAAGTCCATCTTCCTAGAGGACTACTTTGTATTTTTGTGGTTCAGCTTGGAATTAATGTTTCCCACAGCATTCTTCTAATGTTAGGCTAATTGTTACATAAGGGGATTGGAAAGCGTAACTTTTTATAAACTTACCTTTATTTTTTTGAATCAATATCAGAATAGTGTTTTCCTTTTAGCTAGAGCTCTAGGACCCCCTTAAAGATTTTCAGAGATGTAGAAAGCAACTAGGGTTAGATTTTAATCAACAACTGTATCCCAATCAGTATTAAACTGAGTTAACTGGCTTTATGATGATCTAGGAAGGAGAACTGAAAGAAGGCAAACTTTTCAGGTAACAGATGAAGCTTAAATTAGGTAGAAGGTCCTTGCCAGAAAAATGTCTCATTATGGACATTCAGATATTTAACTTTTTTCTTTAACCAGAAACAGATTTGGATTGGTTACTTAAAAAATCTGAAGGATACTGTGACTTAGAGTACCAGCTGGAAACACAGACGAATTACTGAGGAACGGCACCTCAATATGTTCATTTTCAGTGTTGTTAAATGTTATTTTTGCTTATTGTACCTAAATTTGGATTTTTGATAAGGAGAGAAAAAAAGCTTTAAGTGTTTCTATGTAATTCAGGTTCTACCTAACACGAACTCCTTAATGCTAAATAATGATTTTTCAGATGCAGGCTTTAGATTGTTAGGATTGATAGACTTCCTGAAACGTATCTATCAAAGATGAATATTAAAACCAAATTTACTGTCAGTATACTTAAATTCATTTATGAAAGGATCGATGTTCTCAAGAAGTGTTTACCAGGACTCTGCAGACTTAAAATCCTTGCTGTAAAAATGTTGCTTTTGCTTAGCTGAATTGAACTATTATAGTTCAACTTGGTTTAATATAAAAGTCTATTTTTAAGGTCACACTTTACAACAGATAAAAATTAAGAGAGCACAAAACATTAATCAGTCTAAGTGTACTTATAGTATTTCTTCTGTTTAACAATACATCTCCCCCTGCCTTTAAATACATAAATAGAGTTCTGACTAGAGCTCTACAGATACTGCTTCCTTTATGATAATTCTGCATTGGTTTTGAAAGAAACGCCTAAAAATTGCTGTTGCTTTCTTCTCTAGAGTCAATTCAAGAGAATTTTAAAAATATATAAAACTACATCAGTGAACGTGTTAGGTGAGGAAGTACCAGTCAAGAAGCTGTTCTTGACAAAAAATTTTGGTGGCTAGTACAGCAAAGATACTTTTTCTGAAAACCAGGGTGTCTCAGCCTTTATCTGACAAATGAAAAATGGGACACTTGCTTACTCTGCAGCCTTTGCTTATGGATAAGAAGGATATGACAGGGCCTGCAATACTTGTTGCTTTGTGAGCAGTGTGTAATAATTATATTTCTGCATAAAAATTTAAACACTGTGCTAATACCATCTTTTTAATGTAAATCAATTAACACTCAAGGTTGTAGTTCTTAAGTGGATAATACATGGACCATACATGGACCAATAGTCTCCCTTTTATCCTGTTTAACTTGCATGTTACTAAAAATCTTACAGAGAAGTCACAAATATTCCTTCCTGCATAACTTGTTGGTTTGGATCTAACTTATTTCTATGTAGTGTTCCAATATTCCTTTATTTGTTATTAATGAAAAAACAGTGTAGAAGCAAATTTTTGGGTCTGAGAAATGGTTTATAATGAAAAAAAACCAATTTTGCTACAGCGAAGCAGTTACTGGTAAGGACAGTGCTGAAATGGCAAGTTAAGAATACTTTTGAGATTGCAGAGAGAATGAAGATGATGTTTAGGTTCCTCTGTTCCTCTGCTTACTCTAAGTCAGTCTATCAAAATAAACTTTTTTATCTTTGTAGGTACAGTGCAAGTCCAGAAACGGCAGCAGCTGGTGACAAAGACACGTGAATTAAAAGATATGAAAGATGACCTTTACCAGTGCCAACAAGAGCAAGGAGATCAAGTGCACCACAAAGTGGGGGTAGGTGTGAGCTTAGCTGGAAGTCATTGCATAATTCTGATATTATGTGTGTATTTTGCACAAAGTGAAACAAACTTCTCACACAAATCCATTAAATTTTTGTCTTTAGTAAGTTTTTTCAGAGAACTTTCCCCTGAATTCTTGACAAATGTTTATGTTGATTGAATTTGCTCCTGGAATGTGTTTAAACATACTGGGTTTTATGTCTGTAGTCTAGGAGTTATCTGGACACAGGGACTTTGTTTCCCTGTGATACAGTGCCAGGTTGTCATTAATGAAGACAGCTGAAGTAGAAAATGCTTGTAAAAACATGTTGAACCTACAGGTTTTTTGAATTTGTTTTCTAAATTATCAATGGTTATTAACTTTTTAAATACTTAAGCTGTACTTATGGTTTTTTACTGTTGCATCATCCAGAGAGAAGATTAGGGAGTCTTTTTGGTTTTTTTTTTAGTTTTCTTTTATGTGTCTGTTAGCAGCATTTGTATATAATTCAGTATGTTCTCGAGCTTGTCAATGATGCCAACAGACCGGGGAGCTCCTTTTGTGTTAGTATATAGTTACACAAACAGGTACTTTCAGATTAGGTTCAAAATCACTTTGTGAGTTTCTGCCCCACTAAATGCCTTTGCTTCTGCTAATTTTTTTGGTAATCTGTAAATTCTGCTTGCTGAACATAAATCAACAGCAAAGATACACATTTTGGTTTCCTTTTAAGATGTTAGACTTCATGTACCCAACTATCCTTTAGCTAGTTAAACCCATACAAGTGAGGGGTGATGACCTCTGGCTGGCTGGGAGAGTTTCTCACATGGTCTTTGTTGCCAAGAAAGTGTGTGATAAACAAACCCAACTGAGATAAACAAACTAGCTCTATTTTTGCATCTTGCTGTGCATATTTCACTGCATCCCAAATGGCAAGTAAACTCTGTTTGGGCTACCTTGGTTTTTCATCTTTCTAACTGAAATTGTAACGATTCTCATTGTAGTGTTTCTGCTTGTTTTCTTTTTGTTTCTTCTAGTCACTCAAGGGAGATCTTGCCACATGTTTGACCTTTACTGAGGTGGAGAAGAAATCCTTTGATTCTCAAAAAAAAAGTCTTGCTGCAGAAAATCAGCACCTAAGAGAATCTCTAGAGAAAGAGGAAAAAGCTTTGGCCTCACTTCAGGAAGAATTAAGGAAGCTAAGACAACAAATTAGGAACTTAGAAGATAAAGGTAGTAGCACTGAATCTATTGTAATAGAAAATCAGAAACTAAGGGAGCATTTGGAAGAAGAAAAGCAAAGGAACAGCAATTTTCTCAGGCAAAAGGAAACGCTCTTTGCAGAGGCACAGATGCTAAGGCGAGAACTGGACAAAGAACGTCACGTTACAGAAGCTCTGAAAAAAGAACTAGAACAGTTAAGTTCTCGTCAAACACCTGACAGCGCTGATGATGATGATGAGACATTAAGAGAAAATCAAGAAATAGAAACTCTGCGAGGAAGACTGGCAGAACTAGAAAAAAAGCTAAACTTTGAGCAGCAACGTTCTGACTTATGGGAGAAGCTGTATGTTGAAGCAAAAGATCAATCTGAAAAACAAGAAATTAATGAAAATGGACAAAAGAAAGGTGCTAAAGGGCAAAGTAAGAGTAGAAAGAAATCAAAGGAGACATTTTTTGGTTCAGTTAAAGAAACTTTTGATGCCATGAAAAATTCCACGAAAGAGTTTGTAAGACACCATAAAGAAAAGATTAAGCAGGCTAAAGAAGCAGTGAAAGAAAACTTGAAAAAATTCTCTGATTCTGTAAAGTCTACATTCAGGCACTTCAAAGATACCACAAAAAACATCTTCGATGAAAAAGAGAAGTCATCAAGCGATAAAAGATATGAGGCAAACAAGAAAGCTCGAACTTTTTACCGAGACCATAACTCCTACGAGAATCTCAAGCACATGCATTACAGGGGACCTCACATGCCAAAAGAATCCAGAAATGGAAAGAAACATCATTATACAACATTTGAAAAAGATTCAGATTCCCAGAAATGTCTCAATGATCATTTGTGTAATAGAAAACATCAGTTTGCCCTGAAGGGCTGCTCTGGGATTTTTGAATGTGCTCATCAGGAATTCATTAGTCTCTTTAACAGAGTTTCGGATCCCATCAGGGTGGATGAATTTAATCGGCTAATGAGAAAGTATTTGCAGCAAGTTGTACATAACTTTCATCACTGGAGAGAACTAGAAAATTTCATCAATAAATTTTTTCATAATGGATTGTTTATACATGACCAGATGCTGTTCACTGATTTCGTTAATGATGTCAAGGATTACCTGGAAGATATGAAGGAATACCAAAGTAATAATGAGAAGGTTTTTGAGGATTTGGACAAATACGTCTACAGATACTACTTCCACTACGATAATTCACCCCAGGATGGACCCAGGTTTGTTTCCATGTTTCCTGAACTTGATAACACAAAGAAGTGTTTTTTGTAAAGGCAACCAGTGTCCTTGTTGTGATGGATGGTCTTTGAGCAGGTATGTGTATGTATGTATGTGTGTGTATACATATACACACACACATATGCTAGAAGACTTCCTGAAGAACTTAGTGGAAATATTAGCTTATGCTATATAAAGTGGATCTGTAGAACCTTTATATAAATTCTGTGTGTGTGCATAGCACAATCTGATGTTTCTGCTGGGTTCTTTAGAAAACTGCCAGTAGGATTTCTTTAGACCAAACAGCTCTGTTTGACCATCTGATAGAATGAGGAACTGTCTTGGAGCATTAACTGGGGTTTCCTTTTTGTCGTTTGCTGAATGAGGTTTTTGAGTATATTTGAGGTGTCTCCGAGTCCTGTTCTGGCAGATACATTTCACTACTCTCCTGTAGATTAGGTAATACTGGGTTAGGCTGTATGCCCAGAGCAGAGCTCATCACACAGCAGGCTTCAGTTCAGATCCTGACCCTTACTGAGTTTTGTTCAGACTTGCTCACGATGGTCCTTGGAGTTAATTGTTTCCTACATTCCTTTCCTGGATCTAAAGGTGTTCTCAGGGCTTTACAACTTTACACTTGTATTATTTATCATTTCATGTACTTTACTGCAGCTGCAAGTCGGAACAATTAACTGCTTTAGGGTTACTAAGTATTACATGAAGTAGCACTTTTTCCTATTGAAAGCTGAACCATGAAGGTGATAGTCCTATTATCAGCTACCCAGTTAATGTGGTTTTGGCAAACACATAAGGTTTATGATTTTATTTATAGTCCATCTTCCTAATTTATTATCAAATGAACTTTACTTTTAAATTAAATACCTGATTTGTGAGAATTTCAGTTTGCAGCAAAACAATTCCAAATTCTTTTACTGATACTGTTATATAGAAGCTTGATACCAGCTGCATTTTTATTTTTAGAAAGCATTTCTTTATATATACCATCTTATTGATGATTTAAACAAATCCCTCCCCCATTTTTCTTACAAGCTAAAGGACTACTTACTACTAATTTTGTTTCCAATGAACTTCAGCATGTTAAAAGCTGTACTTGAAAATGTAATTGTGTTACAAAATGCTTTTAGTAGTAATAAGCTTTTGTTTACTCCTTGCAGTCGACCTAAAAGACCTTATACACAAACTGAAAATTCCAGACATGAAAAACAAGCTCAGAAGTACCAACACCGTAATAAAAGAGAAGGTAAATGGTATAAACATGGTCGCACTAATGGAAGACACATGGCAAATCTTGAAATAGAATTGGGGCAACTGCCCTTCGATCCAAAATACTGAGTAATTTATTGTAAAAATTAAGATTAAAATTCACATGCTCTCTGGAAACTAATTGTTTTTCAACAAAGCAGCAAAATGCAAGTGTTTTTTTTTCTGAATAATTTGATTTTTACACATTTTTGTTAACAGGCAGAAGTCAGGCTTTCTGATTTGCATATTCTGTACCGTTGCTTTAACTGTTCTTTGGAAGTAAAGGTAGTTTGGGTGCCAGCAGTATTGTTGCAGAAACTAGGCATGCCATGACCTGTGTATGAAAAAAAAGCTTAATTGCATTCCATTAGTGTAGTTAAAGCTTGAGCCATGCGTAATGTACCAACTACTAACTCCAATGTTTGATATACTAACTTCATCTCATCCTTCAAAAAATAGATCAACATTGTGGTAATGTATTTGTTAGTGTTTTGTAACCTGATATTTGCTTCCTGTCTTTGGGGGGGTTCAAGAGCCTGTTGAATTGTGAAGAATTTGCTGTGCTGCATTCTAATCAGCGTGCTGATTTAAACACTTGAAATGTCTTGCATATCTGCATATTGTAGAAGAAAAATAAAAGAGACATTGTGGATAAAAGTCTTTATTTATAAAAGAAATTCAGCATAGCTGTACAGTTCTATAGAAACGGTCCAGTCTTGTCTGTATTTTAATGCTTAAGTATTCATATGGTAATTTTGGTCTTCCCAATGTTTTCTAGTTTGTAAGGTAGGTCAGCAACCCCACCCTGCCCTACTGCTACTGAAGCTGCCTTCAGGAGGAGGTTTATGTGTTTGCAGGCAGTCACGGCTGCCTCATGGGCCCTCCCATTGACTTGCCCAGTTTCAGACTCACTGCTTTCTCCCTTCTGCACCATGAGGTGTAAGCATAGCTACTGCTATGCAAAACTGATCTGGTCCGAGGTCTAGCCACTGATCTTCAGGGATAATTCATTTCAGTTTTTCTCCTGTAGATGGAGATGTGGCTTCCAACTCGTCCTTGAGGTACATGAGTATGAAAGACAGTGGCTGTTTTCTCATAGTCCCTTAAAGCTAGAAATGATGATATTTCCTGCAAATGAACATACAATTTCCACAGTAAGAAAACACAGCTGAGAGCCTAAGAATAGTGTTCCAAAGTCTCTTGACAACCATCAGTTCAACTGTCCCTGGGAAGCTTTATCCTTTATTTTAGGAAAGCCTGCTAGAAAAAGAAGTACCTATCCTGTTTGATCCTGTCTGAAGCAGATATTCACCAGCCACCATTCTTTGAGTGCATGGACTTCATTAAAGATTTGAGGGGTTAAAAGGTACTGTGACTAAAGGTGTTTTTAGTTTTCATTGTTGCTTACTTAAAAGTGCAGTTTCTGGGAACAGATGGCACATTTGTTTTAACATGGATTGAGAAGAATTCCATAAAGAATTCCATTACTTTGTGCCTGTAGAATTTGCACAGAGGAGAGGGCATATGTGAACATTAAATATATAGGAGTGGAATGATATCAATAATCTTATTAGGGGCTAGAGGGGTCAATTTTAATATAAGCTATATTTTAAAAAATTGTGAATAACAATTTTCAAAAATTTTAACTATAACACTTCCCTAATTTATTTTGTAACTTATCCTCAGAAGTAGTTTGTTTCATCTTGCTGTTACCATACCTGTTCTAGCACATTGAAGAGGATCAAGTGACTGGGTAATAATGTGTCGTTGTAAAACTCCTTATTCAGCCAGCCAAGTGGGTTAGAGTAAAACACATCTGCTTCATCAACGTAGCTCGCATTGCCAGTCAGGTCTGGGGGACACTGAAGGAATCTCATTTTTAGAGGACAGTGAACATGACTAGGGAGAAAAACAAAAACACATTTCATGATAAACTGACCAGAATCAGAGATTTGAAATTACTCATCACTTCAAAAAGACACCCCAGTCAAAACAAAAATCAATTAAATATTTTTCCTCAGGGTAGTATTTTCTTCCCTTCAATACTTCATATGAAAGCAACATAGAGCAAGCAGACTCAGCTCCAAACTGCTGGGAGTGTTGTTAACAGTTAACAGAAAATACATTTATCTTAATAAAAACACCATTTGCACAACATCAATTTCTTAAAAAGGTACTTTTCCATATCAGCTTCACTATTTATATCTGCTTTAACATTGTGTTTATTTGCCAAGATCTACTGAAAACCTTTTGCAATGACCTAAGTCACTGTTGTAATGACAGTTCTTTACTGCCTAGTAAAATTTTACTTCTGCCTACTGCAGAAGAAAAATTAATACATTTTGATTATAACAATTAGTGTTTAATTTTGCTAAAAATATTGCCATAATGAAGAAGTGTGACATACATAGTGAAGTCATTAGACTTACTGCATATCCTCATACAAAGCTATTTCACAAAAATGAATAAAGCTTAGATGCTGAATTTTATTCTGTGTTATAAGCATTTGGCTCATGTCCCCTATTCATTCTGTATTAACTGTATTAAAAATCAAAACTCTTCCTGTATACATTTATATATCTCAATTTATTAAGCCTTGGAAAAAAGAAATCTTGATTTCTGATAGAGTTTGGATTTTAATGTAGTGCACTGTTAACACTTCTAATACCTGTAAAATGGAGTAGAGTGGCATGGCATCAGGATGAAGACAAAAGCTTGTGACTGCTGAGAGTGATTGCAGAGCTGCTGGATGTGACTCATAACATCCAGAGTGCCTCGCTGGTGAACCAAGCCTGTGTACAGGGCTGGGACTAAATTGGATAACAGCAGGAAACTTGCTGCAGTTTTCTTCCATGCTTTCAGGTATTTCAAAGAATATCCTATAGAAACATTTGAGTAAGTTTGGGAGATAAACAATTCACATATTTTTGAAAGTACCCTAATACAGTGGCAAACCATTACTCAATCAATAACAAAACTTTGCTTTGAGATACTTTACTACACCATTCTTGGAGTCTTTACCCCTTGAATGGAAATTCAAATGCTTTGAATTTCAAATGCTTTGCTCTTTTAATTCTTGGATTTAACAGAGTAAAGCCCACACCTGTCTCCCAAAATACAGAAATACAATTTCAAAACGAGTGCTTTGTTTCTTTAATTTATTGTAGTGAAAAACGGTCTGTCAGTGGTTTGGGTGAATGATATATGGCAACTTACAGATGTGTTCTGATTCATGCAAGTCCACATAGAGCCAGAATAAATGGTAACTACATGTGCATGGCTGTGCTATTCTTTTTCTCCAAAATGCTGAAAACTACAGCATTCCTTTATTGCAATTAAATTTTGGGCTTCTGGCCTTGGAAAAGCATACTCCTTCATTTTTTTTCCCATCTTCAATCACTGCCTCTTTTCCCCACTTTGCTTGAAGGAGCTAATAATTGGAAAAGGCATACAATTGTCATGGTTTTGCAGGAATACTTTTAGCCATGCTAAAGATTCTTTATCTGTGCTACAGTCACTTGCTCTCACTCATCTTTTTTCTTTCTCTTTTTAACTAGCTGTAAGAAAGGGCTAGGCTAATTCTAAGCCTCTTTTATCAAATAAGGTAAAATGGGTAAAAATTATATCCAGGTAAGGTTGCAAGACATTTGAAAACAATGCTTACCACAAAATATCATGCAGAATGGCAGTACTGGATAGATGAACCTGAATTCCTTATGGCTCAGTGTGCTGTAATAAAACATACAGTAGTACAGCAAGAAAGTTAAATGCTTCAGTTCTGTTGACAAAATGGTTTAGAGCACAGAGGATTGGAAGAGCACGTGCATAAGAAGCTTTTGGTATTGAAGCATTTAAGAGTAAAAATCGAAATTGTCACTTCAAATGTACTTATTATTTGGTCGGATTAAACCAAGCACTGGTAAAAATTCCTACAATTAAGTGGTCTGATTCTTTGACAACTAGATGTAATTTAGTCAGTACTTCACCAATCTGTTTTCTGTAGTAAGACACAATAAATAGTGTGGATGAAAAGCTAAGATTCAAGTACCCATTTGTATCTAGCAAATTAACAGTCACTCCTGCTAATACAAAAATACACAATTTCCCATGCCAACTTTTTGGGGGATTACTGCAACACTCATGTCTTGGGAATCAAAGGGGTTCTTAAAAAACTAAGAGAGGTAAAAAAGTCCCGAAGCCAATACAGCTATTTCCAGTTTTGAGTTGGAAAGAAGACATTGCATTTCTGGTCTTGCTACTGTTTTGCTGTAGTCTATTACTATGATAGTATTTATTGCTTAGTATTTATTTACTTGCTGTATTTTTTTCTTGTCTGAAAGTGTCTCTCCTGTTTTATCTACAGCTAATGCTGATGCTTTAGAAGAAACTTACCTTTTCTAATACTTCTGAGCTTACAGTGAGAAGTACAGCCTTATGATAGTTAAGAGCTGTGTATAAACTTGTGAATGGAGTACATTTTAGAAGTCTAAGAATCTCTTATCTTACTGGAGATTAAAGAACCAAATGAAATGGTGTTTTCATTAACAGGCATCTAGTGTACTCAGTTTTCTAACTAGTTCTATTTTTGTTTAAACACCGGCTGGGTGATTGTTGGTTTTGGGATTTTTACAATCTCATTTCATTATGAATTATTTTATTCTTTAAGGGTCTTAATAAATTTTAAAGATACATGTTGGTGGCAACACAAGAAGCAGTATTTACACAAAATTCTAGAACCAGCTTTATAATTGATTGCATTTCTTGGAGTGTTTGAACAGTTTCAAGTTTTCTATCACTTAATCTGAATACTACACTGCTTTGTTCTGGAGAGGACAGGAGCTTGGCAAAGAACACAACCAGTGAGAGGCAGCAGTTCCACTCAGGAGAGATTACCTGTACAGCAGCACTGTCCAGATCACTGCCAGCAGAAGGACACGGAACCTCCTTGGTGCCAGTGCACAGCCGTGAATAAAGAATGGCAGATGGGGACCCAAGACAACTGGGAGTCCCTGAGTGAAGTACCAGTGCCAAGGGTGAGAGCCATAAAATGTTCCCAAATTCTGCAGCACGTTGAATTTCAAGAAGTTCAGCTGAACCAGTACCCACTGGGAGACAGAGGGGATTAAACACAAATCCAAAGTCAAACGCAACAGCTACACTGAATTACACAGTCATCACTGACTCTATATATTACATTTTCATTCCTGTTTCAGTTTTTTTTTGTAAATAAGACTCAGCATGGACTTCCTATATTTAGCAATTATCACAGAAGTGTGTAAATTTGTAGTTAGTTGATAACTGCTGAGGACTGAGCATACTGATTTTGTGTAGTATCATTTGAAATACCTGAGAAATCAGTGTTCAGGGGTTTGTGGCTTAGGATATATTTAGAGATCATAGGCCAGACACTGTCACAGAAACAAGAGAAGCCAGAGAAATCTGAAATATCCATCAATGCTAAAATACTAAACCCCAACCTTCTTCTTATAAGTCAAGTTTAAAACAGCTTACCTCACCAAAAAACACACGGTCAATTATTAAAGAGGTTCCTACTGTGACCAATCTGCAAAAATGGAAAGTTTGTTGCACTGATATTGCCTGAATTGCTTTTGTATCTTCTCCAGCTGTCAAAACTCTGATTCCTAGTATCTTTGAGATTATCCATACCTCATGGCCATTTTACAGTGGCCACTTGCCATCACCTGGTATCCTTGGCACAATCACAAATTAAGCTGGAATGCTACTCATGTCTCACCATCATGAAATCTTTCCTGATGCTTTTATGCAGCATATACAACAGTTAAAAGGAAACGTGCCCCGTCCTTAAACTTTTGCAAAAGGACTCTATATGTTCTCTTTTTAATTTACATTATATCAGGTTTTTTGGCTTATCTGCCTTTCCAATGGCAAAACCAATCTTAAGATGTAGCTATGCACAGTTTAAATTGAGGAAGAACTTACCCAACTGGAATGCAGTTGTATAAGATAAGATCTGTTTTCCTGTGTTCTTGCAAAAAATGGCTGAAGACCAAAGGCATCCACGGGATAACAGCAGTGGGACGAATAACAATTGCAAGTGCAACCAAAGCCAAATACTTACAGCTAAAAGGAAGAAACATGAAAAACCCAACAGCTTGTCAAAAGGTCTGGTCAATTATTTTGCAGTGACATTTCAACACCTGTCATCTCTCTGGCCAAGTTTTTCATACTGCAGGTAACTTCAACTCTAAGTGCAGATACTCTCTCTTGCTTAGAAGGCTGCAACTCTAGAATTGTTTTGTAACAATGGAGTTACTAACTCCATTGTACCTGAGGTACCTACTTTGAAATAGCGAGTGGTAAAGAAAATTGTGACCACACATTCACCTACATCTAACCCCCAAAAGCTTTTGTTATCTTTTCCCAAGTTACTATATATTCCAGTGTTTTAAAGTTTAAAATAAAGCTTCCCATAAAGTCACACTTTGCAAAAGGAAAGAGGGGAATAGCTAATTTTACATACCAGCTATAACATAATTCTAAAAAATATTTAGAGGTAATACTAGAGTGTACTTTCCATGAGACAGAACTCTTGCTACATGAATGAGGGGGTTTTGGTTGCCTTAGATGTTGTCATCCCAAACAAAAAATTATCAGTACTGTTAGGAGAAAGTTTCTCACCTGTTCCCCATCTTGGAGCCTTTTATTGGATAGTAGGAAAGAGCAAAAATGCTAAGAATAGTCTCCATGGTGTTTGTTAGAGTTCTGGTACAGGAATACCATGTAAACCAGGAACAGAGTTGGCAGAAGAACTGAAAATAATTATGAACACATTAAAAGAAGTTCCCCTAAATGAAGGTGGTAATTCTTCAAGGTGTAACAAATAATTTTGCTCTTATTTACAATGTAAAACCAGTGTTTATTAACATGCATAATTTTAAAGGCTGTGACTCACCACGAACTTTGCTGTCTCTGAATTTTCAAGGTGTTGCACTAATGAGTAAAGCTTCACATCAGCAAAAGCTGCCAGCACTGCCTGTGCAAGCCTAGGGACCCAGATCTGTGTAAGCAGAGAGAAAACTGTACTTGCAACAAAACAAGGTAAATTCCAAGTTTTAAGGGAGGACTGAATTAGTGAATGACTGTTCACATATGAAAATAGTGAATTGGTGAATGTTCTCTCTAACTTATGATTTTAAAAATGAAGTAGTAACGGCCTTGGGTAAGGATAGTATTTCTGACAAAACAGAGAATGTCTGAAGTTCAATTGAAAGTGTTCAGAGATGGAAAGTAGAATTGTCTGCTTTACATCTCCAATAGAAATCAAAAGGGGCTGTTGTTAGTTCTTGTGGGTTGAGTGCAAATATACATTGCTAAACACTTTGGAAAACTGAACTACCGTGCAATTATGATGTAGTGGCAAACAGAATCAGTATGGAAATTCAAGAGATAGATGGAGACCAAGAATAATCCTCTGCACTTACAGGCATCACTGTTGTGACTGGAAATCTATGAATGAGTTCTGCCCCCGTGGGAAGTCAGTGGGGTCTCTGTGCTCACACATCTCTAATTGCCAGACTCAAAGCTTTGCATTTTACCACCAAGGACAATGATAAAAATACACTGTGTTTAAATACAATACTTTAGAATTGAATTTTAGTAGCAGATGCACATTTTTTATTATACTCACCAGCAGCTGGACATTATCCTTAGCCAGCAGCTGTAATGCTTTGTACATGCTTGCAAAGATCAGTGGGTACGAGTAGCCCCTTAAGCTACTTGTCCATTCCCAAGTCAGGTAACCATAATTATGAATATTAAGGACAGATCATGACCAACTGCAAGGAAAAGCCGAGCCATCCGGGTCGAGACTTTCTGTCCCTGTGGGCCAGAGCGGTGGGTGTTTGTTGCTGTCAAGCCAACACCTCGCTGCCGGGGAAAGCCGCGTCCGAGCGGGGAGAGCCGACCCGAGCTCCCCGCCCACGGCACCGCGGGGGCCGCGTCCCCGCCGCCCGCGGGGAGCGATGCGGGCGCGGGGGCCGCGGCAGGCGAAGGATATTTGAAGACCATGCGGTGAGCCACCTCCAGCGACTGCCAGTACTCGTCCGGGACGAAGCTGGTCTGGACGAGGAAGCAATTGAGCGTCCGCAGCGCCAGGGCGAGCGCCAGCAGCGGCGCGGGCGCGGCTGCACCTGCGGGGGCGAGGCTGGTCCATCACGGCCCCTCGGGGGCCGCCACTCCCCTCCCTTCCCCGCCCGGCCCGGCCCCGCTTACCGGCGCCTCGCTGCGCGGCGGCCCCGCCGGCCGAGCGGTACAGCACCGACCGCCGCTTGCGGAGCCGCACCGCCTCCGGCATCCGCGCCCGCAGCTCCCCGGCCGCCTCCCCCGCCGGGGCATGCGCGACCGCGGGGGGCGGGACGGCGCCGGTACTTCCGCCCGGAGCCTGCGGCCAGGGGAAGCCGGGGCTGTGCCGCGTCCCGCGTTCAGGTGAGGGCGCCGGGGCCGCGGGCCGAAGCCGAGCCGAGCCGAGCCGGGCCGCGCCGCAGTGCGCGCCCGCCCCACGCGCGTCCGTGAGCGCGGCAGCGCCGCCTGCCGGCATGCGGGGGCGGCTGCCGCTGCAGCACGTGGCCGTGGCCGTGGCGCTCGGCGTGGCCAGCGGGCTCTACATCTACGGGCCGCTCTTCCAGCCGCCCGCGGCCCCACGCGGCCCCGCCGCGCCGCCGCCGGACGCCGCGCCCGAGAAGAGGCCCTGAGGGAGGCGTGCGGCGCCGTTCGCGGGCACCGCCTCGCAGCCCGGCCCTCGCGCGCCCCGCCCGTCGGGGGCAATGGAGCCGCTCGGAGCCGGCGCGGCCGTCACCTGCCGGGGCCGTCCCGCCCGAGCCGCCTCTGCAGCCCGGCCCCGCGCTGGAGCCGCCCGCCCGCTGCGGCTGCGTGGCTGCGCGATTGGAACCAGACTTCGGGACGTGACTGTTGAATCGTGGATGATAGTCTGACTGTCTGAAGGACTGTTTCACCTCTGATTTTAAATTACATCAGGAAACTCGAAAAAGAAAGCTGCTGCTGTGTGGTTATGCTTCATGGGTTTTGCTGGATTGCCTCCAAGTGATAAATACCATTTGTCTCTGCTTCTCATGGTGTCAGTTTTTAATACGGCAGCTCATTTGGGAAATCAGTTGTGCAGATGGCTGAGAAAGGAACTGAACCCAATTTTGGTATCGTTAGCTTATAATCAGACCTGGCCATACGTACATAAACACACATACCACATATGCTTATACACAGATTTCATTCCTGACAGAGTGAGGCTACAGTAGATATTGAATACATAAATCTGCCTGGAAAATGGGTTGTCCTTGAGAAGAGCCTCAGTGTGTAGCTCAGGAACGAAGCATGGCTCTTGGAGTAGGTGTGGATTAGTCTGACAGTACAGAATCTGACACTTGTGGAAACCAAATCAGTAGATACATGAAGATATATCTAAAAAGAAACCAAACCCAGGAGATCTTGGGACAAATGACAGGTTTTGGTTTTAACACAGAATCTTGTTTGGACAGAATTAGGGAAGAAACCAGTTGTCTGTGTGTCTTTATATTTTAAGCCAGGAACAATGTTGTAGCTGGAGGCAGTGGTATAGAAGCTGAGATGGGAGGATAGCAGCAGAAAGTGGACTGGGAGGTGCAGCTGAGTGCAGTAAATGTAGCTGGGACATGACATGGGCAGTGGCTTTAAACTGAAAGAGGGCAGGATTAGATTAGATATTGGGAAGAAATTTTTTACAGTGAGAGTGGTGAGTCACTGGCACAGGTTGCCCAGAGAAACTGTGGCTGCCTCATCCCTGGAAGTGTCCAAGGCCGGGCTGGACGGAGCTTTGAGCAGCCTGGTCTAGCGGAAGGTATCCCTGACTACGTCAGGGGGTTGAAACGTGATGGTCTTTAAGGCCCCTTCCAACCCAAACCATTCCCTGATTCTATGAGGAAATGCTACAAGTTGCCACAAATTTCAGTGTAATCACTGCATTATTGCAGTGACTCCAGCAGCTTTCGTTACAGCTAAATATTGAAAAGGTTATTTTGAAGAGGTGTAGCTCAGGTCTAGAAGTCAGTTCCTTTGTAAATATAATGACTGGAATTGTCCATAAAGATGGCAGTTGAATTTGAAAAGCCCCAAGAAAGAGGATGTCTGAACTGATGCAGGTGGAAAGGGTTATTGATGCAACTGAGCTTAAGGCTTTGCTTGCTGAATTCTTGAGGCTGGCTGGATTTAAAGCGTTTACTGAGAAGCTGCTGAGAGCGCGGAGCGCGCTTCCCTTGCGGGGATAGGCAGGCAGCCAGCAGGCGGCAGGAAGAGCTCATTAAACCCACAGTGGTGTGCATTAACCAGGCAGCGCGGATTTGCGCTGCAAAACCTGTTTTGCCTCTCACGAATTCCTACTAAACGGCGCGAGATCTCTCGCAGAGGTGAGGAGGGAAGGGCTGAAGCGCCAGCCCGGCGAGTGGCGCGGAGCACCGCGCGGCGCTGCCCCCGGGCCGCGCTCAGCCCGCCCAGGTGGCCGCGGCGGGGCCGGGACACGCCGGGGCGGTGCCGCCCGGCCCGCCCCCACCTCGGGCCGTACGGGAAGTGATGTTGCCTTGACGGAAAAGACACGGTCGGAGCCCAAAAAAAAAAAAAAAAAAAAAAAAAAAAAAAAAAGGGCAGGTGCGGCGTGACGCGGCTGCGGGAGCTGCGGCGGCCGGGAGGCGAGCAGGTAGGGCGGCCGGGGGGCGGGCAGGGAGCGCAGGCGGCGCGGCTGGGCTCGGCTGGCAGAGGGCTTGGTCAGAGCCCCGGGACGGTGTTTCGGGCGGGGAACTCGGGGCGCCCGCGGCTCCGGAACAGCGAGCCGGGCGTTGACAAAGGGGGCTCGCTCGGGAGATCGGAGCGAGACGGCCGCAGCTCGGCCCTTGGGCCGCCCCGCAGGTGCTTCCCCCGGCTGCTGCGGGAGCGCCGGCGAACAGCCCCGCCCGGGCCTTCCCGCGCTGCCGCGGCGGCAGCTGCGGGCTCCCAGCGCCGCCTCCGACCCGCGCCTCTTCCACGGGGGACAAGGGCTTGCGTGCCTGCTTTACATTCTTAAAAAGGTTTTTTTAAATGGTCAGTCGTTATGGAAGCACTGTAATAATGTTACATCTGCCTAGCCAGGACTCTAATCTTGTGTGTGACTATCAACAGACCTGTTGCACCTTTCTGAACATTGTGTGTTTGAGGGAGGCTTCGCGCTGAGAAGGCCCTTCACCCTGATTTGTAATGCTTGGGCTGAACTTACACTTTGATGATCTTGGATCTAAAGAACGCTAAGTCCATTAGAAACACCCATTGATTTTCCTAACTCTTTAAGTAACTAGAGTATATTAATATATAAGTGGTATTTTTGATGGTGCTAGGAAAGTATAAAGGACATGCTTAAAACTGTTGAAACCACTCAATTTTTATGTCTTAGATGTGTATCAGGAATATTTTGAGCTTTCTCACTGTATGACTTTTCTAATGCTTCCGTCATAGATGATGCTTAGGAGGTTTTCATCAGGATAGCACACACATGTTTGGAGTTAGTTCTGCAAGGTGATGTGTTGCTGCACTTACAGGTTTTTTTTTTGAAACTCTACAAAATCTATTCTGCCCTTTCTTGGAAACTTAATCTGACATAGACATCTTCTCTCAGCCCTTCTTTCTTGTCACAGACTTTTACTAATTTTGTGAGTGTTCCAAGTATTTTCCAGCCAGGGAAAGGCATATACTGCAATATGCATTTCAAATGTTGATAGGTAAATGGTATTTGTAATGCTAAATAAATGTCTCAAAAGCATGGTTAAAAAGATGGAAAAAAGAACAGCATGTTCCTGTGTTTCTTGTTTAGGGTTCAGGGTTCTGATTTTACATCTACTTAATCTCTTGCACAAAGGAATTTGGGAGAGAGGGTGTGCTACAACTTACACTGGTTTATTTCCACATTTAACAAAATTTCTCATGAGCAACCAGATGTCTAAAACCAGACTGTAAGTTTGTTTTATTGCTATAGTTAAACACGGGAACACATTATCACTTGATTACACATTTCCTTTTCTTTTAAAGAGAAGATAAGGTGAGATAAAAGAATTCTTAAGTAGGGTTTGACATTAACAGAAACAAGTATTATGTGCAGTAACCCCTGTGTGCCTTTGAATTCTTGGTTGTGCAGCTCCTGCCAGGTATCTGCCGTGCTGGTAAATGACAGTGATAGATCTGTCAGTTTCCAGCACAACCCTGGACTTGCAGATCAACACCTTGATTAAGATCAGTCTGTCACAGTCAACAGATGGTTAGAATTTAATTTCATCTGAAGAAACAGGCAAAATTGTCACTAGAGGTGGAATATAAAGAATGAGAACTCCTTTTCCTTGTTGATGTCTCAGCAAATAATTAAGTTGCATTTATAAATAATTAATCATGAAATATTCCTGTCTGTATTAAAGCTGCATTATTGGACTCTGCACATGTGGTTGGTCCTGCAGAAGGTTACTTAGATACTCATAGGTGAACTTCTCCTGGGCTGGGCATACACAGTGCTCTGGAACTTCCTTTTGCTCCCGTTGTCTTGTAGATACCACTCAGTGCTGCAGATACAATCTTTGACTTTACAGCACTGGCTTCAAACATGCCTGAAAAAGTTGTTTAAGTACAGCATGGTTTAATAAATTCTAACCTAAAAGGTGGCTTTTGTAGCAGAAATGTTTTTTTTCCTATTTATACAAATATATTCCCAATCAGTCTTTCTCTGGATATAGCATCTGGTTATGAGTCTTTTCCTAATTTCTTTTTTTCCTCTTCTTGGTCAGAACTGCATCCCTGTCAGGAGGCAGGACTAACTTGAACCATGTTAAATCAGCTGAGATCACTTAATGATTTAAAGATCCTTTTATCTCCCGTGGAGCTTTGTGAATAAGTCCTAGCCCTGACTTTCTTTTCTGGAACACTCTTACATTATTGTATTTTCATACATAAAACAGCAGAACTTACTTTTGATTTATAGTAATAAGTAGTCTCAGTGCCTGTGATTTATTTTCCAATCTAATAAGCCCTATGGCATGTAGATTAAAATATGACATATTACCAGCATACTTTTTTCCTGTGGTGTTGGTGTGGCTTCAAAGAGCTGAGGATGCTTTGGGGGGTGTGTGACAGTTTTGCATATCCTGGGTGGTGGAATTCTTTTCATATACTGGCACATTTCAGCACTCTGGAGCTGACCTAACAAGTTTTTCAGTATTTTAGACTACAGGAGGAAAAGAACCCAGGCAAATGTCCTTGCTTCTATGGCTCTGAGGATAGCATCAAAGTGTAAACCAGTGAAGTGATATTTTCCTGGGTTTGCAAACCTATTTCCCATGGCTGTTTTCTTTCTCTATATGTCTGATACTTTTACTGATGAGAAATGGGTAAGAATCAAGCGAGTCAGAAAAAGGCACTTCTGGAAGACCATGTGAAGGAAGCAAGGTACCAAAGGGGCAGGAAGCAGCAGTGAAGATACAAACTTAGCAGGAATACAACTTTTCTAGAAATCTGTCATTGGCAACAGACCAAAAAAAAAGTTGATTAATATATAATCAGTGTTTTTAAATTAAAAGTCAAATTTGTGGGCACTTGCAAAAAGTATTTTGAAAATAACTCTACACTTCTGCAGTAATTCTTTGTGTAAATGTGATATGTGAATGAAAGGACTGTAAGGAGTACACCTTGCTGAAATATTTCATGTGCAAATGAAACACTGGATAGGTATAAGGACACTGCTACACAAATCAAGTAGCTGAGTCCAAATTGAGTGTGGAGCTTGTGACTGCAGTTCGCAGCTGTGT
Organism: Chloebia gouldiae; assembly: GCA_003676055.1. Lineage (NCBI taxonomy): Eukaryota > Metazoa > Chordata > Aves > Passeriformes > Passeridae > Chloebia > Chloebia gouldiae. The sequence goes on from QUSF01000015.1 coordinate 5,352,792, forward strand.
AGTACTATTGGTTTAGAATGTGATAACGGGATAAAGGAATAAATAGCAAAGTAGATAAAAACTGACTCTTCAGTGATACTTTCAAGTAAGGAGAGCTCCATGGGTAGAAGCAATGCCTTTTATTAGAGCTGTTTATTTAGCTGGAGAAGATAGGCTTTCAGGCATGTAAGCCCCTATAAGGTTTGAATTAGAAACAGCAGAATGTAAAACAAAATTGAAAACAATTTTTATAATACTTTTATTAAGCTTGTGTCATTAGAAGGTGATGAAGGTTCTCTGGAGAAGTGCTGTTGAACAGAGTCAGCCCAGTCTCACTCTTAAGGCCTGGCTCATTATTTTCATAACTGTGGGATATTTCATTTGGTTCCCTTATCACCCAAAGATTGTAAGGAAAATGGCTGCTCTGTGAGCTGAAAGGAAGAAAACAATTAATTCCAGTAACATCCTTGGGGAAAGGGAATATTTGAACTAGACTGAAGGCTGCTAGTGTTGATAAGGACTAATAAAGCATGTAGAATGGGTGGGGGAAAGAAAACTTCATTCATTTTTATGATTAAAAATGCAAGTCTTCTGTTTTTCTCCTGTGTCTCCACCAGTCTTGCTAGTATAGTATTTTATATTGGTAGTTGCTGAGGGAAATTACCTTCCTCCTGGAGATCTCTGCTGATGATTGTGTGACTGTCATGGAGTGTGGTGCATTTTGAGAATTTCTCAATCACTCAAGGGTATCGCTCAAGGCTCACAGTTGTGGGACTGTTTGTGCTGTGAAATGGTTTTATGCAAGGTTTGCATGAGATGATTTGCTGCTACAGTTCTTGCCAATGGCTGGTGCTTTCCACGCCTGCTTGGAAACCTAGATAACATTCAGAATGCAGATTATAGCAAAAAACTGGATAATTGGGGTCTTTTTATGGTGGCTTGTTTTTTTTTTTTTCAATTGCAAAGTCTAATCATAATTCCTCTTCCCCCACCCCCACTTGTTTTGTTCTAAACCAAACTTTAGGTGTGACTGAATGTGACCCAAAATGCAGGTATCAGGGTAGTTCTAGCCCTGCTGGTATTATCCATTTCCAACAAATTTTTCTCATGCAGCACTTTCAGATCCTGTGCACATAACTGCACATGCTCCACTGACTTTCTCCTCTAACACTGATTCAGCTTGACAATTCTTTTCTGTCGGGGCATGAACTGTCTAATACCTAATTTTTCCATATTTTTTCTTGGAATAGTGTCAGGATAGACATCTCTGTACAGAGATGGTGTTAACCAAGTTTGAAGATAGTACTGACTTGATTGTATTTCTTCTGAATTTTGTAGCAAAATTTTCATAATTTTAGATTGGATATAGGCTCAAGTTGGAGTTGTTAAAGTAGTAGCTTTTAAAATGTTCTGTATCCATGAAATGGAAGAGGTGAATATAAATCTTTATCTGATAGTTTTCTAGAATTGTTAGTTTGGATATAGTCCATAGAGCTTGAGAGCCTTCTGTGTGTCAGGAGGAGCTGCAGAGCAGGCTTTGGAAGGCCTGTGAAGAGAACATGCTGCAAAAGTGGAATCATGCTTTTTAGTAGGTTTTGAAACAGAAGACAACTCCTCCCCCACATCTGAACTGCTGATATGGTGAAACTCCACTGGTTTTATTCCATTCACTTTTTAATAATAGATGCACTTAAATTTAATTTGCTTTTAAATTAGATAGCGTCTTTTAAATCCAGCTTGAAAGTAAATGTAAAATTGAATGACTGTCACAGTATGTGCTGCAGCAGGTACAACCTGGGCAGCTGGTGGGTTTCCCTTGCAGAACTGGAAACTCTTAACTGCCAGCTTTCAGGGGAGGCACACATCCTGCTCTCTCCTTTATCCAGTCTGCCATTTTTTCGCCATTTTTTCATAAAGTGTTCAGCAAGTTCAGATCTCTTCTCTAAAGGAGTGCTCAGGCTGATCAGCAAATTCAAATACTGGGGGAAACGGCAAAAATAATAGAAATTCAGTGTCCCTGCCCCTTGCTAATGAGCTTTGTTTCCTTAGGAAACCAGGCTAAGAGGCATGTCCTCATTTCAGCTTTGTTTTTTGCATTGCAAATTTGGAGCTTTGTTCCAAGAAGTCCTTACTGCATTCATAATCTGGAGTGTGGTGTGTTGAGCCTCAGGGAATTTTCTTCAGCCTAGCATCCTGTGGGAGCATAAAGAATGGGAGCAGTAACGTTTTTAGTAATTGGGAGTCACACAGGGAGTGGAATGGGGCCAATGGAACTGAAAGCCCTACTTTGGTAATGTACTGCAGAATCACCCCCTTTCCAAGCCCACCCATTCCTCCTGCACACCCTGAAGGAAGGCAGATCAACCAGTCAGGTCAGTTAAACTGGGGAGTTGCTGAATAAGTGGAGATATGAAGGAGCTCTCATGTTAATGATGTTCATGCTTTAAGAAATGATAGAAAAAATAGGCATCACAGCTGTTTAATTTGGTTTCATGTGCTTTATTGCATGGAAGATCAAACAATACACTGCAGAAGCAATACTTTGCTGTAGCTCAGAAGCAGCAGACTTCTCTGTCTGTCACATAGTTCACATAATTAACCTTTCCATTTTTCCTCCTGAGAGCAGAGTTAAAGTGCAAAAGGCACTGTTGACAGCTTGCAAGGAGAATGATGAACCACTTGCCCTATTAAGTGGATTCAGAAAAGATGTGAACAGGGTCTTCTTGTGCTGGAAAGAAACCCCAGCTCTGCTGAGACTGGTTTTCAAATAACATCAGGTATTGCCAAAAATAAACACATACCAATTAAGCTGAAGTGTGGATAGAAATATGACAGAAACTTTCAAAGCTATATTAATATAGGATTATAAAACATTGAAAATCTTTTCTTAGGTAGCTGTAGTGCACATGTTCCTTTAAATGGGTACAGCAGCTTCCTGTAAAGATACTATGTTTTTTAATTTAAAAAGTTCACTTAGTCATCAACCCTTTAAAGTAGATAAAGATCATTGATCTAAAATGAGATTTGTAGCTCTTCAGGCTGAAGATAGAGACATCAGATTGTTGGTGTGCTTTTACAACTTCTCACCCAATGCAGGGCCACTGGTGCCTCATGCAGTGCTGCTCCAGGTGCTCTCTCCATGCAGTCAGGCCTGCACTTCACAAGTCTTACAAAATGTGAACAAACACAGTTCACAGAACAACTGTAGCATGTCAAATAATCTATCTTTAGATTAAATGTTCTTTTGAGTACAGATTATGTAATTTGAGTAGTGTGAATGTTGCCAAAATACCATTTTGTGCATACAAAATGATCACATTTGCTCAGTTCACTCAAAACAAGAAATAATGTTTATTCATACACATTTTATTGCTATTTTAAATAAACCTGTTTTGACCATTTCTTGGTGTTGTAACATCTTATATAAGGACATGTACAATAGTATTTTTTAATACTATTTTCTTTCTGATATTTCAGAACTGTAATAGGAGAGAACCTTGTTCAAATATTAAAGGGTTCTTTCCTTCCCCTTTTGATTCAGATCTGGAATAGGCATTATAGGAAGTGGTGTGGAGGCAGAAGTTTGCAGTTTGACAGAATTGACAGATCAATTAGAATTGCTTGTTTGGGATAATTTTACTAACCTTTTCTGAGGTCAAATATAACCACATATAAATCGTATTTGGGAAGCAGTCTTTTGATGTTTTTTCTGATGACAGAGCTTGGTCTAAAGTTTTTTGAAGTGCTGATGTTGAGTAGCCAGCTGCTGGATTCCTGTCTTTAGGCAGTATGATGTTCTAGGAAAGCAAAACTGATGCTTCTCATTTGTTGATTATTTTACTGTTAACTTTTTATTGTTGAAGAGACCCTGGTAATTCTTGGAAGCTAGTTATCAGGAGACTCTCTTGGAGGGGATTGTTTTTAATAACCTCCTTTCTATGTTAACTGCTGCAGATCTTAAATATGCCAATTCTTTATCACATGCAATGCTAAAAGAAAGCTCTGTCACCACTACTAGAAATTGCCTGGATTGGCTTACAGTTGAAAGAACATAATGAAAGTTTTGCTTTACTCTATAATATTACTAAATATTTAGCAGTTGTGCCTTTGGCTAGCAGGAAGGCCTGCCCGACTTGATTCTATTTTAATCACTAAAGGGATATTTCATTATTTGGTCCTAGCAAAGTTCAGCTATAACAGTTCTGGCATGAAACCTGATTTTGTGAATGTGAGTTGTCTTTTTTTTCTTCCTTCTTTTTTTTTTTTTTCTGGAAGGATATTGATGAGAGGGAAGCAAAAAAAAATCCTTTATATGGAATTTATGTCCTCCTTTCAGGTCCTTTTAGTTCTGTCCTGAAGTACTGGCATGTTACTGCAGAGCAGGGGCAGATGCACTGATGTTAGGCACAGCTCTTGGCTTTGGAAACAGGGATGTGTTCTGTAGCACTATCTGAAATGGACTGTTGCTAGATCCAGTTCTTCTCCTATTCCTCTCTCCAGTGGCAGATGTCTTTATTTCTGCAGGCAGGTAACAATCCAGCATTTTTCTTATAGAAGAAACATCTGCTACAGGACAGTTTGGACACCTGCACCTTATCTCAAGGGCGTGGAGTGTGTGAAGACAAATATTCTGAAGCTTGTACTGAAGAATGCTCCACACTGTTCACTGTGTTTAACTCCTCAGATTTTCTCATAAATTCATAGGCCTGTAAATCATAGAAAAGTTTTTCAAGAAAACCATAAATTCCATGCATTCAGATCATATTGTTCATACAACCTGTTCATAAAACTTGTAAAAGTGTTGGGAATATTGAATAACTGAGCAGATAGACATTCCTTTATAGAGCTGGAGCTTCAAAACTGCATTTCACAGATTCAGTAATTTTGATCCCCTACATAAACTAAGAAATTGTCCAAGCTCTTACAACCCCCTAGGACTGTGGTAGCAGTGGGAGGAAGGCTCACCTTGGGCTGCCTGCAGTGGTTCCTGTTCCAGCTGTTGCTGCTTGGTTTGTGTTTGCTTCCTGCTGCCACAGCAGGGCTGCCTCAGCTGCCTCTGCAGCATTTGCTGAGAGGCTGCAAGCATGTTTGTTTAAAAACAGAGACTGTAAGTAACTAAACACTGATGTCCTACCAGTTTATAAGTCTCCAGTTTGAAATCAACATAACTTCACCCTCAAATACAAAGTTTTATTTCAGCTGTACCTTTCTGGCTAATTCATATTGTTTCAGATAAAACCCTTGCCTGGTAGAGAGGAAGGAAGAATTAGTTGGTGTTCCTCACACCAAGTTGGTGAGACAAGCTGAGCAGCCTCATTCCATCCTGAAATAAAACACTGAAGTCTGGGGATTATTTATTAATTGTTTTCCTATTAAAGATGGCAAACATCTGGCTGTATGGAAGAGTTTGAACTCCATTTACATTGAGAGAGATTGAGGGTGACACTTCCAGACATTTTGTGCTTAGTGTGTGTAGTCACCTCCCAGGGCTGTTTGCAACATGGCAGAAGAATTGCTACTTTGTCTGTCAACACTTCTTATCCTGTTCCTCCTTCTGCACTCTGGAGCAGTTACCAGACATACTAGTGTGCTTGTGGTCTGAATATTTCTTCACAGTTAAGCAAATGTGCTGGTATTGATCAGGGAAGCAAGCATTTAAAGATTAAAAATGTGCATGTTGCTGAAAATTGAACACCATTCTGTTTTTTAAATTGCATGTGGGAACAAAAAAGGGCCTTTTATATTCCCCTAAAACTGGTGAAATTTTCAGAACATTGGATTGAGCCAAGAATGGGTAGAGTTTTAAGAATTACAACCTCTAACTAAATGTCAAAGAAATGGATTTTAGTTAATGCTGGAAAAATGCTAAGGCAGGGCATGAAAAAGTGTTCCAGCTCTGTATAACAGAACTTAGATGTTCACCAGGGCAATGAAAATAAAAATTGCCTTGATTCACATGAAAAGAGGCAAGATAGTTGAGCACTGAAACAAGTGAGAGTTAAGAAGCTTGTGGTGTTGTCTTTGTTACCAGTAGATGAATCCATATGTTAAATATTTGTAACAGCCTGTCTGCAGCACTTCTTAAATTACAAGACTGGAGACTAGGCTGAGACACCACCTTAATTTCCTTTCTGTGCTGCTTTTGAAGCAGCTTGAGGAAAGAAACTGAAACAAGAAAGGATTGTACAAGGACACTTGTCTGCAAAAGCTCACATCAGCTAAATCTTACTTGGTGAATGCAAAACTTGCTTTGCTCACAGCTTTCAGTGCTCTCCTGTGAGCATCTGTAATGTTGGGGTGTCTGAGAGGGGAAGAGGCCTCGTGGGGCTGCAGGGGGCTGTGAAGGTCCTGTCTCATCCCTTGGGCCCTGTGCAGGGCCCTCCATGCAGTGAGTGCCTCTGGTGTTGGTACTGGGGCAGACCTGTGAATTCTGACTCTTGTGAACTGCCTCATTGAAGAGTTGGTTCGCATGTTAAATCAGTAGCTTTATTTCCTTGAAGTTATTTAAATGTTTAAAATGTCTGCATGTGTCTCTTAGGACTGAGCAGGGATAGGAACTTGTAGGTTTAGTGTCCGGCAACATCCTCACTCTGATCTCTTCTTGGAGCTTGTTGCCATCAGAAGTGGTTCAGCAGAAAGGACTGGACACAGATGCCTACAAAAGCTCCTGCTCACATGGTCTCTCTCTGGTGCCTTTGCCAGTTTTGTAATCAGTAACTTTTTCTGCTGTCTGTAAAGGTGGGAAATAAAACCAGTTTGGGCAACTTTGGTGCTTGCTGTATTTCAATATAGTAGACTAGTGTGTTTGCTGTATTTTATTTTTTTTGTATACTTAGAAAAATTGTGCTCTTGCATTGCAACTTCCTCTCCCTAAGACGAGGAGGGTCAGTAGTTTATGCAAAGGCTGGAGGTGTACTACCTGCTTTAGGGAGATCTAGTTAGCTACTTTGCTTACTTTTAAAAGGGGGAAAAAAGATCACTTGATCGGTCAGCAAGACCACATGACAAGCAGCTGAATGTAATTAGGTGGGGAGGGTGGTTGTGTGGGGCTGGCAGCTTCCCATGCCCTGTGGATGTTAGAGCTGTTAGTCTGAACTGCACTGTTTTGGTTTTATTTCTCTCTCTGCTGATGCTTCCTGTAGATGAGAAATGGCTCTTTTTGCATGACTGTGGTATTCAAGAGATCTGACCTGTGTCAGGAAACTTGTCACTGAAGCACATTTGGAAAACTACAGATCCATTCACAGCTGTTAAACATAGGTATGTAAACACTTTCTCTTTTCTGTTTATTTTCAGAAGATTTATTACATTCTTTTCCTTGAGCTGACGTGCCAGCTGTTCTTCTGTTCAGAGTTTTGAAACGCTGTTGCTGCACTTTAACAAGCTGCCTGGAATAGTCTGATTTTGAGAGTTCAGCATTGCTGCATCCACCTGTTTTAGAGGGAGAAGTAAAGTTGGGGAGTACACTTGGTTTATGTAACACAGGCTTTGGGGTTAAATAACAAAACTGCAGCTCTGTAGGTATATATTTAGTAATTGCTTTTCCTAAATAGATCACTCAGACTTAAATACAAACCAGGGTAAGTGTATTAACAAAATAAATAACATTACTGCAGTGAGCAGTGTCTGAAACCATAAGATGCCTGTTCTGGTCCCAAGTCATCAGCCTACATTGTCTTCTATGGCAAACTTGTCAAAAATTGTTCTGCAGTTGGAAGGTACAATTAGACCCTCGATAGTAAGTGTGCTGTGCAAATAACATTTAAAATACTGAACAAAGTAACTCAGTATTCTTAAATGTTGCAGTGCTTGAACTTTTTTTCCCCCTCTGTTTTTTCCTGTGTTCCTGTTAGTATTTAAGATATAAGATAAATTATACTGAATAAAACAGTCCTTTAGAATGGCAGGGTTTTTAACTGCGTTGTTCACCAACATGTTTGTTATCATGTTTGCTAAAGAGATGATAAAAGGCATGAACATGGTGTTCAACATGGTGCAACATGTGTGGCACAGGCTGTTATTTTTAATTACAAAAAAAAATTGAATAGCAAGGAGCCGTGAGAGCTTATCTAGTTCACTTTTCTTATTCAATCATATAGTAATGACTTGAATATTAAAATTAATTATCATAAAACCAATAGGAAGGTGGGCTGTTATTACTGTGTTTTGTATCTCCTTTGGAAGAAACTCTGAATATATGTACCCATCTGACTAAGTCATGCCATACCACTATAAGCATGATTTTGTAATCAAGCATCCTTTCTAGCCATGTGTTTACCAGCATTTTTCTAATCATGAACCAAAACTCCAGTTTTTGTAGACTGCAAATAACCAAGGAGGAGTTGTTCAGAGAACAGAAAACAGTATTCTTCTCCACTCCTGTGGAGGTCACAAGGCTTTGCCAGGGTTTTATTTTATGTCTAGCATAGAATGTCTTAAGATGAATTTTCTCCTCCAGATCATCACCAGCTGACTTATGTTTATGACCGAGAAGTGAGAAATTAAATATAGTTCAATAAATTTATTTTCTTACCCTTTCCTTACAGACATCCCCAGTGTATGAAAAGTTTATATAAGATAGCTGGGAAAAAGGATTTTGTAAACATTGGTGCTTGGCTTATTGTTTTTGTTTTTCTCATGCTGTGTGGATGGATTAGTTGTTGTAGCTGCCTCACTGCAATTTACTGTTATATAGTACTTCAATTTATTGCATTGCATGTGCATTTTGAATGTGTTACAGAAACTATTTCTAGCACATTTTAGTGCAGTGATTTCTAATAGCCTAAGTTATTTGGGGATTAAATTCTGATAATATTGGAATTATTTTGTACACTGCAAAACAATATGCTAGCATTTGGTGCTGCCACCCTTTCCCTCACCATAGTCTTGCTGGATTTTAGTATATTTGCATGTTTCCAACATGTTTTTCATTTATAACACTGTCTTAAACAAAGTAGCCTTAGTAATTAAGCCTGGTAAAGACAAACTGGGAATCAAATTCAGCTGGGCTTCTTTAAGCATGTCACTAATATTGGCATTAAAGTGAAACTTTAATTTTTTTTTCCCTTAAGAAAAAAAGTAGCAAAAAGAAGACCAACAAAAACTCTGAAACTCTAGAAAACTTAGAATGACCTCAAATAAATCTTAATGGAAAAGGATCTGGAAGTATCCTAGTAGAAGGAGAGAAATAAGCTCTAGACAATGGGAAGGAGTAAAAGGAGTAAATTTTATTTGGTTAAAATGTTTTACTTCATAACTAAGAAACTGTGTAATTCATGCTTCTGAATTTATTTAAACACTGTGTCATAGGGATAAAATTTCTTAAAAAAAAGTCTGGTTTGATACATTGTGATGTAACTGTTGGTATAAACAGAAAAACTGGGATCTTGGTGAGCCAGTTCTCTGGGAGTGGGTGGGTTAGTTAGTACAGCTCCATTATAGGCACTGCAGCTGTACTGATTAGTGCTGAGATTTTCTTTTTTCACATACTTCATTTGTTTTTACTGGAATCTCATTATTGGATTCTTAGTTTCTTCTATAGTAAATCACATCCACTGATTTAAAATCAAACCAAATGCTGCAAGCCAAAGCCAGTCTTTTAGCAGAAGATGAAACACCAGTGCCTATTTAATGAGACTTTTCATATAGAAACTCTTGTAGGACAATACCATGAAATACTCTCATTTTCTCGTGCCTTGTGCTCAGAAGGACATAGCTGAATAGATTCTTTCCCATTACTTACCTTTATATGCCATTCTTCATTTCAGAGGTTTGATGCCTTTCTCAGTTATGGTGTAGGATTGTTCTATGAAGTTGGTTTGGCAGTTTGTGTGAGGTTTTTGAGTTCCTCCCAAGCATACAACATTTCTATTTAGTGTCTCACCAAGCCAGCACAGTCTGTGTGCACTGTGATGTGATAACTGCATACACATTTCCCTGACACAGTTTTTGACAGGAAACTTGCACTGCTTGGATCAATTAGAACATTCTGACTGGCAATTTATTTTCATAGAAAAGCTTTGTATATTTTTTCTGGAACTTGGGTTATAGAGGTGGTTGTTCTGTAACCTCACTGCTGCTAAGCCATTTATTAGCTATAAACAGAACCATTCTGAATTTTAAATAAAGACTTCTAAGGGTAGAGGTGGGGAATTGCCTGTTACTGTAGGTCAGTTCAAGTGAAACTTGAGGTTGCTTTGTGTGCATGAAATGTTATGAAAGAATTCTTTAGGAAGGCACCTGCAGCATGAAAAGCTGGCACCAGCTGCCAGGTTTCAGGTGGGGTTTTACTCTACAGCCACCTTGGGGCCCTCCCTCCATCTTGGAATAACTAAAAGGAAAGGTGTGGCTAAACTGTGGCTTTAGACTTGTGCTGCTTTTTGCTTTCCTTGCTCATATATTCCTATATAACAGCAATTAATGTAAGAAATTCTGGTTTGCTGTGCTGTTTATCTCAGGAGTCTTTGCTGTGTATCAGGATTTAACTATAATTCGTGTTGTATTATGGGATTCTGATCTGAACATTGAGATAAATATTATTGGCAACTGGGTTGAAAAGCAGCAGGCTTTTTGAATGGAAGCTTTGTGTTGAGCAGTTCAGCCTGCTTAATCAGTGCTTCTTTTGAATTATGCCTTCCTTGAGGGTCTAGAAAGCTGTGCTAGGACAGGAATTGAAGCCAGCATTTTGCCAAAACACTGTCTGAGTAGTTTGGCAGACAGCTCGGTCGAAGGCTTGGGCAGTGGTAATTTGTGCTGCAGTTCTGGAGCTCTGGAGGACAGGGTAGAGGTAGGGGCTCAGCTTTCAATTCTTGAAAGAAAAGCCCACTGAAACACCTTCGTTTTAGCTTTACTTCAGTTTGAGTGATACTTTTGAGCCACAAGCATGCTCCAAAGTGGCTGTGTCTTGCTTTCACATGAAGATTTCTGTGAAGATTTCTGCTTTGCTGTTGCACATTAGTGACTTCTTGAAGGGAACAGGTTGTGGCCTATTGAATACAGCCTATTTCAGGCAGAAGTGGTGTTTTATTATGTAATGGGCATGTTAAGTTATGGCCAGAGTATTCTCAGCAAGGTATTTCTAACCTTTTCATAGCATTTATGAAACATGGAATCATCACATACGCTCACTATCTCCAAATGTGTTTACTGAACAAGTCTTGCTCAGTACTAGCTGAAAATCTTTCTTAGACTGTGGCTACAGACTCTGAAATTAAAGGCTCAGTTCCTTTTTGAGACCTCTTAGGAGCAGATTATTCACAGCTGCCACCCACCTCTCAAACTCTTTGAAGTGTCCTGCTGCCAGCCAGCACTGCTCTCACTGGCTCCCCATGGCAGCACGATCTCAGGTAGGTCCAGTGAGCTCTGCACCTGCAAGGATGCTTCTGTCAAGATTTTCTGATTTTTAAAAGACTGGGAGAAGTGAATGCTAGCTGTGAGCCTCCATTTTATCAATCTAGACCTATCCTTCCATCTCTGTCCATTTGTGTACCCTTCCTTGCTTAGCATCTCTGACTGTCCTGTGATGCTGGATTTGGGGAGCAGAAGCCTTTTCAAATTGCTGGATGGAGTTTTAATGGACAGTTTTCCATGCTTTCCCACAGATAACTATTAACTGATTTTCTCCTGTTTGTTACATTCATTTAAAAAGTCTCTCTGATTAAATATTTTCATCAGCACCTTTTATTGTTCCTAATATTGTGCCTGATATCCATAGATAATAGAGTTTTCCATCTCACTAGAAGTGGATATGGCTTAGTTGTTCAGTCAGTAACTTTGATAACCAGAAAATGTTCTGGGGAACAGGAGGTTTTCACTGGTTGCTGGAAGAATGATGACATTAATACTTTCCAAAAGGCCACGATGCCTTGTGATTAGCTGCTTTCAGAAAACTTCTCACAGACTTCAAAATTTTTGAATATTTCAATGGCACTTAAATACGGAGAAAGCATTTAACTTGCTAAAAAATAACAAGAAGAACAAGATGTTAGAAATCCTCTATACTGTCACCCCTGTTACTTTAGATCTCAATATTACAGAAAAGCAGTAATGCTAAAGAATGGCAGTGGCTGCTGAAAATAAGGTTGTTGTATCTTCCAGTTAACAACTAGATTAGCAAGGAAGTGTTTGCTTCCTATGAAAAACAAAAACCCCATGTATTTCCCAACCCAAAGGATCAAAAGGTGGATTAAAGTCTGCACTGCAGTTCTTTCCTGCCTTTCACCCCTTTGTGTGCTTTCCCACATAATGTTAGATCAATGATGTAGTTTTACAGTCCCATTTGTATCATATTTGTGTGGTCTTCACTTTTATCTAACAATGGAGGTATCTCCAGGTGTCTGGTAGTTAATCTCCTCCATTGACTTCTTATTGCCCTAATCAGAGTAATTTATTTTGTCAGATTATTCCTCTCTAATGCAGGATGTATCTGGTATCCTTCACAAGTTTGACAGTGTAACCTCTTGGAGAATTATTTTCTGTATTCCAGGTTATCTGGCCTATGAGACAAAGTAGAAGGTAGTTGAGAACTTTCCTGTTGCAAAAGAGAAATATATCTATATGGGGTTTTTTTGAGAAGCTGCAAATATTTTCCTCTGGCCATTTATAGTGTGTGCTTTGATGGAATTAAACAAAGAACGTGGCCTGACTAACATGTATTGAGTCTACTGAATCACCCATATAGGCAGAGCATAACTTATACATTCTTTAGCATGAGAACTTGCATATGTTTTCTTTGAGATGCCATATCATTAATATTCTGCTGACGCATATGAAACTGCTTCCTTTTTTAACTTTTAGATTTTAAAACATTTATTATTATTCCTTTTATTCTGCATTTTCATATGTTTGCTTATCTGCTGGAGATCATTATCTCCTGAAAAACCAAACCATTCCTTAAAGAAATAAGCAATTCTTATTATCCTGTGTAATTCTTATTCTCTTGTCCTTTACCCTTTGGTGGCTATTTGTGTGGGCAGAAATGCTCTTTTTTCTTGCCCTTCTGAATGTGAAAGTGCTGCTGAATCAGTAGATGGTCAGACTCCTGGAGATTTCCCACCTGTGAATATGACCAACTTAGTGAGTGAAACCCTTGTGGCTCCTGTTTTGTCAGAAACAGTTGGGAAATGTGTGTATCTGTGTAAGACTGTCCTTCATCATTCCTTGATCCTGTGAAGAGTAGGTACAGTGCAGTGATGTATTCCAGATCTAAGGTTAAGCTGTGAGGAAGGAGGTGGTCCCAAGGTGGTCAGAATTGTCACATGAGGGAGGATGCTGAGCCTTGTTCTGAATTTCCTGTTTATAAGCTAGTGAAAAAGCACGGAAGCACTTGGAAGCCAGTGTGGCTTAGTGTATTTATTAAAGGAAGAGGGGAATGGCTGAGGATGGAGTAAATAGTGTGGAACTGCTTAAAAGAAATTAAAAACACTTGCTTTGCCTTTCCCAGTTACTCTGGAGTTTATTCACTTTATACAGATGTTTGCTTTCATGCTCTAACTAGAAAGCAGTTTCTGATGAGAGCGCAAAGAGGTAACTTGTGAGGCAAAAGCTCTTGAGGGGGACAGATCAGCTGTTTTCATCACATAGCATTGCTAATCTTTCTTTATCTACAGTATTTCCTTACTATGGAGCATGAAAATGTTAGGAAGTGATGAGGGAACAGGGATGGTGGTGTGCTTTTTGCACAGAAATTGAAGCTGCACAAAGGTCCTCCTGTATGCGGAGTGTTGAATAACCAACTGCAATATTCCTGCTTTTATTCTTCATTTTTTCCCAGTTTCATGCTGCTTTTCATTCATTTGTGTAACTGTAATGACCTTTGAAATCCAGCTGCCTGATTGTTGGGTTGGTGATGCTGAAATGTAAATACAATTGCAAAATTAACTGTTGTTTCATTTCCTGGCTTCTCCATTCCTAGTGTCTCCTGGTTTTCTGGAAACATGGTCCAGAATCTGCTAGTTCCTTACCTGGCCTGTTGTGCAAGATTCTCACCACAGACCTGCTGCTGCTCTTTTGTGCCCCCTTTCTGGGTGGGATTATAATTTTCTGCCTGGCATCTCCTGTAGTAACTCATTCTCACAGTGCTTTGTGTGTCTGTCAGTTCGTGCTCTCAAATGCTGCTGTTGCAGCTATGCTGAAAGATGGTTGTAGAGCACCTTCAGCCAAGTGAAAGTGACGTCAGTGTTTGGAGGCTAAAACTTCCCAGCCTGTAGTTTTGTACCTAGTTTTGCAGGTTCTTATGTATTTTGAGCACCCTTAAAATGAGTTAGATCTTTTCAAGAAAGAGGCATTTCTTTGACAGTGATCCTACAATTCCTTAGAATTCCTCTACATTTGAAACTAAAAACATTGTAACAGTAAAATGTCAGGTAAAGCAATTGAAAGTAATAAAGGAGTATTTTTTTAATGTTGTTTATGTTACAGAAAGCATCATTTTGACCAAAACTAAAGCAAGCCAGGTCATACATTTTCCTAAGAAAAACAATAGTGCAGCTCAGAACATTTTGGTGAAGTGCTTATTTATTAGTTCTCTTCCCCCAGCACAGCAGGTACTTGAGTTTATGAACAATTGTTGTCATGATGTGCTACATTACATTTGTACGGACCTGGCAGCTTTTAACAAAGCACGTCTAACAAAGTGCTGACTAAGCAGGAACATTATTTAAATCTCTGTCCCTTGTTTGGCCAGAGCTGGCTGGTGTCTGATTGACCAGTTCTTCAAGCACTCAGGTGCTGCTGGAGCCTTAGAGCAGGGTGAGGCCATTCCGTGTGCTTCACCCACACTGAGCAGGAATGTGGTTACTGCCTCGCTGCAGTGTGGTGGCAGTGCTGGTGTGACAGGATTACTGAATTTACTCCTCTGCTTTCTGGATCACTTTCTCAGTTTTTCTGCTGGAACAGATGGAGTGACACAGAAAACACTCTCAAAGTTTAATTTTGTGTACTGCCTTGGTGAAATTTTTTTTTTGTTTGAATTGCACTTGCAGAATAATCAAATCTGTATAAATGCATTATTGCCCACCGAGAGACTGTAGTGTCTTCTTTTTCTGTCTTTGGGGGATTTTGGATTCATTTTTCCCCAATGCTCATGGCAACTCTAATCACAAGCATGGAACCTCAGCAGAAAGGAAACAGTTTACATTAAAGACTACTGTATTCTCAAACCAAAGGTAAAGAATGTAAAGCTATAACTGGACAGGTGTGATTCATATACTCCATCATTAATGCATTTTTGAATGAAAACCCCCGCTGGGAACAATGTAATTGTTTAAAGGCGTGTGGGTGATTTTGCAGCAACTTTAGATGTGTTCCAAGGTAGGTCTTGCACAAATCACTTTTGAAATACTGTTTGCCTTTAGGAATAAAAGGGACTTGTGAGCTGTGTAATTGCTTGCCAGCCATGCAGTGAGGCAGTACCCTCCTAGACACAGACATGGGCACACCTCTTTATCTCTGAGCTCCCATCAACGTGGATGCAAACAGCTGACACGTAAGCCTCTTGGCTGTGTGCTGAGGAGGTGGTGCTGGAAAAGTACTTCTACTGGAAGTACTATCTCCAGTGTGCCCTAACTATTCCTTTTGCAGAGTTTGGGGTAAGTGGTAGACCTTACTTTAAACTGATGTGCTTGAGGGTTGTCTGATTAGGGGGGCATGTTCAGATTTCCTGAATTTTACACTGTGTGTATGTATACATGTTTTTATTTGCAGATACATGCTTTTGGGTTTTTTTTGGCTTGTGTTGCCATGTATATTAATCTCTTTTGCCTTCATCTTTTTTTCTCCTGTCCATCAGCTCAGTAGCAGTAGAAAAGTTGCATGTTTTGTGTAAGGCCAGTTCAGGAAGCATATCACCTATTCCCATACTATACAGGGGAAATCCTGCATGCCACGCCAATTTCCTTAATTTATACAGGAGCAAATCTGCCATAGTCTGGAATGTTTTATCACACAATAGTGCTGTGATATCTGTGTCCCAGAGGCAAAAAGATGAACCCATTAACACTGATGTCTGTAATGTGAAAGTACCTCAGACTAGGCAATGAAGGGAACAAGAGGAGCACTTGATTTGGAGAGAATCCCTTCTTGATAAGGCCTGGTCTGTGTGTGTGGAGGCTCCAGAGCAGCAGCTGTGCAGGCACAGCTCCAGTGCTGGCTGTGGGGGTCCTGTCAGCCATGGAAAAGGCCAGTGGAGCTTTTCCAGCACTTGTTCATAGCTCTTGTCCATCTGCATACCAGGCAAAGGGCAAAGCCAGAGCTGAATGGGATTTCAGGAGGGATTTACAATTGGCAAAACTCTGGAGGGCTTGACGTGCAGCTTAAAACTATGCTATTAGTATTTTTTTGGTTGTTGTTTTTTTTTTTTTGGTTTTTTTTTGGTTTTTTTTTTTTTTTAATCCAAGGAGTTCTTACTCTTAGAAGAAATATTTGGGAACAATTTTCTTCTGCTGACCTGATGAATTCTAATTGTATCATTAGTTTTTTCAGAATTTTCCTTTTCTACCTCCTACTCTCCTGATATACGAGGTGTGGAAAAGTGGAAGGAAAGACTGGAAAATGTGAAGCTATAAAGCCTAATTTAAAAAAAAAAACCAAACAAAATTGGAAGAAAAAATGGGATGGAATTTAGCAACAGGGCCGTGATTTTTAAAAACTTCACAGCAGTTTTTGATGTGAATATACTTTGCAGTGAATATATTCTTATTTCTGTTATGTGAAACTGAATGTGTCTGGACACTAGGACTGCAGGTCTCGGAAGTGGAGGGTGGAGATCACTTTTTAAATATTTGTACAGGGAGGAGGACAAGGCTTGAAATTGCTATGAAAATAGCTCTTTACATGTCTCTGAGGATAGGTTAACTGTGCAGGGTTTCACAAGAACCACTCCCTGGAGATATTTGAATAATAGATTGACATTATAGGGTGCAGTGAGAGGTGTGTGCATTTTAAAACCAAAGGAGAAAGTTTCCTTCCCAAGCAAATATTTTAGAAGGCATTTTTAGAACCCTTCCTGTGAAGGGTTCCTCACCCTCTTGTCAGTCTGTTTGAAATTGTATTTTGTACCAACCACAGAGAATTGAGTGGGCCAAATGATGAAGCACGTTTGTCCCGAAAGACACTTTACAAATCAGATATGACACTAGGAATACCTTTAGGTTTTACTTCCCTAAGGCCTAATCTAAACCTTTCTGTTTTGGCCAGAGCTTTCACACAGCCCTGTCCAGTGGAAGGTGCAGCTGAACTGTAACAGTTCCCTACAGCTCCGTGGCCCAGCTGCAGTGCCCTTCCTTCCTCTGTGCGAGGGTGCGTGGTAAATCAGCAGTGATCAGCTGCACTGGCATTGGTACTTGTTATTAAAAGTATGTTCTGTACACCTAGAGCCACCCGACAGAAAACCAACAGGACAAGGCAATTACTTCTGTGCACAGTGAAAGGCATGAAGCAAGCTTGTCTTAGTGTAATATACTGGCCCTAAGATTTACATCGAAGTCTTTTAAAGCAACAATTAATTTAGGGATATTGACACTGAATGAACATGTGCTTGAGTAGATGAGCTTACACAGCTCTTAGCCCTTTGAGAACATGAGGGCAAAGGAAACACCATGTGTGAGATGGAAGACTAAATCAAATGCAGTCTTTAGAAAAACTAATCTCTGTTTTTTAAAATACTTTTCCTTCTGGTACATTTCAATGAAGAGACTTGGGTAGAGCTACAGGGTAGGTGATCTGGTTTTACTTTTTTTCATTTGTCAACAGGGGAGAGGATTTTAAAAATGAAAAAAAGCCCCCCCCCCCCAATTATTTTTGCTGATACATGTGTGTCTAATGGATCAGGATTCTTAATTTCTTCTGAAAACATACTTATGTCAGTGTTTGGGCTGCCTGTTCAACTTGCTTGAATATGCTGCTCCGTCAGACCTAGGTGGTGGATGCAGCCCTGCAGTTGTGATGCATTTATATAAAAAGCTGACTCTTGCTGCAGAGCTCTCCCTCTCCGCCTTCTACTCTATTGCAAAACTTTGGTTAAAACACAACAGTAGGATGTGAGTTAGCTGGCTATGGCATAGTAGGGAGTGTGAACTCTGTCACCTAAACCCTCTTCCTGCAAGCTTTTACTGGCATTGATGGCATCATGTGTAATATACATTGGCTGGGAAAGAGAGACTTCAGTGCTTTTCAGAAAGGGAAAAAAGTGTCAGCTGCTTTCCACTGACTCTTCAGGTGGAGAATATCTGGGGTAAATCTGACCAGTGTCTGCTTTTTAGTAAGGTGCTTATGGCCACATCAACCGGACACAGTTCTGACTTGTAACCAAGAGCGGCACAATTATAAAGGTGTGAAGCTTTTAAGATGGTTACGATTTGAGCTGAGTGGTGGTGATTGACGCCCACATGCTGGAGACACAGTTTGTTCTAGACCTCAAGCTGTGAGTTGATATTCAAGAAATGAATTGGTGTTTTCCATTGATGCAAACTACTGCAGTGTTTGACTTGAAATTAACATCTTTATCTAGTTCAAACTACAAGTAGTTCCAAAAATATTTACAGTTGAAACAGTAGATATTACTCTTTGAAAATTTTATTTCCTCATCTATTTTTTTTTGTATTTTTGGCATCTTTTACTGTCCTTCATATGAGGCAATTTTATGCTAGTTTTCTGTTGCTTTTAGAGTGGTTATTTTAGGCTTATCTTTTCATGTTCACGTCTTTGAACACAGCACAAGGTAGCTCTCTACTGTTTGTTTTGGGGGAGGGAGGCTCAGTAGCTACTCAACAGGAAAGTGCCTGTGCACTTACATCAGCTGTTCTAGTACACATGAAATTTGCCAGTGATTTTTGTTACACATTTTAGTTGTTCCTGCACTTAGATCACACTGTAGAGAATATGGTAATTTTTAAAAAAGCAGAAAAAAAGAGAGAAATTTCTTAAATGTGTAATGAACCATGGAAAAATGTGTGTATTTGTTTAATGTCAATTTAGGATCAAGATTTAGTTTGAATGGCTAGCTAGCATCACAACAAAAGCTTTAAATGTGGAAGATTCTTCATCAAAACAAAAAAAACAACAGGAAAAAAGTCTTATTCAAGACTAAAAAATAGCTATTAATAGAAAATTACTGTAAATTTTGTTTAAATATAGTGGACAGTCCAGGAAACTTTTTTTCATATGTTACTAATCCCATAGTGAGTATGAGAACAGAATTGCATTGCTAGTACAATTAAGTAGCTTTTACCATCTTCCAGGAGGATTAAAAACAGTTCTGCAGTTTATGTTCCAGATACCTTGAATAATTTGACCTTGATTTTCAGCCTTGCCTGAAAAAGTTAGGATTATGTGGCCTTCCCTTTCCAATAAGAGGAATGTAATAAAACTAAAGATGCACTTTTTCAGTCACAGCTGGATTTGATATTGGTAATTTGTGTAATTGAGAGTTTAAAGTGAAGTTGGTGTAAAGGAGCACAGAACTGGCTCCACCACTTGCTGCTTTGTAGTTCAGGGAGTGATTTGTATTTTAAACATTTGTCAGAAGTCCTGGCAGAGCTCTGGACTAACTTTTCCTTTTTGCTTTGCTTTTTAAGGTGCCGCCTGAATTCTCACTATGTCTGATGGGGACTACGATTACCTCATAAAGTTCCTAGCGCTTGGTGATTCTGGAGTAGGAAAGACCAGCCTTCTTTACCAATATACAGATGGCAAATTTAATTCCAAATTCATCACAACAGTGGGCATTGACTTCCGGGAAAAGAGAGTGGTGAGTTTGTATGAAGAATGTGCTACTTGAAAATGGTGTCTGTCTGCATGTAGGCCTGCAATCAGTGTTGCTGTGTGCTTCATTTTGTGACAGGAAAGGCCTCATCTGACTTGGCTATTTTTGTCATTGCTGTGTACAGACCCATTTCCCCAGAAATTAAAGAGCTGATTCTATGAAGCCACTTCTTTCAGCTCAGCAGGTGTTGATGAGTGTGTCTACTCTGTGACTTGTGCACACAGTACCTGCACTTTTACTGTTGAACTCCTTTCACAAGGAAGGGCTGAACTGTAGTAAAATGTTTTTGCTGGGTATGAACTGAAATGGCTACTGAACAAAGGTGCAGTTTTTTAAATGTGCGGATGAAATGGTACATGCAGCTAATCTGGCTTCCTAAGCAGTCACCACTAGCAGAGAAAAATTATGAAATATAAGGCTGCTTTTTTTTCAACCCCTGAATTGTTCTTAAGCTAGGCAAATGTACTTTGATATGAAGCCGAGCACTAGAATATCATAACAAATTGGATGCTAGTCCTTACTGCTCTGAGAAATGGAGTTGGCAGAAGCTTTTAATTGTTACATGTAGGTATTAAATGTCTTTCATTGTAGCCTGGTGATTTCCCGTGTCCAGAAATCTGGATGGTGTCATGGGCATCGTGCAGACTGGTTTTTGATGCATAACATGCACCACAGTAGTTCCAGGACTAGATATCTTAGTTAAATGCCAAACTGGTCTCTTGAATAAGTAATTGTTCTTTTTGTGGGATTGTAAACATGGTGGTTTACTTGATCAGCATATTTGATAACTCAGGATAAGGTTTAGGCTTCATAGCCTGAATCTTCTACACTTGCTGAATTTGTGGAATTCTGTTGATAGCTCATGTAAGCTTAGATACAATAACATTTGAAGGTAATGAAGATACCTTAACTTGAAGCAAACAAGAAATGAAACTATTTTTATCTGATCCTTCCAAGACTAATAGATGCCCTTATTTATATTTTCATGCCGAGCAAACGCTGCAGCTTTTATTTTTATCATCCAGTTTCTGCTTTATAAGCTGTGATCTGATAAGATCTACCCTCAGCAATTTTTCAGCAGCATTTTGGCAGCTAAGTAGAGATGTCATTATCTCTTGAGTATATCCTGTTTGCTAATGAGGTTCTGCTACTGCTACAAATACATTGCCAGATTGCATTGTTGCTTTCTTATATTTTATTTTGAACATGATGTAAGGTAGTAAAAAACCCAGAAAATCATAATACAAAAATTAATCTTGTCTCATGGCTCTAAAGATCTGTCTGGAGTCCCTAGTCTATTGGGCCCGGGTTGTGCAGTTTTCTTTTTACCCTTATTTTTAAATATTTAATTAGATGCAATATTAAAATGCATCTCATACTACTTTTGCCTTACAAAGCAGAGAATTGAGTTTTAGTTGTGATCTATGCATCAGCAGTGCTAATTTTGCTGTATTTAATGACTTTAAATGTCGGTTCTTTTGTGTTCTATAGCAGCTGGACCAGTAACAGTCTTGCAAATTTACCTTTTCCAGGTGTATAGACCCAATGGGCCGGATGGTGTTGGTGGCAGAGGACAGAGGATCCATCTTCAGCTCTGGGACACTGCAGGGCAGGAAAGGTATGGCCCAATGGGAGCTTCCTTTAATGGAAAGCTTCCTATGAGAACCCATTAAATTCTAACTGTAATTTACAACTGTAGAACACAAAACCTGTAATTCTTGCTTTTTAGTCTTTTTTTCATAGCCAGCACATATAGACACTTTTAAAGTTTGTCTTTTTAAAGTACTCTTAAGTTTCTGTAAATATGTTGATGTCTTCGGAAAGTCAGAAAGGCAAAAGCATCTCAAAGGATTCTTTTCTTTTGGCCTATCAGAAGACTAGCATTCTTGTGGTTGTTAGTCTTAAATTCATGGACTGGGGTGTATAGGGGATAAATTTTTGTTCAAAGTTAAAATTTCATTATTGTTTTAATTTTTGAATCTTGATCAAGGCATGCTTTATAGTAGAAGACTGTTTAAAGCTCTCACACTCATGGCTCCTTGATGCCTTAGGCCTTGATTAGGCCACAGTAATGTTAGCAATTTTTTTTACACAGTTCCTGCCTCAGCAAAACAGCTATGAATATTCCCTTCTGGTTTATTCAGTCTTAAGTTACCTCAGTTCTTCTGTAACTGTAAGCAATTATGTTTTCAAAGTAACTTGTCAGATGAGCAAATTAATTTCACTTTGCTGGTCTAGGTTTCGTAGCTTGACTACAGCTTTCTTCAGAGATGCCATGGGGTTTCTTCTACTCTTTGATCTGACAAATGAGCAAAGCTTTCTGAATGTCAGGAACTGGATAAGTATGGCTTTTTTTTCCCTTTCTTTGCATGGGTGGAATGGGGCTTGGGGGTTATGTTTGTAAATATGGAGTCTCACTGAGAATTAGAGCTTAAAATACAGGGTTTTATGGCTTTCTCAGTAAAATAATGTAAATGTATTATAATTGTAATAGCTGCTAATAGGGGATTGCCTGAAATTCCGCTTTGCCTATTAAACTTGGATTTTAACCTATATAAAAGAAAGCTGAGACAATATCCTATCCCTAGCTCTGGTGCTGTTCAGTAATTTAAGTGTGTGGGAAGCTTATGCAAAAGTATTTTGAATCACCTGAAGCTTTGTCAGCAAAACTTAATGGAAGGCAAATGTTACTTGGCTGGTATATCTAGGCAAAGGAATTCCCAAACTGCATCATCCATCTGGAGAGGGAAGCAGATCCTTTCCTGGCAGCTCACTGTAGATGCTTAATGAGTGTAACTCCTTCAGCTGCAAATGCACAAATTTCTGTGCTAACTTTGCCAGGCTTCTGTTTCCCTGGGTTTTTCACTGGGTATGTGACAGTGGAAGCCCACCTGTTCTCTGGCTCCTCAGTGCCAGTGGAGAAGTGCTGTGGGCCAGCAGGGCAAGCTTGGTTTGTGGTAGTGTTCCTAGGGAGCTGTGTGTGACAGTGACTTGTGACTCCTCTTCATGTTGGTGCTGCCAGGTCAGCTACAAATGCATGCATATTGTGAAAACCCAGACATTGTCTTATGTGGAAACAAGAGTGACCTGGAGGACCAAAGGATGGTGAAGGAAGAAGATGCTAAGGAACTTGCAGAAAAATATGGGTAAGTAACTTTCTTTCAATTATTGCTGTGTTTTGGGAAGAATGCAATATTTTCTGTAATGCTTTTTTCTGTATCCTGAAAGGTTATTGTGAGAATAAGCGTTTTAGAATGCTTAAATGGCTGGTATGATATATTTTTTTTCTGTCTGAGATTATTATTTTCTGCATTGCTTAAAAATAAATACTTGGTATTACAGTAATCTTGCACTGGAGATTGGGTAATTTTATTTGCTTGGCAGTAAACAGTGTAAATTTTCACAAGCATTCTGGAAAAGAGTTTGGAGAGGCAGGTGAGTAATGAGGTCACTTCTTTGCTCTTACCTGTGCTGAGGAATCTGCAATCTCACAGGCTCCCAGGGAGTCTGAAAACTGAGTCAGATCAGTAGGAAAACAGGGTAGCCTTGCCCTTCCCCTTCCTGCCAGGCACAGGTCATGTGCCTCTGAAGGAAGTATGTGAAATCTTTGTTTCTATCAGATATTAATTTGTACTTTTATACTCCCTTAACTCTTTCGTGGTATTTATCTTTGGATTACCTTTGCATTTCACTGAGAATCAGAAACACATTTCTGAAGGAAATCATCTGATGCATACGTTGTGTTTTAATTGACATAGTGGAGCAATTTTCTAGCACATGAACCGGATTCCTTCTCAAGGGAAAGCTAAATTAAATTCTGTGCTCCAACCACTAATCCACCTTTGTCTGGAGGAACAGAGTAGAATTGCTCCAAAGTAAAGCCCACAGGACAGGCAGTAGTGGGAACACTGGCTCCTCAGTGCAAGCTGCCTTGTTCTGCAGGTCTTCTGCTGTCTCATGATGTTTGCTAGGCACAAATTAGCTTGCCTTGGCCTTGAAGAATCATTGGAGGCAAGTCAGAAGCGATCTGTCTATGAGAGAGAAATGGGTTTAGTGCAGTTATACTTTGTTACTTTTCCCTTCTGTGCAAATGCTTGTTTGAAGTCAAGTCCATGTCACACAGACAACAGCAAGTGCATGTGGTACTTTAACCAGCTGCTTGTGAAGGAGCAAGAAGTTTTAAGCAGCAGCAGCAGATAGCATGTGACCATATCTTAAATCTCTACGCATGTGACTTCTGAAAATAACTTATGAAGTATTTATCTTTATGGCTTAAAATGCAACTTAATTTAGGAATAGTGAGCTAAAAGCCAAGGTTGTGGGTCACATCCAGTCCTTAGGCAGTTAGAAAGTTCTCTGCCCTGTAGAGGTGAGACAAGGATGGCTGCTAGGAGTCACTTTCTCCTGAGGGGAGGCAAGATAAATCCTGCAGCAGTGAACAGTCTTCTGGTAACTAAAGTGTGAGATAGTGAATGTCCCCTTCTGTGGAAGTGCCTCATATGGATATGTGATGTATTTGAAAGAGACTGCAAGAGACCTGCACAGACACAGAAAGAGACTTTTGGCCACTTATTAGGTCTTGCAAGTTAAGTAAGAAATACTTAAAATTCTGAAGTGATAATATCAGTTTCCTGGGCAGTAACACAAATGCAGCCACTGTAGCACCATGCTGTGGGAAGCACTAAATACAGAAGGCAACAACCTATGGACCCACAGTGGAACATCCTGATCCACAGCAATAAAGAAACAAGCAATGTGCTTTAGAAACCAAGGTGCCAGAAACTTTTCTTGACAAAGACATAGAGCGCTGAGATTTCTTCTTTTCTGTAAGAAAGTTTAGAGTTGTGGTGTCAATAGAAGAAAGTCACCTTCTGTAGTGATGAGTACCCCCACACTGTGAGTCTTTAGTGCCTTGCCTGCAGAGGAATGGCCGTAGCAGCATTCCTTCTGCAATTACTTTATATGTCCTTGTGTGCACAAGTCTTCTTACTGATTTCTGTGCACATCAGCTCTGGAGTAACTGCATTTCTTGCAGGGAACAGACTTTAAAAAACCAGCCCTCAGGAGCACAACTTTGGGGTATCATGCTGACAAGTGCCTCTATAAATTGTGGACTCCATTAACATTTGCCCTTCTGCCCTACCTTCACTCAGCCATTTCATTAATTTATTTTGCATTTCAGACCACTGAGCACTTAGTGTCTCTCTGCTATGGAGTAGCAGTGACAGTCTTAGTGTGAGTTCTAAGTATGTGGCAGTAATACTGTTATTTTTTTTCTCCCAAGAATGACAACTGCATGATGTAAGGTTATATTTTTTGTCTCCTGCAGAATACCATATTTTGAAACCAGTGCAGCAAATGGGAATAATGTAAGCAAAGCCATTGAAACTCTGCTTGACCTCATTATGAAGCGCATGGAACGATGTGTGGATAAATCCTGGATCCCTGAAGGGGTGGTGCGCTCCAATGGGCACAGCTCTACAGAACAGCTGAATGAGGAGCAAGAAAAAGGCAGATGTGGCTGTTAGCCCAGTTACAATTAACTTTAATGTGTATGATACAGTACAGTTGCAGCTTACCTGTTTAACTTCAGGACAAATTGCTTTGTGTAGTTATTTAATGAGCTGTATTAATTCTTGATATGAATTTTTATTTGCTTTCTTTCAAACAACATTGATCTCCACTTGTAAGGTATGCAGTTTATTAGCTGTGGGACAGAGATTTAATTTGGTTTAGCACTGGATGTTCCTCTAATTCTCTGGTTTGGGGGAAACGGGAGGAAAGGAATTTTCATTACCAAATTCAGAAATGTCTCTATGGGCAGAAAGGGTAGGCTTCTGAGTTGAAGGGTTTGCAGTTGCCCTTGGCAGTCTCCATTAACTACACAGAGTTGGCATTTAGATTAGATATTGCGACAGCTCTTTGTGTCTCCTAACAGCAAATAACCAACTTGCTTCTTGGTTTTAAACAGAAACATTTAATAATTTCACCAATTAATAACCATCTTAAAGAGCACATCCTGTGTTTTCCACAAAAGCCTGAGAGTAGTTTTTCCTTGCTCTCCTAACACATCAGTTTTCAGTGATGAAAACTAAAGGGAAGCACTTCAGTACAGAATAAAAAGCTCCAGAGAAGCACAGGGGTGTGCACACAGAGCACTTGGGGCATGTCATGTAATTGAACATGTAAACTACAACTGTACTACATGAAATATATCCAATGCAGCCTAGGAGAGACCTCCTAACATCACCTGAATTTCTAGAACATGCATGTATGTAAATTTATAAGTAAATGGTACAACTGTGCATCTGTTATGTTTGTTTCATACTGCTACTCATATTTTAACAGGAATGTAGGGCAACCTAGATTTCAGGAAAATTTCATCAGAGTTGGTGCTTTGCACTGAATTTGTTTTACCAAACACAGATTGAGAATGTTTTTTCAAATTTGGATTGAGAAATGAGTGATTATTGTCTTCTGGTGAGATGCAGCTAATATACTAGTCCTGTAAATCAGTATTTCTATGAATTTATAATGCTCATTTTATTCTGCCAACCTTTCTGTCCTGAACATCTTGGTTATCATATAGTAATTTATGGCTTGTTCATTTCCTTTAGATTGTATTTTAAAAAGAAAATACTTTCTTTTCTCTCCCCTCAACTACAGATCACATAAATGTAATTTTTGGTTTCAGTGGATCATGTTACTCTAACCATTTTTATTTATTCATATGACCTAGGATACAATCAGTATTTTTTGGGCTTTTGCTCAGACTGATTTGTAAGATGTGCCTACCAAACTGTTTTCTACCCTGGCAGAGGTTGTATAATTGTAAGGTATTGCCAATTAAAGTCATAACATGCCAAATTGAGTCTTGTTACAGACCTTTCAGAGCAGCTTGTTTACAGAACTCCAAAGCTATTGCTTCTTTAGAAATTATGTATTTATTTATTTAAATATTCTAACTAATGCAATTTGAGGCAAGTATTGATACCAGTTACAAACATGAATTGCAGCATAACAAAATTTTTGAAGGAAGGACCAAAAATGTTTCTAGAATAGGATCTAAGGAAAATAAAATATTTGATGTAGCTTCTGGTTATATTAATTAATACAAGAATAAGTGTTTAAACTTGGTTCTTAAAATATTTTACACAGTAATGCATTGTTCTTCAACAAACACAATGTGTAAATATTAGATTTTTATCACAGCCTACACAGAATATTTTAAAAGTGCAATATAATTTGACTGCTCTGGGGCTAGAACAGAGATAAAAGAAATTTATATGAGTATAGGGTTTTGGTTTTTCTACTCCACTTCTAAAATGCTTGTAGACCGGAGTTACTGTAGTTTAATTCAGAGTGCCTTTTGAAGTTACCATCATGTTTCTGACCAGTAGAGTAAGAAACTCTAGTGTAAGACACAATACATTTCAATGTACTTCAGTGTCTGAATTTCTTTCAATATAACTCTTTGGTTTTCAGAGGGTTGCAGTGGAACTTTGTCATGCATTAACTTAAAATGGGAGTTTTCATGCTTATAGCTCCATCCAGTTCCTGAAAACTTTAAGGATTATTGCAACCAGCTGTTGAGCTAAGTGACTACTGAAATAGTGTAAAAAAATTCCTTTTGAATACTTATGTTTAAATTGGATATTAAATATTAAATACTGAAACTGTCATATTTGTGTCATGCCTATTATTTGTAACTATTTAGAAAGAGGATCTGCATAACATTGCTTTGATGTCAGCCTTTGAAATGTGCCATAAGATTTATCTGTTTGAATTATTGTGTGACAAAACTTTTGTTCCCTTTTAAACTCTCATGAGAAATCACGGTAAATATTTCTTGACAGTAAATTACACTGCTCTTACTAGACTAGTACTGGTTTTAAGAAACAAAGAAACAAGAATTCTGAGGTGATGTGAAACTGTTATTTCAAGAAAAGTTGTTTCCATTCAGTGTCAGACGGAGACATTGATCTGTAATTGAACAAAGTTTTTGGAAAGTGTTCCCATTAAGATGGATTGTCCCAGGATTTCTTACAATAATATAAAATAGCTAAACATTCCTGACATGAACTTTGCCAGCACTGTTGAACTGAATTGTCACAGTTCAGTTCCTGCTGCCTCGGTTCAATGTCAGTCCGTGTCCTGCACTGTCCCTGTGTGTTGTGAGGGTTCTTTGTTCAGATGTGTCCAGGGTCTGTGCTGTGGTTGAGGTTCTTCTTGGGGACCCTCTTTTACACTGACCAAACCCTTCAGACAGGGGCCTGGCAAATGCTGGGTGATGCCAGGAGGAGCCCAAACCCAGTGAAGACAATGGAGACGTCAGTTCTGTGTTCAAAAGACATTCGGAATGCTGCTCATCTGAGCGTGTTGCATGTTCAGAGCAAAGGGAATCAAGCAATACATTTTGTCAACTTTATTGCTTCTACAAAGGTAAGGAGCCTGATTTTTCAGAGTAACTGCTTCCATCAAGAGCAGTATCTATTACCAGGTAGGTTATAATGTGCTGGAGGACATTGCTGCTATTCAGAAGTTCCTTGACAGGCAAGAGGATGAGCTGAACTAAACCTCATTCAGTTTAAAAAAGGCAAGTGTCACTGGGTATTCTACCTGGGCTGCAATACCCCTATGCAGTAGTGCTAGCTGAAAAAACATTTTTCAGATAAGAGGATGAGCATCCTTTTCCAGGCTTACCAAAACACAAAAGTGTGCTGCTGCAGCAGAGAAGGCCAGCTGTATCCAGGGCTGCACTGGTAAAATGAAGGCTGCAGGGTGGGAAAGGCAGGCTTTCCTTATCTTCAGTAATTGTAAGATTGATGAGTTCTATGCCCTGGTTTGGACACCTCAGTAGAAGAAAGACATTGATACAAGGAGTGAGTCCAGCAGATGCCACCAAGATCAGAGGGCTGGAGCACAAGGGGTAGGAAAAGACAGAATAGTTTGCTTAGCTTTAAGCTAAGGGAGACCTTTCTGCTATCTTAAAATCTAATGGGTGGAGCCAGACCTATTTCAGAGAGCACAGGGATGGGAAAGAGGCAAGAGAGAAATGTTCTCTAGAAAATTAAGATTAAATAGTAGGAAAAGATTGCCACCACACAAGTGGTCAGAAATTGGAACAGGAGCTCAGGAAAGTTATGAAGTTTTGTCTTTGAAGACACTAAAAACTAAACTTCATGTGGCCTGAGCCTGGTATTAGTTCTGCTTTGAGGAGGGCTTTGCTCTAGATAATCTCCAGAAGTGTCTTCTACCCAATATGATCGTTTGTCTCTGAACCTGATCCTACAAGGGTATTTGCCTGACAGTTATTTATTCTTTCATATGATGTATGACAGTTCTTTTACTTCTATTAGGAAACTTGTACAAGTATGTAAATACTTGCAGATCAGAGCTTTGCTATGAGTTTAAGGTAGTGAATTGAGATGTTTGATTAAACAGTTCTTGCTGTAGTAATCTGTGTCAAAAACAAATGAGCCACTTAGTTTGCTGCAAAATCTCTTCTTCCAGTGAGGCTGTTTTTCACCTGGATACCTAATTCTGTCTGTGAATAACTATCAATGGAGTAGAAGTACATACTGGATTTCTATAACTAATCTGGATTCTGTCACCAGCAGCCTTCAACCTATATTGCCTTTTAGTAAGGAACAAGCACTTCAAATCTACAGCACAATGGCTTGTAGAGGAGATTAGTGCTTTGATGTAAAAAAAAAAAGCTGGGAGGGATGATTTAGTGGTAAATGCTTGTACTATCACCGCGCATTCCTGTCTGCAGGATGTATTGGTGACAGTCTGTAATTCAAAATGTTTAAACTATAGAAGCCACCAAATGCTTCACAACCCAGTGCTCTGCCAGGAAAAGTGAAATAAATACAGCCCATGGGGAAAAAAATGGCACAGGCAGGAAACTCGAAGCAATCAAACTGAAAAAGGAGAACAGCCCGGGACCTAAGCAAACTTGTTTACTATTTGGTTCTTCCTCTAGCTGTAAACTTGTCTTCATAGCTTCCTTGATAAAACTGGATAGTGTGTGTTTACTGTTTCCTCTCACCACCCAGGTTGCCATCCTCTGTCACAGCCTCAGCGCCCTCACTGCAGTGAGAGCTATTAACAGCCTGGCCACTCCTGTGCTCCAGCCCTGCTCTCTTACAGGAGATGTGGCTAAAGTCTGCTTTTCAGAAAGATTGGGAGACAGCCTCTGTGCTAATAAGGTGATTCCACTGTGCTAAATCAAGTTTACTTTCTTCCTCTGATATTTCTTAATACAGCATCAAGTTGACTGCCTTTCTTTCATTGTTCTAGAAACCAGAAAGCAAATACTGCTTTAAAAGCACATGCAATTCAACGCATGGATTTTTCACCATGTAGTTTATTTCTTTTAAATGGAGAGGCAGGAACTATGGTGGTAAAGACTTACGTGAGGAGGACTTCAGACTCAGAGCTAGGGCAGCATACTACAGTTGAAGAATAGAGAGACCTTCCAAATTCCAAACAATTTGGAAGGGACGTAGGATTTAGGTCCTTTCACAATAAACAGGTAACTCTAGGAGAGAGAAGGAGTAATAGGTACCTACCTATATGGTGTGCAGAACCATTGGTTTCAGACAGGACTTCAAATTTTGCTTAGATTTTGGATTTTACAGATATGAAAACAGCACAGAAAGTGTTGCCTGACTTTTACAGTAAATCAACTGTAGACGTGAAAATCTCTGTTTTCCTTGGTTACCGTGTCTATCCGTTCGTATCGGTTCGTTCCTTCTCGCCCGTGGAAGTTTCTGCCTTGCACCCGGAAGCCGGGGCCGGCAGGGGGCGCTGCGGCAGCGCTGCGGGACCGGGCCCGCCCCGCGCCGCCGCCTCCGGTCAGCGGGGCCGCGCTTCCGCCCGCGCCGCCGCCGCCATGCGCATCGAGAAGTGCTACTTCTGCTCGGGGCCCATCTACCCGGGACACGGCGTCATGTTCGTGCGCAACGACTGCAAGGTACCGCCCGCCCTCCCCGCGGTGCTCGCGGGCGGTGCCGGCCGCCCCGGCGGCGCTCGGTGTCAGCGGCCGCGCCTCACGCGGGGCGCTCGCGGCCGGAGCCCGTCCCGGGCCGGGCCCCGCCGGGAACGCGCGCAGGGCCGCGTGCGGGGCGGGCGGGGCCCGAGATGAGCGCAGGGCTGGGAACAGAGCAGGGCTGGTCAGAGCGCGGTGCTGCCAACAGCGGCGCTGTGGTTCGATCCCTGTTCGGGCCCTTTGCTTAAGCGCTGGCGTCAGTAATCCTCGTTGTCCCTGCGTCCGTTCCAACTCTGACCCTTCTGTGCCTCTGCGAAATTCACATCTTACCGATATTTAAATGTTAGGGCCCGGAGCCATGCCGTAATTTGGAAGGTGCGGTGGCCGTCAGCAAGAGTGGGGGCTGAATTATTTGTTTTCAGTTTTTAGTAAGAAACAATAAGCTTGGGCGGAGCCGCCGTGCCCGCGGGGTGCGCTGCGATCCCCCGGCTGGGGCTGTCAGAGCGGCGCGGCCGCGGCGCTGCGGGCTCCGCACCGGCCTGACCGCTGTGCACGGCGCTGGGGATCGCTCCCTATCGGTGCCGCGGAGCCCGCAGCGTCAGCGGAGCCTGCGCGAATCGCTTCCTTCCCGGGTCGGAAGGGAGCGCGGGCGGGCAGCGCCGCTCGCCCCGGGCGCAGCGCCGGGCGTGGCTGCGCGCTGTGCGCTCACCGCGGCTCGTGAACAGATCACCTGTGACAAGGCAAAGCACCGCCACAGGTGTGCCTGAGCTGAGGTGAAAAAACGTGCTAGAAGACTGTAAAAAAAAAAAAACAAAACAAAAAAACCCACCAAACTATTCGAAAATGATTGCTGTAATTAAAAGCTTTATATTTTCTGTTAATTTCTTTTAGAATTTACTATTAGATGTCAAGGAGGATATATGGCTGTAGAAAAATAGGGTTTTCAAAACCTCGTGAATAACGTGTAATTCTGGCCGTTTTAAAGTGAAGAATCTAGTATTCTGTAAAATATGTAGAAGAATAGTGCAAAAAGAAAAAGGCCAATTAAAACGTTTTGTTATATACTTTAATAGCTTTCAGTAATTTTGGTCCAGGACTTAACTAATGCTCTTAGGACTCCTGCAGGGTAATCTTTGGGGCTTAAGGCTGCATCTCAGAAAATAGACGTTTTTGTGTGTGTGTTGTATTCAGTATGAGAGGTGTGAGGGTTTTTTGTTGTTCTCAGGATGGTACTGTATCTAAAAAGTGTTGGCAGCTGTAGAAAATTGTTTATTCATACTACAGGTTTGGTTTTATGGTTATTTTTGCAGATGATTATTCTCAAAACTCAGGTGTATTTTATGTATAATTAGATTAGTTGTAAGTACTTGTGCTTAACCCTGGCAGCTGTGAAAATGGCTTTATAATGAAAAAACAATACTAGTGCTTGAAATTATTTTGTTGATAGCTGTATTTTCTGTAAAAATACAGGCATTTGGAAACTGAATATAATTTCTAATGAGCAGTATTGTTACTGTAACCTCAGTGTTTAATATCACACTTGCAGTAGGCCACAAATAACATGATTTAACTAAGATTTTTCTTCTTTATCATCCCTTTCTTTAAGATATTTAGATTCTGCAAATCAAAATGCCACAGAAACTTTAAAAAGAAGCGAAATCCCAGAAAGATGAGATGGACTAAAGCATTCCGTAAAGCAGCTGGCAAAGAACTGACAGTGGTAAGAAGCTGAACTGGTTCCCACTTTACATTAGCACACGAAAATGGCTCTTCCTGTGGCACTCAGGCTGGGCTAGGTGCCTTAGAGCATTGTCATTTAATGAAATGAGCTGGGGAGAAAAGGGATTGTGGAAGAGAATGGGAGAGTTTCTTGAGAGTGAGCTGTTCATTCGGCTTGATTAAAACCTGGATCTTCCACCTTCGGGATGGAAGCCACTGTATCAGGTGTCTGTTCTGGGAACACGGGGTGGCTCCCAAGTCCAAGGCATTTTTTTCCACCAATAAATCCTCTACACTCTGTATGTATACAATTGGTAATTGTGTTTCTGCACAAATAATCTGAGTTACCGGGTACCCGAGGAAGTCTCTCTGTGTAGACCCCTAAAATATTTAGCTGTGAAGTCGCTTTAAAGCTGACAATGTGTAGGAAAAGTCTTTGCATAGATAGGAATGTTTGAAAAACAGCATGAGACCTCAAATGCAATTTGAAAACAAAGTTGCTTCAGTGGTAAAAGTATTAAACATTCATATTTGGTGGGACAGTCCTTAAATAATTCAAGAATTATTGTGACTTAATTACCTATTTTTTACAGAATATTAAAAATTTAGTAAGCATTTTAATACGGTGATTTCCTGCCTTTATGGATCTTTAAGGGAAAGAATGTGGTTTTATTTTTTAATGTGACTCTGAAAAGCCATGGTTAATTAGCATCTTCAGTAATTTCAGTGTTTCTTGCTTGAAAGAGTTGTTTCTGGCTATGTTGAATTATGTTTTTGAAAACAACTGAATTTAAAATTACTTTATGAATGTCTAAATAGGTGACAATATGTTCCAATTTTGAGATACCTAATGTATTTTAAGAATAAAGCCAATATATTAACTTAGTGCTGTGTAACTCAGTTTTACCACAAGAAAAAACAGCCTTTGGGCAGGGAGAAGTCCTCAGATAAAACTGATATAAAGCTAAGTGTTCCTGGCAAAAAAAAAAAAAAAAGATCAGGAAACTGTTTTTTTGTCTTCAGCTCAAGGGAATGGGGGGATGGCAGCTCTCTCAAATGCCAGAGGTATCGACTGAAATACTTCACAATTTCAAATTAGACTGTTTCAGTATTCTTAAAATGAAATGGTGCTTGGGGTATTTTTTTAAAACCATTTCAAATTTACAAGCTGTTGAGTAGAGCTTATTTGTCCTGAAATAAATGCTTTCAAATCTACAGGTTTTCAATTTCGCCTTCCACCTGTCTAATCTGCTCTGTGTTTCCTGTTCCATTTGTCCTGCTAAATAGAAAATAGCTGAGGGAGATGCTGTGGTAAATAGTTCTGTTCAGACAAACCACTGTGGCTCCTGACACTTTGAGGTCAAACACTCGACTTGATTTCCTTCTCATATTTCTCTCTAATGAGTATTCAAGTCAAGGAATTGAGCTTCTGAAAGGGGGGAAAGAATCCCATAAAATACTCAGTTATGTGAGTGACTGCTATAGTAAGAATGTATTGATATAAATAAGTTTCTGCATATAATCTATATTAACTTTTTCTTGATACAGGATAATTCATTTGAATTTGAAAAACGTAGGAACGAACCAGTGAAATACCAGAGAGAGTTGTGGAACAAGACTGGTGAGTCATTATAGGAAAAAACCAAAAAAATTAATTTTTTACTTACCGTGACTGTGTTTTCAAAAGACTTCTTAGAGTACTGACAGCTTGTAATGATTTGTATTTGAAATTACTGAATCATGACCATATTCTTAGCATATGGAGGAGGCTTGAGTTGTAAACAGGTTTGGAGTTTCACTTGATGTTTTTTTTTCAGAAACTGGTTTGAAAATGAGGACCAGAAGTCCTTTATTTTGAATTTTTGTCTTCAAACCCCTTAGTGGTTTTCTAGCTTTTTAAGAGGTTCCCCATGTCAGCCTTTTACATGATGCAGTTGTTTCTGTGTTTGTGCTCATGCCACTTCAGTTTGTTTCATAGAATCAATTGTCATAAAATAGGAGAACTGCTTGTATTCATGTGAATGAATGCCACAAAGGAGAAGGTGGTAACTTGCATCCCTTTTCAAGTAGAGTCTTTTGCAGTCATGGTTAACTATAGTAATTATGTGTAGGCACAAAAGTGGAAGTATAAATATAAGTTTTAAAATACAAGTTATCAGAGTTGCTACACAGAACATTTCTTTATCCTGCTCTTTGGAGAAGGAATCATTTCCTCCACATAGTCTAAGAGTTACCTCTGGTATTTAGGTATTATGGGAGTACTGTTAAGAGCTGCTTTACAAAAATAGCATGGATTTTCTGCTGCAGGGATTTAAGCACATTTAAAACAACTTCTGCTTTATTTCAGTGGATGCAATGAAGAGAGTGGAGGAAATAAAGCAAAAACGCCAAGCCAGGTTTATTATGAACAGGTGAGAATTATCTGTGTGATGGGAACCCCTTGCATGTTATGTGTTAGACAGCCTTCCCAGAAATGGGATGATGCAGTTTTAAAGAGTAATTTGCTTTGTATATACACAGTCATCCAAGGGATGGGGTAAAATACACTGGGTGGGCTCTACCCTGTGTTGTTGGCTGTCCAAGGAAATGTAGCTTTTGGACACTCAAGGATAAAAGCTGTAATGTAGTACTTGTTTGTATACAGAGTCTTAAATCTTAACAAAATTCTGATAGGAGTTGCTACAGTGCTGCATTTTCTTGTGGCTTTGTATCCAGAATTTTCTTGAACTGGTTTTCAAATACTTTTTGCCTTTATTTCCTCATAATCGTAGTTATTTACAGCCTGTACATACCTTTACTGAGAGATACCATGCATTAAAATGAAAGCCTACATCTCCTCTTTGAAGGTAATTAAATCTAATTTTCCCCTTTCCCAGATTAAAGAAGAGCAAAGAGTTGCAGAAGGCAGAAGACATCAAAGAAGTCAAACAGAACATCCACCTTCTTCGTGCTCCCCATGCAGGTAAGAACTTGATTTACTGGTTTGCCTACACAGTTTTAGGATGAGTGACTCATTCTACAGATCAGTAATTCTGTACATTTGTCTTACAATTAATTTGTCTGTTGAATGTGGAGAATAGTTCTTGCCACTAAATGTAAGTAGTGTCTTAGTTCTGAATCAAATATACCTTTTTTATTTATCTAGTCCTGCATTCATCCTTTCTCTTCCTTATTTTGAATGTTTTAAATTGCTCTCAATACCTGGTGCTGCATGAACTGCGTGTTTGTTATCTGATGCATTTATCTAAGTCTTCCCTTTGAGCTGGTTAGTTGAACTCAACAGACTCTACCACTGAGTGATACAAAATACAGCAGTTCAACTTTGCTGCTTGAGTTTCAGTCAGTTGTGTAGAACTTACATGCTACTCTTTCACTAAAGTGACATTTGAAATAAATTACTTTTAAAAATACACTTAATGAAGTAATGAAGACAAGTTAAAAACATTTCCATTAGCTCTTGTTTTATAAAAATTACCTATGTATTTGTTTCTTCATTATTAGATATTATTTAGAAGTCTGTTCTATGGTTTTTCTTAGATTTTTGTCAGGATATATTTACACTTTAGTTTAATCTGTCTTCCTCCCCCCCCCTTTTCTTATTTTTGAGGAAAGGAAAAAGATCTGAATTCAAAAGAATAATTTCAAGTATTTGGCTTTGCTTTTATGAAATGAATGTTGCACAGCACTTTGTAGTTGATCTGTTGGTCAAACACCTGCTGCCTTCTTGGTATTCTGCAATTCTGACTGTGCAGAGAGCAGAATCAAATCTGAGTCTTGGATTTTTCTTTTTCTTTGTTTTTCTTTTTGGTCATCTTATTGAGAGTTAACATTCTTGCTGTCCAATACAGCATTCAGGAGGGCTTTAAATGTTCATTTAAAAACTACTGGGAGAAAGCCATTGATCTGTAATAAGTAATGAAGTTTTGCAGTCCTTTGCAAGGTTGTGCCAGGTATTGGCAGCTGTATCAGTTTGTCATAGCAGATGAAAATACAGGTTTGGCTGCATTTCAGATTTTGCATAAAAACAGCATCAGCTTTTCTGCTAAAACAAGTTTAAGAGATGGAGGTTAGCAGTAAATACCTTTGAGCTTGATGGATTTGCTCATAAACACCTCTTCAAGCAATATAATTGAGGCTGTTTCACCTGGCATAGGCGCATATATTGTTCAAAGAAAATCAGTTATTTGGGCTTAGAGAAACATATTGAATTTGATTTGTTCTTTTTGAAGGTACACCAAAACAGCTGGAGGACAAAATGGTGCAGAAGCTACAGGAGGATGTGCCTATGGAAGAAGACTCTTAAAATGCTTTTATTTACTATTTATATCTCTTCAGCAGTTAACAGTTCTTTACTGCCTCACCTGACATCATTCAGAAATGTGCTTAGAATTGAAGAAAAGTACATTTTAATGAATAGTAGTCATTTACAATTTGAATTATTTTTTTAATGAAAAATAATAGGATGGATACTAGTTTGGACAGTACTTAAAATTCTGCAATTGGAGAAAACCTTGTCAGCAGGATGGAGAATGAGGCTTTATTGTTTGAGATACCATGTGCTCCTTGGAAAGTTACATTTTTTCTGGATAATTTTTCCACATTCATGCAAATAATTAAAAAATAAATAATAAAATATGCTGGCCCTGAGCTTTTCTTATTACGTCTGTTGTTCTTTCATAGTAGTAAAAGCAGATAAAAATCTGTTTTAATGATTACCGTGTAGGGCAGGATATATTAATTTTTCTTAGTCCAGTGTGGTCCAGACTTATTTTCATTCTTGTCCTGGGGAAAATATTTCAGTTTGAAGAATACAGTGTTTGTTTTATCTCCTTTTTATGTCAGCCATTCCAGGATTTCATTGCAGTTGACACCGGGCAAAGCTAATATTGATGCAGGACTTAGGTTTGTAAAATAGTAATGGTGATATCACCTAGTCTGGAGTTGGCCCTGCTGTCATCCTCACCCACCAAGATTCAAACATAATGTCTAATCAGGCAGATGGAAATGCTCAATAAATCACACTTGAGACTGTTTTTACCTGACTCCCAGGATTATTTTGATGGAAAAGATGCTCGTAAATCACAAGAATTTTGCATATTGTGGTGGTGCTTATTCAGTGTGTCAGCACTGTTTTAAACTGCCAGCAGTTTATCTGCAGCAGTGTGATCAAAGAAAGCATTCAAAGGCATTTATAGTATTTGCTGTCATGTTATGCTAGTTATCCTCAAAAATAATAATTTGTAGTTCTATTCCAACTCGAATATGTACTATAGCAATCACTGGAAAACCTCACACCTACCACCCATGTGTGTTTTGTGTAGTTCAGAGAAGAATAATATTTAAACTTATTTAAGGGTCTTGGGGAGTGTGTGACATGGACTGGCTTTGTACTCAGTTTTTTATCTCTTAATTTATGAGTTATGTTCAGATGTTTAGAAAATGACATATTTTGGTGTGCATTCTAGTAATGAAAATATAATTCCTTGTTTTAATGAAAATAAAATTTTGCCATAATTTAAAATTTA
This sequence comes from Chloebia gouldiae, assembly GCA_003676055.1. Taxonomy (NCBI): domain Eukaryota; kingdom Metazoa; phylum Chordata; class Aves; order Passeriformes; family Passeridae; genus Chloebia; species Chloebia gouldiae. Next base: position 5,390,770 of record QUSF01000015.1, read on the forward strand.
CTGTATGTCCTGTGCAAACTGTAATATAAATACCATCTGAAAAGCATATGGTAAGTTGGCCAGAAAACATGTATCACTGGGGTGAAATCACCAAGATGATCCAGTATAAATACAGTGTATTATGTGCTATATGTACACCAGGATACTTGGGCTTGTGGAGGGAGATACTCAGAGGATGTTAATTTATAGTCTCACATAAACATATTAATTGATGTGTCAGCTCAAGTAATGTGATGTTGAATGGCCTTTTCTAGTGTAGTATTTGATGTCCTTAATCCTTGCGGTGGGATCCTTAATCTAAAAAGAGTATTATATAGAACTGTTTTTATTTACTAAATATAAAGGATAGGATGTTCAGCAAGTGCCGAGTTTTAATTTTCTCCAAAAATAGGGAAGTAAATCTGTACAAAGCAGATAAAGGTGATGAACCTGATTGGGTCTTAGTTACTTGTCATACAAAATGCTTTACTTCATATGGGTTTAACATAAAATAATTTATATTACATAATATCTGTACTTGTTCTGTTCACCTATCTTTAAATGAATTGCAATAATAAACAGGTTTGTGTGCTCTACAGAAGTGTGTCTGTAGGATTATTAACCCTTTCCTATGAAGTGAAAGTAAGTGAAGTAATCATTGTGCAGCAGCTAAGAGCCATTTGAGGAGAGTACTACAACCATAAATCCTGAACACTGCCAGCTGTGTGAGTTGTTCAGCCTGTGTGCCTCAGTACTGGTACAATTGCAAGCAAGGGCTGTGGAAGTTAATGCTGAATTATCCCTCTGCAAAAATGCCATTTCTCTGGGAAGCAGAGACTTGCAGCTGGCATGTGTACCTTGTATATAGTACAATAGTATATAGTATATAGGAGGTAGTTGAGCTTAAAAAATTTGTCATGAGTAACATGCTTGCAGCACCTGGTCAGAAGGTGCCCTTGTGATTTTTTTTAAAATTTTATTGCTGTGTGTCCCGTTCTCTCGTCTGTCAACTGGAGCACAAGGTGAGGGTGGAAGAGCTTCAGCTGAACAACATGGGGCTGCTGATCATTCTGCACATCTCTGCATAACCCACTGCATGCAGAGACCTTCATGGAGAGCTGCTGAGCTGCAGCAGAGTGGAGGTTTTCTTTCTGGGGGCTTGCTGTCTAAACACATTTCTAATAGAAATTGTTTATTCAAGACACTTTGGTGAAGATCTATTTTCTTTGCTTGCTTAAGGCAAAAATGTCTTTTGATTTTGCATTTTGCTTACAGGGCTTACAGAGAAAAAGTCCAACTGAGCAGTATCCTGGTGGTCATGGATAAATACTGCCAAACAGGAGGAAGGAAATGCATTCCTCTTTCCACTTGAACAGCCCTAGATCAGACAGTGGCTTGCCAGAGGAGTTTGAGGATAGGCAAACAGGAAACCCTCATCTGCCTCCTGTGAGTGGGGCTGAGCTGTGCCCAGTCCCTGGGAGGCAGGACCTGCCACTGTTCCCCCAGAGCACGTTGGAGAGAGGGCATTTTATGAGCAGCACATTGTTATTCAGAAGAGATCCTGGTTTGGTGTCATACATCCAAATCACCAGTCCCGTCTGTGCCAAGATCCAGTAAGAACAGAGCACAGGGTGCCTATGAGAACAGACTTACAAGAGAAATTATGATGATGGTGTGTGAATATTTAATCAGAAGAATTATTTATGAATAACTGGTAATGCTAAATGCCATTGTACTGCCTGTCTTCTTGGCATTTACCAGGTCTAACAAATGATTGCTGTTACATGTTTGTACTTTGCAGTCAGGGAAGCCTTTCTTCAAAACAAGGTGAAAGGCTCAATCAGAATAAATGTGGCAGTCAAAACCATTTTTTAGCAAATGCTTTTTAGTTTCAGTTGCTGTCATCTTTTCTTACAAAACAAAACCAGATGTATAGTTCTTTCAGACTACAAAAATTGGAAATGTGTATTTTAATAGTAATTTAGTAACCATCTTCTCATATTTCCTCTTTCCCCTTTTTAATCCATCTCTTAGTGATTTTGAGTTAAACGCTGGTTTTTCTTTGAGGGGGAGGTCAGCCTCATGCTGACATGTTTGGCTGCTCCCGCACTTCCAGCCTCAGTTCCTTGTGCCCAGGGCCCTGAGCAGGGGTTCCAGCATGTCCAGTGTCCTTTATGTCCCTCACCAAATCCCGCTGTGGTTTCGGTGTGTCCCTGTCCCTGTCCCAGCCCGGCTGCTGGGCGGGTGTGGGGAGCCACGGCCCGCTCCGAGTGGCGCCATCCAGAAACAGCGTTTGCTGCTTGTGTGGGTTCTGTGGGGTGCCGAGCTCCTGAGGGAGCAGTGCGGTGCCGGTTCTGGGCTCTGAGCTGTGCAGTGCCAATTTCTGCACTTTGAGCTGTGCGGTGCCAATTTCTGCACTTTGAGCTGTGTGGTGCCTGTTCTGGGCTCTGAACTGTGCAGTGCCAATTTCTGCACTTTGAGCTGTGCGGTGCCTGTTCTGGGCTCTGAGCTGTGCAGTGCCAATTTCTGCACTTTGAGCTGTGCAGTGCCAGTTCTGGGCTCTGAGCTGTGCAGTGCCAATTTCTGCACTTTGAGCTGTGCGGTGCCAGTTCTGGGCTCTGAGCTGTGGCCCGGCCGTGGCCCCACACGGCGGAGGAGCCGCGCTGGGGCAGCCCGGGCCAGCCTTGGGGCAGGCTGAGAGCTGAGAGCCCTCATGGCTGCCCACAGCCTCACAGAGGCTCGGGCACTCCGCAGGCCTGGCCTTTTCCACATCTTCATGCAGCAGAGGCCTGGAAATGCTTATTTTTGCCTTTGGTCAGAGCTTGGGAAGCAATCCATGCTTCTTACTCTGGTTGTCTGTGGAGGTTTTCTACTTGAAGTTTGATCCTGAGGGAATGACTGAAAGAATGGCAGGTGATGGTGGATTTTTGGTTTTGCTTGTTTGGCTTTTAAGAAAAAAATGCAAATTCCTTCTTTCAGGCTTCACTTTCAATCTTCCCTTTAAAAATGCTTATACAGTGTGGAGAAAACGTAAAATACAGCTTTCTGTATAATCAAATTGTGCTGAGCTGATGCAGACTTTCTTCATAGGAAATTGGGCTTTCCTGTAGTTCAGAGATTTTCCTGAGATATTCTTGCTTCAGAGTAACAGCACAGTGGACTCCGGCACATGTACAAGATCTGTGTGTGACACAAAGAACTGTAAATCAATTCCATATGTTGACGTGGTCATGGGTGTCCGTGGCTGCAAAAGCAATAGACAGCTGCTAATAGGTCCAAAGGCTTATATCCCAGGAGATGTTTCAACCTCCAGGCTGTTCAATTCCTCAATTACTGTTCTGGCCTCAAAAATTCAATCTCCTTTACCAGCCTAACTTATTTATGGGTTGCACTGAATTGTGACCAGAGAGAGCAGAAAGCTGAAATAAATCAAGCACTGATAAAATTGTTTAAGCCTTCTTGATGGCTATCTGTCTATTTTTAGATCTCAGTTTGAAGAGACCATATGGAGAGAAATTTATTTTGTTTTATTCATGTTGAACAAGCAGCATTACTAGAGATTAGGTAGGAACAGGGAGGAATAAGGATTTGTGGAGGTAGCTGCATTGGAAGACATTCTTTGCTGGTTTTGGGTTTGTTTGTGTGTTATTCTCCTCCCTCTTCCTCTCATCATTAGATTTTTCATATTATATTTAGTTTGATGAAGTCACTCTTGCTTTTTAAACAACTGTTTTTTCACCTTTAAAAAGTGCTTGGATAACATTTTGTCTTGCACATATGTATGGCAGTAAAGGTATATTCTGAATAAGGGGGGATGTCAGCTCTTGCCCTACAAACTGTGAGAGTTATTAGGGACATTGTTTCAGTGTGGGGAACAGACTCCTGAATGGAAATAGATGTGTTTTTTATAAGGCAACAACATTGTGCACCCACAAATTATCACTGGGAATCAAGGCAGACATCTCTGCATAACTGGAAAAAAAATCTTGTTTGCAGATATTTGAGCTGTTTTCTGTAGGCTCTGCTCTGCACTAAACTTGCAAATTAAGAGAATTACTTTGGTAATCAACTTGACTGAAGTGATTCCTGAGTGGAGAATTTGAAAGATTTCTTATTACTTGATAAAATGAAAAGCTGCCAGAGATTCTCCCCTGTGTTGAGGTGAGATTGGTTACAGGATCTCTGTTTACACAAGCTCCTGCAGAAGGAAGTGTTTTCATTCAGTTTCGATGCAGAAATTGATGCTGCAGAAATTGACTCTGCAGAACTGTTTGGGCTGAGCAGTGAAATAACCAAATGGTTTTGTCTCCTATGACCATTACCTCCGCTGGGCAAATCGAGATTGCATTTCAAATCCCTGTGTTTCCCAGCTTTTTCTACTCCCAACGCAAAACTTGGGGACAGAATGTTACAGGCCATACAGGTTTAGCTTGAAACATAAAGATGGCAGACCTGAACCCAGCAGTCTTTAGGCAAGGTTGTACAGACAGCTTTTTCTTCTAACAAGCCAAACAAAGTGTTGGTGGGTTTGGAAGTCAGAAAGAGCCAGCTAGGCTGCTCCCCCGGGCTGCTCCTGCCTCCTCTGTTTAGTTAGTTGTGCTGGGCACAGATGGAAAGTCATTCAAGGTTAATTTGATTAGCTGTACCCAGCTTCTGGGGATCTCTGAGGAAAATACTTTTTTTTTTTTCTAAATAGAAGATACAGGTATCATTATGTGATCTTAATTCATGGGTGATATTTAGAAAGAAACAATGTTTAACCTTGAGCTAGGAATACATTTAGAATGTTCTATGCACAAAGCATACTTTAATCCAGATTTCTTTAGGGCATGGCCTTGCTACTGTTTGGGATGCCTCATATAGATTATCCCTAGGCTATCTGGGGAATACTGTGATGCTGCATTTAAAGAACTTTTGCTTTTTCTCTATGGATGTCTACTTCCATGTCTGGTATTAATCTGGGAGAAGATTGTGTGCCAGATTTTGTCACTGATGCTGTCAGAAAGCTGTGATACAAAGGTGACAGGAAGCATTCTTCACTTTTCACAGCTGCTGTAGATTCAATTGTTTTGAAGAGGAACGAGACTGCTTTCTGAAAATGGCTTTTACTGGCTCTTGGAGAATTTCTGCAGCAGATATGCAGAATTCAGGTTCTGCTTTAAAAGACCCAGCTGTGAACACAGGTGGCATTCTTAGATCAAACTAAAGGTAGGTAGCAGCATAAAGACCTGTCGTTGTCTAGTAACAAATTTATTTGCTTCCTGCATTTATAGAAACAAGAATTAGCAATATTACAAATTTTTCTAGTGGTTGTTATGGTCTGCACACAGTTCAGTTTATTTTCTTATTGTATCCTGTATAATGATCTACATGAACGTGGTCACGTGAGGAGCAGGTATTCTCCCAGTCCTCTAAGGAAGTGCCAACTTCTGTTAGACTACTTCTGCAAGGCTGTGTAGATTTCTTGGCAGTTATTTAAATCTACTTCATTACCTGAGTTCCATCTGCTTGTGCAAAGTCTGTTAATAGCTTTAATAGTTTTTGACTTTTCATGACAATCCTATTAATTCCAGTTCTGGAAATGCTTAAAGCCTTTAGACTGAAAAGAGAGGAACTTTTATGCTGGTTTGTATATAAAGTCCATTTAAACTTGTACTACATTTGATGGCCAGTATAGCAGAGTATTTCAGAGCAGGATCACAAAGCATCATCTGAGTACCCTTTTCCATGGTTTATCTTCCTAAACTCAGTTGGTAATTTAGAGGTTTCTTTGGAAATTTCTGGTGAACCAGTCTTATATGACTGTATCATGTCTAAACTTGAATCCCTCTATACTTTCTCAAAGATCCTGTGATGAATACTTCACACGTCTTCTTCTGATTATTGTGACAAAGAACTTTTTTGTGATTTGCATTTTACACTGTAGGGTTTTCTGTCATTCTGGTATTGTGGGAAGCTGAATTACTAATTCTCTTTGCAGTGTTTGCAGTGTTGTAACCTCTTGTTACCTCTTTTCTAAACTGAAGACTCCTGATGTCTTACCTTGTTCTGTAGGAAGGCCTCTGAGCATCTTTGTTGTTCCTTATGTCTGTTCTTCTTGTCTGGTTTGTGGGATGAAACAATGACAAATTCCTGCAGTATTCAGTATATAGATAGGTGTTCCCTTTATGTTTGCACTGTTTCTCCTTTGTTCTTTGTTTCTTTTGTAACTGTGTTTCTCAATATCCCCAGCTTTTTCTTGCATGCTTTGTAGAAAGAAAATAACCTTCACTGTTCACATTTATTTAGATTTAGAATTTGCCAGTTCATTCTCTATGTTTTCTCTTTTTAAATCTTTAGTGAACAGACAAATCCATGACTACCTGAATGCATCATGATTAGGACAGTGCTTTTAAGAGAAGCAAGATAGACAGCATTATAAAAAAGATAAACACAAAAAAATAAACAAACCTGCAGGAATTAAATTCTGTCAAAACAGATCTCAACAGATGGGCATCAGATGCTCTTAGCAAGCAGAGAAAATTACCTTGAATGTTCTTCCTTCTTGAGAACTGTGACTTGGAAGTGAGTGGTGCCATTGTGTTAAATGTTTAAACATAGTTGATTGTAGATGCAGGGAAGTGTTCGCTGGTATGGAGTTTTATGAATCATTTACCTTTGCAGGAGTACATTCTGACATCCTAAATGCAATGTGCCATTTCCCTTCCCACACATTACATGCAGTAGCTAAGTGGTGAGTAGACAGCTACAAGTCGGCAGACCTGGGTTTTATTCCTGGCTCTGTTTCCCTTGGTAATTTTACTCAAGTTATTCAGCTTTCCCGAGTCCTCTCTAAAATGGTCTCCCTGAATCCAGAGGAGTATGTTTTGTCTCTTCTAACTTTTCCAGGCATGGTAAGGCACTGGAGTGAGACATACTGCAGCAATTAATGTTATCTTAGATTTCTATGGGACATTTTTAATGTACTTTTAATATTACTTTCCCAGCTCTGAAACAAACAGAGTTCCTTTCAAAGGGAGTTCCTTTCATTCAGCCTTTCCATCACTTTTTTTTTTTTTGGTAGATTTTTGTCTCTGAGTGAGGCCTGTAGGGCCAGGTTCAGTCATGACCCAGTTCTGTGATAGCTCTGGAAGTCAGATGGAATTGTTCATGTGTGTACCCTGTAGAAATCAGTATAATGCCAGTCTGACTTGGTGCCATTCAGTAATGACTGACTCAGTTGTTCTGTCCCCAAACACCTGACTGTGTATAAAGCAGCTCCATGCAAATAAGAAGTTGACTGTTGTTTTACCAGGAAACTTCCAAGGGTGTTGGACAACATACTTATTTCTGCTTCTTCTGTTGAAGTTAAATAGCTGGTAATTCTTTAGTTCTTAAATCTAGTAATACTTTGTAGCTGTGATTTTTCCCTGAAGCCATGTTTCAGAAACTCTCTCTGCTTATGTAATTTAGAAATCCTAACAGAGCAGTTTAAGTCTAGCAAGCAACCAAATTTAGCACTGGAAACTTTATATTTATTATCACTAGGAACAAAGGACAAAAGAGCTGAAATGTTCCCAAGGTATTCATTGAGAATATAGCACAGATACTTTGTGATTCCAAGCTTGCAGATTTTGTGATTTGTAGGATGAAAAGTAATCTGGTATTTTAAAAACTAAATTCAAATTTTTTCCTTAGCCCTCAAGCTTATGAAGAATGTATCTCAGCCAAGTATAAATGCCTGAAAGAAGTGATGTCTCATTTGGTCTGCAGACAAGCAAAACAGGTAAGAAGACTTCCACTATTCTAAACCCATTTTTAATGCTGAAGCTTGAGTTAATCAAAATCAGAACTGTCAACTCTTCACCTTGTTGATCACAGTGACATTTGATTTCATCTTGCTGTTGGAAAATCACTCTTACTACCTGACAGCCCTGAAGGTTTTTGATATTAATTTATTGTTGGTCAAAACCATTTTTTGTATATTGAAAATTCAGATAAAGGAAAATTCAGCATTCAAATAAAAAATGCACGGGTTGCAATACTATCTCACGTATTTTCATTAAAAATTCTTAAAATTCCTATTTTTCTCACTTGGTTTAAAGAAAGAAGGCCCTGTTAATTGGTGCAAGAACACAGAGAAAAATTATGAGGGAGATTAAAACCCTTGGCTGAAATCAGATTTGTGTGACCTGTGTTTTAGAAACTTTATTTGCTTGAGCCATTGCAGCCTGAAAGAAACAAGTATCTTCCTTGAAAACTTGATGATGAGATTCCAGATAATCAGTAACCTAGGGCATACTCCTAGGGATGGAGGAAATGCAGTCAGAAAAGCTTTCCTTGGATGATAAAAACTTGAAATGAGTCTCAACATCCAGTCATTAACATTCAAAGCCCTATCCAGTCACAGAAATATCTTTTTGCTCTTTCCCCCTCAGTGCTATATTTACTAGGAGGTAAGAATGTGATACAGAAGCCAGAAGCTGAAGGTGTTAAGTGTGCTGTGATTCAGCTGCCTGGAAAAAGATCTTACTTTGGCAGTCCCCAGACTGGTCTTCTGAATTATTCCTCAGGGAGGGAGATTTCTTTCCAGAACTGTCCTCCTTTGGTGTGACCATCTGCCTCTATACAGTCATTTGGTCAAAAATAGAAATTACAAACAGAAGATTGCTCTGTTGCCAGATTAGCTGCAGAATACACACTGACGCTTTACTCACTCAGGGGGATTTAGTGCCAGGGTTCTTTGCTGGGGATAAAACACTGTATCATATTTTCCCTTTCTGTCGGTGTTGGATTAAAAACTAAATCCTGCTCATTTTACTTTCAGAAGTAGTCCCAAAGGATTTTGGTAGGATTAATTGCATATGAAAAGCAAGTAGGTTTTGGCATTCTGTGTACATTGAAAATTAAACAGAGGTAAACATTATCAAAGGTTTTAACTTACTGATGTTATTTTAGCTTGTTTTACGATCTGAATATTTTCTGCTGAATACTTAAAGATGCTCATGGAACTTCAGAAAAGTCACATCTCTGAAAGGAAGAGGAAAGAAATCTTTGTAAGTAGGACCTCAACACATTGAAGACTTGAAATAGCTACTCAAGTCCTTCTCCCTTCCTGAAATTAGGCATGTATGTAGGTTGTTGTACTTGGGACTTAACAAAGAACTCTACTCTTTTTTTTTAATCACATGGACATTTATTTTTTTTCTGTAGTTTTTCCTCTATAATATTCTAAGCCTTCTGCTGCAGAGAGGATGCAAAACACCTTTATGATACATCAGAAATAATGCCCTGAAAAAACTTTTGTTTTATGGATTTAGAGTTTGCAGAACAAATTTTAGTTCTGTGGGTAGAGTGGGTGGATGTAGGGATGAAGAGCTCCAGAAAGTAAAAGTCAATACCCGATAAACTTAGTCAGTTACGACATCAGCTGTTCTAGATTTTTTTTGTGATGAGGGAGTGGAAGAAGTTTTGTCAAAACAGACCTAAACAATTTTTTTAACCCTGTGATCTTTTGTAATCTG
>QUSF01000015.1:5400261-5691881 GCA_003676055.1 Chloebia gouldiae
AAACAGACCTAAACAATTTTTTTAACCCTGTGATCTTTTGTAATCTGTTCTGTCTGGGTCTTTTGTGAGATTATTTCACCTGCCTCAGTCTTTGACCTGTTTGATGTTACCCCAATTTGTATTTGAGGGTTGATTTTTGAACGTTATGTGGAATCTGTTTCAATTACTTGCTCTCATGCAGTTTAACTGGGTTTACACTACTCTAGAAGGATCTTTTGGGGAAGGTTGTCTTTCCTAGGGAGGGAATGGAGGGAGTCAGGGTGTCCAGGTGCCCTGGGAGTGCACGTGGGCAGGGAGATCAATTAAAAGACAATGTAATTTACCCAAATCCTGCAGAGTGCATGGCCCTAAAGTACCTTAGGGATCCCATCAGTTTTCAGAAACTAATTTCAAGATCCGGAATCTCAGCATGGCCTTGCTACTGTTGCTGTAATCTTAGATGGAGCCAGCGGGTCTGTGTGAAGGAGTGGGTAGGAAATGCTGTTTGTTACCTTTAGCTGCAGGGTTTCTGTGTAATGGAGGTTCCTTGTTGCTGTTATTTTTCTTCTTGAAATTAAGGCTAAATATTTCACAGGGGTAACATCCAGTCTGTCTTGAATGTGTTGTGCCTTGGGCTAGAAAGAAGCAAACTGAATCTGAGGTCATCTCTCATTCAGGGGATGAGAGCTACAGCTTTTGTGCAAGTTGTGTAACAGCTTGAGCAACAGCTTTCAATAAATAAGAAGTTTCCCCTGTCCATTCTGCTGCTTTGCAGCTCTTTGCTTCATCCATCACCACTGCCTCCATACTTTCCCCAGCAGGTCCCTCCATACCTGCCTTCTGTCTCTTTGCACTGTGGAGTCTGATCCTTGCCTAGTCCTTAGGTGCTGTTGTGATAACCACTCTTGGGAAAGAGTAACAGGGGATCAATACTTCAGCTGCATTTTGAAAGGTCCCTATAAAATGAGTTTAAGTGAAATTCAAGTCCATGGTTCTTGGCCTGAATCTTTTTTCCCAAGGAAACACACTCACTTTCTGAATAAACTAAAATGACCTAAAATGACATAATGTGGCTTTCCCTTGGGACAAGGGCACAGTGCTCTATTTGTCTGTATCTCTACATTTGCCATCTCTTTCAGTTACCTCATATATAGCCCAGAAGGCTTTATGGGAGCATAGGTAATAAATCTTGTGTGATAACTTTCTTACTGCTGTTGCATCATCTGGCGTGATTCAGTGTTGCTCTCAGATGGTGAGACAGCAGTGCAAGCACCAGAAGTGGATGTGAAATAATCACTGTGGTACTCTTTGCCTCTAATTCCAGGCAGAGAGGAGACCTGATACATGGTTGAAATGCTGAAATACGTAATGCATTTTTAATGTTTTCTATGGGAATCCCTCACATTGTGTCTAGGCACTTGTCCATCGTGTGGTATATTGGTTGGTTATCAAAAAATTCAAGAACCAAAGACATAATTTTATGTAGGTTGATATGAAAGAGACACAATGTTTGTGATATGCTGGTATTTTAAACACTTTTGAGTTAGCAAACTCATAAAAAGGGGAAGAAGTCTTGATATAGTTTCTCAAGGTAATTTTTGAGCTTTTCTTATCAGTTATCCTCATTTGATCTCAGAAGTTCCCTAGTCTTTTGGTTCAGCCTGTCTTCTCTGGATATTGATAGTGATAGATGATTCAATTACTTAATCCTTTCATGCATGCTTTCACTTTCAGCAAAGCAGCAAGGTGCAAAATCAGACTGTGTTTAAGACAGTTTTAGTCCTCATTTTTAGCTGTGGTAAATTACCTCTACAAGAAACAGCTGATTGTGTGCAAAGCATAACTACTTGAAGGAAATCTACCTACTACATCTTTTAATTCTCAGTGCTTGGTATGTTGTATGCAGAGCTATTTACTGATTAATATTGCTTTGCAATTAGCAAGGAAATGGGAAACATGTGAAGAAGTCCTACAGGAACTGCAATATTCTGGAGAAGTGAGCCTGTTATTTCACCCTTCAACAAAGTACACCCACTCTCTGAGGGGAGTACATTTAAATTTTTTTTTCAGCTATGCCTTACTGGTTCCACAGTAGTAATGTTTTCCACTGAGTTGGTTACCAAATCTGCACTGCTCTGCTCCTGTGGCATCACATTTAGATTTTGAACTGCGTCATTGTCTTGCCATCTGTTAAAGCCCTGTGTCTGCTACTCACTATCCTGAGAGAGGGCCAGTTGCTGGCCAAGTCAGAGAGGGTGACAGATTTTTAATTTTGCAGACAGGATGGGAGTGGTGGGGGACTGAACAGTGAGTGGTGATGGCTCGGGCAGTGGTTGTGTCTCTCAAACTGCCTGCTAACAGCACTGCAGTCCTACCAGGAGTGGCTCAGGTTGTGCACAGGGAATGGCTCTTTGGGGATGAGCTGAGGGAAGTGAGCTCCTCCTGGGGAAGCTGTGATTGATGGATGCCTGGTGGGTGAGAAGTCAGAAGCTATAGCTTCTTTGTTGGATACCTGAGAAGGCCCATATGAATAACTCCTTCCTGTATTTTCCATTAATTGTATTCAGAATAGGCCACTTAGGAACTGATGTTGAAGAGATTAGGTGTACACAACCCCTCCCTCTTAGAGGCACATGATCTTCAGACCATTTTGCACCAGCAGGTTGCTGGGTGCTCCCTTGGCCAGTCTCTACACGTGGATTTCCATTTCATCAAAGGAGACAGGAGGGAAGAGCCCCAGCAGCTCAAAGCAGGTCTGCTGTTTGGTCGGGTCAAAAATCCACCAAGCTTTAATTGGAACTTGTTCTGGTTTATTCTTTCCATGCCTTGATGAGAGTACTTGGAAGGAAAAAGGGATTAGAAACCTCTATAACAACCCTACAGGGCAGAGCCTTGCAGGGATTGTGACTGTGTAATTAAATGCCAGTCTGGACATGGACTGTGAGGGTTTATTTTTCCCTTAGAACTACTGTGGGCAGATAGGGCATAGAATGAATTTATTTTGGATATAAGAAGGAGGGGATGCCATCTCTAGCCAACAAGGCTGCCTGCAAGCTGTCACACTGAGTCTGGGTCCTCTGAGAATGCTGCTAATGCTGCAGGGCGAGGGCTGGGACAAGACCAGAGGCTGTGTACTGCAGGAATGTGATACATCCCCACCACCAAGTGTGGAGGGCTGGGGAAGAGGAATTGTTCTGATTCTGCCTTTTGAAGCATGACTGTGACTCAGTTGGGGCACATTACTGGAAGAGATTAGATTTATAGGCTGGAGCCTTTCACAAGTCCTAAACTCTTCTGGCTTATGCTTTTAATTTCAGTACTGTCTCCCCTTACTGGAGTGTTTTTAATCAGGGGTTTCTTTTGCTAAAGAACTTGTACTTTTACCTGACATAATGGAAAGAAATAACAAGAAAGCCTGAGTTTTTCTTTTCTTTTCATCTCAGTTCTGCCATTCTGCCACCTCGGGTATTGAATGAAGCTGTAAATTAGTTCCTTCCCTGCCTGGGCTGTGGGGTGGCTGTGGGTGCCCTCTGCCTACCTGGTGGGTGCTGCCTGCCCTGGGAGGAAGGAGAAGCCTGGTTTCTCACACAATGAGCCAGCTGCTGGAGGTGTGGAGATAGGAGTGTCCCAAAGCCCTGCATTTCTGCATTGTGGGACTTGCTGTGCACCCAAGGCAAAATGTTCAACCCCAGAGGTTTTTGCCAAGAATGCTGTTGACTTGCTGACTAATGCATTAACTGGTTAAAAAAAAGGGAAATAGAAAATAAACTGTTGACTTGATTTCCCCTCTGTTGTGTGCTTCATTCGACTGTGCTAATCCACGTTATGACTTCTGAGATATTCTCATCTGTTGATGTAAATATAGTCAATTCTTATGGAAATTTAATTTGCTGATTCATCAGATCGCTCATCTTGCTTGATTATAGCCTTGTCAGAGCCAGGCTTAATGTGCTTTAAATTCCTGGCTCGCTACTGACTTGTTTAGCATGGAGCTGAGGGCATCTTCAAAATGTTACAGAGATAGGAATTTACTTTCTAATTCTCAGAGAAAGAACTGTTCCTGGCTGATGCAAGCCAGGAGCTTACTGGAGAAATTTCAATAAAATTAGTGGGGTTGATTGTTTTGAAGCTTGCTTTGTTTTGTTTTGTTTTTTATACAGGAATGATATATTTGCAGCATGGGATCAGTTGGACGGGCGTTGCAAATGCAAGCTTCTGAGTCAGCAAAGAGCTGTCCAAGTTAAGAATTGGAATGAATGGTATAAATTGTTTAGACAAAAACGAATGAATCTATACTGTACCTGTTTAGGCTAATAAATGTTTTCAGAAGTATTCATGCCATGTCCTGGTTTGACTCTAGCAAAACTCTTTGCTGTTGAAGAAAAAATAGAGGAGAATTTGAACAATTTAGGTGAAATAAGGGCAGGAAAGGAGAATGGTTTCTTGAAATAGTAATTCCAATTAATCATGATTTGTAGGCAAAATAAATGGTGCAGTTCTACAAATGGGGAGGCACATTTTATGGGATAATATGCCTGGTATCATTGACAGTTTTGTCTGTACTTTCATCTGTGTTGCTAATGTGAATAAGTTTTAAATGAGCTGACTTCAGGAGATTTCACTCTCTTGTACAATGCCTGTGCAAGATGATATCGGCTTACACATTTGAGTGTTCATAACTAATTATAACCTTCTCATTGTGGGCTCTGGTGGACAATAAATCCAATTATCTCTTCAGATGCCCAGGCCACTACTGGAGGGCTGTGAGCATAGCAAGAAATGGTGCTTGTTATTATTTGCTAAGACCTGTAACAAATGTAAGTGGGTTATTTTGACATATTACTGTTACAGTCACCTCTATATAAATGATCAGCATATAGGAAGGGGTTCTTTGCCAGGAATATCTGATTTAAAAGCTGAAAAAAAATATTCAATCCTGTCTATAGATGTATCCAGTATTAATATTGCTGGCTCAGCATACTCATCCAGATGATGAACATAGTAAATAACGTGTTTTTCCCCTGGAAGATCAGAGCCTCTGTGCATCAAGACCAGCCCAGCAGGTCTCACCTGGGACATCCAGTGTGGGCTTGTTTCACCTGCCCTCCTGCCATGGTGCCTGGTAGGCTGGCTCAGTACAGAGCCTCCTTCAGCAGGTAAAATGCTGAAGTGCAAAGTTTAGTAAAGGACAGGCAAACGAAGCAAGTGTGCAGAGAGGGCATTGATGGATGGTGCTGGTGGATGGAGAGAAGTGATGCATTTCTTCTGGCTGACACAGCAGGGACAACTGGGATGGAAATCATCAACACTGAAAGTGATGAGGGTTTTTTTTTCTGTTTGTTTGGGATTATCTATATCCCCATGATAGTGACAGAAAGAAGATAGTGAAATCTTTATCACTAAGAGATTCTTCCAGGAGAAAAAAAATGACAGGTTTTATATAATTGTAATGATATTTAGTCAGGGGGAATAACAACCTTTAAAAAAAGTTGTGAAAACATTTCTAGTGCTAGTCCAGGATTATTATTTTTTTTTTAAACAACAACTTTTTAATTTGTTGAGCAGCCAAAAGCCATTTTGGAGATAACCCAGGGAGATAAACCTTCTGCAATAGGTAAGTCAGAGGTTACATTCTAGTGACTGCAGAAATATCATTAGTATTGAATTATTTCACAGGGTCATAAAAGAGGTATTTTAAAAAAGATTCTGAACCTATATGTTCTCTCTTTGCTTACAAGTTGAATTTTAAATTTAAAGTATTTTAATACATAATGGCTTTCTTGCCCTCATTAAGGTCCTTATTTGGAAAAGTGAGAGTGGATAATAAGTGTGAGTAGGTATCTAGACAGCAGGGTCAGTAATAAGAGCACAACTGCTGTCTGTTAGTGCCTGGGAGAGAAATTAAACAGAAAAACAATGGTTTCTAATTACACAGCTAAAAGAAAAAGCTGTGTAGAAACTGGCTGCTTGTTTACAATACACAGCTGAAAGTGTATTGCAGTGAGGGCAGGAGGAGAGATAACCAGTCCTCTGAAAAATGGGAACTGGGAATGGGTAATAAAGAAGTGCTACTCATTGATATTTTGTCTCTAGTGTTGCCTGGTTTCACATGCTCTGAAAAATTTTCCATTGACCCCAGGAATTCTGCCTATGTAAGGAGTGATCTTGCCTGCCAAGGAGGCTAGGAGGTAGGGAAAAAAGCTATTTCTCCTGAGTCTTCAAAGAGAATATTGATGTAACCTGATGGTAAATATGGAAATGGGATTTAGTAATCTTAGAAAGCTTGATCCTGCTGGTCAAAACTGTCCAGTGTTATCCTCTCATGACTATAGAGGTGTGTGATTTTCCTGCTTTAAGGTGAAGCTTAGAAAAGCTCCTTTAGTTTTAATATTGCTGCAGCTGCAAGTCAGGTCTAAAAGTCTTGAAAACATTTCTCTGAGTTTCGAGAGGGGAAAAATAACACTTTTAGCTTTTAGCATTACATTTCTAAGGGTTAGGGAGTAGACTGTATCATCAATATTCCGGAAAGATACTGACTTGTGTCAAGTTGTCAATTACAAACATATCAGCCAAAATCAGCAGCAGGGAAAACCTTGATAAAACTAATAGAGAGTGGTTTATCAAAGAGAAGTGAAATTTCATTGGAAACACATTTTGGTTGACTGGTGATTTTGATTAAAAGGTAGTGTGATTGCTGGTGGACCTTGTCTAGGACAAAGCAATCATACTTTTTTATCTTGCCTTAGAAAAAGATGTTGATAATATTGTTGAAGGGAACAATAACATTAAAAGTGTGAGCAGAAGAATACAAAAGGAGAATGAGGGTTTCCATGGAGAGGAGGTTGAAAGTGGTGGAAGCTGCAGTTCTGTGGGAGTTTGCACATACTGTCTTATTCTCATGTATAGCTAAAATACAGTTAAAGTGAATATGATTGCAGAGCAATCAGAACTTAGTGTTGTGATATACTGAGGAAGATGTTGGCATCTTTTGTGCAGTGATGCAGCTGTGCTGAGGCAAATATAGACTTCATCACATGATTTTGTTTTGAATGCCCCTTGGTTAAAACTAAGATACTTTATAGTAGAATTCCTTTTCTGATTTGCAAATCTTGTTAGAGCAAGGGGATAAATGTCAGCAGTAGGAAAGAATGAAAAGATTGGCCTTTATGCTCAGAGACAGCCTCTTGTCTGCACTCAGCTTGTTTGTGACAGAAAAAGTCAGACAGGTAAAACCTCCAGTCAAGCACTTATATCTCACTTCACAAATCAATTCCCAGATATCCCTGGAGGATTTGTGTTCTAGTCCTACACAGACACCCCAACAGGAGGGAAAAAATGCACTAGACTTAATTCCACAGTCTGCAGTCTATACTTACAGACTCATTCCATGGCACGGGTCTCATGTAGACTACTACAAGCTGCATGTTCCCTATATTTCTCTGTTTTTCAGGTTCCCAGCAATTATCAGAACAAGTGGCTTATGGATTACTGTGTCTGTCACCAGCCCTTTGGTGTATGCTTGGTAGTGTCGCTTGCAAGAGTTAACTGATGTAAACTGGACCTGAAACAAAGGGAGCCATAGGAATTGCCACTAGAAAAGATATGTCCCACTGTCTGTGCTCTATGCTAATTCGTTCATAATATATGCTATCAGCAGATAGTGATTTGGGCCAAAAAGAACTTGTTTTTCAAGTGAGTGAAAACAGTTGCCTCTGTTTTGAAAATGTCTTCTGCTGTTTTCCATTTACCCCACTGGCAACCATTCTGTTATTGCCGTTCTTGTTTTTAGATCTTAGTCCAACTTGCCTGTCTGGTATCTCAGCTGAAACCAGCAAATTCTCAGCCAGCAATGCAGTAAGAGAGCCAAGGGTCCTGATCTGGAAAATCTAGTTTCCAAATGTGTGCACTACTTTTGCAGGGCATGCAGCTCTCATTCTTCTTTAGAGTGTTCCCTACTATGATTGAACACTCAGCACTTCTGGTTTTTTCAGTCTTCTGTCTTCTCTTTCCTCCCTTTCCTCAGCACAGTCTTCCTCCCTAATAAAATTAAAAAATCTCTCTTGTCTGTGTGCTTGGCAGTTGGGTTTTTTGCTTCCTAGAATTTTTCCTTCTTTTGTTTGAAAATTTGGTGTGTTTGTTTCTGGCTGCCATGATTAGAGTGGGAATGTCTCAAACAGTCTAGGATGGATTCTTGCAAATCTTGGGGTGTGCAGATGATGAACTGAGGCCCACAGGCAAGTGACAAGGCTGCAGAGGATTCATTGGCAGAACTGGGAACTGAGTTATGTTTTGGTCACAAGGCTATTTTGCTCACTGCATCAAGGAATAAATTCTCAATTTTCATAGAAACCATTTTAAAAATTGGCTTGGATAGTTTTTGGGTTTGAAGTGAATTCAGAAGTAATTGTTCATCTTTTTACAAAAGTCTTGGTTTTGAGGGCAAGTTTCTGTTCTAGACCTGTTTCACAACATGGCTTTTGTTGATTGCTGTCCCGAAAGACTGGGAGAGGGAGACTGGGACAGGGATGAGTGGCAGGCAGAATGGGAATGGTCCCCATCCTTGCTTTCTGTGTTGTTTGTTGTTTTTTTTTTACTCTTCTATTCCTTTGCTGCCCCTCATTTCCCCCCATTGTTATTTGTCTGTAATGAGTCGCACTTCTCCTGTTTTCTTTCTGCATTTTTCTCCTTTTTATCCTGTTTTCCTGCATCACTGGAGTGCTGCCTCCTTCCTAAATCCAGGATAGTTTATTGGCCTGTCCCTGGAGTGTAGCAGACTCTATTTGTGACTTCAATTAAGGTCAGGAACTACATGTGGCATGTAGCTGGTCTCAGCTGCTTGCTTTTGGCTCTCATGATTTAGCTCATCTATTTTATTGGACATGATGGCACTGAGAAGATGACTTTTCTTCTAGACTGAAAGGTGCAGAAAGGAAATGTCGCACCAGGTGGGTGTTGCCAGAGGGACACAAAGGTACTCACCACTGTTTCAAGACCTTGATGAGTTTTGGCATTATTGTCCATGGGGACAGCTGCTGAAGGATTTCAGAATCTAGCACACAGACTGTATAATGTATCATCTGTATTTGTGAAAGAGCAAATGGCAGACAGAGATGCATAGAGTATCAGAACATAACTGAAATAGCCATATTAGACTTTCAGGGTCTGGCAGAATTGGATTGCAGTGTTGATACATGTTACATTAGAATGAGGCATTTTCTGTTTTCCAAATAACAGGAAAAAATAAATGTATACAGAGATGTTTCAGGAGGGGCAGGCAGCTGACCCTCTCTTATTTATTGGTGCATAACCTGAGCTGCAGGTAAATGGGGATCACACTGTCAGGGATATCTGGTTTGACACTGCATGGCTCCAGCTTGGCTCAGGCAGGATTTACTGGCTGCGGTTCTGGCAGGTTTGGGCTAAGGGCAGCAGTCAGATGTGAGTGATTCAGCTTTGTGCCTGGTGTGAGCCCTGCTGGGTGCAGGCTGGCTCTGTGCCCAGCTGCTGCTGCTGCTGGATGCTTTGTGTGGGTGGGATGCTCTGACAGGGGAGCCCTGGGGCTGTGCCCTGCTGGGGGTGCAGAGCTCCAGGGTCCCTGGTGTGGAACACTTGCCCGTGTGCTGCCCAATGCCTGCGGGCTGGCATCGCTCTGCTGCTGCTCCTCTCACCCTGCCTGAGGGCAAGTGGCTCCAGGGCCATTGGATAACCCTTAACAGTGCAGATAGGTACAGCCTCTTTGGGCTGGAACAGGTGCAGAAGGAACTGCAGGCTTGTCAGGGAGCAGACAATGCTTATTCTGGGGAAGATTTCTTTGGCTCAGGAAAGTAAAGCCTGGGAATGGGTGTGTTACCTTAGAAGTATGCCTAAAGAATCAACTCCAGGGAAATTGTACAAGGTAGATGTTGGCACAAGTAATAGGCATGAATTGGCAATGAATAAATTTAGATTGGAAGTCAAGTTCCTAACTGTAAAAGAATTAAACTTTTACAGAAGCAAGAGAGGAGTTAAAGAGCAATTATTTTAAGAAATTATCTGATATGGGCCTGGTAGCAAGTGGCTTGAGTCTGTATCAGGAAGCATCTTAGTCCCATGCGCTTCATTTGCAAACTATTCAGCATAATTTTTGTGAGCTCAGACTGGAGCAATACTAGAGAGAGAAGGAATCAAGAAGTAATCATGAAACGATTTTTGTTGTTAGTGCAATGTTTTTTGGCGATGTAGTGGACACAGAAATTTTCTCATGACTGAACAATAGAATCAAGCAGGTGAGGTTAATTACTGAAGAGTAGTACCTAATTCTTCTTACTTGTGTCACTCCTGGGTTTACTCATTTGATGGAGTCTCTGTCCTGCAGATTTTCTTTTTCTCACTTGTATTGTTGTCAAATCAGGAGTTTATTGTTCTCCACAAATTTCTTGCTGATATTTACTAAATGCTCAGTGGATGCCAGAGATCAAGCTACCTACTCTAGGCTAGCATTCAGAAACTCAAGTTTCCTTTAATTTCTGGTAATTTTTAATAATTTGTAGCTGGTAAACTTTAGTAACTTTAATATGAAACTGCCAAAGTGACAGGAAAAACATACGAACTACAGCCTTTTTCAACAGAATACTGAATAAAATATGTAAGAGGCCTACCAGATTCTGACTTGTCACCACAAGTGACAACATTATGATACAAAATTTAGGCTTTTTGAGATTGAAGATCTCCTATTTTTCAAAGTGTAAATGTTGAAGTTATTGTTGTATGGAAGCCATTAGCAATTAATATGTGTCTGACCCTTCTTGCTGGGTAGTACACTAGAACTCTGCAGAGGAAATTTTTGCCTGAATTAAATATCTTTCTCTCACTCTGTTTTTTTTCCCCTTTTTTCTTTAAGAAAAAAATTTGGAAGAGGAATGTGCAATTTCCATTAGCTCTTTTCCACTGACTGGTGAGATACCAATTTATTAGTCTCTTGTAAAATCTTGAGGACTAGCACTAGCATTACAATTAAATGAAAAAAATGAAAATTAATTTACTTTGCTGTAAAGTCTTGATGTAGACCTAGGTATTGGATTTGGTGTCTGTCTTCTCATTCAATGACCTAGGAGTCTGCACACCAGCTGAGGTCTGGTTTTGTTGCTTTCTTCTCTTTGGTGTTGCAGCAGAGTTTTGTCCATGATACTCTAAAGAGTGATTTATTCAGTTTTAAATGCTGTTCTCATTAAAACAGGATTCTATGTTAATTGATACACATGACACCAAAAATTGAGGGTTTCTGAAATAACTGTTTGCAAGCAGAATATAAATTATGTTCAACTGCCTGGGGAAGAAAAGTGTTCTTCTATGTGCTATTGATCTCAGACTTAAAATTAGAATTGCCTTTTCTTACAGCTTGGGTTTCATTTGCAATTAAGGCTGTAGAAAGAAATCTGTTTTTTCAGAACAAATGAAGGTTTGTATGTGAGAAAAATATCATGAGTTTCTGAAGAAAAGGTATTTAAATAAGCTTCTCATGAGGATCTTATGTCCTCAGGTAGGATAATATTTGAATATAAACCATTCCTGATCCTCTAAAGCATCTCTAAATCTATAGTTAGTGTGAAATTTCTGCATTTACTAAAATAATTGGGGTAAATTATTGCTCAAAGTGTGGCCTTCATAGGCCTATCTGTATATAAATTTGCTATATTTCATTTGGTTGAAACTTCTTTGTCCAATAGTCTCATTTTTAGTTTAGTATCAGCTTATTCCTGACTGACTTCTAAAATCAAATTGCAGCTGAGTTAAACTCAACTCCTTGTTGCTTTCCATACAGAAGTAATTAGCTTGATTTAAAATAATTATACTTTCTTTAGAAAAATGTGACTGATTTTGTGGACAAGGCATCAGCCTCAATAATTAGGCTCAGAGATGGTTTCTGGTAAAGAGTACATGCAAAATACCACTCTGTGCCAGAGTAAAACAGATTCTCATCAATAACTACAAAAATGGTTCTTCTCAAGAGGGCACTTGGATTTGCTTTCCAGTCAGTGGATGCTGTCAGCATCCAACTGAAAAGTCAGGTTTTAAAATCCCTGTTTAGAGGACCCAAAGGAAAGCATAAACACAGACTGAGGGGGATTCCACTGATTTGGCTGAATACTGCAGCAGTTGCTCTGTGCTGGGATTTGTGGGATTCCTGTATTTCAAGTACTGAGGCACAGAAGTGTTGTGAATAATTGTAACATATGAGAGCCCAGAATGGCAGGACAGAATTCTGGCAGAGTTGTGTATTTTCTGTCTCCTTAGAGCCATAGACACAAGCAAGCTGTCTTTTATTTCATCTCAGTTTTCTGAGCTACTGTGATTTGCTTCTGGTATTTGCATGTCAGCTGCTGTCTGACTGCCTGTTGCATTCTGATATGGAGAAGAAACTGTGATTCAGCTTACCAAAAGTGTAATTTCAGAGACCAGCTGCTTATGGCTGTCCCTACCCACATCCAGATTCAACAAGCACATGTGAGACAGCAGATCTACATATCAGTAAAATTTCAAAAGTTCCAGACTTCAGGGTGGCTTTTTTCACTTGGGAGATTGTAGAAGTGAGTTCCAACTCTGCATTAGAGTAGTGTGGATTTTAGGATCATTATTCCTGTAAATATTGAGCTTAACTAATATTCCATAATGTCCATATTCACTAGTGAATAAGAGGCAATGAACATCCTTTGCTGCTATATGGCTTTGTGCTCATTAGTTTGCTCTTTTTCACTGACTGTGTAGTTTGTGCATCCCTGTGGTATTCCTTGGAGAGGCTGCTCAGCAAATCTCAATGTGCTTAAGCATATTGCAGGAAGCTTCTCCCTCCCTTACCTACATTGCTAACAAATTGCAGATGAGTGTCCATATTGCCCTTTCCTCTGATGCCATAATTTCCTTTTCCCTTCTTGGTTTCATCTCCTTGTAGTACTACTCATTCCAGGCATGCCCCTCACTCTATTCAATCTGGCCATATTTGCTCCTTTTAGTATTGTACTGATTTCACTTATTAGCTGAATTATAAGAATCCTCTTCTCCCTTCTGTTTTTAGTGTAAACCATGTTGGTATTTAAGTACATGGGATTGCCTTAATAAGAGTATTGCCTAGGGAAGAAGTACCTCTCAAATGTACTTGGATTTGTAATGATGTCAGTTATACTCCCAATATCTCTGTGCTATGTGTATCTATATATATATATGTGTGTGTGTGTTTGAAATCAGCTTTTTTCCTGAGTTAAAATATGTTTATAGCTGTGAAAGTTGCAGAGTATCTATTGAAGCAGCCTTGCTGTTATGATTAGGTGAGGTTTAAAGCCTGTTGTCTTCACCCTTTCCAGGGCCATTTGAATGAACATCTGAGCTCTAGTGGAGTCCTGATGACTTCACTGAGACCTTATATGTTCTCAGAGGACAGTTAATAGATCAGGAAATAGTTTAAAATGAGCCACAAAATTCCATGTAGCATTGCCTTTTATTTCCAAGTACTTTGCATATTTTCCAGTTCTGTGACTCTTTCATAATTTACAATAATTTTTTTACTTGAAAAGTTATTTGTAGTGATGGGAGAGAGCATCTCTGAAAATAACTGAATATGTCATGGAAAAGATAAAATAAGCTTTATAAAAATACTTGTGATTGCACAAAACTTCCAAGCGAAAATGTGAATTTTTTTTTTAATCTTTGAGATACTCATTGAGTTACAGCAACATTGGAGTAAAAAATAACTTGATTATGAGTCAGATATGCAGGTCTTATTATCATCAAGATTTAATGACTGGCTTCTCTAGTCCTATATAACATGTTAATTAAAGTCTTTATCTAGTTTATGGTACAACAAGTTTTGCTTGGTGCACAGCTGGATCCTGTCTGTGTGACTGTAAAGTCAAAGGATGGTGCCTAAACAAAAGACTTCCAGAAACTTGCTGGCATGTAATTGGCTTAAATTACAAACACGGTAAGAAGAATACAACAGCTGTATCTGTAGCATTTTTTAATCTGCCTCCTTAATTTTGCTTAAAAAAATTTCATCAGGTATATCTACACAGAACAAGAGACAAGCTCATTATATTATCTCTGCAAGCTGGTCTTAAATTTGCAGTCCCATCCTTGGCATGACTTATTTTATACTTAATGCTGTAGGGCACTGTAGAATCATAGCAACAGGCTATAGGGCTTTCCTAAGGAGTACTTTTTTCATCCTAAATTCTTGAATAAATCAGTGTCATCTGGGTCAAACAGTATCATTTGGTACGTTTGGCTAAGAGTCATAGGGGGATTGAGGAGGTAAATAGAATGGACAAAACTTGAAGAAAGAACAAAGAAAATAAATAAACAGAACATTAGGGAGGCTTTGAACAGAACTGTGGTGTTATGAGTGGTGAACAGACTGACTTAGGGACAGGACCATTTGTTTGCCCAGCAGGTTTTCAGCAACTGTGGATCTCTTCCTGGTAGGCTGCCTTGCACTGAGCTCTCAGTGCTGGTGGGAAGTCATCTTCTCTTTACCTGTGGATAAAATGGAAATGAAGGACTCATCTTGCTCTCAAGGAGATGAAAGTATTTTTGTTTTTGTTTCTAGGCATGTCAGGATACCTCAGGCAAACTGGCCTTACTGTTAAGTGTGTGACTTCGCTGTGTGAACACTGGCTGTTGTGTTCCTCTCTCTCTGGTCCTCCTTGTTTTGGGAGTTGTCTTTTGTGAGAGGAAAAACAGGAAGGACCATTCTGGGGGAGGCCCTCAAAGTCAGTGCTGAGACAAACAGAGTGGACCAAGGTGCTCTGCAGCTCACCTGGCTTCACCCAGGGGCTGTGGAGAGTGTGGGCACAGGTAATGTCACATCTCTGGTGTATCTGTAGCAGCTGCACTGAGGTTGTGCATCTCTGTGCTTAAATAATAATGCAGAGATCCTCTAAGATGCATACAAAAGAAATCTGAATTTGCAATTCCACCAGAATACTGGATATTTCACTGATTATCAAGAGTGAAACTATGCATTTAGTTTCCATATGGATTTGTGTCTGTTTTCTAACACATAGCTAATTCCTGATGAACTTATCTACTTGGAACCCAACTAATTGCAATTTTTTGGCTGCTGCCTGATCACCCATTTTGGAATTCCTCCTGTGACAAGGGACTTGGCTGGGAATATTTGTTGGCTGCAATGGAGAAATTGACTTTGAGCGGTTCACTTGGTAAATTAGAGGCTGTGCTCCTAATTATAAACACACACTTGTGGGAACATAATCACACAATTCCCTGAGGTATATCTGGATTGCTGCCTCCAGATTTTGAAAGCTAGAGGGTAAGATACTGGTTTTTCTTTAACATTAAATTATGAAGTGAAAGCCAGGCGCCTGAGGTCACACGGATCAATTCATGCTGTGTTAGCAATAAAATGAAAACCTGCTTTGAAGAAACACAGGAAAATCTGCCTTCCCTATAAATATCAACCTGACCATCAGAGCAGTTGTTTAATTCTTGAATCCGTACTCCTTGTCACAGGGCAAGAGCCCCTGGAGGACGTCAGCCCTGCAGTAAACTGTAATCACAGAAGACAGCTACTACCCTGCAATAACCTGGCGAAGGCTCCAAGGCCAGGAAGCAGCAATGGCAGCACAGAGGGAAGGCTAAGGTGTGCCAGAGTTTCATTTCTGTAGAGTGACCTCCTGCTTACCCAACAGCTGAAACCTGAGAGTGCTGTTTTATACGGGGTGGTTTGGGTGAAGCATCTCTCACTTTTCTACCACAGTGTGCAAGCTGCCCCTCAGCAGCAGCACTGCAGGCATGGCAGTGTAACCTGTGTTTATTTTGCTCTTGGAGATAAATCCTCTTAGAGCTGCAGTTAAGGAGCCACTCTGTGCTGCAGCCCATTCTCAAGGGGACACATCACAAGACCAGTGTATTCTCTCACATGAACTAATGATTTGCTTCTCATTCCTCACTTCCTGACATAATTTTATCCAGTGGGACAAGGAGGCTGATTCTATTTTTTTCTCCCAATAAATATTTTTTTTTATTTTCCCAACAAATCTTTTTTTGTTCCCCTAGCTTTGCTCAGCAGAGTGCTATGGCCTTTCTGATTTAATTTTTAGTCCTTCAGCTGACACTGACTGTGTGAGGACAGCTACACAACAATGTTACAAGTCTCATAACCCGGTTTTGTGTGGCTGTCTGTCCTCTTAAAAGACTACCAATAGTCAGATTGCAGCTTCCCAACTAGGGGTTAGTAGTAAGCTTCTGGTGTATCCTGGAACCCTGGGTCATTGACATTGGCATTCACTTCCATGCTCAGAGCAGTTTGCAGCACCCAGCTGGTGATGAAGCCTGCTGGGATAACAACACATATCCAGTCTCCTGCCTTTAAGATTTGTGGCTTGTTCTTCCCATCACATAAGCAAAGACATTGTGGAGAAAAAAAATTGATTGCTAGAAACCTAGGATTGCTTGGAAGCATTAAGCATTTTTTGTAAAAGCAGCAAAATCAGGTATTTTCTCTTGGGAGGAAATACTGTTGCATAGTAGGAAAAAAAATCTAGGTGGCTAAAATATTAATGGAATGTTGCTCTCATTAATGTTGAAATTGTTGAAATTGTTGCATATTAATAAGGACAGTATTTCCTTTAATCTTGTCTGCAAAGTCAGTCTGCTGATTTTCCTGGGTTGTTCTAAACAGATGCACCAGGTTTGCTTTTGGAGCACTGCCGCTTTGGTTATTAACTCCATTTTGCTCTGTGACTTGTCAGAGTGTCTTTGTTTTGTTTGTGGTTACATCTGATGAGCTAGCAGATGTTTGCTGTGCTCTTCCTGGGCTGTGAAATTCTACTGAAATGTCTTGTGTGTCTGTCCAGAACTTTCCTTTTCAGTACCTTAGAAAGAATTACCATTAAACAATCTAGCCATCACGTTTGTTTATTACACATGCATGCACACATGTATAAAGTCCATGTATCTATTTGTCCTGCTTCTGATACAGGGCAGAACTATCTCAATAAAAAATGCTTTTTGCAGTCTTGGAACTGACTTTTATTACTATGACATTTCCCCTTGCTCAGTGATATATTTAAAAGGGGTTTTCATGCCACTGAATCATTTTGTATAGAAAGGAAAGAAAATTACAACTTTATGAATATTTTTTCTTGCTTTCTCAGAAAAAATCATTTGTTTTTTTTTCTGTCTGGATACAAAAAGAAACTAACTCCTGTAACTCATCATTCTGTTTGCTGACAAAACTTACTGTGATGTATTAATGCAGCATAGCTCAATTATGTACAAGTTCTGAAGTTCAGTAAGTGTTACCATGCCCTGAATAGAATTTCATGTCCTTTGGAGAACCCCTTAAAAATCCTGAGGTCATTTATAATGAATACTTAATTTTTGAAAATGAAGCTGATTTAAAATAATTTATATCTCTGTCTTCTCTATTACATAAAAAAGTAGGCCAAGGAACAAGTTTTGTCATGCTTCCCATGTTACTATCTCTGAGTTTATGGCTGTGTGTTTAAGTGTTTTGCCCAAAGCAGTTATGGTTTCAAGAATTTAGCTTGTATGTGTCCAGGGAAGAAAAAGCTTTATATAAATTGGTATGATGGGATTTAATCTCCCTTCTGATTTTTTTAAGTGCTAATTGAGTTTGCAATGGTACTTGCTCCTGCTAACATTATTAATTAAATCAAGTGAAATTCCTGTAAAAAATGTTGGCAGACTCTTCTGAAGAACACCTGCTTAGGTGGTAGTTACATGTTTCCTATGGTTTTAAGTAATTCCATCACCCAAGCAGTGAATAATTTCACAGAATCACAGGATGGTTTGGGTTAGAAGGGATTACAAATATCATCCTGTTCCAACTTTCTGCCATGGGCAGGGACACCTTTCACCAGATCAGGTTGCTCAGAGCCCCATCCATCCTGGTTTTGAACATCTCCAGGGATGGGGCAGCCACAACTTCTCTGGGTGACCTGTGCCAGTGCCCAGCTGCCCTCTCAGCAAAGAATTTCTTACTTATATCTAAACATACCTTCTTTCAGTTTAAAGTTGTTATCCCTCATCCTATCACTACACCCCAAACAAGAGCCTCTCTCCAGCTCCAGCTCTCTCAGAGCCCCTTTAGGCACTGGAAGGGGTTTTAAAATCTTCCTGGAGCTTCTCTTCTTCAGGCTGAACAACCCCAGCTCTGTCAGTCTGTCTTCATAGGAGACTTTTAACACTGCACATCTATTGTAATTCCAAGGTTTTTAGATAAATTAACAGCATTATTATTACTTTAAAAAAAGAGACTATTTCTATTTAGTTTATGTCTTCCTTTCATCTCACAGCACTTAGAGTGTAATTACAAAGATTAACAGAGAAAATTTCACGATACTCCAAGGCATCTTCTTCCTGTGATTGTAATACGAGAGGAGAGCCCGCAGAGAGCGCTGTATTGTCTCAGATGATTCACATCTTCCAGAATCGAGGAGGATGTAGGATTTTTTAGGTTTCTGCATTTTCGAAAATTGCAGTCAGAAAATATATTTCTTTTTCATGTATATAGCGATAAGCAGAGTTACAGATTGGACATAAGATTTACAATCTCTGTTTCTTATATCTTTTGAGATGAAAAGGTATAATCCAGAACTATCATGCTATGTTTTCAATGCAATCCTTGTCCTCACCTTCCTTCCTTCACTCATGCTTGTCTGAACATTTCAGCTGTGCAAGCACTCGGAAATGAATGTCGTAACTTAATAGGGTAAATTCTAAATCTGCCATGTGTCAGAACAGGCAATCTGAAAAGCACTAGTAAAAAATGTGCAAAATTTACTGCCATCCATCTGAAGCAGGGCTCAGATTTCAGGTCTAAGCCTTATCAGAAGAGTACAATACAGCTCTTCTGCAGAAAGGGATTCACAAGTAGAATTTTCTGTTTGTGGTCTTCCAGAGATTAAAATTTGCTCAACTCTGTTTTTTTTGCATTTGAAAAATAAAAAGCATTTTTCATGGTGTGGAAAAGTGATGAAAAAGTTGTGTTCTACTGTGTGCTGGCTGTGGATTTAAATTAAGCTTTAGGGATTTTAAAAGGCAGCCCACAAGTTACTGTGTATTTTTTCAAGTCTTCTTGACATCTCTGTTTAGACTAATGGTTTCCCTGACCTAGCTGGTGTCCCAGAATTGCTACAGTCTGCCTTATTTTTTTTCTGCAGATGATTATAATAGAATTTGCTTTCTGGTACTGTTTTCACCAATACGTAGATTTGTGTCTGAAATACAGTTATGTCTTTAAGTTATTATTGCATGCTCAATCTAGTTGTGGTTCCTTCTGGTGCAACATTTACAAAACAGGCCTCAAGATCTATCCTTGTTACAAAGTGATGCTTTACAGAGAGCAGTGAGCAATGAGGAAGACTTCCACAGGTTGTGAAGTGCTCAGCTAACAAATACAGAGAATAATGTGCCTTGATTTTTATCTTGGGTCTTGTAGTTCTTTTGTATTTTGAACAATCTGTCTTCTGGTTCTTTAATTGGGGGGATATTGTGTGATAATGACAGATGTTTCAGAAGTTCTTTCTGGTCACCTCTACTTCCACTGCAGTGTTGCAGTTTATTCTTCCTGTAAAATTGTGCAGAGGTAGTACCCAAAGGAAAAAAAACAATAGCAGAACGAGAAAAGCTAAGAAGTATTGATCAGATTTTGCTTTAGAAGGGGTTAGGAATGATCTTCACCCTTCAGACCTGTGGCCAAACTTTTATCCTTTGCTTCTTAGCCCCAAGCTGACAACCCCTCCTGGTGTGCAGGAGAAAAGCTGATAATTGCCACGTGATCAGACTGCAACTCAGCATTTAAAAAATGCTATTGTCCTTTACGCATTTCTGTCAAGGGGACTCAGGTGAACAGACTCCTCTTCTCTCCCCTTTCCTTCCAGGAGAATTATTCAGCTGTCAAGGAAATTTATTTGGCAGAGGATGGTTCCTGTTCAAGTCTTCTAAGGTTCATTGGGCTGGCACGTCCTGATGAAGGGGATTTTGCCTTCTGGCTGGACCTGCAAGCTGACACCTGAAAATTGTATTAGAAAACATGTTAATCATTGTATGGCAGAGAGATGGCAGCCACCTGCTTTTACAGAACAAAAAGGAGACTCAGCACCAACTCAGCACCAGTTTGATTCCATGTCCCCTGGGACCTGTATTGGGACTTTATGGTTTCCTTAGTACCACATGGATAGACCTCTCAGAACAGGGGCTAACTCTCACAAAAATAAAATTTTCAAAAATGAAAAATCGATTTTTGCCTATGAGTCAAAATGTTAACTATCTCTTTGTCTTGATTTCTAGAATTAAGTTGGAGCAGGGTGAGCTGTAAAGTCATGGAAAAGGCTAACATTCATGAAAGTACCAAAGTTCTTTTAGTCCATTTGATGCTTTAGAAGTAACAAGTACGACAGAAAAGAAAATGCAAAAAGTCCTGTCTTTGTTCCTGCTGTGGAACCTGTCTCCTTGATTCCTGCCTTGTCTCTGGATTCCTGCTAGTCATCATGAAAGGGAGAGGTGTCAGCAGCTTTGCAGAATGGTGACTGAGACCTGCAGAGCTTTGTTTTTCCTCTGCAAAAGAGCACATTTAATTCACATCCAGTAGAAGACAAAGCAGTACTAAAGCACTGGGAGAAGGTAGATTTGTTCAGATCACTCAGACGATGACCCAGAGCTTTCAATACCCCTTTCTTGAAACCCCCTGCTGACTACTGACTGAAAGTAATTATTCTGTGAGAACTGAGTGGCAGTGATGTGTATTTGGTTTTGCCTTGTGCAAAGAGTGGAGAGCACATCAACCCTCATATTGGGATGAGTGGGAAAAAATATGTATCAGACAGTTGATGTGGTTTGCTATGCTGGCTGACAAAAGCAGCATAAACATTAAAGATTAAATTAACTGGACACTGTACTGATCATGGACTTCTCCAATAAAGATTCAAGCATGCTCCTATTTTTGAACATTCTTCTTGAACTGGGAATTCTGGATACACACTGTGAGTAAAGTGGAGATATGTATGCAGTCTGAAGACCATCAGACTCAATTGAAATCAAAGTTCTGTCATTTCTTCTAGAAATTATCTTACAAAGTTTCCAATTAAACTTTCCTACACCAAATAAATGAGGATATAGATAGCCTATACCAGTGGCCCAGATCTAGCAGATGAGAACTGTCTCTAATCTGCCCACCTCTTCCCTGATGTGGTTCTCCAGGTACCAGACAGTCAACTTGTGTGTTATGGACAGCCTCTGTTTTTATCTGACTATGGAAACAGAAAAAGACAGCCATTTACCATAGATCTTTCAAAAAAT
This sequence comes from Chloebia gouldiae, assembly GCA_003676055.1. Taxonomy (NCBI): domain Eukaryota; kingdom Metazoa; phylum Chordata; class Aves; order Passeriformes; family Passeridae; genus Chloebia; species Chloebia gouldiae. The sequence goes on from QUSF01000015.1 coordinate 5,421,556, forward strand.
AATCACATAGAAAAATAATTTAGTTTGCTAATGAGCAGCTGTCTCTGGAATGCTCCACCATGGCTTATTAATAAAGTCTACAATAAGTGCTACAGTATAGATTGAATTACAGTAAGGAAGAGCTTTCTGCCAAAATATAGCTGTCCAGAAAGATTGTATGAGCAGGATATAATCTCTTTGATCAGAACTAGGGCATGTCACTGTCATGAACACCTCTCAACCATAATAAAATATGCCACAGAATCTCTAATGACCACAAATAATCTGGATAGCTGATTTTGTCAGAGATACTGGACTCAGTAAAGTCAGAATACTCTGAGCTCTCCTGTGCTGTCTCTGTTTGGCATCTGAGATGGAAATTATGAAGCACAATTATATCAGCTTCTTCTTCATTTATTTTGTTAAGCCCCTTAAAAATACATCTGAAACTTTTTGTGTTGTGTCCTGAAGACAATTATAAACCTGTGTAAATGGGTTTGTCTACTGAACTGTCTGACATATTTGTGAGTATAGTAATGCAAATAGTGCTCCTGTTAAGTAGGAAAGGGGCTGCTGTGCATCCACTGCTATGTATATCTTTTAAATAAAAACCAGTTATTGTCTGTTTGTGTTATTTTTAATATTTGTATTTATTTGTGTAGCTGACTACATGGCAATTTAAAGCGGATTAGAGGAAGGTGAACATATTTGTCTCGTCTGTTCTGATTCATGTGGGAGACTGTCTCAGCAAACAGTGATTATTATTTCACTGAAAGGCTTTTAATATAGTAAATTCCACTTAGTGACAATCTCTTTGAAATGGCAGACTGTACAGAAACCTGCTGGGAATATTGATAGTGTAGCACCAAATGAGAAGTGTATGCAGTAGTCTGTCAGCTACTTTTCTGCTAACTGACACAAAGGAATGCAGAGCAGCCCAAATTCTTTAAGACAGGTTTCTGTGTTCTGTTGGGATCCTCAGACTGCCCTAAATAGCTGAGTCTAACTAGGGAGCATATTTTCTTCTAGGAATAGGAAAAATACTGAGCTTGTTACAATACTGTTGTTGTTTTAAATACTGTTTTATCTCCCTGGGGTATGGCTCATTTATTCTTGGCTGAGGCTGTAATTACAAATTAGAAATCTTTATTTTTAAATGCATGACTCTGACTCCCTCTTAGTCTTTGCTTTTTCTGTCACTCCAAATATTTTTATAATACAACCTGGACAGTATAGAAACAAACTGTGTCTTCATATAGTTCAGTTTAGGTCAGTTCAATAAAAATATTCACAATCTATTTTATTGAAGAGTTTCAAGTTTTTATAATGACAGTTTCAAGTTGGTATGCTAACAGCTTAATTTTCAGGCCCTCTGTGGATTCTATGATCTGGAAATGTGCTTTATAAAAATCTGTGTGTAGCCTGATGTTGGCATGGATGGTGCTGATATGACCATCGAGACAAAACTAGGAGGAACTGTAACTCCATTTTCCATGAGAAAAATAGAACCTACTTCATTCTCCATAAGTTTTAGTTGCTCTTTTAATACAAGCATCTTATTAATGACTTTTGTTCTAGTCACATATCTTGAAATCAAGACAATTGAATAGATTTAGTTATAAATGCAATAATTGACATTTCAATTATTCCTTTTCAATTTTTTTGAGGCACTGAAGTGCCTCGGTTTGAAGATTGCAAATAATCTCAAATAATAAAACTATTTTAAGTCATTTACAGTGTGACTACATTGTTTCTAGGAACTAAACTGAAACAAAGTCTGATCAATGATGCATTAAATATCTTGGCCTATATATATAAACAAGTCCCTCTAGGAGTGGTACTTACACATTAACAATGTCTAATAAATGGGGATTAAAGGAAGAAAATATTCTAGCTTTAAGTGGTTTAATCATTTGCATATGTCAACAAAGAATATGAGAAAATGATTATTTAAGCAGTTTGGTTTTAATGGCCTTTTTTCTCTCAATTTTATTCCATTCTCCTACCTACACCTTTAGTTACCTCTTTAAATAATGTCTTCATTCCCCTGTTACTGTAATGGATTGAAATACTGAGTCATGGCTGAAGAGAACGCAGACTGGTGCTGGAATTTATTTGCTCTGTGAAAAATGAGGATTTGGGCAGTGATGCAGTAATTATAGCATCTCCTCGGGCTTTCGAATGGCTGCAGACAGACGTGTTTTATACTGCCTGGGAGGCGGGCGGGCACTTCATCAGGGGCTGCTGCTGGAGCACTGCAACTGAGGGTTGACTAATGCTTCATTTTTCTTAGGTGCTTTTCTCCAACTTGGATTTGTATGCATGAAAGTGAGATCAGTCTGCTTGGATCAATATCCTCAGCGATGACGAATTTTGCTCGCATTTTATGTTGGTAACAGTGTAGTGTTATAATAGTAGCAGCTATTAACCTTGTATTTACTGTGCTCTTCTCTGTTAATGGCTATGGTACTCCAGCAGAGTCACTAAGAGGGGAGACAGAGACATTCAAAGCAATTTATAAAATTTTTTCTTTGGTCTTTCTGTAGTTTTGATGTGTGTGAAACACTTATTCCCATTTTGTTAAATGCTGTAGTCTCAAGCTCTTTCTGTTATCTCTTCCTCTTCATCCCTCTCCCCTTTGTAAAGGAGAGGAAGATTTATGTTACAAAGGCTGCAAGTTTTATGTATTCTCTCAAAAAATAGATTTCTTTTGGTGAGGTGTCCTTTATTCTGTAGCTGTTCTCAGCAACAATGAAATTAAAATTTCTATTTTGAAAAAGGTGTTGCTTTGTAGACACACAGTTTGTGGTAATTGGGAGTGGGGCTGGGCCCAGCCTCATCCCCAGTGGGTGCAGCTGTGAGAAGCAGGTGAGCAGCACTGACAGCAATGAGCCATGAAGTGCCCAGGGGCACTGACCAACCACCAAAGGGAGCAGAGGGCAACAGGGGCACTGCATCAACACGAGGGTATGAAAGGTTGGGCTAACAAAGAAGAAGGGCAGATGCTTGCAGCCTTCTGAAGTGATGTGGTGTCCCTGTGTTTGGGCAGAGTCCTGCAGCCTTCTGATATGGTATGTTGTTACTGTGTGTGGGTGAATGCTTAAAGCCTGCTGAAATTGTATGGAGATACTCTGTGTATCATGGCCATCTCAACTGTATGCTGTGATATTGCATCACAAAAAAATACTCTTAGTTTGCACTGCAGGGAACTTCTAATGCTCAGTATTAATACAAATTGCATCTATTAGTTTTCAAATTTGCCAATTTACTGCGAATTTGACTTTCAGCAATCTCATGGGACTTCAAAACCTGAACAGAAAAAAATAAGTTAGGAATTTAAAATTATTTCTCTGTTGAAGAAGATAAAAGTAAATGCAATCAAAGAAGATGATATATGCTTCAGTTTTGGATTAACTGAATGACAGGCAAGAGAGAGCTTTCCCTGCCCCAAACACTTGAAATTTCAATAGTGAAACAATGCTTTGGAGCATTTTTCAAGCTTATGGCTGTCACCAGTAGGGGTAAAGTATAGCTGGTGACAGTTGTAAATAGTGCAGGCTGTATTAATGCTCTGTACTATGCTATGATTTGTGCTATAAGGAAGGTGAAACTCAGATTTGGCAGGGTGGTAATTTTGAATGAAAGGTTCAAGAAAGCCATTATTTAAAAAATACTATGTATCTGACATTATTATTGTCTAAACATAAAGATTCAGCACTGACAATCATAAGTTGATATAAAACCTCATTTAGGGAAGAGTCAGTGTTTGTGACAGATCCCTGGTCGATATTTCAGCATCATTTCTGTGTGTGAAGAGCAGCTGCTGTGGTTGCAATTACACAGCCCTGGTTTGCTATCCCCAAACAACAGTCATAGAAGAAAGGTGGGTGCTCACAGCAGGTAGCAATTAGCAGAGTGGCTCTGGGCCAGCCAAACTTAAATCCATTATTTTATGTGACCTACTGCAGCACTGAGTTCTCCTTCAGTAATTTTCCTTGCTTTCTGACTTTCATCAATGCCAGCTTACAGCACCAAGGCCAATTCCTTCACATGTACCCTATTGGTCTGACTGTCATCTTCTATAGAACTCTTTTTCTGGCTGCAAATTCACCAGTTTTTAACTGCCACACTAAAAAATATGTTTTGGAAAAGTGAGGCTCAAGAAGAAAGGACTTTGTGATGAACAAAGAAAAATCAACATATTTACAAAATTAACTGACTTGGCTTACCTCTACTAACAGATGCACATTCAAGTGATAAAAAATATAACTTGTTGATTTATTTTTAGGTGTGATGGTGCTCCAGGGCAGAGAGAACTTTGAAGTGGATATGCCTGGGCAATCTTCTGAGTGAGGTGCCCAGAATGCCCAAAAGGCTTTAAACCATACCCTTCTAAAATGTTTTATTGGAATTACACTCAAAGATTTAATGCTTAAAAAAAACACCTGAAAATCTCAGTGCAGGTGGAGCCTGAGTTAGAGCCTGTATGGAGTTCTTTAGTCTTTGCAAATGAATCTACAGACTAAAGCTTTGTATTGTCTAACTCAATAAATTTTGGCACCAGCAAACTCTGCTCAGTTCCCATTAGTTCCTGGGAAGTTTTGCCCTGTCTTGTTTCTTTCTGTATTTCTGTTTGGGCCTTTGCCCCTTCCCCCACCCCCCACATGACTGTGCTTCTCCATTGGGCTCCAATAGCTGTCTACTCAGGTGATGTCTGTTAGGTTTCAGTACATTCAGTCGCTACTTCTGATATTTTTTATGAATTTATATCATTTATGTCTTGGCTGATAGGAAAACTCAGCTTACAGGAGCATTGGAAAAACAGTAAGCCTTGAAAACTGGTTTCACGTCAGATGAAAACCAAGGGAAAATTTATGGTGTAAAACTTCAAGTTGCTGCGTTCAGGGAATGTTGAACTTGTATTTGCAATTAAGCCAGGAGTTATTTTCATGAAACTGCTAGTGGGTAATTGATGGCTCTTTCATGAGAGCTAAGATGACAGCATAGGTGCTCTATAAATCACTAAAATTAATGTTTGTATTGCATTATTATAACAGTACTGTTCTTGATTAAATCACATGGGCTCTGCTCTTGTGCCTAGAGAGCCGAGAGAGATCTTGGCTGGATCTTGGACAGGCTGTCAGCACCTCATTCACAGAACACAACCTGGCTGCTCTCAAGGGGTTTGCAGTTCTTACAATAGAAGAAGTCCTTTCAACATAAATCAGTATCCCAAAGCTGTGGAAAGCCTGTAGTAAGGCAAATAAATATTTGTGCTATTGTCATTTTCTGCAATCACTGAAGTGCTATAAACATTAGCAGCTTCAGAAATGAGTGAGCTAATCAGTGGCTCAGTTAATATAGTTATCTAATTAGGTTGGGTATGAAAGCATGCTTTAATCTCCCTAATTACTACCTACTGGAAAATGAACAGTTAATAAAATTGAGGTTTTTTAATGCCGATGTAAGACCCTCCTTTCCTGCAAAAATCTTTCTTGGGAAAGCAACTACTCGTAGCTGTGTGGGTGGGGAACAAACTTAGTATTCAAAGGGCAAGTTATGCAGACTGAGATAATTTCATTTACATAAAAGTATGGATGTTCATGATGGAATAACTGATGTTGGACTGGGTTTTGTTTGATTTTTCCCCTGAGTTTCTGTCATTTTTAGGACTTTATCCTTGTTATATGTAGCAGTTGGATTTAATGGAAGTTAATATCTCAGAAAAAAAGAAAAACATTAATGTTAGCCCTGCTCTAACAAGAAATTGACCTAGACCTATAGAGCTTCCTTCCCCAAAACATTTTTCTAGAACAAAAAAACATGGCTTCCCAAAGGTTTTCCCTGCTGGAATTTAACAGGAATTAAATATTATTAAGGCTTCCATTTTGTAGGGAGCTATTAATATCTTCTGCAGTTTTGATTTTTTTTTTGCAAGATAAATAGCCAAAATATTGTCTCTCAAGGTATCTCATCAGTGCAGAAAGGCATGCACTGAGTCTGGAGGACTGATCAAAGCTAATATCTGTGCCTGTGAGGTACCAAGGAACAATGAAAACAGGGAAATAGAGACTGTCAATTCAGCAACTTATCTAATAGCAAATTCATGTAGTAATCTTTTCTCTTACCCATTTAAAATACTTTTCAATCATCCAAAACATCTGAAAATGATTTAGGAGTTCTGTACATTGCCACAGCCTTCCTGTATGTTCTTTTCTGGTTGCATCCCTATTCCCTGTTCTTTAGGAGACACTTTGCTCTTAACTCCCTATAGTTAGTCAAAACTGGCATAAAGTAGACTGAAGCTAACATACACATTGTGTGTGCAGTAAACCATTTATTAAGTCTTGTGACAACAATAAAACATGTTTACTTATGGGGGAAAAGCTGTAATTTCTTTCTTTGAACGACAATCTCTCCTTTCCCTTCCTCTTCTCTCCCTTGTCTTTCTCTTTCTCTTCTTACTGGAAAAAGATCTCTTTTCCATGAGAGACAAGTTTTTAAAATCTCTATACAAAGCATCAGCAGTTCTAATTTTTTCTGGTTGCTTTTGACAGTAGTAATGAAGTCCTGACAGCATCTAATTAGGCCACAAACATGTCTTCTAACATGTCTGGTGAGTAATTGAGTGATACTTTTGAGAGGAGCCCTTCTCTTGAGGCTTATATTGGAACTCTGGGCTTTAATGTGATAAAAAGGATTACTGAAGGCACCTGGATGCTCAGCATGCTATTCATTGGCTCCTCTGAAAGTGTGTTTCTGTCAAAATAGTAACAGCTACAGTAATAATGGGAGATGTCTGCCCTCTGTGCAGGGATGAGGCCCTGGGAACCTCTGCTCAGGGTGGCACAGCCTGGCTCCAGTTTTATTGCAGGGAAACAGGAAATGCTATCGAGAGCTGGGACAGATGGGATGGCAAGGAGCAGGCAAGTGGGCTGGGAGCCAAGAAGGTTTGGTCATTAGAGTTGACTAAACTGACTTGCCCTTGAAAAAGTTTGCTGGGTTGGCACTTTCTGATGGAAAATTTTTGCTTGTGTTTGTTGAGGAGCAGCACCACTTTTGAGCAATGAGTACCTTCCCTGCCAGGCTGGATTTGTCACCTCACTTTCTCTGCTTCCTGGGTTGGGATACAGGGAAAGGACAGGTTCCTTTAGTGGGGCAGCACTGTGGGGTCTGACAAGAACTTCTCAGCAAAGGGCACCTGGTACCCTCCACTGGGACCCTGGGAATCCACTCCAGAATTCTGAGGTAGTCACATAATTTCCTGACTATAAAATCTACAACAGTGCCCACTCAATTCTTAGCTAGACTAAAGACAGACTAGTTGAGCTTATATTATCCAATTTCACTCTGAAAAATGCCTGAATTATGTGAGCAGATTTTAAGGAATAAAAAGGAAAAAAATTGCTGCAATCCATCAGTACCCTCTGAGATTTCTGCAGCTTGCACACTGAAAGGTCTCTGAAAACACTCTTGTCTTGTTTTTTGATTTGCAGATACTTGAGAGGAATGGTATCTATTGTTCCTCTCTGTGGCACTGACCCATTAATGAAGCCACCTCTTGCTCCCCCACGGGGGGGACTTAGATCCTGTTTCTCAGAAAAAATTGTCTCTTTGTGTATTTGTATATTTATTTTTGACAGACCTACTTATAGCAGCTGTCTTGCTTCCATTGCTTTGCTTTTTAAGCATGGAATTTTGATTACATCCTTGTCTCCTCTGAAGTATGAAAAGCCATTTACAGTATTGTTGACATGTCAGTTATAATGTCTTCCCTTCAGCTCTTCAGAGACACTACCAAAGGGGATTGTATTTGAGGGAGATCAAGATTTTCTAATGATCACTTTTAATACAGGCAGATGAACAGAATTTTAAAACCAGCTTTTATGTTTGACCTTGGGCAGAAAAGAACAATATATACCATGATGGTTGAGTATAATCAATCTTCGTATACTTTCTTGTTGATTTTGTCTCTCCCTCCTTAATTTAATAAGATTGTTGTGTATTTATGTGAGGAAACTTATTGAAAATATACTGGTTTCTGCACATTTTCCAGTGCAAATTATTTTCTGTGTCATGGTGTCCTTCACCTTAGACCATTATGCAAGTTTTTTCTAGTTGAAATGTGGGTTATTAACCAGACAAAAATATTTTTCTTTTTTTTTTTTCAATATATTTGGCAATGCTTACCAACTAATAGCACCAAACTGACAGGCAAGAAATAAGATTTCAAAACTTCCAACAAAGCAGGAGAAGGCTGGGATGACTTAGGAGAGTGTCCTCTGCACATTTCTCAACCATTTGTTCAGTGAAGAGCCCTGTAGAACCCTTGCCATGCCAAGGGGGCTGCTCATCCATATGGGCCAGCAGGCACACTGGGCAGCAGTGACCCTGCTCTGCCTGTGCCCAGGTCACCTGTGCCACACCCACAGCAAGCTCCTGGGGCAGGTCCCTTTGTGAATATGCAAATGGCTGCTTTGGACATGAGAGGCAGCTCTGAGGTTTGTATTTTTAAAAGCCTTTCCGCTAATACAGATTTTCTGCTCTGGTCCACCTGAGGTTTGATTTATAACTTAGTCATGGCTTAATCACTGAACAGGAAATCTGCAGTGTTTGCTTTAACATATGGTGTGACTGCTACAGACCCTGAACTAACAGAAAAGGGAATTTTGTAGATTAAATAGTAAAATGGGAAACCTTGGAGACTACTTGGGGTTAGTTCAAATACTGTTACAGTAGAGTGAGGCATTTTCAGCCATTCAAATAATAGGAAAAGCCAAATTAACAGTGATTGTCAATAGACAATTCTCTGCTTGTTTTTCTGCAGAAAGATTGATTTTCTTCTGATGGATCAAAGAAAAGAATCCAATATCTTCATAGTAACAGCTAATAGAAAGCAAGGAAGGAAAAGAAAACATTGCCAAACTTTATGTTCCTTTGGGATCAAGGATCGTTGAGTCATACAAAGAGGCATTGAAACAGCAGAATGTAGAAGTTCTCTAGAAGAAAAATAAAGCCACAGAGATTTATTTCCCCCCCTCTGGCAAGGTCAATACAGACATTCTCAGAATTACACATCCTGCTGCTGTGTAATTTCTCCATGAGAACTGTTTGGTCAGGTTCAGTGAAACAAAGCAGCATTAAGGGCAGTGCTATGAAAATATTTTTGTTTATGGAAACATGCATTTTTCATGAGTAAATATAATGTAAAATGGCACAGTAGAATGATGTTTATTGCAATTGAGGCTGGGTGCTGTACTGCTTTCCATGCAACAATGCCTTCTATACAACTTGTGTTAATTGCTCTGTGAACACGTGGCCTGTCCAGAAATGGGTGTTGCATTCTTTCTTTTTCAGTGTAACATATCTCCATGAGGCAATGCGGCTCTAGTCCATCCCATGGGCTACTGCTATGAGAGCTCCAGAGAGTCAATTGTTTTTCTACTGGATCTGAGCATGGAGAGAGGGTTTTGGCTGGGTAGAGGTAGGAAGGCAATTTGCCAGCTCCTTGTGGCCACGTGCTGAGGGTGAACAGGGCTGTGGGGAGAGCAGGCTGTGCTTCAGCAGGGCAGTCAGGCAAGCATTTAATTTTGAGACCATTTAATTTTGGTCTCTCCATCACAATAGGCCTACACCTTCGTGCCTTAAAAGGTCACCTTGGTCTACTTTTCCATATGTTTCACTTTAATGAAATCTGGCTTTGTAAATTGGAAACCTTTGGTGCTTTTTGAAGTGGTGAAGTAGTTCTGCCCTGAGATATTGACCAAGTCAGGTCTTGTAATATATGGCAGTCTGAGGAGAAGAATATGTATCCTAGTATGTCAAGCAATTTAGAAACTCACTCTTGAAAAAGCAAGGAAATGGAAGAGAAGCTGCCTTTGGTGAAATGTCCAAACAGTCAAAATATCTAATACCATTCTAATTTTGTTTTTCTGCCATTTGCTGGTGGGAGGATCTAGGACAATATATTGTTTCAGCTCAGAAAAACAGGTAGTAGCACAGAGCAAGAGATTTCAGACGGAAAAAAAAAATCACTGAAACAGACCTTTGGCATATGTAATTTTCTATTTTGAAGGTTAAATATGTTTAACCACCATAACTGAGAGAGTCAGTGAGCACAGACTGTCAGATTACAGAAATCCTCCTGTAATCCTCCTATCCTGGGTAAAACAAGCAGGCCCAGCATCCTATTTCCCCTCCTGCAAAGTGGATTCCTCACTTCCTTCTTGGGCTTCATAAATATGCAAGGATGTGAATTGAAGAAAAGAAACAGTCTCTGCAGAAAATATGCTACTTTTTTTTGAGCTATGGCTATGATCCTCAGGGCATTGTCTATGTCACAGAATTTGGGTTTGTGCTGAGATTACTTGGCTCCTTTGTTTTCATGTTCTCGTTCCATTTAATAAGAAATTCAAATGTCTTTCAAAATAGTTATTTCCACAGTTCAGTGTTTTTAAATTGGAACTGATAAACCAAGTAACTGTTGGGGATTAGGCTGGCATCAGATTCACCACGTTTCAATTTTACCTCTATGCCCTCATGTTCTAATCTTGCAGCCTTTCCTCCTGGATAATACACATTATTTTCTATGTTCTTCTGATTAATACCAAAGATATATTTATCTCCTTCATATCAGAATTGTTTTGACTAATTATGTTGTACATGCAGATATATTTAACCTCTTAGTATGGCATGAAAAGGATGTCATTTACTTTTTCTAAACACCTACTTTATTTTGCTCTAGTGTAGCTTTGCTTTAGCTTTGCTTTGCATTTGAATAAATGTTATAAAAGTGGGAAGAATGTTGATGACATTGAACATTTTAGCTTCAGGGCTTGACACTCTAAATCTGGTTAAAATCTAAACTCTTTAATGTTTCTTTATCTGTACTGACAAAAAAAAAATGGTGGTGTGGGCTGAAATTCTAAATGCTCCCTGAAATGCAGCAGGGCAGTGATTTGCTTGCTTTTAGCTATGATTCCTGGCTGTTCTACTAAAATCATTTTTGTTTACTAAAATCATTTTTGTTTCTTCTCTAGCATTTTTCAGTATAGTGATTGAGAACCTTTTGGAGTAACTGTGTCACCACCAGGAGGTTATTCAGATCCTATCTTTACTACTAGTTTTTTAAGTGCCATGGTTACAACTGCAGACAGGCTTGGGGAAGACTGGTAGCTGCTTTGTAGTTTTTCCTTCCTGCAAGGCTCCCAGTGTCAAGCACCACGTGCCTCTCTCCTAATCACAGGGGTTTGCTGCTGCAGAGCTGTTCTTACCATGTTTTCCTCCCAGGCCTCAGTTCTAGTAAGGAAAGTGCCAAGTGCCAGATTTCTCTATTGTGAATGAATGATTTCTGATTTGACAAGCAGATATGAAAATCAATTATTTTTTAGGCAGCAAGGGAGTTCAGTACCCTGCTTGTTTGACATCTCTTATGGCATTTCTACCTGTTAACTGGCCTAATGTGAAAAGGGTTGGTGAAAATCTACAGAAACATTTGTTTCTTTAGAATCAGGTCTCAGGCTAGTCATGGGAGTGCTTGGCCCATATGGGAAGTGGAAATGGTGCTCAATCCTAGAGAACTGCTCTGAGCTTTTTGGGCAGAATTGTTGTGGTTAATACAAGTATCAGCATTCCTTGCTTTGGGGCAGCACAGAAGGAATACTCTTGTGCAAAATGGATTGAGACTTGATCAGCATGTGTCTCTGCTGACAACTTGGTGGTGTTTTGTGGTATCAATCCTTTCCAATTATCCATCAGGTGGATTGAATTTCCTAGGTAAAACCAGGCAGTTTTAAACAAACAAAATGGAATTCCAAGTGGTGAAATCCACATTCATAGTTCTGCAAACTTGTAGCTATTACTTATAATAGGTACAGTGTAATGAAGGGGGATATGCAGTACAGTTTTTCACAGAATACAGCTTGGTATTACAAGTACTTCAAATTCATTTTTCATATTACTCTGTGGGTTTGTTTGTATGTTTGTTTTTAATGGGAGTTGTAGGCATCACATCAGCCTCTGGTGTTTTGTGGCTACAAATATGGAGAAAATTCTAATAAACCAAGTCCTTAAAAATTGAAAGTGCTAGCAGAACTTAATTACGGGCAGAGGGCAGCAAGAAGAAAACTGACTGTCAGATGAATAGCTCCCCTAAAGGTTTTAATTTTTAATTATAGATTAAAGAAAGGCTTTGCTGAGTTGCCCAAGATCAATATGAAATACAGACCATTCATCCACACTACAGTGCACTAGTGGCATAGTTATAAATATTCGAGAAGAAAATGAAAGTAATATGAACAGTCCTATTTTCTGAGAATAATAGTTTCAGCCTCTGACACTTCTATAGGCTGTGGTGTACTGCAGATATTCAGAATCAGTGGCTGTGTTCCAAAGGTCTAGAAATGCACGACAGAAGAAAGATGTCATTAATGATAGTGGAGATTCATCATGACGGAATTTTCCCCAAAGGTTCCCTCTGGAGTATTTTTGCCTGGCAGGTGAGGAGCTGCATTGTTACATAATGACGTTTCAGAGTGCAGTGCTTGGCACAGCCCGAGGAGCACAGCTCACTTCAGTGACACTGAGGTTTTGTCTGAACTGTAGCATTTTACTTCTTTGCTTAATTTTTGCTTGGATTTAGTTGTTAAATTACTGACCTTTATCTGCTCCGAGACTGCTAATCTGAATTAAATTAATAATTAATGGATTGAATTATGATGTTTAACATAGCTAACAATCGTGCTATTCTGTATGATAGAATGAAATTGGAGTCAATTTTAATTTAGTGAACCTTTGATTCTTTTGTGTTCTGAATAAAGCTGAGATGGGCACAATTATTTTAGTTTCATGCTTAGATAAAAGTATTCTGTTGGGTTTTTTTTTAGATACTGTTCCTTTTGACATGTGAGGTAGGGTTCTCTGGATTGTCTCCATTGACAATTTTCTGAACTAAACCATTGTAACCAAGGGAGACACTTGGTGAGCTGCAGTGTGGCTGATGTGAGCTCTGCCTGAACTGTCTTTGTGAAGATTTTCTTTTTAACTCCTGGCACTGCAAGCTCACTCACTTTGCTGTTCACAGAGGTGCTGACATGAGAGCTTTTGTTTTATGAAAGCCAAGAGGATGTAAAGTTATACTGATGGGAATGAGGAGCATGTAGTGCTGGTGCTGGTTGCTGCAAATAGTAGAGATAATAAAGGGGCCTTCACTGAGCCTTGTTGTGGGGGTATCTAATTCACATTATTGATTAGTAGCAATTACCTTTATAAATCAAATTAACAAGACTATACCAATGTTCTTTGAGTTACTCATTATTCTGTCAGTACTGCTGACACAGAAATACTGTCTTTTTTTTCCTGGTTTGTATGTCAGAATACAATGTCAGAGAGAAACAAAATCATATCTGAGGCAGACTGTACCTTGTAAGGGAGTTTCAGAAGGAAACATCCCCTTTGTAAAATTGCAGAAGAAAATATCTTCTGGCAACAAAGTCCTTGAGGGAGACTGACTTAGAATATGAAAGATTCTTAAGTGCTGGTGTGGGGGCATTGTGTGAATAGTACTGTCTTCAGCTTGTGGAGCTGTCAGGGAGAACAGTATGCTGCTCATGGGATTGTGCATTCTCAGAGCAGCTGAAGTTACTGGCAGGTTATGAGTTCTCTCAGGTGCTCCTTTCTGGGGATGCCCTCTTCCACAAATGTCTTCTAAAAGATGGAAGCTCCTAGAAAGTCCATGAAAGACAACAGCTGGATGCCTTTCCATATGGCAGCCTTTAGAGAAATGTTGAGTAATGTTCCTTGTATTTTACTTTGCAGCAACTGTAGTTGTCAAAAATGTGAAAACTTCTTTGCACCAGCTACCAGCACAAGGAACTGTGGAGAGAGGGGACTTGTTTTGCAAAAATTCTTTAAGTCAGCAGTTTTGACAGGTTTCTTGGTGTTACTCTTTAGCTGTTAATAATCTCAAGAGAATGCCAGAATTGCTTATTTTTCAGCAATGGGAATAAAAAGCTTTTCACAATAACTCTGGCTAAGCAGGCACACATTGTTTATGAGCTCTTTCCCTCTTGCCTGCAGTTAGCAGAAGGAGGTGTCTGGGCTGTCATGAGTCTGCCTGCAGTGTTCTTCACTTGGTGTTGCTCTCTAAAAGAACAAAAGGCAGAGGCCTGTGGGACATATTCACATCAGGGAGAAATTTGCAACAAATCTCAGTATTATTCCAGCACTGGATGTCATAGAAAAACATTGTTTGAGGTTGTTGTTGCAGAGGAAGAAGTGAAGTTAAAAGGTGAAAACTAAGATGCAAACAGTGGATGCAGCTGGCAAGAAGCATCTGGTCGTCAGCCAAAGCATCAGACTGCAATAGATACAAAGTGACATTTCAAGGTGAACAAGTTAGTATGGCTCTAGCATTAGATAGTTCCAAAGGGTGCATTCAAGAAGGAGCATTTATAGAATTATATAAGATTTTTTTTCTTTATAAGTCCTTGTAGCTGTGTACATCTGAGAAAGCAGTGAGTCAAGGAGAACACTTTAATGTGTGTCTGAAGAGAGGCTGCTGAGTGGTGTTTTGCAACCATTCTCTCTGTGGGCCTGGGTGTGCTCCGCAGGCTCCTGGGAGGGCTGCACAGACCCTGCCATGAACATGCTGAGCTCACTTCTTTTGCTCAAATGGCCTTGCCAAGCTCTCTGGTGTTGACAAAATTGTGACACAGACACATTTGTAGCTAAGCAGTGGTACAGCTTCTAATGAATGGCCTGTGTCTTTGCTGTGACTTCTATTTTGTATGCATACTGCTGGACAATATACATTATCCCAAATATTTTAGAAATTAATGTACTGTATCAATATTTTAAAGAGCTCTGAAGTTTTTGAATGTCATTGTGAGAGGAGGCATAGGATGCAGGAGTCAGAAGAGGTTTGGGCTGTCTGCCCATTTTGGTCACAGATGTGCTATATGACCTTGGCCAGCCGTGTAGCATTGCCTCAAGCTCAGACCCTTTCCTGTGCTGAGAGTAGTTCTGTTGACTGCAGAGAAGACAGAAGAATGCTGTGAGAAACTATTCAAAGCAGTTGAGTGTGATCTTTAACATTTTTATGATACTTTTGTCTGTAAATCATTTATTTCCATCACAGAGGTGCTGGAGATGAGCTGAACATTTCACGTTCATGAATGAAAGAGCTCTTGTTCTTGCAAAGTGGGTTATTGCTGTGTGGAGAAGTGAATTTGAGATCTAAGCAGGACTGTTTCAGTAGAGTGGTTTGAATCAAATCTAAGCAACTCCAATTTCATTATCTGCAAATTAAATCCTTACAGTGAAATTCAGCAGCATGTGGGCCTTATGTGTGGTGAGGTCAAAGGGTAAACTAGAGTTCTTGTCTTTTTGCATAATTCTGTGTGACAGATGTTATTTACATTAAATATAGTATTAAAACCCAAACAAAACCACAAGTCTGATAAATATAATTATGTCCAAGCTTGCATGTATTTTTGTTGTAGGGTGGAATAGCTCAGAGTTTTGATTCCAAAGCTCTCTGTACCACTAGCAAGGCCTGCCACTGTACATGGATTTTTAAAGCAACTGCACGAAGGAGGCTGGAAGGATGGACAGAGGAAATACAAATCTCAAAACAACAACATGAGCTCATAATGCTTAAAGGAAAATAACAAAGAAAAAAATTGCTCTGTAACAACCGTACTTGCAGTTCACATCCTATAACCAGGACTTTTCTCTCTATGCCTTCCCACTCTAGGAATTAAACTTCACAGATTTCAGAGTCTTTGCTTTCCTTATGGTTTTTTGACAAGCAATTTAAAGTCCTGCTTCCCTGGACTGAACCATTGGGAGTAAATTTAACCCATTTCTTTAATGGAAATCATTTGAGTGTGACTGAGAGCACCTTCTGGTTTTGCTGGTGCTTCATGGGCCATAGTTTAGAGAGAAATCAGAGCATGTTATGCATCAAGAGACATTGTGGCCTTTCCAGTAGTGAGATGGGTACAGAACAGTAAAGTTAATTTTGATCTTGAAGTCAGAGTATACTAGGCTGAACCACAATAAGCAGGTATATTCTTAAATAAAAATGTGGTAGGAATATTATACAAGGAACAGGAAGATATTTCAAAGTCAAAGGGGAATTTAAGCTGTCAGGTAGTAATTGCAAAAATTGGAGTTGAGCCAGCATGCAAGGACTGGTGTCCCTGACTTTTACAAATGGCTCTATGAAATCTTAATGATGAGAAAATGTCAAAGACTCAGGCTTTACTCCTTAGGCAGAATGTCATCTTGATGTATTCCAGGAGGTCTTGTTGGTTATTTGGTCCCTTGATAAAAGGAACATTTCTATGAATTACTAGCATAAACCCATCTAACACTCTGGTTTTGAGGAAGATTTCCATTCAGATTATTTCACTGCTATAGGATTTGAGATCAGAAATTGTAAAAAAAAAAAAAAAAAAAACCAAAAAACCACCAATAAACATATGTGAATTTAAAAATCTGGCAAAACTGAAGAAATATGGAAATTGCCTTCATTATAAAGTATTCTTTAGTTGATTTTGCAGAAAGTTTAAATCCTTTCTGGTATTTTCTAGAGTGAATGTGGATCAGTAAACTGTCATCCTGTTATATTGATCAGCTGAGGTGGGAAGTCAAATCTGAATTTCTTGTAGGATCTTCTACCAATAGACTTGATGTACTGTCTTAATGAAAAAAGCCATTATCCATTAGTCTGTATGGTTCTATGGGAAAACTTGCTCTCTGAAGAGTGCTAGAAGCAATTTTAAAAGAATTCCAAGTTGTGTAAGTTTTTACTTAGATCAGTGGTTTGAATACATAAAATAAAACTGCAGAACATCTCAAACATTTGTTGTGACTTTTTCCAGATTAGACTGTCAGCTGCAGAGCTTTAAAAGAAAATATTATCGATCTTATTGCTGTAACCTCTTTTTTTTTTCCCCCTAAGCAGCATAGCAAGTGTGGCAATTTCATCATGTGCTCATCCTGCAGAGCACTTATCAATTTAAATAAATATAATAGAGGTTAGGATGTGGCTGATGTCACTTGAACTGCTCGGTACATATTGACAAAAATCAGGACAATTTTGTAGGCAAATTCTGATCTGTCTCATAGACTACAGCCATGATATTAGTGGAAAAAGGGTTGTATGTGATCCATTGTGAACTACAGCAGAGCCTTGCCTGATGTATATGTAACTTTCAACCTTTTTTCACTTACGGACCACTATAAGTTGAATTTAGTTTCTTGTATTGCAGGTTTAAGCCCACTGATAATGGGCTTTCTGCTCTTAGTTTCATATTGCAGACCTTTTATAAATATTGCAGAGCCCCTGCCAGGGGTTCACCGATCACCAGACTAAACCCTCAAGTTCACACACAAAAACCTCTGTTGGATGGATGCTATCCTTGGTTGGACTGAAATGTTTTACAGCTCTTTGTTTGAGTATTCCTGCAATAATGGAGTCATAAAAGAACAAGGGAATAGGTAAGTAAGTCCTACTAAACTTTTTCAGGTTAAACTTGTAAGTGTCCTCATTCTCACCTCTGTTCTCTCAGTTCCATCCTACAATCTTATTTCTGACTGCTGCCTCCACAGACTGTTCCAAACAAGTTAAAACTGATGACTCCTTTATGCCTCAAACATTGAATAAGCTTTCCACTAAAACAGATGACTGTGTTAGTGGAACTTTATAGTAGGGATGTGTTTTGATGCTTGAGTTTGCAGGAGTTATGCTCTATTACTCTGTGTATAAACAGTTGCAAATAATGTTACTCCTTTGTTTTTAAGCTGTTATTCAAGAATATTGCATTGTTACATTTTATTGTACTGAAGTCAGAAAAATTACTAAGTGCTTGCAGTTGAAAACACTGGTTTATTTCAAGGTTTTATATGTATAATATATTTTTAAAGCACTGAACTTGTAATTGTAAGATATGGCTTTCAGGTCTTTTTCTCACACAAGATCTTGCAAGAGTTGGAGGGATAGTGATTTTCACCCATTTCTCTGTGCACTTCAGGCCCAAGGCACTTGTATGTTAAAATAGAAAGTGTTTTTTCATAGAAAACAAAGGAAGTAACATTTTTTAAAAAATCAGCATAGACTAAGAGTCTCTATAAATAGAAAATAAAATAATGCAGGTGAGTGTATTACTTCTTTCTGACATAAAAAACAGGAGCAGAAAGGCTAGAAAGACAGCAGAAGGGGGGAAAAGAGCAAAGATGAGGGAACTGTGTGAGGTTGTGTACAATAAATATACTCAAGCTATAATTTGGAAGCTACATGGGAGAACTTGTTCTTAACAAAAGGAAGATGTATATTTTAACTGGAAAAGCTCACTGAAATTCTTTGATTATGAAAAATAGAGGAGTGGAAAGGAGAAGAGAGTATATCCAAAACTACTGACAAAATTGTCATTTGGCTCCCCTGAGCAGGAACACTGGCAAGAATATGAGGCAAAAAGGTCAGAGAAACTGTAATTGGAAATGACTATTTATAGCCACTACTGCATACCTCCTAGGTGTTTTAGCATATGAAAATGCAAACTAAACCGGGAGAAGTTAATGCAAGTGAGAAAGGTCAAGGAAATAGTGATTGCTAAATAGAGTTAATTGGATTTTTGTGGAATTGTTCAAGTGGAAAAACCATTTTGTAGGTGGAAAAAAATAGCTGTAGGAACCACTGAAAGTATTCAGATAAATACATTACTATACTTCTAATAATATTTCTTTTTGTCTTTCATGAAAATGTTTTGGACATGTAGAAGGAAAGTGTTGCAGGTCCATACCCTCTTTGCAAAGCAGAATTACTGAAAACTTTATGTCCCAATGTAAGTTGTTAATATAAATATGGAGATGAAAATGACTGAAGGAATCTCAGGTTTATGCTCTGGGCTAAGGGAATGAAACCTACAATGTTTATTATAGAAAGGTCTTCAATGAAAGCGTTACTAGAAGTTATACATTAAAGAGCAAAGCAAACCCAATTTCCAGTTGTTCCCATAAGGTAAGAAAGGCAGCTGACAACTGTCAGGAGAGCTCAGGTGAAGATGCCCAGAGCTGGTAAAAAGAGCTGAACTGGAAAATACCACTAAAACTTAGAAATAGCAGTTGAAGGCATTTAATCTTTTCATGACCATTAGTAATTGCCGGGGAGCCACCTCTGCCCAGCAGCCAACAGTATGGGATAGTCATAATTGCAACATTCTATGCATGTCTGTGTCCTTTTAATGTTTTTTTTTTTTCCAGATGTACATTTTTTTCTCTCTATTTCATGGGAGAATAATCGATTAGTTTATACCTTTATAATCACTGAACAAAAAAATTACTAATAGTGCTTCAGTTATGCTTTAAAGTTTTTCAGTCATAATCTTATACTTTTTTTGGCATTAAGTAGTGCAAGAATTTTCAGTCTTTATATTGCTATGGGCATGAAATCTCTTAGAGACTTACCTAATCTATAAATTCAAATGTCGTTCCTTGAATTTTATTTTACTTTATTCCATTGGTTGTCATGGTGTTATGCATTTTATAAGTGAAAGAACCAACATGTCTGTTGGTATCATATGAGTTTATTTTTCATATGACACAAATATAAGTGTAACTTTATTGAATTATCTTTTTAATAATGTTTGACTTATTATGAAAGCCTTGGAGAAAAATTTATATTATTTTAACTAATTGGCTTCAATGGAGTCAGATTAACAGGTAAAATAATACAGGGCACTATTTTTTTCATCCACGCCATTGCCATTAACTTCCAGTTCTGGAGACAGTAAGCAAACTTGAAGTCAGATATATAACTGAAGGTATTTGTCTGGTTTATCTGGAGTTTCTATCTTACCCTTAATTCTCTTTCAAGCTTCATAGTTCAGGAACCTTGTGCCAATAACCAGTGAACCAGAATTTTCTGCTGTGTGAAATGCTACCAACTGATTGACTCATCAAAACTAATTCAGGATAATTTCTGGGGTCTTTTTGCTGTGATTGGTGAATATGGACATGGATTTTTAGACACATCTTGGTGTTCGAATCATGAATAAGAATCATGAGAGCCATCGTTCATATGAGGGAAATTCATGGTTCTGTATGCATATGTTTTTTAGATATTTTCTTCTATAATAATATTCAGCAAGTCTAAGTGGCATGACATAATAAGGTAGGAAATGTGACAAGGGCAGGGCTGTGAAATGTGCTGCTTTATACAGAATGGCTTGTAAGGGGTGTAGCACTACTGAAATAGATTAATTTAGGTTTACGTTTTAGAGTTTTATTGTTGTGTCATCTACAAGAAGCAGTTCTGCCTGATGCTCTGATTTTTAAAACATTTTCTTACTGTACTTTGCAAGTTTTCCCTTGAACTGACTTTTCTTCCTCTGTTGGAAATGATAGGAAAAATTTGTTCACATTGAGGAAATGGTGGTTTTAAAAGTGGTTTTAAAAACTATAGTACTAAAATGAAATATAAATCAAACTGCAGCTGATGAACCAGTGAATGTCTAGGATGTGTTGATGCTGGATTGTTTAGGAGGAAAACTGACATCCATGTGGGAGCCTTTAAGAGTAGCAGAGAACTCTGAAGTACACAAAGGGAACCAAGAGGTATAAGAAGCTGGAGGACACACAGAATGCTGCAATGTTTTCCAGTTTTTATTTTTAATTTTTAATTTGTGTGGGTTGAGACACACAAATCTGAATGTCTTCTGGTGAATTTAATTATGAGAATTGCCTCATAACTAAGTGACAGAAATGTCCCAAGGGAAAGATCAGATATTGAACTATGTTATCTTTCCAAAAGTATCTTGCACAGGCTCACAAGAGCTAATGAGGACACAGGAAAGTGTGATTGCAGGTAGCTGAGAAATTTGTCCTCTCCATTCATAATGATTTTGATAATTTTGAATGTATAATTTGCACTATGAAAATGTTGAAACATGGCCTATGAGCTATACAGAAGACATCTTCTAAATAACAAAGCTGTTTCTCTTGCAGAACTACTTTTTATCATTGTTTATACACTTATAAAGGAAAATGTTTTGGTGTCACATTATCCATGTACAACAGAGATACAGTTTATAGTTTTGTTTTTCTGCTCCAGGAAAATTTCTGTCTCTAATGTTATACTTAATGCTCCTCAAAGTGTTTTTTTCTGGCTGATGACCTCTGTCCTTGTAAGTGATATTTTTGCGTAGAGCAGCATCAGATTCTTTCCAGAGGTTCTGCTACTTCTCTGTTGTAATTCATTGTTATTTTTATCACTTTACTAGTGAAGAGGAAAAGAAATTAGGTGATAATCTTCCTTCTGTAAGTCCTTTTTAATCTTCCTGATGTATTTGAACTTCATGATATTTAGTGCTTCCAATATGTTACTGCTATCAGTTTTGGTCTCTCACTGTTTATTATGGCTATTCTAAAGCACCTGCATTCTTGATAGATTGCTGAACTTAATTATTCCATATAAATAAATTTGATCAATATCATTCTGTCCCAAAACTCTTGATGCATTGAATAAAATATAAAAATCCTTCTCCCTCTGAAAGGCATTGAAACAAAGACAGAACCAGCCATGATTTGTTCTTCTTTAGTGGCAATATTTTGGAAGTAAAACATTGGAGATCTATTGAAATATCAATAGATAGCAAAATAAATGGAAAACTGTCCAATAAATGACAAGCCTTTTCACTCTCATTCATTGCTGCATGATACCTGATGTAGTTAAAAGGAGAGAGTTTAACTGGACATAAATCTGTGCATATTCTCCTGTTCTAGCGTCTCAACATGAAAATCCAAATGGCAGCAAAAAGGCTCTTCCCTATAGAGCTTAAATAAATAAAATTTTATTTGTCATTGAAGATGTTCTGATCATGGTAATGCTTGAATACTTAAAGTATAGAAAGGTTAAGACAAGGATATTGCTTTTCTCTCTTCAAAATTATCAGGTTAAAGGCAAAGGAATTTGTGGAATGGCTGTTGTTAGTATTTTTATTTCAGGTAAGAAATTGAAAGACAGAGAATATGTAAGAGAATGTAATAGCTGCATTGAACCAAAGGTTTAATATTCATTGTGGTGGGATATCTTTCTCTTTTTGCAAAAGAAGAAAAAGCAATCAAAGCCTTTAAAAAAAAATGCTATTTTCCCCATTGTGAGATCAAAGTTTCTCAATTGCTGTGTTCCTAATAGCATTACAGTAGAAAGGTATGTTGTCTTATTTAGCAAAGTAGCCTCATTAATGTAGTTCTCTTTAGATTAGAGTTCTGTCAATTACCAATATTGAAAACATAAAATGTTTTATTTTTTTAATATATGAAAGAAATCAAATATGCATTAGTTTATGAATCCCACAACTCCACTAAGAGCAAAGATAGCAAGAAAGGGTCATCATGTATTTGAAATAAGATAAAATTTTTAACAACTTACAGGACAATTTGAAAACCTTTTTTTCCTCTTTCAAGAAAATTGCATAGGAAGAAGTCACCTCTGTGCTATTCCTGCCTTTTTTTCAATTGCTGCATGTTCATGCACTGTTAGAATCATATGAATAACTTGCAGATAAGGTCTGGCTGGGCCTGGGACCCAGAGGAGCAAACACCTTCCCTTAGGGGTGCTCCTTGCTCAAGGAGAACACGGCATGTGGGTGTTGATGGCCCACCCAGCCCAGGGTTTGTTCTTCAGCAGTGATGGCAGGAGATGTGGTTTAGAAAGACACCAATGACGTTGTTAATATGGAGAGAAAGAGCCAACCCAACAAGGCCGAGAGAATAATGGATATTATGAAATGTAATTCTTGTCAAGACTGATTTAGGAAATGTAGACAATAATTGAAATAAATGACTATGCTCCACTGCACCTCTTCCCCCCCTTCCTTCCAGCTCCCCAGCACTACAGGGCCATATGAATGTGCTTTTGTTTTTTTTAGAGTCAAGGTTACCATTACTTGATTTTCTGATACTGTGTTATAAAGCTCTAGTCAAATTCATTGATGTCGTGTCTGGAATACAAGGCATGACTTCCAGGGCTCCTCCTAGCAACATGCAATAACTGACCAAAAATAGTCACGTGCACTGCAATAAATGCAAATGTGAGTGGTTTCAAGTTCATGTGGTTATAATGAGAAACAAATTACATCAGGCAGCAACCAGAGACTCTCTATAGCAAGTGGGAATGCTGGGAAAATCTGTATTGAAGAACACAATTTTTTCTTGAGTAAGTTTTAAGAGGGTTTGTTTTTTACAAAGGATCTCTTTCCATGTCAAATTATTACTTTTATGTTGGTTTAGAAATGCCTGAGCAAGCCCAGGAGATTGTAACTGCTGGCATGTGAGGAGTCATCCCTGAAGGTCATCCCCAGGCTGGTTCCAGGGGTGGTGTGTGCAGACAGGTGGGACTGAGCTTCCCTTCATTCTCATTCCCCTTGGCAGAGATAAAGTCAGTGTTGCAGTGCCATGGTTTAACCCGAGCCAGCAACCAAACCCCAGGCAACAGTTTTCTTCCCCTGGAGGTGGCTCTGAGATGGGTCTGTTACCATGTACCTGTTCAGAATTTCTGAGCCCTGAAAGAAACCCAAGGACCCAAGAAATCCAAAAATGTCTGGTAGAAACACAGGTAAATTTCAGAAGAGGAGCTTTTTAGAATCTTCTTCGATGCAAAGTTCATAGAGATGTATCTACCAAAAATGATGTAATCTAGAAACAATTCAATTGACTTCTCAACAACGTCAAATTTGGGTTGTGACTCAGCAAAGGTAATGTGAGTAACTTCCATAGTGCAGCTACTAAAGTGCATTTTAAGAACTGGAGTTTTGGAAATAGAAGTCCATTGTTTAGTTGCTGGAATAAATGTATCATAGTCTTCTAAAATGACCCAGAAAAGCAGCAGGTAATTTTGATATATAATACTGTCAGGATAGAGGAGGAGACAATCTGTTACTATTTCTGAGCCTTCTGTAGAAGCTGAGTCAGTGCTGGAGGGAAATGTTTTTTATAGCAGGGAAATGTTGTTTATAGCAGGGAAATGGCCCTTGCAGCCAGGGTCCTTCGAGTGTGGGCATTTCCCTTTAGCTTTGCTGTGGAGCTGTGGTTTCTCCAGCCTGGGGAGTGACCCAAGGCTCTGCTGTCTTGTTTGTCCCAGAGATGTGTCCTTTGCTGGCCACGCACTCAGCTCTGTAACTCCTGCAGAGCCCAGCCTGGATCCTCGCTCCGGGCGTTGGGGCTGGGAGCAGCTGCCCAGCAGTGCCAAGTGCTTGTGAGCTTTTGTTGGCCACCACCAAACTGCCCCTTCTCCCCAGCATGTCATCCAGAGACAGCTTCTCCTTTAGGTCTTGAGATCATACCTGCTTTAAATCCACCCTTATGGCTACACCAGTTTGGCAGCAAACTTTATTTACAATTTGTAATTACCTTACAGCCTCATTACAGCAGACACCTGGTACTTGCTGTTACATTTAAGGTTGCAAAACAGTTTCCATAGCAACAGCTGTTTCTGCACACCATAATTTTGTGCAGTGTTTCCCTATTGGCTAAAAAAAACTCCACAATTGCTTTCTGTCCAAGGTTTAATTTTCCCATCAATCAATTCTAAATTAATTTGAGGTGAAATAATGTATTTCTCATTAGGAAAAAAACACAACCCAACTAATTTTCTTCTGGGAAAAACTGTTGTAAAAATAGACAGGTTGAAGACTATTAGTATTGCTTAGATTGAGAAAAAAGTTTCACTTGAAAATAGTTTTAGTGAAAGTTAGATAATATTTTATGTGTATGAGGCAGTGATTTTTTTGACTATATGGTTTTACTGTCTGTCCTTTTACTTGTTTGACACCTTTAAATACTTACACATTTTAAAAAACAGCTAACTGTGTGAAAGATTAGCTTTATTTTTGACACATATTGTACTTTGAATAATAAATGTCCAAATGGTAGAAATGAGCCAGTGTGTTCAGGCTGGATCCCTTTCACTCTGTGGATGTGTTTTGTTAGAATCAGCCAAAACCATGCTGGAAGATTGGGAGCCTGTAGCTTTGAATTAATCCACTTTGACATGTGTTAGACACAGGATTTGCTGCTTTAAGTGTTTTTAATTTAAATTTAACAAACTGGTTTTCTTCAGACTTAACTGACTCCTGAGGAAATCTACAAAGAAAATCTAATTTGAAGAAAAATACCACGTTAGTGATAACATTACTTGCATTTGATAAAATGCATTGTAAACTGATGTAATCTTATTGTTGTTGTTTCAGATCTCATTCTGTGTTCAACCATTGTTTCTTAATCCTATCATTTGTGGATTTCTTTGGTTTCTCAAGCTTTATGTAAACTCTTTGGATTGTTGTTTTGGAATATTCTGTACAGTCTACTTGTGGTTTGGTAGATTTCAATTAATATAAATCCTATTTAAAGAATTAGACTTAAATCAGACATATATAAAGATCCAAATTTGGGGTGTAGCAAAATGTATTAGGAGTCAAGATATATTTTTGTTCCTTTTAACAGTACAAATAGTATAAATATAAATCTGAAAATGCACAGTCAGCTCTCAGTTATTGACAATTTCTTCAGCATCACCTTTGTGCCCACAGGAGCTGCAGCAGAATTCCAGACCTTGCATTCTATTTTCTGCTTGCCAGCATGACCCCAAATGCCCTCTTATCCTGCAGAAAGAGTCTTTTTTCTTTAAAAGATGAAGTGCAGGTTAATTGCATATTTGTAGCTTGAGAGATCAGAAGAAAACAATAGTGTTATGTTAAAATAGTATTTATTCTTTTTGTATATATGTTACAATAATTTTCAGTAATCTGAAGATACCAGTTTTATTGATGTCATGCAATAACTTCCTATTTAGACTTAATATATTTATATCAGTTTTTGTGTTACTATGCTTTTTGTGTAAGAGGTAATTTGATGAAAATTACTTAATTATAAGTATAAAGTTAAAAGTATTAAATAGTGTAAAAAGTCTGAATACTAAAGCTGGTAACATTAATATAATGTGACTCTATGTTTTTCATTTAGCAATAACATTATCATCATTGCAATCAATGCATTCAAAAGAAGAGGCTGCAGAACTTAGGCTGCAGGTCTGAGATGGATTCAGTGCTTTTGAAAGCTGTTAAAATAATGATAGAGATTCCTGGAAGGAAATATATTTTCCAGTGTGGTCTGGGAATAAATTCTGACTGTAATACATATTTACTTTAAAAAAGACTTCCAAAAGAGGTCTTATTTGAATAAGTATTCAGTTTGTCATTGTTGTATTATTAATATTGGACAGCTACATTGCACAGGAAATACCTCCTTTTCCCATTAGAAAATACATTCTTTAATGTCAAAGCGTCAGATATTTAGTTCCATTGAAATTTAAGTATTTTCACTATTTTGAACCATACCCCTTTAAATTGGTTGTTCAGGGGCAGATTAGCACAAAGGCACATTTACATTCATGATTTCAGCCTTTTTGCATCCTCATCCATCAAGTTCAGGTTTTTTATTATATTTTTATTGAAATGTTGATATGTAATGTGAGAGTGCAAAAAGCTCGAATAGGTGAAAGGAAATAAATCACTGCCAGCTAAAATATTATTCTGAGATATTGAAAAGGGGACATGGGTTTTTGCTGTTTCTGTGCAGATGCTGCCTTTTAGAAGCTGATGATATTACTTAGCATCTGCTGAATATATCTGTACCTTGAACCTGGTGGGTTGTTATTTCTCAATTATAGCCGTGTTCTTGGGTTGTTTTAGAATAGCAACAATTTTTGCATAGTGACACCACAAATTATGTGGAAGTATTAAACTGTCTTTATTCTTGGTGTTTGAATAACAGAAGGAGGTCAATAAAACAGATGAAAGTTGAGGTTTATGGAGACAGTTCCAAGTAGAAAGGCAGAATGATGTGTGTTGCATATTCAACAGCAAGTAGAGTGTTCCCATGAAAATGAATATTCAGGGATGCTTTTATTAATGAGACAGGACCTCCAGTTAAATGGAAAAACAACACATTTTTCCTGAAAAACAAGTAATTACCTGGGCGTGTAGGCAGCTTCTGCAATTGCCTTTCTTTTCATTACTATATTTTGTGCAGTGTATTTCCAAACTCTTTGTAAGATGATTTCTCTTGGAATGAGTGTCTCCTAATGTTTGTGGCTTGTCATTAGTGTTTGATGTCTGAGGTTACTTCACAAAGTTTAAAAACTAAGAGAAACTCTTTTCAATCCTCCAAGAAAGCTTTTTGTTTTAAGCCAGCTAGCTTGGAGGAGTCCAGGTGGGCTGCACTGACACATCTGTGTTTATCAAACTGCTGTGCAACTTCATGAAAAGAGAGCAGACTTTTAACAGGACTGACTTGCTAGGAAAACATCCATTATTATATTTTGGCTGCTGACTGGCATTGATGATATTTGAAGCTCTGTTTCCCAGTACAAATTATCTCCTCCAGGCTTTGCAGAAGGCTGATACAATTCCCCAGCCACAACTTTTACTGCTTACAACACTGTAGTAACACTGAGAACATTTTGTACTTGGAGTTTCCTTAGATTTTTGGGCTTGTAAAGAATTTCAGAGAGCTTCTTAGCTAATTTTCTTTGCCTCTTGACTTGAAACTATTAAATTTTTCCAGATGCTGCCATGCATCTTCTCTCATTACAGGCCATTTCTGTTCTCTTTTAAATGTAGCATAAAAAATTTAGAAGCATGTGTTAGTTTTATGAATTGATATTTATACTACCTGTGTAAGGCACCTGGCATATACCTTGCTTTCAGAATTTGTTTTTAAGACCATGTTGTTGTCTGTGACTCCATTGCCTATTTGACTGATTCCTTCAGTGTCTATTATCAGCCATTGGCATTATAAATATTCTAACATGGATATTAACCTTTTGCTTTGTACCTTTTTTAATGCTAGTACATTTTATTGATGATTAATAATTAATAACTGCCATTCTGTTTTGTTTCCTTTGTTTTCAAATCTACTGCATTGCTGGCTTCCAGCAAGATTTTTTCTAGTGATTTCAATTTGAAATGTAGTATTCTTGGCATGGATGATTTTACTATTACATGGACATAGGAAGGGAGAGAAGGAAAAGATATTGGGAGATGAATACATTAAAACTATTGGTTTTTTTAAAATATTTTTTTAATTTCAGAAGAAAGAAGTTACAAAGTACATCAGATTAAATAAACATTATATTAAATCACAATAATACCAAAAAATGACACAAACACCAAAAGTACCAACTTCTCTATTAAAAGAAGTATCTGAAAAATGGGCTGATTATACAAAAGGAGTTTTATTCAGGAGGACAAAAGTAAAGATTTTTCTTTATTCTTAATTTAAAGTTTCAACCTCCTAAGCACAGGAATCATGCAAATGAGGGAAAGGTGAAGCAATTGAATAATTTGAAAGTGAAACATTATGTCTCATCTTGGAATCAGGAGGCAATTCAAGGAACTACTTGATATAGACTTTCTTTCAAGTTTATTAAAGAGGATTTTTCAGTTTTGGACCTTGCACTGGAAAGAGTTCTAGCTGATGTTACAATTATTCTCTATTTAAGGCATTGTGCTTCAGCTCAGAGGCATTTAAGGCAAAGTCACCTGCCTGGGAGCTGACCAGAGCTGATTTATTACTTGGATTGTTATCTTGTGTTTCAAGATCTGTGGAGAGCAAGACTTGCTAATTATATATCATAACTTGTATTGAAAAGAACTATTTAATAATGCTTTAACTAGAAATATCAGATGAAGTTTTACAAAAAGCAGATTTAGTTGGAATGACATTCTGAGCTATCAGCAAGCTTTCATTGTGTGTGTGTGGCCCATATGGCAAGGCCAGGCACTTATCAATATGAGGAGCACAAGCAATCTATTATTCACCCTGGAAGCTCAGTTTGTTCCCAACTTTAAACCACTCTTCTGGAAAACAACTTGGTCTTCCTGGGCTGACAGTTGTAGAGGGACTGGTATGGACTAGACCCATTTCCTAGACATTTATTGAATTATTCTTTCTGGTCTTATGGTCTTTTGGTCTCTAAAGTGAACCTGGCCATACTTAAACTTGCTTACAGTTTAGCTGTACACCAGTAATAAATGTACTTGGCTTCCCTTGGCAATTCCCTGCAAACCTCCTGTTTGTGGATCTCTCTGCACCACCAGTGTTTGTCCTCATCTTCTGCCTCATATTTCACTTCTGTTACCTCTTTCTAGAACTGAAATTGTGTTCTCCAGACTTCAACACAGGGAGTTCTCCTTTCTACTGTTCTGACAGGAAACATATTGCAATCTTCATGATAAGTTCCATATTTGCAATTTTTTTTTTCATCTTTTATAGGAAAATTTTCTGATCCAAGTGATTTACCCTCTCCTTTTAATAATTTCTTTCCTGTTCTTGTGCATTAATTCTGATGCAATTTCTCATATTCTTCCTTTTCAAAGAATTTACATGTTGTAGGAACCCTCCACATGGTCACTGCAATGAAAAACAACACAGATAATGCATTTAGTTTCTCTATACAGAGTTCGTCCACCTGATTTTGGTCTAAAAGGCCACTAGACCCACATCTAAATAGGCTCAGGATCAATTAATACAAAGCAAATGAAATATCTAGTTATAAAATACATGGTGGCACAATCTTCCAATAATGAATTATACCCCAGGAGAGGCTATGAATAGTCCTGTTTAAAAAAAAAAAGTAACTGTTACTAATACACTCTCTGTCTTCATTCTTGAAATATGTAAGGCTGGATACTTGGTTCTTCTGCTTGGTTATTTTTTTCCACTTGATTTTGGAAACAAATCACGTGCAAACCAGCAGTTACTAAGTTGCATAAAGGTTTACAGAGTGACATAAACACTGCTCTGTCTACTATTGCAAATAGCAGCTTCTGTGTTTCAGTGCTGAAAGTTTTTATTTCAAAATACTTCTAGAAACACTCAAAGGAAAACAATTCAATTTGCTAGAGTTTTTCTAAATGTAGTATTTCTCAATAACTTAATGGATTCAAAAATAGAATGACATGTTTGCAATAGACTCAGGACAAGAAAAAAATCTAAGATACTATGGGATGTCTGAAATAAGGAGAGCTTGGCCTCCTTGTTTGGAGTAGATATTATCTCTGAGAAATATGAGCATGAGGAATGCTATCTGGCCTATGGAACTCAGCCATTGAATTGATCACAGTATCACAGAAAACAACTTACTAACCTTTAGCAGTGTAATGAATATCATTGATATCCCTTCAAATAGGGTGGCAAACCAAAGGGTTTTTTAGAGCAAGAAAATTCTCCATTGTAAGAGGAACAAAACTCTCCTTTTCATTAATGGCTCCTTGTCTTCATCTGATGCAAAAATCCTAGGAATGCAAAGCTGGTGCTGAGCCTCCCCTGTGATGGAAATGTGTGCCTACAGGTGCAAATGTAAAAACTCCCACAGACTTTCAGTGATCAGTTCCTTAGATAGCTGGGGTTTCTCTTGGCACTTAAAGAACCCTGTATTCTTCTCTGGAGACATCAAAATATTGACTGTGACAGCAATACACATACCACAAGCTGTACAAACTGAATTTGTGTCACATCACCTGATAGAGGTGATACAGAGCCTGATAACCATACTGAGCATTTCCAGCTATGGCAAAGCTTTTCTGCTCTGCTGAGAACAAGGAATGCCCAGGTGGTTTGGAAATTATTAGAAAATAATTATAATTTTAAAGTGCAAGGCTTTTAACTTAGCTTGGTGAATATGTGTCTGCCTCTTTCAGAAATGATGATAAACTTTAATCAAAGAGAACAAACTGATTCTGCTTGTCCTACCTTGGTGATGCATCTGTGTCTAGGAAAGGGTAACTCAATCCTTCTCTGCCAT
Organism: Chloebia gouldiae; assembly: GCA_003676055.1. NCBI lineage: Eukaryota > Metazoa > Chordata > Aves > Passeriformes > Passeridae > Chloebia > Chloebia gouldiae. The sequence goes on from QUSF01000015.1 coordinate 5,452,403, forward strand.
TTACCCTTGTGAAAGCTGTTTCAGCTGTACAGACAGAAAATATTGGAAGTAAACAAAACTGTTCTCATTAATTTAACACTGGACTCTGGGAAATGAGTGAAGTTTTCAAGTGTGACCTTCATTTTTAGGTTGACCGTGCTTTACAGCTATCTAGTATTAGCCATTTGCTTTTTCTAGTTTCAAGAGAACTGAACTCCTGCTTTTTTTTTTTTTTTTTTTTTTTTTTAAAAACCAATTACTACTGAAAGTAAACTCTAGATTTGTTTAAAAAAAATAAACCCTCTGGAAACCAAGTAATGAAATTTGAGGCATTCTTGAAATATGACTTTTAATTTCCTGCACTTCAATCTCCCCGTCTGAACAATGGCCATCCCAGCTGGATGTTGAGGAGGCTTGTCAGCTTAGTAATAAGCTGGAAGGAAGTCATTAATACTGTTCTCAAACTGCACCATGAAAACTCAGAGGGTAAAAGTCCATGGTAATTCCATTTCCCCCATGGAGCTCTTTTCTTGCTGCCCTGTCAGTGGAAAGACTGAATTTCTGTTACCCTTCAATGGGCTTGTGTGGATGTGACAGCCTGGTCAGAGAGTGAGAAAACTTGATAAGCTTTCCCAGCATCAACTTGTGAGACTTTAGGGAGTTGAAGATAAACAATGATAACTTATTATCATAAACAACCTGCAGGATCAATAGTGAGGACAGCTTTACACATATTTACCCTCTTATGTAGAGTGACAAGTATGTTTATGTTTAGTATCTTGATTCCCTGGATATATGCAAGATAATCCCCCCCCCACATTTGTTTGTAGGAGACTATGATAGTTCTCCCATTATCAATATCTAAGCATTGTTTATTAATTTCTGACTAAATTTCATGAACATATTTAGTTGAGCTACAAGAGGGTAGCACAGGAAGATTGTTCTGACTTGCTTGTTGACTTGGTTCTCCTCCCATGTAAGGTGTGAATGAATAAAATAATAACACTGCCATATTTTAAGGATTACTCCTGATTTGGATGATCAAAAGAAGTTTTTAATTTTTATTTTAGTACTGTAGTTCAAAGTTCAAGTTTATAAAAAAGGTTATGATGGATTAGTGTTTGCTTTATTCCATTTGTATCAATGTGTAGCAAGTTCATTATGAGATTAGGCAGGAAATTCAGGCAGTGAAATCTCCACTGTGCTTTGCATTTTAGAAATAGGAAAAAAAAACTTAAGTAAAAGCAAGAGCAGAGCAAGAGCCTCATGAAAGAAATCTATTCTGAGATCTCCCTGTTATCAAGTAAGGCAGAGAAAGGATGACATCAGTTGCAACACAAGTACTTATTGAGGGAATATTACAAATGACAGAATCCGTGGAACAGGACCTCCTGCTTAGGTTGCCAGTCAAGCTTGTCTAATGTTAGTAAAAATGGGAGAACAAAGGCCTGAATTTAAAGGAGGCTTCAGCAAAGCAGTTGTAGTAATCAATTATTTTAGATGAATCAGGGTGATAAGAACAAAAAGAGTGAATACTTGCAGGCTATTTTGATGCTTTAGAGTTGTATTTTCTTCTTTTACACATCTTTCTCATCCAAAACCTTAGTCAAAAAAGACATTTTCAAGATTTTTTCTTCAGTCCTGGTGAGAATAAATCTCTCAATATTTATGTGAAAGATACATTTATATGTCAGAGGAAAGGCAGACTGAAGCCTATTTACAGAAGATTCATTTTCATAGCAAGATAAACCCTGTCTCTGTTTTACAGACAAAATTAACTGGAGTTGTTTGCCTAGAAGATTCAGGTCTAGAAAAATCATAAAGATTTTCCTTTATAATTAGTGTGCTGACTGTGGTGTATCTGTTATTATATGAATAATTTATATAGATCTGCAGTCTCACTCTATATTTCATTGTCATTTGGGCAAAAGTAATAATTTTATAAAATGGCAAACCAGTCAGATTGTTAAAAAATCTGTTTTTTTTCCCCCTGGCTTAAATCACTCTGGATGCTCTTTAAGTCCATGTTATGGCCCTTGACTCCACTGTCTTGATGCAGAGTTTGCACTTCATCTGTGCAGCCTCATTGCCTTGAGATTTTGCCTAAAAATTATAACTGAAAGGTGCTGTAAACCCAACCTGGGCACTAACTGTGTGTGACAAGCAAGGTAAAAATGGGCTTCCACTCTAGATCTGTGAGCCAGTAAGAATAAAAACAATCTCCTCTTCAGCAATACTGTGGAAATCACTGAGGATCTAAAAGCAGTTATACTGAATTTATAGTTTTGCATTGCAAGTTTTTCTTTTAACTTTCTTTAACTATGAAAGTTCTGCTATTGGGACACAAAAAAATTTCACATTTCAAAATGGGAATACATTACATAAGAAAGTCCTTCAAAGCAGGGCAGTGTCTTGCACACCTGCAAAATGTTGTGCATGCAGAGGTTTCCCTGCTCATGACAACTCATGAGTTAGTCCAGCTCTGGGGCTGCAATGCACTTCCAGATGGGATCATTCAAAATGGCATCACCTGTCTCATTGCACCCACACTCACTGCTATTGGGAAAATGCATGTTTTGGATATTGTGCAGCACACAAACCCTGGTGCAGGGAAGGCAGATCAGGTCACTGGCTCACCCACACCTGTTTTCTGAAGGTGCAGAGAGGCACTGGGGCCTTAAATGAAACCCTCCAACGTGGTGCAGTCCATCCCAGGATGGAAATGCAGCTGTCTCTGCTGGTTTATGGGGCACTGCTCCCACAAGTGCATCCTTTTGAAATAATTGCTCTTTTCTAATAAAACTACTAAATAGCTATCAAATGGCATCATTCACTGTATGAAGGATCCTTAAGGGAGTGGATCCTCATTCATACAACTTGATTTTTAGATCATTATATGTGAAGCTCATGAATCTTTACCAAACTCTTTCATTCACTGAAACCCAGAATTGATTTCTTTTTTTTTCACCGTGAGGCTTGTGCTGAGCAGATCAATGTTTAAGCATGTCTGAAAACAAGGGTCATAAATCACCTACATTAGTACAAACACTTGGGATATCAGTAGTAGGTTTTTAAAGCCTGTAGGACTAATGTTACATAAGGAGTATATCTAGTTATTATGCTGTAAAGTATTTTTCTCTACTAATACCTATGTGTGCAACTAGGAGAGGTTTCACTTCTATTATTTTGTTTTGGCTCAAGATGTTTACTGGCTTTTATTAAAATTAAAAACAATGGAAAAATACATCAGACAATTTTTAATTTTTTTAGTTTTTATGAAGTGTTATGTATATCCTTTATGAAAGGATATACATGCTATATAAAGGATATAAATGCTAAAGCATTTACCTTATACTGGTTTAGTTAGTTACTTAATTTATATTCCATTCCCTCCTAAATACCTTGCTTGGAGTGAAAGCTTTACTATAGTAGATATGATGGAAATGTGAAGGAAGAAGACAATCTGGTTTTACCACCTGCTACTTGCTCTTGTGAACATAACTTATATGGCTTGGTTTACGGACCGTATACAGTTCTTGTCATATTAAAAGCAGTGTTTCTTATTAATTAATTAAACACATGGAAGCCCTTGCCTGAAGTCTCAGAGCCACAAGTACTAGTGGAATAGTTATTGGAAAGAGACTGTTCTCTATGTTCTCTTGTTTTGTGTGAGTTTGTGTCTGTAAGGAATAGCTGCAGGTCAAAATGCATTCTGGGAAGAAGCAGAGAAAATGACAATTACATCTCTGAACATGAACAAGCTTCATGTACAGCTGGTCTATTTCTTCTGAGAAATGAACTATAAAGAGCAGATTTTGTAAGACGTATCTCCCACAGAATTCCCTACTCCAGGCTGGCTGGCTTCCCTTGGGTGTTGTGGTGCTCAGGCTCTGCAGGCAGCTCTGCCATTGACTCAGCAAACTTCATTAGCTTGCACTCATGTTTCAAGGTGTTAATAAGACATAACTTTGCTTTTTCTTGTGGGTAAATTGGAATGGTGGTATCTTACTTTGATGTCAGTGAGCAGATTTATAGAATTTTGTGTAATTGCAAAAAATGCAAGTTGCCCATGCTCTGGAATTGGAGAAGAAAGTTTTTCTTGTTTTGAGGTTCATCTTCTATAGTCACAAATTAGATATTGTACTTAATTTTGTTTTGTGCCAGACTTGTAACTCCTCAACTGATATAATTTTCTAGGACTGTCTTATTTCATTTTTAGGTTGTTATTTTATTTTACCACACTTCTAATAAAGCTCCAGTTACATAGAAAATCTTTAAACAGTATGGATATCAAAAGTTAATTATGCAAATAATTCAAGTGCTCCACTGAGACCTTAGGAGAGTCAGAGTCAATTAATCAGTAACAACTGAAACCTCATAGTTCTTATTGTGTTTGGTCTTTACTTGGGAAAATAATTTTTGAGTGAAAATGGCAATTATTTAATATTTAGTTTTAATTTCCATACAGACACAATGTATTCAACTAGGAACTTGCAGGCTGTGAATAAGAAAAATGAACTATGAACTTTACTAGTCTAAAAACTCAATAGCTTACATATTAATGAGGCTTTATTGTTATCACTGATAAACAACATAGCCCATTTAATTCACTTCCTACCTCTCTCTATGAGTCTCCAAGTCAAATCCCATATTGATTTGCTCTCTAGGATATAGCAAGTTTTTTTCAGGTTTATTGAAGAACAGAATAACTAGCCTTTTATTTATTTGGCCCATTACAATGTCTTTCATGTGACTTATTCATATTAGTTATTTACCAGATATAGTAACACATTTGTCTTCTGAGGGTTAGGCTTAATAATTGGGAAACATGTTTTCTGAGAGTTTACTGAGTGTATAGTTTATAACCTAGAATTTCAGGGATTAGACTGATTATAGAGAATTACCTTAAATCTCTTGGAATAGAGAGTATCAGTGCCTTTCTGAAGTCAGTATCAAGCATCATTGCTGTCTAATGTAAACCCTGTCTGCTCACAGTGCTGATTACAGGCACCACAAGTTCCAGTGGGTTATCAGTTTGGGTTTCAAAGTGGAGAGAGGTCATTTGTAGCTGAATAGAGGGTAAAACAGCCTGTCAGCAACCTTGTGTGTCATGATAGCAGTGAGAGAAGAGGCAGTTTAGGAATGTTTGTAAAGGTGCAGGAAAGATTTAGGAATGTTTGTTAGTGTGCCTGATCTGTAAGGCCAGGGAGCAATTTCACACCCAGTGGGGTAGGGGCGAGTTATTTCTTATTTTTTGGGAGAGAAGGGTCCTGACATGGTACCAGCCCATTACTTTTCTGAACATGTTTTCTAATTATTGGCCCTGAACTAACCAGCTCCTCTGGATTGCCTGTGGGTTGGCAGAGTAAGAGAGACTCAATTCCACTCACTCAGAGGATGGCTGAGATTAGCCCATGCCAAGGGCTGCACCACTCTGCCCTGCCTGGAAACAGTCTGCAGAATTGTGTAATGCAGAATTGTGTAATGCAGAATTTCCACGCTGAAAAGTTACCCATGTATGAACTTCAGGTACCCCTGGAAGTACCTGAGTATTTCAGGTTTTGTTTCTGTTGCCTGGATACCTTTTGGATGTAGATTCACACTGTTTCCTATAGGCCTCTTTATTTTATGTGCATTTGTCTAAACAAGATGTGAATCAGTTGATGAGTCTCTCTGACTCTCCTGTTATAAAATGGCTTCACTGTCTGTATAAATAGATTTAGTATAAAAATTTTGAAGATATTTAACTTGTATTTCAAATTGATATTTGAGAATAGCTATGTGCTTATTTAGATCAACAGAGAAAGCAGAAGAATCACCAACTGGCGAACCAAGCACTGTTAGTTTGGTCTTCATGATACCAACCCCCCACCCCTTCCCGCAATGTTTCCACAGTCTGTCAAGATGAGAAATGAAATTGAAACTTAACTGGAAATGACAAAAATGCTCTTGGAGATGAAATCTGATGAAAATACATCAGTGTGGCAGAAGGAGATTGTATTTCAGGGAAGTTCACCTGTCTGAACTGGAAGGACTCTGAATCTGCAGAAGTGACAAAATGCTGGGTCTAATATTTGCATATTTATATTAGAGCTGAAGCTTGCCAAATTTTAAATGTCCTCCCAAATCATATCCCATGACAGGAAACCTGAAATGGGAAAAAGTATGGTTTTGTGATTGGTGTGTCATTTATAATATGGCTGCTTCCAAAAATCTCTGTTTGGGTATCTTGTGACAGCTGGGTGATTGTTTCAAATAGTAGTAATTAATTTCCATCTACTGTTGCTATATATAGAACTTTCATCTGACATGTGTGTTTTTTTACATAAAGATATATTCTAGTAGTGAATGAAAGGTTACTTGTAGAGTCATATTCAGGATGACAGCAGTGCTGGTATTAAAATCACAGGTTAAGGAATAATGTGGCAATCAAAATTCAGGATACAACAAAACTAGAGGGGTGTGTGTGTTCCTGCCCTGTGTCTTACCAGCGATTAAGATCCTTTTGTTCAATCAGGATTTCACTCTTTCACTTGGTTTATAGATTTCACCTGTGTCTCCCCTGCAGGTGCAAACACAAGGAGACACAGGTGAAAACAATCTGTTTTAAGTGATGCTAAGTCACAGTGAGTGTGAAGAGCTGTAGATGTGTCAGGGTGGCTTTGGCAGCAGGGCTGGTTTTGCTCTGCACACAGAGAAGGTCCATGTGCTCTTTGCCACTGGTCCTGCTGCACAGGGTAAGAACACCATGCCTGCACTTCTGCTGTGACTTCCCCTAAGCCTTGCTTGTGCTTCTTTCATTCTCACTTTGCAAATGTTTGCTGCTCAAATTTGGTAGCAAAATACCAGATTTCATCAGAAAAAAAAAGACTGTAATATTTGATGACACAGTAGATGTGTATCTGAGTAATTTCATTTTTAAACATTATGAATGTTTAAATATTAATGTTATCAATAGGTAAATTTAAACATTTGTGTAAATGAGGCCCCTTGATGATTGTATTTTTCTCTGCCCAGTAATAACAGTTCATGTTCAAAATATTCACATTTAATTAATTGAAAAATGTTTTTAATATTTTGAGTCATAATCAGTAATTTGTAATCAGTAATTTGTTAACTGCCTAGAGAAAGTGTTTTAGTTAGTTGAAATAGTTTATTAATTACTTATTCCACTCTAAATTAAATGTGCTTTTATAATATGAGGGATTTATAGTAAATAGAATGGGAACTGTGATGATGTTTAAGCAACTCAGCTTTAAAACCTGATGTGATGGGACGTGTAAGGTTACATCTTAAAATCTGACTCATTATTACTTTTGTAGTTAGTAATTGCACTGATCAAAATGGGTGAATTTTGTTATAGATTTAACATTTCTCTAGTGATTGTGAGCTGAAAATTTAATCATGGCCTTTAAGCACAATAGTATTGATTTTCAGTTTGTTTGGAAAAAAACACTATTTGAACAGGAAAATTAAAGTTTGTGTCCTGAAGTTCTTTTTCATATTGAGGAATGTTTGTGATATCCATAAATATATTAAGACTGTTTTATACAGAGTATCTTTCTCCTCTATGAGAAGGAGGTCTAGATTAGACACAGTATCTTGTATTTACTACACAGATGCACTTGAAATTGTTTTTTGTTCAGACTTCTCCTGGGTAGCTCCAAATGGTGTCACATTCCAATTACTTTATTTTCTTTCTTGTTTTATACCCTTTGCTTTCAGAGACTTGTCCTTTCAGAAAAAGAGTCAAATATTTTATTGGGGTCAGCTTCTGCACTCAGGTGTTAGTTGAACAATATCACTCAGGGCAGCTGAGTGACTTTAACCAAAGACTAAACTTGATGTGAATTTCTGAGGATAATTGCATGACAAGATAACAATAGGATTACTGACACCTGAATGGTTTAAAAGAATTTTTCTTACATCATTATTCTATTTATTTAATTTTAGTATATCTTAGCTGTCAGACATATGAAACGCCATCTTTCCAACCAGATTTTATCTATACAGCAGATCAAGTCGCAATGATAATTATGTCTGATAAACAGTGACCAGATACAAATCAATCTGGACATCAAATTTTAGTTGCAGATATGGCATTAGGGCTACAATTGTATGGATGTGTGAGCTGATAGATGAAATAGTTGTTCAAAATTCTACCAATATTACTTGATGTTATTTGGATTTTATTTCAAAATATTTAAATATATTTCTTTTATGTAAAGACTCAAATATTTGGATTTTATTTCAAAATATTTAAATATATTTCTTTTATGTAAAGACTCAAATATGCTTAAAGTACTTTTAAAAAGTCTTCTTATAAATAGCTCAAACTATTTTACTGTGTCAGTGACTGAAAAAAAATAACAATAAGTACCTCACACATTTGAGAATATGCCTGTTGTAGACTAATCATTTTACAATCTGTTCTGTGTAATAAATAGGCCATTGAGATTTAATAAAATCTAACTTACTGTGTGTTTCTTCTTTCAGAAAACATTTCAGGATTTTTTAGGATTTACTTGAAATATTGAGTAGTTGCTCAGCTATAATTCTGTAATATTAAGTGTGAGATGTTAAAATACATGTATTTTCCGTAGCTGCAGAAACTCTGTGCTTTTATTCAAGTTCTGTAAATGAAAGGGAATGATATTTATAGCTCTGTAATGAGTGTCATGGGAGACTGCAAGACTAGTTTATATCCATTTCATATGTCAGAAAATGCACTGGAGCTTTATGACACAATGTAAAATTGAAGGACATGAAGCTCTTTTTAATCTCACAGTTGTGAAATGTTTAGATCTTTTTTTATCCATCACAGATTCCTATCCTACACAACTCAGTAGGACAGGGACACAGGTATCAAGTTTCATTAAGAAAATTGTGTGTAAAATTTTGCAAATGTGTATAACTGCTATACTGAAGCACCAAATTGAGAAATAATATTTAAACTTAAAAAGCACTGGGCACATGTGTTAAATCCTCTGTAATCCTGCCTGGGAGGGTACATGCAGAGCTCCGTGTTTTATAAAGCAAGAACAGTATTTTCTCAGCTGATCCACCTAAGTAGTTGACATATAGAAAATTGAAGAGAAATTTAGTGTAATTCTAGTCTTCAACATTAAGAACACGCCCATCATTTTGAGAGTACAGGTTCAAGCTGGAAAATTCTCTTCTTCCTCTGGCACTAAAATGTTCCCAATCAGACTTTTTTAGTGCATTGCAGTGGGAGGTATTCAGTGTCAGTGTTCAAATAGGAAGGATGGTGATCTGATCTCATTGTCCAAGGGGCTTTGTTATACAAAAGAACACTCAAAAAATTCTCATCATTGTTTCACCTGAATATTTTCTTATCTTAACCCTACCTCTATATCTCAGTTTAATTTCCTCAGGTATTTCAACTTTCAACTCCTGTGTACCTTTCTCATAAATGTTGATGATCTATATCCTTTTAGTGAGAGTCTGTAGGGCATTTATTGCTTTATTCCAGCTTTCTGTGGCCATCAATGTGAGGCTATTAAGATGTTGAAAGCAATATATTGGAGCATGCATTGCAAAATGTAGAGTAAAATGAATGTGTGTTTGTATGTGTTAGGTACTGCAAATTGCTGTCACTGTTTTTGATGTATGTATGAAAGCTGAGAATTGAATGCAGATGTAAAACTTTTGTCAGTGGATGTTAATCTAGTGGATAAGATCTCAAACCAATAATGGATTATTTGCTGCAGATATTCCTTTGGCTTTCAGATTTAAGTATGTGTGCAAAGAAGGTAAAGTGAATGGAATGTCCAGAGAGATGTGCTGTTAATTTTTAAAATGTTGTTCAGTGTATAAACATGATGCTGTCCAGACATAGAGGGCATACATTTTGTGGGAGTGTCCTGTTTATCTTATGCAAAAAACCTGTTCCTCTTCTAGTTACAGTTAATTGTTAGAAACACCTTTTTGCTAACGGTTGATTCTTGGAAATGTTTAAAATTCTTGACCAAAAAGACATCCTCTGGAACTGTGTGTGCTTCAGATTAATCTTTGTATTGCTCTCTGTCTCTTGGGTCAATGTTCAGGCCTTTGAAACTTGACCTGTGGATGATACTCTTCAGTAGTTTCTAAGAAAATAATCTGGTGAGAAATTCTTTTTCCATTTTAACTGAAATCTACTAGCTGGAAATGGTCACAGACCAGAGAAATAAAAAAATCCAATGTGTTCATGGGAGTGCTTAACAGAAAGGAAGTATATGTCTTTGAGCTTAAGATAAATACTTACTTTTTGGTATAGTTTTAAATTTAAAAATGCTTTAGAAGCTTTTATTCTTAGGCAGTCTCTTGTGCAATCTGCCTTTCATAGACTTATGAGCTAAATGCAAATTGATCCCTCTTGCAGTGAGTGGATTGGAAGAGAAAACCTTTTTATTCTGCTAGCTCAGTGTAATGGCCAAGAGGAGCGGATTCAGTAATTCTTCCTGCTGACATTCCAGTTGTCTTCCTCTGTTCTGTATTCAGACCCCAAAGAGCAGAAGGCTAAGGGAAAGATCTTGGTAAACTGTTCCTAATTAATTAAAATGAAATTATGGATCGCAGCTCATAAGGTTTTCCCATAACAACAACCCACAGTGTGCTGAATTCCATCTTCAAGGCATGAAGAGCCCAAACGTGTCCTGAACCCTGCTTTGCCTCCCAGTGAGCTGTGCTGAGGTTGGGGTTTGAGCTCCCTGGCTCCTGGTAGCCACGGGGCTCATGCCTTGGTCATGCCTGGCCCTCTGCCCAGGGAGCAGTGTGGGAGAGCCCTGCCAGCCCTTGGGGTCTGCTGTGCTTCACTGCCCTACAAGAAATTGGTCATTACTGTCACATCACTTCAGGACTTCTGTTTCAGGACAAGTGCACTTCAGTGTTTTTAGAGCAAAACTTTCTCAGATTTTCTGGTTTCATGAATTGAAAATTGAGAGAGACTTATGCTAAATCAGAATTAAATTGTGTTTCTATGAAAAATCTATCCAACTTTTGAAGTCAAGTTTGCTGATCACAGGGAAGACTTGGCTCCTGGTACCTTGTAATACACTTGGAATGCAGTTATGCCATATTTGTAATCTGAAGTTCAGTAAAAAGAAAGTAAAATAGGAAACTAAATTTTTTTTGTCACTGCATGTATTCCTTGCTAGATAGATTTTAATTGAGATGTCACCAAGTGAGCTGCTTTAGTGATTTTTCTCTATGCTCCTTTAGAAGAGTTTGATGATCTATAAATGCAAGCAAAGTCTGATGTGTATGCTCATAATGCATTAGATTGTTGTACCTCATTTTTAGTCTAAAAGATGTAGCAGGAAGAGAACAATGTAACAACAGTATGGAAGAGAACTAGAAAGCACTTAAACGTTCACTGCCAGAGGATATATATTTTTTTTAATTGTAATATTTTTGTTCATAGAGGGAGTCCTGAAACTTATTATATAAGCTTCTGAATTTGAAACATTTCAGTGGCTTCAATAGTTAAGATTGAGCCGCTTTTGGTAATTACAGATATGGCTGTTTGCTACAGTTTATCAGCCCAAACTGTTAATCACACTTGGTCTGGGGAATAAAAGATGTCAAAATTACTCAAGAGAGCTCAGTAGCAGAGTGGAAGGTCCAGCAGTTGCCATTAAAATGTTATGGATGTGGTTGCAAATGACAAGGGGACAACCTTACACAAAGAAATGCAGACAGTACAGGAAAAGCTTTCCCAAAGGACTGTAATTATTTTGACAGAAGATATTATGTGCCAGATTTAAATCGCCAACTCTCAAATTGTTATAACCAGTGTCAGAAGAGATTTTACAGTTCTTGGACAGTGGCACTTCTCATGGTAGGGGTGACAAGTGATGTGAGTCAGAATGCAGGACTGTACATGAGAAACTTTCTAGTGGTTTGTTTTTTACTCTTGCAGTTTGATCCAAAAGCTTTTCAGTATCTTGCTGGAAATTAATGTTTTATAAAGCTGTAGCAGAAATCACAAACTCTAGTGAGACAGATTCTGCAGCTTTGCACATTTAGATTTATTCCAGTGTATGTACTAATTTATTTTACTTTTAAGATGGTGCAAAAGCCACTTTAGTTTTTTGGGTTTTTTTCCTTTTCTCCTTTTAGAAAGGAGTTGAAGGAAAGTGAAAAGAAAATTTATTTTTTTCGTGGTCTGTGTTCTTATGAGATAATTTTTCCTTTGAAATGTCATCAGGTGAGGTGCTTCAGGTTTTTGTTCTCTACCCTTTACTGATATTTAGATGTTCTAGTGTTTGCTAATATTTAAATCCTTTTAGAAAGGAGGAGATAGAGAGATAATTTTTTCTAGAAAAATAATACTTGAAATACCTTTTCTTTAAAAAATCTCTACTAGGACTTTAAAAGAATTGTTTATTCTTTTATGGAACTCTTCTAGAAACTAAGGTGATGCACCTTCTCTTTGAAAAGCACAATTTTTTACTCTCTTTACTAACTAACAATTCCCGTGTGGGAATGTGTGCTTGAATTATGCAATATTCTGAAGGCAAAGTAGTTTATTCTGAATTTGTGAAAATAAATAAACTCACTGAGTGGTTTCTTCTATTTCATATTTTCCTTTGTCTGTTTCTCTCGTATGGGCTGTGTTTGATGCTTTCATTTTTTCTGCAATCAAGTTTCTTGAAGAAAAGTGGGTGGCACTGAGCCTGCCTGGAGAGGAGGTTATGATGGCAGCACGTGAGAAGGCCCAAATTGGGGCCAGCCCACCTGGCCTTAGAGGCATCTGAAGGACCTGTACTGAGGCTGGGTAGACTTCTCTGCAGCTCAGAAAATTAATAAGATTAGGAAAATCAATTCTACAATTAAAGATGTGCCAACATAGGCAGTAGGCTGGGAAGAATTGTTTATACTTCATTTTTATTGTGTTTTAATTTTCCTTTTTGCCTTTTCTGTTTAAGATGGCAACTCTTTTAGTTTAATTCCAATGAAACTTGTCTTCTTGGAGTTTACATTCTTACTAGTGTTCTTTCAGAGCTTACTACAGTGGAAACCTCTACAAGTGCCCTGCAAAGTCCTGAGCACCTCAGGGTCACTGTTTTTAGTAACTGCTGAAATAATTGTGCTTTTCTTGAGTTCTGCACATTCTTTTCTTCTGCATGGCTTTTCTAGACTGCATGGATAGCAGTGGCATTGTAGATGACTCTGCAGTGGTTTTATTGCTCATCTAGGGCAGCTCCAAACTCTGCATCTCTGCTCCTGACAACTTTTGGTAGATTTTTTTTTATAATCTTGGAAAAATAAATATAAGCTTTGTGATCAGTTGTCAAAGGTAACTTCAGTGTAACTTTTTAAAAGGTCAAAGAGGATGATTGGTTGCTACAATATTTGGATTCAATTGTTTTGCTTACAGTTAATGTTATGAACACTACATCAATGTGATAGAATTTTCCTGTACCTCTGAATATTAACTCCCAAAAATCAAGGCTCATCCTGTGAGACTGCTCATTCTGCCTGTGAAATGTTGAGCCAAATGTTTTCCAAGAACAGTATTCTCTGCAAAAGCTTTTACTCACTGTAAACTGAACAGGCTCTGCAGCTGTTCAGCCATGAGCCTGTCCCAGAAAACAGCAATTTTTGCTCTGAGGGCAGAATTTCTTTGCAGTGTGGGGAAATATCCCTGGGTCAGTTCAGTAGAAGTTTGAAGCAGAAGCTCTGCTCAAGGGAGTTAATTCAGACAGTCCAGCTAACCTGGCTCCACTGTTTGCTGAACTTGTCTCTGATCCTACGTGGTTTCCTCCACAGCTGTCTGCAAGCCTGGTTCACTTCTGCTGGAACTTGCCCTAGCTGGAGAAAAGAGGCATGTCCAGGTAGGTTTGTACTCTATTTGACTCTAGGGTTTGTGTTTCTGTTCCTCAGGGAGGAGGAAAAATGTTCTGTGTTGCTTTTGTACATCCAAACCAAATACTTTGTTGTAATGATGTTGTCCAAATATGAGTTTTCACCCAAAAGAACATCATCACTCTTTGTTGTTGTTTTTTTACTTGTCTTGCTGAGGATGTTTCTGTTGGAGTGTTTGAGGAGGATTTTCTCAGCTGATGGGAATGGCTGAAAAAATGTTCTCCTGAGGGCATTTTCACTGCAGAGGGAAGGTTTGAATCTGAATGAAGATTTATTGTTTTAAGGTTCTGAACAGGCATGTCCAGAGGACTCTGCTGTATGTGGATCATTGATTTTGCTGTCCTCTACTTTCCTCACTGGCAGCAGAGAAAACTTCCATTTTCAGCAAGGTACAGCAGATGCAACAGCTGTATCATTATCTTGCTTCAAGTTTTCTCCAGAAAAACTCAGTATTTGAACATTTATTGAGTACCCTTTAAGCACACCCTTCCACATTGAGAACACCTTCCTTTCCTGTGCCACCCTATGTATTTTGCTATATGTTTGTGTTGTAATTCCTTTAATGAAAGTATTGTCTTTATTAGTATAAATTACAGTACTTCTTTATTTAGCTAGATATATGAGGAGAGAGAAAATTATTTTAAAATATTAAATAAATATTACCATCACATTTTTGTTGTAGAATTCGCAACTTTATGTCAACATTATTCAACTGGAAAATAAAATTTGCCATTTATATGACTAAGCAGCAAATCACAAGCACAGAGTGATCTCTTCTCAAATGGCTCATAAACTGCAATTAGTTACCAGGAAATAATTCATGGTACTATTAAATAATGAAAAATAGATAAATTCCAAGTTTCATTTTTTTTCAGTTTAAAGTAGTGGAAGTTAAAGAGATGAAGTTTTTCTAGAAAAGCATTTGTAGTGCACTGCTAGCCTAATTCAGGGCTCTGAAGGCAGGTAAACTTCTGACTGATATGTTGAAGAGGAAAAATTTAATATAAGAATGACTAGTCACTAGAAGTTACATTGATATGTAATATCAATTTTTGCTACAATTGAAAAAGCTCTGGATTTTTGAACTATATTTTCCACTCCCCTGCAATGTTTCAAGTAATGAAAAATAGTGTTTTTAGGAAAACCAATCTCCCACCTGCAGAACAGGACAGATTTTGAGTAATAGTTAAATAGCTGTAAACTGCAAATCAGCATTCATCTGAGCAGTATTGCCAGGGCTGCTGTCAGACTACTTTTTGTTAATTGACATGCTACTTGTATTACAGAGAATTTTTTTTCTACTAGAAAAGTGGTTATTGCTGGCAGAAATATCTGGATTATTTGGGATTCTGCTTTCATTACTTCTAGGAGTGACAAGAGCAATAGATGCACCTTTATGCCAAATCAGCAGAATTTTAAGTGTTTCCTTGGGCAGGAGACCTCATGCAGTGTTTTAAAATTATCTTTTAGTTACGTTGATTTCTTTTCTACAAACATTATGGGAAGTTTCTGCTAGATTGTCAGCAAAACTTATTTTCTGTAGCAAATAAAAAGAACATCTTATATTTCACATCATGATCAGTGGCATTAGAGCTTGTAATGACTTGACTGGATCCATCTCATTTCTGTTAATCTCTAGCTGGTGTATTTGAAGCTGACTAAAGAGAAGCCATAGAGTTATTCTGAATCTAAAATAATGCATGAATAATTTGTCTCCTAGTATTCCCTGTCTGAAAAGGAGTAAATCATAAACTTCATTATTTATTACAGCATGTTTTGGTTATAGTCTGCAAATAATAACTATAGAAAAAGATTACAGAGGAAAATATATGTTTTAAATAATAATTGAGAAAAAAATTATATAGAACAGTACTTCACTCATTTCCAGAAATGCAAAGATTTTGTGGTGAAGCATAAATTCTCACTTTTACTATTCATCAACTTCTAGAGAAGAATGGTTTTGTCCTAGAGCCTCGATGGAATATTTTCATTCTTTCTCTGAGGAAAGATTGATTTTATAGAAATTTGGCTGAGTATATTATGTTCTGGTATTCTGGATATAGTTTTTCTGAGCTCTTTGCCCTAGAGGAGGGAGCACTGTGTGTGGTTAATCAAGGAAGACACTCTAATGTTTTCTGGGTGGCTTTAATAAGCACTTGTATGAATTCACTCATACTACTAGCATATTTTTTTGAAGAGTAATGTAAAGTATATTGCAAATCTCATAATAAAGTTATACATGTTATATATTAGACAACAGGTAATTATATTTTATATTTCATTTACAATTATATATTAATTATTAATAATATGTGTGAAATGGACCATTACTAGCAGTACAAAGAAGTCCTGAAATGGGCTGGGCAATTGGTTTTAGAAGCTGTTAAATGTTATTGGAGCAGATGGTTTATATCGGTTTCTGGTTAATGATGGAACTAAGAAAGGAAGTGAAAACACAAGATAAAATGAAAACCCTAAGATAGAATGCAGTTTTTAAAGGAAAAAATGCAATGGAGAAACAGAATAACACTTTTCAGAGAAACTGACTTCCACAAATTCAGGGAATTGCTACATAGGATTTTTTTGGAAGATCAGCTAAGGGATAAAAGACTGCAGCTCCTGAGGGAGTCGTAGTTCTTGTACACGTTATACAATGTGGAAGTGAGATAGAAATGATAGAAACAGACCATAATGGCTGTATCAGGAGCTCATCACTGACTTGAAGATCAAATAGAAATCATACAAAATGGGGGAAGAAGTGTGTAGGTGAAGGTGAATGCAAAGGAATAGAGTGGATCTGGATAGATAAAATTGCTTAGGAATTTCTATTAAGAAGGCATACACAAGGCAACAGGGCTAGGACTAGGAGGAAAGAAAAGAAGTATATTTCCATTGCTAAACAGAAAAAGCATGAATTCTCTGATTCAGGGAAGACAGAAGTCTCCAATATATTTTTCTGCAAAAATTTCTAGTGTCTCAGTATTTATGAAGATTCATGCTAAGAAGGAAATAATTAATTGATCTATGCTTCTAAAGCAAATGTTTTGGGATACTCCAGGGCTAAATGTTCAAGTTGGCAGCATCTGAATAATTCTCATTTCAATACTTCACAAAAGGGAGCTGAAGTCACCTTCGAACTCTTATATTTATCCTTTTGAATGAATGCAGTTGTCTGCTCTGCAGAGATGTCAGCAGGACTTGTCCTGGTTGATCTGGCCTGCTCACAGCAGGGAACAATCCCCTTCCCTGGCTCCCAGGGAGAGCCTCATTTAGGGACCTTTCATATGAGGCTTCCAAATACACCCTTCCAGTCTGTCTTTGGGCATCCTCCTAGACTAAAGATAGTTCAGGGAGTTTTTATTAAGTCCTAAATCTCCTTGTGGGGAATGGGGGTTAATATGTGATGTTTGCTGAGCTGCCTGGCTACCTTCTGGAAATGTACCTGGATTTTTGGATAGTACAGCTATTAGATAATATTTTCTCTTTATCTTTCTGCTTTGCCTTTTTTTTTTATTGCTCTTTATTAAGAAGTGGAAATATTTCTTCTAGCAATGAGTAACATTGCAGGTGTGTTAAGATTTTTACATTAAAATGAACTGTGAGAGAAATGAAATGAAGCATCCAAATCCATAACAAGGACAGATGCAGGCATCTTCAGCTGAAGATGAATAAATTCGCTGACTCCTAAAACAATAAATCAAAGTATTAACTAAAGCAGAACCTTATTTTTATGTAAAAGTGTCCTTTTACATGAGGACTCCACTTTTTCACAGGAAAGGTGAAGATGAATTGGAAATTAATTGTAACACTCCAGGGTTAGACAGAAAGGGGACAAGCCACATTTTTAAGGATGTTTGTATAAGATGAGGAAGAAAAGAGGAGAACCCAATGTCTAAGGGGTCTGAAAAGACAAAACAGCAGGTGGTACCACTAAGCACGCTCTCAGCTCCTGCTGATGGGTGTTATTGTCTACTGGATGTCCCTGTGACTTTCTAACAGCATCCCAGCAGAATCTCATCGTGTTAGCACAGCTGCAGGACTATGTTAAGTGAAAGGTGAGAGAAGGAATTGAGCTAAAAAGGGTGAAAACAAGAGTGTACCTTGCAGCTTAGGGAGAACCTATCTGCAGTGAGCTATTCTATTTGCAATTCTTGTATCCCCTTTTTAATGAGCTTTAGTGTTATTTCTGCTTTTATTCTTTTGTGTTGGGTGTTAGTGTTCTTTAAATTACTTTAAAAACTGGAATAACTCATTGAAAGTTGTTCTTTTGATTGATTTTTAAGACAAGGCTAAGTGTAAAGGAGGAACATATCACTGTCCTTTTTTTCTGGTACAATCTTACTATACAGCTACCACACATCCTTTCACCCTGAGCTAAAACATATACAAATAGTGATCTTTATATTATCTTTTTGTTGCTAGGGTTTGCATGATTCTCAAGAGGGAAATTAATATAAGACATCCAGGTGGAAAGGGGTGTAAATGGTCTGGAATGTATTGATATATTGATACACCTCAGTTGCCAGAATGAAGTTATGAGGATGTGACTGAGTTGGGGTGTGCTCTTACTGATCTCTGTACCACAGTAACAGGAGAAATTCCTGAAGCTGTCTAAGGGCATTTACAGGGAGTAACACATAACACTTGAAAAAGGCTTAGCTGTTTCTGTTGATAACTGGTGAAAACAACAAAAAAGCTGAAGAGCAAGTTCTGGATACATATTTTTCAGGACTTTCATTGAATCTGGTGAAAAGCAGAAACAACTGATGCATGCATATTTGGAGAGTGCATGAAGCACTGCAAACTCTTTCAACATTTTCCTTGTGCTGTGCCAAGAAAAATCTTTGGAGATTTCCATCCATTGAATCTATTCAGGAGCAACACCTTAATTTTTAAACAGATATTAAAGTGTAACAGCAAAAACTCTAATTCTTGGCACATCCCACTTCCTAACCATCCATATTTAAATGGTATGAATATTAAATATTACTAATGAAATCTCCACAGATGAAGGAAGTGAAGAATATTATTATTCATTTTATTTATTTGTGTTTCTGCAATCTATATACTTTTAGATTTAAAGAAACTAACAAAGGATATCTACTATGTTCCTTACTCTCTTTATATTCTGCTTTAGACCTAGAATTCAAACTACCTAAACTTAGTAACTTTAAATGCCTTTGTGCTTAGTTACTATTTTTAAATCTAAATACAATTAAGGGCTGTATCAGGTAATTCAGATTCTCCATAAATATGCTGCATGTGTCTGAGTTCAGTTTACTGGGATTATCTCTGACAATAGTAAGAGTTGTGCTGCTATACTGCATCTTATAAAGCCTAGTTTTTTATACTACACTCTTACTGAAGTTTAAAGTATAAGTGATTGAACGTGAGGAACATTGTGGCACCTATCTGAATATCTCAGTATTCTAGTCTTTGCTTAAACCCCCTTGCAGGTTGCATGATTGGCCTTAATCTATTGTTCATGATAACCATATCAAAATGAAGCTTGTGTTTTCAGAGTAAATTTCTACTTTATTGAACAAAAGGTAATCTAGCATATTTGTGCATAAAGCAGGAAAAAACCCCATGTCCTGAGGTTGCCCATGTGCATACTGGAGAGAGAAACAGGATAACAAGAGCTGCTGGAAAATTTTTGCAAATTTTTGAGATAATCTAAGTTTTTAATATGCCTATTAAAATAAATTATTTTTACATATCTACTCTAACACCTGTAAATACAATCTGGTCAAGACACCCTTTTAGGTACTTCTGGTCCATTTCAAAGAAGTTTTCCTTCTGCATTTTCCCTCTCTGCCTTCCTTATGATTCTTCCTAAGAAAAATGAGGGAAATTCCCATTTAGACATGTTTTGCTGGAAGTATTTTGCTTTTGGCTAATATTTTCCACTTGGACAGCCAACTTTTCTTCCGAGATCTCTCTGACAGTTGCTCAAGTCTTTGGCACTTTGGGCTCTGTAAGGTGTAAGGCTGGCTTTAGATTTTCTGTTTTCTTCTGGTAAATTAATGTTTGCTGGCAGAAGTGCTGCACGTTGGCCTTCTCTTCTGAGAGGCAGTGATGGTGACAGATTGCCATTAATCACACACACTTCTAAACATTTCAGCTAAAAGGAACTGCAAGTGTAGAGCAACTATCCCTACTAATTTACTCCCTAAAACTCTTCTTCATTGTAGGCAAGTTAGCTTGAAAATACTTCCATTGCTCATTTGAGTAAAAGTGATGCAGTTCTGCATGAGGACTCCCATTGTGACCAAATTCCTTTGCAGTCAGTCTATATATTTTTTTTCATTCACTTCTTAGTGTTCTGTGTAAAATCTGAATGTTCTCTGCGTGCTGCACAAAGAGTGAAATCTGCTTTGTACAGTGGTTTTGTGCCCTGCATTTGCATTTATTAAAGAGAGTTTGAGTTGTCATATTCCAAACCTGGTGTCTTTCTATTTCACAAAATGTGGTGGAATTTTCCTGTGGCAGAGTGGCTGTGCTGTTGTGAGCCGAGCTCTTTGGAAGTGTTTTCATGCTGAGGAACCAGATGGGTGGGCACCAGAGTACTATATACTTTGTCTAAAATAACATGAGTAGGAGACTATTTCTTATTAGTTGAATTAGTGAGGTTGGTGAGATTTTTTGATAAACAGTAACTGTCCTTTGCTTGATTTCACATTTTTTTTACCAATTATTCTGAATTTAAGAGCAATCTAATTGTTTGCCCAAAAAGGTTGATTTTCAAGACAGACAAAAAAAAAGCAAAATAAAACAAAAATGAAAATGTCTTTAATGAAACAATCTTTGAGATAGAGGGTAAATCCCTGTAAGACCTTGGAAATTCTCCTTGGTACCGAGAGAACCTGATCAGGAGTGAATGCACAGTAGAAAGGGAACTCTTCCCACGAGGCAGCCTAGGAAATGGGGAATTTCAGAGCAATGCAGTGTATTGTAAGCATAGTATTTGTTTTTTAAGGGTGCTACTACAAGAGTAGTTGCTGTATTCCCCTGAGAAGTCATTGTAATTGCTTAATGAGCCTGACAGAGGTTTTCCACACATGCTGTGTTTCTAAAATGCACCCATGAGAATTAAGGGCTGTTCATCTGTTGCCAGTGATCCTCAGGGTCACCTTCAGGCAGTGCATGTGTAAGGCAGGATGGAAACCCTGCAATTCAGAAAGAAAAACAAAACCCCTTATAATGATCTACTTTAAATTGTTCAGATGTTATAGGCGCACTCTTGGAATGTTCCTATGACATTCGAAATGTTAATAAACTAAAATGTCTCCATAAAGGTCACCTAGTGGGATTTCAATAAAAATTATTTCTTAGAAGAATTTTCTCCAATCCTTCTGCATGAAAAAAATTTGTCCATCCAGGATCTGGAACACTTCCTGTTCTTTCACAGCCTCACTCACCCTGGAAGACAGTTCTGCAGAGTGAATGGGAACCTGTGTGTTACTGCAGAATAATGTGCAAAAGCTTTGGTGTTGGTTCCAGACCACCTTAATTTTATTTGTGATCAGCTGCTACAATGTTAACATTATTTGACATGCTGTTCACTGTTGCCTTATCTATGGCGTGAAGCCTTCCATGCAGATGGCTTACAGAGAATTTAAAATATTTTTTTCTTTTCTTATTATTTCTGGATTTTTTGAAAGCTAGAAATAATATGAGAATTTGTGTTCCTTGGCATGTCAAAAACTTTGTGTCAGACCAAACCCAAAATATAAAATAAAAAGAGATATTTGAATGGACATTTGTATCCTTTAATTCCTAAGGCAATCTGCTCAGGGTGAAAGCATCAGAAACGAGAAGGTCATTTTAAATGAAGATGTTCTGTTTCTGCAAACACTGGGAGTTATTTTTTTATAGCTCTTGAAAGTCAAGAACCCTTGTGAAGTGGTTTACTTTAGGAATTCAATTGAAATCAAACCTGCAGGGAAAACCTAAGGTTCATAAGCTGACAAGAAGTGAAACCAGCTCCTGAACATCCACATGCAGAACAGAATGTATTTTTCTTACTTTTAACAAGTAAGAAGTACATTACAATTCTTCCCTATGGGTCGTGAGAAGAGCTGAGAATTAACTTAGACCTGGGTGCAGGTCTGTAAATTCTGGTACTGCAAGTTGCATTTTGAATGTAGTCTAAAAATGTTCTTACTCTATTTCCTGTTGCTCCCTGAACACTGCTGGGCCTTTGAGAGTTAAAGGGTTATTTGATGGTGGAAAAAATTTAAGTGACAGGAAATTACTGATAGTGACTATCATCCAGGTGCCTGAATGATGCATTGAGTTTTTAAAACTTAGTTTAGAGTTTCTAGGTGCTATAAAAGGTTTTGTTTTTAAAAGCTATGCTTTCTTATTCTAGAATGTTAGATATCAAATATAATCTTGCAAGTTACATCACAAAATAAGTTTTGATAGTATACATATATATTTCTATTTTATCTTTGCTTTTTTTTTCAGTGACTTCTGCTTGTCCTCACATACTGAGCTTGTACAATTTCAGTGTGTTGTCTTTCTTTGTTTTTATTCCCAGACTTAAAAAAAAAGGCAACCTGCCCAGTTGATGTTGCTAATTAGAAGTTCTGTTTTTCATGTGACAAGGGAGAAACTATAAATCAGAACAGGAAGACAGACTTGCTGTAGGAGAAGGTATTGTCAGGCCCACCACCAAACCTGGTCTGGTTTGGGGTGTTCCCTAAAACCAGCAATGTGCTCAGTAGAACTGGGATGTGCCCTGAAAGGGGGAAAACACGTTTGGGGAGGAGCTGCCTGGGGGTGATGGTGAGCAGCTGGGGGAGGTGGCAGGGGGGGAAGAGGCAGCTGCCCAGGCTGTACCTCAGGGGCTCTGCCAAGCCAGGGGGGATTTCCCCATTCCTGGTTTCCATGTGGGAGTGCAGAGTTCTAGGAGATAAAGGAAATGGGATTGTGGTAGGAGTCATCTTCTGCTGGGGTAATCTGGAGAGAGAGTGAACTCTTTGTTCTCAGAGAGAGGGTGGCACAAAACAAAATGAATGCCATACCCACCAAAAGCTTGTGTTTCTGTGCAAATCAAACCTACTGATGGAATTATTTGTTTAGAGAGCAGTATTTTCCAGCTTGTGTCCCAGTTTGTGACATAAAATACCATCAGCCCTTGTGAACTGGGGGATAGCAGGGACAGAAATCTCCTCTGACTCATCAGATTAACTTTTTTAGTCTAAATTTTGATCTAGAAGTAAATTAGGCAAAGATAGTAATAAATCAATACTCAGCAGTTGAATCCACACTTAAACTGTGAATGTGTTTGGCTTCTGGAGTAGTTAAAGCCCAGTGCAGACTTTATCTGGTACATAAAGTTGTAACTAGTCAGATCAATGCTTTTTCACTTTTGAGATGTATAATGTGCTGCTTAAATAGATGTATTTTCACTTGTCAGAAATATTTTGCTTTAACTATCTTGATTTTGTTGTGACAAATCAGTCTTAGGAGTAGATATGATGAACATGTCTGGTAGGTCTCAAATACATGAGCATTAAGTATAATTATTTTGTATTCTTAAATAAAAGAAGATAGGTGTTTATATTTAAGCCACGTTGCTTTACATTCTTTATATTATGCTGCTGTAGTTTCATTATAGTTATTTATTATACCAGTTCAATATTTTTTTATTTTTGTATGTAAGCTTAGTCTGTCAACAAAATTATAGGAGAATGAATGATAGCTTTAAACATATCTACGCTTGGTTTTGTTTCTGTCATCTTCTAGCTTCCTTTCCTCAAATTTTGGACTGCTTATGGTAGTGCTCTCTAGAGGCAGAATTACTTTTTAACATCCAGTTTTAGAAGTGAGCTATATTTTTATTGCTCTGAGCTAACAGAGAAGCACAATTCCCCTAGAGGCTGTTCCAAACAACTGTAAGAAAAGAGATGGAAATATTTCAGGAAACAGATTATCCCTGACAAATATATACAGCTGTCTAATAGAGCAACCTCCTCAGACCCATCCATGTCACAGGGTTTTTTTGGTCTCTCTAATCTTCTTACTTTAACAGAATCTAGTTTTGTATTCCATTAGTATGCATGTGTATGTTCTAATAGTCTATAAAAATGCTGCATGACCTACTTACTGAGAACCTGGTTTTACATCCCATTAGTGGGCATGCTTTTTCACAGTAACAGACTTTTAAAAACACTGTGTGACCCATTTATTCTGCTTCATCGGTAGCTCCTGATGTAGTGTGTATGCACATCTCCTTCCCCGTTGTTTAGGAAAATGAGAAAACCTTCCAGGACTGATTGGGAGCTCTGTGCTGTTTGAGCTGCTTTGACACTAATATGATGCTTGAAAGCATTTGCAATATAAGAAAACGGGATGTAGATGAAGCAACCTGTACTTAGAGAAGGATTAATATTGCAATGTATCCTGACCTATTTTTAAAGGACTCCTCATGTTACTGATTTATGATTCCCTGTTGAACTCACTCATGCTTTGCTTTGGTTTTCTGTTATTTACTCAAGATGTTGAACAAAAAGGAATTCCTATAAATGAAGAGAGCATCCACTTTTTTTTTTTAATCCTAAGTGTAATTCCTAAATATTGGGAAGGACCACAATTTTTTTTTGTAACCTGCCATCTGCCTTTCATTTAATATGCTTTATTTTTCATGATACCCTAGATTTTTATAGACTTCTATCAAAATTCTTTCTTAATCTTGGCAGAGAAGCCTTTGAGTCTAATACAAAACTATTTAATATCTTTGCTTATTTTTATCAGCCTTCTCTGTACTTTCTATTGCTCTATTCTTTTTGAGGGAAGGGAGACCCAAAGTTGATGGTGTTTAAGATGTTTTGTCATGAAATGTATAATGATATTTTGGTCTTTCTTCCTTAACACTGCCTAGATTCAATTTAGTCTTTTTCTGATGGGCATTGCATAGTAATCTGATGGTTTAATGACATTAGATGTTATAGCCCCAAATCTGAAATCCATCTGTTTATCACATATACGTGACGAATTCCTACTTGTATGATGGAATTTTATTTGATTGTAGCCTGATCTGCTGTGGTGAGCACTTTGTCAGATCTCTTCTTTTGCTCCATATATTTTCAAGGAGGTAGAGTCTTGTGGTACAGTGCCATCCTTGGAGTCCCTGGGGTGCCATGGATTTAGATGGTCTCTACAGAGGTCCATCTGCTTTCAGACATGCTCTGAATGGTTTATATCCTGAATCAGAAGCATATGGTGGTGGTTTTATTTTATCCTCTCCTTGTGTGCCCATAGTGGTGAGGGGATTATGCATTGGATGAGGTAGGAGACTTGACTACATAGGGTTAACCCTTGGAGTTCTCACCTGTCTGTGGGCTATGGGTATCCTAGCAGGGGCTCAGCTCCTTACATCCATAGAATGTCTGGCCCTGAACTGCTTTACTCATTGTCCTTCCCTACATGCACCCAGTAGTAACTGGTTTCCAGCCACAAGACTACTCAGATGAGTCCCAGAATTCAAAGAGAAATAGAGAGATTCTAGTGCCGGGAATAAATGTGCATGGCACGGGAGAGGAAGACAGAATGATCTAGTTCAAAGGATTTATAAGAATATCTGAACACTAGTAAGAGAGGGGATTGTAGTCTTCTGCGAGTATTAAAGTGTCTTTGGTGTGAAGTTAATCCATGGAACTAATTGTATTTAATTTGGGGGTTTCACATTGTAGTTTTCAGGCTGAAGTAATTGCATGTAGGAATTGCACAAAAGCCTATGAACAGGTTGCTTTATTGTACCTCATCCACATGTAAATACTTTCCCTCCTATTATTGTAAAAGGGTTTATTTACTTAAAACATTACCTACGTTCATTAATTGCAGTATTGGAATTTTTAGTGTAATGGGAAAAATTGGTCTATCAACAGAGTGGCATTATAAGATGAATATTGTAGCTAACTCCTGATGCATAGTTAATACATTTGATCTACAGTTAATCACCTAGGAGGGAATGGTACCATAATAAATAGTTTTTCTGCCAACAATATGTGGCTCATAAAGCTAATATTTAGAAGGCATTTTGTCTTGACTTTTCAATTTGGGAACTCAAAGTGTTTAGAACTCAGTAATTGGTTTAATTTGGAAGTTTTACATTAAAGTCTTGATGAAGTTAATTTACTGTGCATCAATAAAAGGGATGGGAAAATGCTTAGGAACTGCTGCTTTCTGAGCTCCTTTAGTCTGGCAAAACATAGTGCAGCTTCCCTCTTGTTGCCTATAAATCAAAGTACTGAACATTATATGACATAAATAAATAGATATGTGACCTGGAAGGATGCAAGGTCAGTTTTCAGTTTCACAAGGCACGTGAGGTGAGGTAATTGATCCATTTGACATGTAGAATCATGGGGACTACATTTGGTTCCCTTAAACAATTAGATATATGTGATGTTATTAGTTCAGCTTCCAAGTACTTGCAAATGCTTCTGCTCTGAGTTCAGTCTTGGGACACAGCTGCTGTTTTATACAAGGGGAATAAATTGAAGATGGGAATAAGCTCTTTACTTGTCACATAGAAACATGACTGCTCAGAGAATGGTATTTGATTATTCCACAGTAACACAAACAAGTGTATAAGGTAAAATGTCAGTTGGGATGGTTTTACTTTTAGCCTTTATAACCTGTATTTAAGCTCCATCACTTCAGCTGGAGAACTTGGAGTACCTCTCATCTTGAATGGTCTATTGCTTTCATTTGCTAATTGCTAATGCATTTTAATATTATGTTTATTACATTTATCTTGTATTTTCAGAACTGTTTCCTTCTCTGATGTGAAGCTTTACTAAATGACATATTATTTTCCATAATATTAGCTGCTGAGTAATTATAGTTCCTACTGTCTAGGACTAAGAAGTCAAATTCTGTTGCAGAAAATGTGAGTACAGGAAATTTTAAAGCTGTGGAGGCTCTATAAAGCAGATAGACATCAACATTACTTATTGGCAAAATGACCTGTTTAGCTTTAAGAATTACTGTGTGTAGGTTTCAGCAGAGTAATTGATCAAGATTTCAGTATTTCACTTGGTTCATCAATATTTGTGAATTTTTATTAGCTACTTTTAATGATCCAAATTGTACATTACACAAGACTTTATTGTTTCCAAAAATTAGTTACTGCTTTCATAATATAAATCAAGAAATAGGATCCTATTTTATCTTAAAATAAATGTTGATTTTTAAAGATTTCTAAGACAAATATTTTTATTAAGGACAAATGAAAAGCTTAATTCTTGCTATTTATATTGGTGATCAAATCAGTGAGTATCTGTCTCCTGTTATGTCTTTTGAATAAGAAATAACAAAAATTAATTTGCATTGCTTGGACATAGTTTGCAATTGTTGGAAAAACCTGCTACACTAATTGATCAAAAGAGATTATTGTAGTGAGAGTGCCTGTTAGAGGAGACAACTCTGGAACAAATGATACTGAAAGGAGGTTTGTAAGTGAGTCAACTTTATTTGAGGCAAGACTTAAAGGACAAAACCAAGGCATACTTATCCAGCTGTTCATACTGCTTTCTGTGTTATAGGTTGTTCAATATGTAATGAGAAATAACAAGTCTC
Organism: Chloebia gouldiae; assembly: GCA_003676055.1. Taxonomy (NCBI): domain Eukaryota; kingdom Metazoa; phylum Chordata; class Aves; order Passeriformes; family Passeridae; genus Chloebia; species Chloebia gouldiae. Next base: position 5,479,847 of record QUSF01000015.1, read on the forward strand.
TCCATGTTCTGTACCTCCCCCTCTCAGTGGTATGTTTTTCAGTTTGTTATATTGATCTTTCCAAAAAGATGGATCTACTGTGTATTACTGACAGGGATAGGGTAGTTACTATCTCATTTAGCAATCCCCCTTGATATTATAGCAGTAGTCAGAGTGGTGGGGTCACTGCAGTAATTTGTTTAATGTTTATTTTATTTCTACTCTTGACTGAATGTGATTCTGTATAACTCTGCAGCATAAATAAATTAAAATTACATGATATCAGATTGCAATTTAAACTCCTGAAAAGCTGGACAATTTTGAAGAACTTTAAGGATCTGAACACATGAACCAAAAATTAACTGCCACTACTCAATTGCACTAAAATATGCAGAGTGGCCTTTATTTGTGTTTCATTCCCTAAAGCAAAGAAAAGGAGATTTAAGAAACATGTCTGAAAAAACTGAAATAAATATTTCACTTTATTATAGCAGATCTTGAGCACCTCTGGCTAGTCAGAAAATTTTAAGAGGAGGAAAGGCAATCTGAAATTTTATTAATTATGCAAGTTCTACAGGAAGCAAATATTATGAGTGTAAAGAATGGGAACCCTAGATTTTCTAGAATAAAAATTCAAAGGGTATGCCTATGGTAGAGTTTTAATTTGGATGGGTTATACTTTTGAAATTAATCTCCTGATCTTTCCAAACTGCAATTCTTTGCTGTACATCATGAAATGGATCATGAAACTTTCATAATTTTGTATGATGTTCCATGTGACTAAACTACTGTTGTGGCTTAGCCCCAGCCAGCAGCTAAGCCTGAGAGAGATGATCACTCACTCCCCACCAGTGGGATTGGGAGAGAGAACTGTAGAGTGGGTGTTAGAAAGTGCATGGGTTCAGATAAAGGAATGGGAATGGAAAAGTTTAGTGAGTGGTAAAGCTGTGCACACAAGTAAAGCAAAACAGGGAATTAATTCACTTCTTTTCAGGGGCAGGCAGGTGTTCAGCCCTCCCAAGCAGGGCAGTGCCCTGCCATGTGCAGTGGTGACTTGGGAAGACAAGTGGCATTGCTCCAAAGGTCCAACCCTTCTGTCCTTCTTCCTCCTTCCCCCCACCCCATATACTGGGCATGATGGCAGCTGGTGTGGAGCACCCCTGTGCTCAGGGGGGTCACCTGCCCTGGCTGTGTCTCCTCACAGCCTCCTGTGCCCCTCAGCCCTCTCCAGCCTGGCCCTGGGAAAAGCAGGAAGGGCCTTGGCTCCGAGTGAGCCCTGCTGAGCAATAACAAAAACATCTCGGAGTTACCAGCCTGTGTTCAGCACAAATCCAGAGCACAGCCCCACACCAGCCACTGTGAAGGAAGGAAACTATATTCCAGTCAAAACCAGCACAACTACAAAGTAAAATCCTAGCAAGTGTGTGTTTTGTGGGTGTCGGGTTTGCTCTGCAAATCTGCTGCTGTCAGAGCTCGCTGCTTGGTCATGTAGGCACAGCCAAAGCTGGAGCTAAAGTTTCATCAAATCTGATATCAAACTGAAATCATGATACACCACGAGCACTTTGCCATCCAGAGATACTCTTCCACAGAAGAACTTGTATTAATGAGGAATGTTATTAAAATAATATACTTCACAGGAGTAGGAGTAGGTACCTATGGACGGCTGACAGATTTTATGAGGAAGGAGAAGGGTGATTGACAATTGTGAGAAAGAACAACCCTTAGGCTCCTTTTTGCTTCTCATGTAGCAAATGTCTATCATGTGTGGCTCTCAGTAGCACCACTGGAAGCCACCTGAGATGCTATAATTTGTTTCTTGCATTATAGTCAATAGAGTTTTGCTCAGTATATGAGATCCCTCCTGTAACCCATTGTGCTTCAGAGTTGATAGGATTCACTTTTCTGTCGGCGTTGAGTAGAGTTGGACACTTGGTGTAAACATCTGGCCAGTACTGTTGACATTCCTGCCTTTGAGAGAAATCAGATTAAAGAATTTCTGTGAATCTGCCCCTAATAAATCTGGTATTGGTTTAGATTAACCACTGTTCCTCGTAGTTATTAAAACCCATCTACTGGCAATCAGAATGGGGACGTTTCAGAAATTAAAACTGCTTTAATGTGAAGTGGTTCAAATATAGATTTTAGCATGGTTTTGCAAATAAGAGCTGTCACTTGTACCACCAGCAGTGATAGCCTTTTGGTATCTTATTTCACTGTTTACTGAAAATACAGAGAGGTGTAAAATATCTTTCTTATATCTTCTACAACCTCTTCCATCTGTGACTGCACTGCCACAGCCTCTTCTCCATCTGTCCCTGTTTCTGTCATATGGTTGGTTCAGTAAAACCTATGGTTGTTTTCTTTGGAAGAGTCTCAAACAGAAACTGAACACAACTGAGTGAAATGTTTAAGCATATTGCAGTTATTTTAATGTTCCAAATTTTAGCACTAGTGATTTAGATTTTAATTGTTCTAAGTCAAATCCTGAATATAAATTGTGTTTCAATTTTTTTCCAGGGTTCTTAAAACATTTTTTGTTTAATAATCTGTAAAAAGACGAGGGATCATGCTTTACATGCTTGAATGCTTTGAATCTAAACCAGCTGGGAATACCAGTTAATAAGTTTAACAATAATGAGGATCATGTGATCTATAGCAAAGTATGACAAATAATAGTTTAAGATGTAATAACTGTTTAACTTTAACCTGGTATTTCTGTAGAAATGGGATTTTTATCCATGAAGGGGACTCTAATATAGATGTGTCTAGAAAAGCTTCAAACTTTGGGGTCACTTGTTCAGGAGGAATTCTGCTCATGATTTTAGTTCATCTCCTAATTTGACCTCGTTTTTGTGTATTTCCACTGAAATACAGGATCACTGGTAACTGGAGACTCATACAATATTCAAGTTAATAAGTTATAAATTAATAACATGTTTATGGAAGTGAACATGACAATGAATGAATTTAGAAAATCAGATGCCGAGTTTTCTTGGCTCTGTGTAGCATTACTGTTTTTAGTGCACAGTTCTAATTGTTGGAAGATAATTTTCCCTGCCTCTCGTGTTTTTAAAGCTGTATGTGTTAGCAGGCTGTTCCACCTTCCAGTGCTCTCCTCTTTCTCTGCTAGTTCCGTAATACTGCACAATATTCATTGATCACATTTCAGGGACCAATTTAGTCTACAGATTATTTTAGGGTACTAAACAGAATTGCTTTTAATTCTGAAATCCAATTCATAAAGTTGTAGAGAGATAGAAACATCTTGGATTTTTCTTCTGGACTTGATCTAGAGTTGACTAGAATTGGTATATCATGAAGAAATGGTTTTATGCTTTTTAAAGTTTTTTATAGAGACCATTATAATGAGCTGTTTGGTATAATCAGATTAGCAAAATACAGTAGCTTTGTTCCTCTACTGTATTTCTGCCTCTGTGGTCACTTCTTTCCCCTGTGCACTGTCCTTGTTAACACAGCTCAGTGGATCACTGTCATCTGCAGTGGATGCCTGCCAAGGTTTCAGCTCAGCTAGTGGCTGGTAATCTTGGCTATAAATATATGCCCCCCCCACTTCAGACAAGCTCAAAGTAAATGATAGAAATTATTACTTCACACAAATCAGAAATTTTAGCATGGATGTTGTGTGTTAAGTATCTAGAAGAAACATAAAATCCCACTTTGAAAAAAAACACATCTGAAAATCTGCTCCATGCAAAGCTTGTAAAAGTGTCCTTATTCTGCAAGTTGTGGGTGAGTAACTGCTGGTGCTTCTGTGCTCTGGGTGAATGTTTAGAGAGGTTGGCTGTCGTGTGTGGGTTGTGTTTGCAGCAAGTCTAGCCCAACAAAGCCTCTGACTTGAGCTGCAGGGGCTGTGTCTGTCAGTGCTGGGGAGCAGGGGTGTGTAGGTGTCAACAGATGGGAGTTACAGGCAGTCCTCAAGGAGGGTTTTTCCTTAGCCCACGAGCATATGCTCAGTGCTGGTTATGCAAGGCTCGCTGCAGAGACAAGGCTTCTGGAGAGGGACTGGGAGAGCAGCAGGAGGGTTCCCTTTCTACCCAGGGTTCTGATTAAATTCTGTTCTTGAGGTAGAGCTGCTCTTTGAGCAATGCCCACTGCTGTTGGCCTTGTTATTGAAGGAAGAGATCACCCAGAAGCAATTTGGTAATTTCTTTGTCAAATCTTGAACTGAGACCCTGCATAAATATTTTTTTACACTTCAGTTATACCTGAACTTGACGTCACTGGCTCCTCTTCCATTAGGAAGCTGACTTGCATGGCTCCAGACATCTGCCATCATTCAGAGGGGCAATGTCAGAATAAATGCTGCTGTGGGAAGAAAGGGAAACCAGGAAAAATATTTTGCAATAATCTTGTGTATGTTATTTCATTCTAATGATCTGTCTGGCAAACTTGATGGGCTCTACTTCTATTAAAGAAGAAAACAAAGAAAAACAACTGAATAGATGTGTGTTCTAGCAAGCAAATTTAATTTCCTCATTGGCCATAGATACACTATGGCTTGACAACACAGATAAATACAGCCCTTGTTTAAGAGGCAGAGGTATAAGTGAAGGATGAAAACCTGTTCTGATGTTTAAAGTGCATGGAAATCCTGCTCTGTGTTCACCTGTACTTGTGCAGCCTAATGATCCTTTTGTTAAACCCTGAGCCAGGGACTGGATCAGAAAATTACCCTGGGAAGGGAGAAAGGCATTGCAGGAGAATGACAGGATAAGTGGATGAAATGTGTGTGTGTATCCACATCCCACACCCCCCCATATATTTTCTTTTTTCTTCATTTATTTTGAGCAATACTAGTTTATGAATTTCCCCTGCACTTGTCTGCTTACCCAACCTTATGTCACATCCTTGTTGTGCTAATACAGCAAACTAATTGAGGTTAAAAATAACCTCTATCTGGAGCACATACTTACAGGCACAAAGCCACTGAGAAAAGAGTGAGAGCATCCAAATTTGTCTAGCCCCTCAGGCTAAATTCCAAAGTTTTCAGAAGAATAAAGATCAGGAAGGAAAGCTCGGGAAGGTCGTAACAGGTCTCTGGAGAGATTAAATAAATGTTCACAGGTGTTGTGAGGGAAGAATTTTGAGCAGGAGCATCTTGTAATTCAGTATTGTGTGAGTTGAGAGAAAAATAGTAATTCATAAATTTTAATACACTGAAAACAAAAGTTCAGTTTTTTTTGTTTGTTTTTTTTTTTTTTTAACTCAGCACTATTCCTTTCACCTGAGCAATCTTTATGGTGATGATTCTAGAGAGCCCCAGAACAGGCAGGCATCAGTAGTAAACATTTTACAATCTGATAAAGGAGTATTTACTGAAGCTGATAGAGGGCAATTGCTTCTTAGTGATACATTGGATTGTTTTTTTTTAATTATAGTCTTGGAAGTACTATTGTTTGTTTGAGTATAAATTATCTTGTTATACAGTCTGGGTGTATGAACAAATGAAATAATTTTGTGGTAGTTTGCCCAAAGTTACATGCATAGCAATGATTAACTCTGCCTCTGCTGTGCTGCTACACTGAATATTGCTCTGGTTTTCCTTGAGTTTTCAATATCCAGCTGTATGTTGATTGCATCTAGATCCGATTTTGTACCATTAAATTGAATAGATTCCATAATCATTAATATGTTAGGTTGTGTTTATCAGAAATATTTAGTTTTATTCTTCCCTCTGCACCCCGAGACAGACTTTGGAGAGGAGTTGGGGTCAAGAGGTTTCAGGATATTGAGGTTGCCTCTTCTCTTTCTGTAGATATTTATGGTGAATTTTGCATTTTTGCCCCCACATCTTTCCAGGAAGTATGTGAAGTTTGTCTGCACATTTCATCTTCTGAAATGCCCATTAGCCAGATGAACTACTTTGTGTATAAGTGAGGGGAAGTTCAAATAAAGGTATATTTGGGGAAAAAAGGGAAGACTTCTGCTTCTGACATATATATATTTCCAGGGTACATACTGTACTTAAATAGTTATATACCACCCTTTTTATATTTCAGTTCTTGTTTATTTATATCGACATATTGGGATGCTCCAAAACATGTTTATTTCTATAACAGCCAATCAGCATGCAGGAGAAGTAAACCATGCAACTTGGGAATTGCTTATCAGCTGTATAATGAAGATGAATGGCATGGAAAATCTTATCTGATTATGCAGAAGTAGATTTTTATGATAGTAATGCCTTTGCTTTGCAGTTTGTAGAAAGCTGGGCATCATGAATCTGATTAATCACATAAAGTTAGGTTGAAAGTAATGAGAAGAGAAAAAAAAAGTGATGCTGTGTATTCTGGGTCTTTTCCAGTCAGATGGCATTACCTGATGCTTAAAATCTTTGTGGGCAAACTTTAAGAATCTCAAATGATAGTGAAATTCATAAGTTGTAGTGAGCCTATTTAAGAACTCTTGCTATTAATATGACTTCTAGAATAGTTAATATAATCTCTAATGGCAAATATTTGCCAGGATTGGTTACATTATAAGCTGAATGATATAAAGCACCAATAGAAAGATAGTCCTAAACTCCTAATCTTCCACTTCCCTGTTGGACCTAATTGTAAAGCAAATTTGTTGATGCCATCTTCAATAATAGATTCCTGCATCCAGCTGAATCCAGCCTTGACTCAGAGGTTCATGCCTTGGAGCTACATCTACCAAAATTCAGTTCTTGGTTTCTTGGGTTTGATTTTTTTCCCCTCTTATTTAGAGCTGGAAAATGCACAATAAAACTTCTTGCATAAGTTTCACTTGTCCTTGAGATCTGAAACATTGTAATGAGACATCTCAAAAGGCACAGGATGGCTCATCCTGCTGTGTTCCTGAGCCACTTTTTCATCAAGGAGAATCATAAACCTTGGAAGATTTGCAGGTGTCTTTTCTTGGGAGATTTTCAGACCGATGCAGTTGAGAAATCCTCCTTCTGCAAATGAATGTTACCACAGCAAACTGGATCTGTGGAGGATAAGAATTGTTTATTGTCACAGCAGTGACAAATTGCCTGTACAGTAAATGACTGGAGCTGTTTTTTAGGGCTTAAAAGAGAGAAAAATATCAGAAAGTAAGGGGGAACTGCGTCAGATAATATGAATTTGTCTTCTGTTCATCCCCAGATTTTCTGTGAAAATTAAGGCAATTACATAGCAATGAATGGTAATGAAAGCAAATTATGTTATTGTTCAGCATCATAAAGACCCAAACCTAAGCACTGATGGTGCTTTTCTATTGATGTGCTAGAACATAGCTTGCTTTTTGCAGGGATTTTGTGTTGCAACACAGCAGTGTTTTCTGCATATTACTTTTGTCACCAGCTCTAGAGCTAATCTCCTCAATAGTGTCCAACTCCATCATCTCTGCATTATTACCTTGTTTATAACTGCACAGTGTTTCTGCTGTGCTGCAGAGGAGGGTGTCCTAATTTTCCTTAAATAGTGGCTGCTGGAGGATAGGAAGCTATGGCAGTGACTGCACATTCAGTTTCTGGTGCTTGATTGAATCTAGAAGCTTTGTGCCACATTTCAGGGCTGTTCTGAAATGATATGGGACTGGTTATGAAAATAAATATGAATTGTATGGACTCAAAATGGATCTGAGTGACTCATTGAAAACAAGATGCCCACACCTTCTCTTCTCAATCACACAGTCCCTTTTCCCAGCTAGGAACTCCACAATAGTATTCAGAGTGAATGACTTGTAACATGAAATCCCAGTCTCAGAGTGTGTCTTAATCTCAGGACTGAAATTCATTCTGTTTTCTGATGAGAAACTTCAGCCACACATAGGGAGACAGTCAAAGACAGGCAGCTGAAAAATGATTTTGTATTGGTTCAGTCAGACAAAGATCACTGCTTTGAAACCTATAGGAGATCCTTTCATCTTCAGATGCTTGAATTACTTGAACTCAGGTTCTGTTGTCTTTCAAACAATATTATTGTAGGCAGAATGTGACCTTGGCCTCAGGCAGTAATTGGGGTGCCCCATGTTTTCACCTGAAGGGTGCACCCAGTTCACCTGCTGACAACCAGCACTGTGAACATGCTGCTCTTGGCTCACCCTGAGGAGCTGTTCCCTTGTGAAGGCATTTGCACAGTGCAGGGTAAGAGTTCTTGTTCAAAATGCAGTAAACAGGACACGCCTCTGACAGATTTACTGACAGGTGGCTGCTGAAGTCCAGGTTGGAAAGTCATCTTTGCCTTTTGAAAACAGTGTGAAGAGGTTATAATTCCCTGGTGCTTTGGACCAAAACAGTTTTCCCTACCAGCACAGAAGAGTATCAAAGAGGTGTAGAAATTTAAGTGATTCTCTTACATCTTTTTTTATACTGCTCTTAGAGTTCAGAATGGGGAAGGATCAGGTCTTGGTAAGTGTTGGATGTCTAGAAACAATCTGACAGTGTGCTCAGCTACCAGAAAAGAAGTTTGTGATGGCAGGGTTGTAGTTTTGTTTTAGGGAGCCTGAATGAAGGAGTTGGTTTCTTATATGACCCCAAACTCTGTGCCAGATGCTAATCCACCTTTTTGGATCAAATTTTGTCTATAAATACCTGTTCTTCTCTCTAAAGCTTCCATTGTTGAGGATTTGAATTTGCAGAACAACTCCTCAATACTTTTAGCACTTCCAGAAAGGCATCCTTCATTCTGTGATTTTAATTGAACATCATTCATTGTACCCTCAGTCAGTAAAGAGAAGAAAATAAAGGTGACAGGCTTTTCTTTCCAGTCTCACCTTCCTGTCTTCCACTTGATGAACAAATCAGTATCTTTGGTTTAAAAAAATCGCCTGAATTTCCATAATGTTTAGTTTCTTTCCTTTGAAAATGTTTATTTTGGCAAAGGTTTTTCTTGGAGTGAAGAGTTTAAAGGCAGACAAATGAAATATGAGTGAAAAAAGGCTTCTTGAAAAAAGATTAAATTAAGCATCACTGGCACTAGGTCAGGCCTTGTATATAAAAAAGAAATTCTATCTGTATGATGTTTTCCCTTACCAGATGGAGATAGTCACATCCAGTCAACCTTCACTAAGAAATTGCTATGAACACTGAGTATCTGAGCACAGGAGCATCTCTGCTCCTCAGAGATTTGCCAGGCAGTTTCAGAGCAACCTCTCAGCTGTGTTTAAAATAAAAAGGTTCCTCAGATGGTGTTTTTTCACTTGGTTCTAGCCTGTAAACTTCACCTATAAATGGCCCTTCTTTTTCAGATTTGCTTGTTACAGGTGCACAGATTCCAAGATTAGTGTCTTGATTTTGCTATGTTTGTGTCTCGTATGAATGTTTCTCAGTGAAATCTGTTCTGGGAAGCAGGAATTCAGAGCATGCCTGCAAAATAACACTACATATATGCTTGCTTCTTACTTGGAAATGCAGAATTGAGGCATTGATGTCAAGCTCATTGGAGGGAAATCGTGTCAGCAGTAGTGAGATGATTGTTGAATGTGTTTCCTGGAGTAGGCAGGGGCTTGGGTAGCACTGCTGAACTCTCCATTCCAGCTGTTAGCAGGATGGCGTCTGCAATTACTTGTGCGACTGACAGTCTGTATTGCCTCATTTATAGTTTTTAAGGGTATGTAAAGTGCTGTAGCAGAGCTCAGCCAGAATTTAAAACCCTTGTGAAAACATGGGAAAGCTGTGTTGTTGTGATTAAAGGAAACTGATGCGTGACTTAATGGCAGCTTAGCTGTGAAGAAGAAATGATAAACTGTTTTGTTTTTTGTTTTGTTTTTTTTTTTTTTTTTTTTTTTTTACAAAGCTAAAATCCAACAAAAGGAGGACCTCATGGCTGGAGGATATAGTGCTTCAGAGACCCCTGAACACAAATGCTGTCCCTTTTCCGTGTGACACAAAACTTGCCAGCCCAGGTTCCTGATGTCGGCTTGCAGGGTGCCCCTGGGAGTGTCAGGGCAGCTCAAATCTGAGTTGGTGTTTGTGTTCAGGGGCCTGTGGCCCCAAGCAGTCGGTCACAATTAGATTAGGTGTTCTCTAAACAATTAGGAAGAAAGTGTTTGTGCTGCAGTCAGAGAAATTATAACATGGCTTTCTATAGTAATTTAAATTTAATGTAATATTTACTGAAGAAAAAAATCACTCTATATTTAGAGCCTCTATCATTTCATATCTTATTTGAAGAAGAGTTGCCCATTTGAAAATTATAGGCTGATAATTGTTTTTTTTCCCTTTTGAGTTAGTATTGTTAGAATCTGGTAGCAAACATAACAAATATCTATATATGAGCAAGTAACTTGTGTTAAAATATATTAAAATAATCAGAATTATTAAATGTCAATCAAGGCAGTTTTTCCTTTTAACTTTTTCAGCTGTTTCTGATAATTGTCTTTTTATCTCTTTGTTTCCTAGGACATTGTATGAATTTCCCTTTCATTTTCAGAATGAATTTTTCTGTGTTCAGGTGATGGTGATTTTGGTTTCTCAAGTCCAATACATGTTTAGGAATGTACCCAGTACCCCCTTTTAATTGCTCTGGGGTTATCTGCAGCAGTGCTGCAGGCTCAGCTCTTGGGGCTCCCCCGTGCTGGCCAAACTGCACGAGCAGCTGGGAGTGCAGAGAGGCTTCATCCAGGAATGGAGTCTGGCACTTGTCACCATCACAATCAAATGAGGTTTGTCAGATTTATGATTTGTGTGTCTGGTAGGAGCCATCTCAGTGTGTTTCTGACTCTTCATAATTAATGAGTTTTTGACGGAAAGATATAATACAAACAATCCAATATAATACAAACACATTCAAAACAGAGCCTTGTTTGTTTTTCTTTTTTGTCAGAAATTCTCCTTTTCAGGCAGATGCAGAGTTCCTTCAGGGTCATTCTTGAGCATATTTTGGAATAGTAGAACAGTATCCCTGAGTACTTATTTTGAATTATTATTTAGAGAAGAAATTGAGGGGTAGTCAAGACTTTAAAGCTAGCTTTATACTAAACAATGAAATACAGTTGGATGTTGGGAATTCCTACAGTTGGAAATAATCCTATGTTAATAATAATCTTTAATGAAAGTGTTTTGTACATAACTTTGCTGACAAGTTTCAAACTGAACTTTCTTCCTTGGTCTCTTTTCTTTTTCAAGTCCTTGGATTGACTACTACTTGAAATTAGTTTATTTCTTCTCCAGGTTTTTAATCTCAAATATCTATACCCAGACACCACATGATACATGCAGCCTTCTCCAAATGGATTTAATCCACTCCATGTAAAGACAAGTTATGTTTTAGATGCATTTTGTGAAAAAAGCCAAACTACTTAAATAGTACTTATGTTGGTTTTTCAAGTGTAGAAGTTTACTACATTGATAGTTAAAGCTAGAGTTCAAATGCTCTTCATTTTTGAAAAGTTTTTTTTGTGCTGTGTAACTCTTGCCAGCTGACAGAATAACCTTGGCAGAGTGCAGCCCTTGCTTCTTTTTCATACATATTTATTCTGCTATCCTAAGATCATCCAATGGGAATTCATTACTTCAGCAATGATTGAAGAAATTTTATTTTTAATCTAAGTAATTTTCTGTGAAGTTTAATTCATAACGTAAGAGCACCTCCTGGGTAATAACTAAAAATGATATATTTTTAATGAAAAGAATTGCCTTGAGTCCTCAGTGTCCAGCAGACTTGACTCCCACTCTCCAAAACTCATAGATCATCTTTACCATATCATGTGTAATATTTCATTACGATTTAGTTACTGGAGAGATTCAAGATTAACAATAAAAATTGCCTCAGTTGGGAGCTTTTATAGAGGAGACTGGTTTCCAATTGGTTTTGTTACATTAAGAAACACAAAATTGGTTTGGGAAGAGTTCATGCTAGTAAGACTTGCAGGCTCTATTTTTCCAGACTGAACACTGACACAGATTTGTCAAATCCCTGTGACTGTGTGTGTGGGCTTGTGAAAATGCTCAGTGGTATTTCCAAATGGCCCCGAGTTCTCTGTGTTTTATAATTCTGAGCAGCATCAGAGCTGCAGCGTGCACTGATGGCGTGGCAGTGAAGGGGAGCCCGCTCGGCTCCTGGGCTGCCCAGGGACCATAACCCAGCAGAGCTGACTCAGAGCCCTGCCTCCCCCTGCAGTAAACATACCTACTTCTGACTGCATTGCTACAAACCACAGCTGACCTATGCAAAGCATATCTGTACCAGATTTGCTGTTTGGGGTTCTATATGTTAAATGCCAAAATAAATAATCCCTCCCAACCCCAAAAGCCCCAAATCAAAAGCCACACTAAACCATAAACATAAGCACAATCCTTTCTTCCTTGCTTTTTTTCTTTTTGTTTTGTTTTCTGAAGGAAAATATTATACACAGCTCTTTGCAAGTTAATTTAAAATTCAGTATAATCACAGATCAGGCAGCATGTTAAATCTGAATTAAAATCTTGGTGGCTTTTAATTTTGAATTTGGATGCCAATTTGCACTTGTAGCTTAATAAATTTAAAGAGTTCCATGAATTTTGGAGAGTATTCAGCCTTTTGGGGTAATTGAATTTTTCCTTTTGATACCTAGTGATGGCAAATATAGAAATATTAGCATTTGGTGAAATAAAGTAATACTGGAAAATGATCTAAAATCTCATAGGTATTTTTGAATTATTCTGTAATTTTATGAACTATTTTGTATCTAGGGAACAACTCCTGGTTCCTACAGTGTCATGAGATTTTGTTTTTGCAGAGGTCTCTTTCAGCTTGATGCCTCTAAAACAGCCAGAGAAACATTGTAAAATTTTGAAAGTGTACCTCAAAAGCTTAAAAAACATTGTGACATCTGCATAGATTGACTTTTAAAAAATAAATTAAAATTTATAAAATGTAAGTTATTTTGTAATGTCTTAGTGAAGCTATGCACTTCTAATCTTGTTATTCACAGTTTAACACAAAACATTGCTAATCATCTTGCAGGAGTTATTGATGGTGATGGTACATGTAACATCTTTTAGTTCCAGTGGCAGCTCTTTCATTTTTAGCTGAGAGTGGGTATAAAATTGAGTTACATCTTTCAAATAAATGTTGTTTCTCTCTATGCTGTGTGAGAAAAATTCAAATACTTACAGATGATGTGATGTATTTTCACATTGCATAAAAAATTAGTTTTTCAGAAAACATAAAGGCTGCCTGCTTCTAATGGTGAAATCTCAGAAGTGCTGTTAATATATTTCTGATTAATAGTGAAAAGAAAGAGATGGACTGAACATATATGGACTGACTCAACAGGAAAATCAGTAAAAAGGAGAATAAATTGACATAGCTTTAAACAATGCCAAGGCCAGATTCCTGCTATTGCTTATCAATCCTGGCAGCTTTCCCAGTTGATAGAAAAGCAAATTTTATTGATGGTTATTGTCTGTTGGGTATATGGCATCATAGCTTAGCAGAGTGGTGCTGGGTAAAAGTGGTAATTGTAGAAGGCTCTGGACTGAGACAAAGAGCTTCAGATTTTGCTTTTCTAATTATTTTGCTTGTTCAGATATGTGGTTTCTCTGGGATTTTTTTTCCCCATTAGAGGCTGCCTAGGAGCCCCCAGGTTGAGCTGTACATTTAATGTCCACTTCAGTGTGCACTGTGCCAACAGTGCTCCCAAGTGCCTCGTGCTTTTGTTCTCACTGTAATGAGAAGCCCAGGAGTTACATTTATTACATTTACTTGCTGCTTATATTCCACAGAAAAGACTAACAGGAATTTGATTTGAGGAGTCTGTTCATTGCATGATATAGTTGTAGTCAACTGAAGAACTTTAGATCTCCAAAAGGTTGTGGATTTTTGATTTGTTTGGATATATATATAGGATATATAGGCAAAGGAACCCTATGAAATATTCATCCATGATGAATTTACAATTGTAAATTAATTATTTGCCCTTGAATATTGATACCTTCAATATTTCAATACCACTGAAAATGGATTTACTTTTCATATTGTTATGTTGCTCTAGAAATTTCAGGGAGTCTGCTTATTCACAGGTTTTTTACTTCTTATCAACAATTATCAGAGGGGAGGTTTGCTTGGAAGGTTCATTGAAGTCTTCCTACTTGGTCAATAAAGTAATTGAATCATACCAGGCAGTAAACACCCATAACTGTAGACAGAGATAGTGACAATCCCCCAGGTGGTGTCTTGGGTGAGAAACAAGAGCAATGCTTAGAGAATAAATTTGGAATCTAAGGCTGCCTGAATTTCAATTCTGATGCTGTTGCCTACCCTTTATAATTTAAACAGAAAATTTAATCTTATTTCCTCAGTCTTTCTGTGTGTGAATGGTGGGACATTGAAGAAGAATATGATTGTGGGCAAATCACATAAGCTCAAAACATCATGGAAGCTGTGACCAGGCGCTGCAGTCTCTTCACTCACTGTTTGCTTTTACCTCTGGATGGACAGAGGCACCTCCTGTGAATGGTTTTGGGGGGGGTTGTATGTCCCTGTAATTTTTTTTTTTCTGCTATTATGGTATTGTGAGACTACAGTTTTACATAGTAAAAGTTGCTGTGCTGTATTTGTTACTGATGAGTTCAGAAGCCACTTTTAATTTCTACAAAAGTGCTCTGACAGCAAACCTTTTACGAGTTTGGAGTGTGAGCAGCAAAAGTGGGTCTCTTGCACTGCTTGCCTATTAGTTATTGGCCAAAAATATACTGAAAGTGTTCTTATAATGGAATTTAAAATGAATCTAGAACTTTATTCCTTCTGCTATAACTCCTTTCTAGGATTGTCTGAAGAGGATTTTTGTTTTTTTTTTCCTTTGTTTCTTTCTTATTGTTAGTCACAGTCACTTTGGTATATAGATGTGTGCTAATTATCCTCTATCAATCCATTTAAATTATTTACTGTGTAAAAGTCTCAAAGGACTCTCTAGGTAGCAGGTCTGATTTAGCACTGTCTTTGTTACATGGGCCCTTTTCTTTCAACTCTGCTCTTCCTTCTCTGTTTTATTGCAATGTCTCTTGTTTGGGTTTTTAGGCATCTCTTTTTCAGCAATATTTTATTTAACACTGTCAATATTTTATTTAACACTGTCATCCAAATACAAGCTGCTACTATAAGTAATGATACTGTTCCAGACTTTCCTCCTCTGTCTGGCAAATTGTTTTCACCTCTGTGTTCACTTTGCTCTCAGCACAAAACCAGATGCTATTCTCTAAATATTCCAGTTAATTGTGTTTATTTCCATTAGCAATGTCTGACATGCTGGATTTTAAAACTGGTCTGTGTTTCAATATGCTGATTCTAGGCACTGCATTCAGCCAGACAGGACTCTCAGCTGGCACTAGCCTCAATAGCTCACTTGGAGCATTTGACAAAGATTTAACCCCTCTCACAGCTTATTTAGCCAACCAGTCTAAATAACAACATTTGCCAAAATTGCAACTGTTTATGAGTATTTTTCTATGTATTTATTTTTTTCTATTCTTTTTAGAGAGAGATTCAATTAATGCAATAAGTTCTGTATATAAGCTTTGTTTATTTTCTTCTGACAGAGAAGGATATATACTCAGAATTACACTCTTCATTGTTTTCATCTAATAAGTGTAGTAAGTTGTTGCTAAGTGTAAACAGCATTCTTTGTTTCTATTTTTTTCTGCTGTGAGATTCCTCCCTGATCAGAAATTAAATTCTCTACAGTAAAGGGAGGATGTGCTGTGATTATATGGCTTGTTGAACATCAGAGAGCATATTTGGTAGGAGTTAAGTTCACTGCTGCTACTGACTCCAGCTCACTTCAGTAGTTATGCAATGCTTTGTCTCTGCTGCTGAGCTGGGGAGAATGAAGGGCTTGACCTAATTTCAGAGTGGACTCTGCTGAGGAAGCTCAGTCTGGCACAGGAGCTCCTCTGCAAATTACACAGGAAAAGCAGATAGCGTTTTAAGGGCATATTGATTTATTATTGTCTCCTGGGTACAAATTCACATGTTGATACATTGATGCATCATTAGATCCAAATTGCTGTTGTTTCTCAAGCTCCTCAAGAGAATATTCCACCTCATTGGTGTTGTTGTGACTTGGATATTTATTATTCAGGGAAATTATATCTGTAGGCTCTGAACTTGTTTATGGTGGCTTCTGGGCTGGGTATACGTTTATCATTTTGTAACAAAGGGTAGAGACATGCAGAGCACGTTTATTCAGACTCAGAAAGATGGGGGAGACCCTCTCAGGGATCAAATTCTGTCTTGTACCTCTACTGAAATCAAAATCAACAGAAGTAACTCTTGAGCTAGACTAGAACATGACAGAAATACAGACAAATATACCTTCCTGTGTCATACTGGTATCACACAGCCTTTTTTGGTTCTGCCAGGAGTCTGAATCCACACTGCCTGTCAGCCTTTTCCTATGTCCATTCCTCTTTTTTTCCTCTCCATCTTTTCCTCTGAGTGTATTCCCATACAGTCCAGCTATTCTGGCTATTCAATTTGCTTGTGAAATGCTTTTTGTGTCTGGCTGCTGTGTAATGTTTAGAAACACTGGGTGGTTTCTATGGACAAAGCCCTGCCATGTGTTGTAAATTAAAGTCCATCTATCAGGCTGTTATCTACAGGAGGGGAATGGATTAGAGTGATCTGCTGTAGTTTTCCATTAGTGTTCTACTGTACACTGCATATTTTCACAATTCCTTTTCAGTTTTTGTTTCTGCTAGTCAGTAATTGACATTTGTTTTCTCACTGTCATGACCTCAGGCCTGGAGGCTTAACTCACATTGCAGTCAGTATTGTGACTGGCAAGAAAAATCTTCTTGCTTAAATGGGTAAACATGATTGAACAAAATGTGTAGGCCCTCTTAGACC
Organism: Chloebia gouldiae; assembly: GCA_003676055.1. NCBI lineage: Eukaryota > Metazoa > Chordata > Aves > Passeriformes > Passeridae > Chloebia > Chloebia gouldiae. Next base: position 5,496,625 of record QUSF01000015.1, read on the forward strand.
TGAATGGAATGGAAGTTAGAGCTGCCTCAGTCATTATTAGCAGCTCTTGCGTGTCTTGGGCAAGTGAAGATGGAGATCTGTGATTTTTGCCCGAGTCTGGTCTGTTACAGCTCCACTTGTCTTACCCCAGCGTAGGTTTGTTTTTTCCTTGGTGTATTTGGTCAAACAACTGTGTGTGTCCAGTTTACAGAACAGCTCAGGAAGCTGATCTGTGGCCTGAGCTGCTCTCTGGTTTGTCTTACTTGCCTGGAACTCCTACTACTGCTCAAAAAAAACCCTCAATAAATGGGTGTTAACTTATGTGAGACCCCAAGGCAATGCAGGTCAGAGCCTGGAATTGTACTGTGTAGAAATAACAAAAAAAAAAAAAAAAATTAAGACCAAACTTCACATCCTTGGATTAATTTTTCCTACTTTCATGTATTTATTTAGTTGAAAATTAATCTATGATGTTTTAATGGCTTTCACTACCAAGTGTATAGTATGCCCACTTGTTATTTCATATTCTGCAGTGAATAATTGATTGTGCTAAATTGATGGGGAAGGCTTTCAGCTGTAATTACTGAAAATCTTCGAAATATGAAATTGAATTCTTACAATGAAATGGTCATAGGCTGAATCATTTAGGAAGTTTGTTTAGGTAAGCTGTCAGCTACAGAATCTGTTTGAAAAGATCCTTGGTTTTATCTTCAATTTAGATTTTATAGATTCATCATTTAGAAATGTATTTATACTTTGCAGTGTGTGTGCGCATTCCTTCGGTATAGAACACCCAGGAGAAACAGTTATTTTCCAGACACAAACTGTAATTTTTCTTTCAGCCAATACTTACAGTGATGTTTTTAGAATATCCTAGTTCTGCTTATTAGTCTCAGTCTAGTGTTTGTATCAGGTTTCAATTATAATTTCTAAAAAAATTTAGAATTTGTCTCCTGAAAATTCATTTCTATGAATTTTTCATAGTACAGTCAATCACATAAATCTGGTGCCAAAATGCAAAGTGATATGAGAATACCATCAAAATAAGCATGTGTAAACAACTGAATGATTTCCAACACTTGCCCAGCTGTATTTTACAAATAACACTGAATCCATTTATGTTAATTTTATGTCTGCTAGCTGAAATTAATTTAATACAATAACTTAATATTCTCCCCGTATTTGTTCAGGTCTTCAGATTTCAAGGGATTTGTGAGAAATGTGTATTTAATTCACACTAATACAGTAATGGTAAATTATTAGTCTGTTTTCAGTATTTGTCTAGAAATTTGATTTACATACAGTCACTAGTATGAGAATATAAATGAGAACTAGTAAAACAAATGGAGGAAAACCAATGGAAATTATTGGACTACTATTATTATTCTTTTATGTAAAAGAAAAGTGATTTACTTCTCAAGTAAATCACTAAGTCTACCTAAGCCAAATTGTGGCATTTGCACATGCTAGGAATTCTTTATGAAAAGTCTCTTGATTCTTCCAGGATACAGACAAAATTATTTGAAAAAATGTTTCATATTTTGTTGCTGGTACTGGTCGAACCTCCTGGTGATAGCCCAACACCCATGAATTGATTATTTTGATGCAAATTTAAGTCTCCAGAAGACATAAAAGGTATGAAGAACTATGCACATCCAATTCCATCTCACAGATGTTTCCTTTAGTATTTTAGCAGTTTCCTGGTTTCAGTGTCCATATGCAAAAGAAAGGCCAGTTCCAGCACTGTGTTCTTCATTCATGTGTCACCTCATTTTGGCATTAGGAAAAAACATCATTTTAAGTAAAGTGTTTGAGATGCAGAATGGCTGCTAGTTTTAGTTTCTTATATGTCTTTAATTCCTACATTACTACTTCCCTCCTTTTGTCAGATATTGGCAAAAAAATGCTTTGAAGAAAATTTAACTTGGTTTCTATATTTGGCTCTTACATTTTCAACCTAGCAAACAAAATAAAAAGGGCAAAAATCTTTCTCAGACTTTATTGAAGAGTTTTATGTAAAACTGTCAGCTCTGAGTGTACAGAATGACTTGAAGAGCTGTCATATGACAGACTTCTCTGAATGTATCTTTTCAGGGGCACATCAAATGGTTTCCATGTAGTAACCGTTCCTTGGAGAATGGAAAATTTGTTCTCAAATTAATCTTGCTGTTCTCTGCTGTCTCTTTTCCTCCTTTATTTACAAGATAGCAAATATGTATATTTGCTATCTTAGCTAACCAGTGCAAATGGAATTCCATGTAGGATTTTGGTTGCATCAGTTGTTGCTGAGAAGTGAAGCTGTGGGAACAGCTGTCAATTTGCTTAGGTTAGCTCAGCAGAATTAAGAAAACTTTCACAAGTTGATTTTTTAAAACGGGATATTTACTTCTCTAAAAGAGATTATAACAGCTTTTAAAACAGCACTGAAAACTCTTCCATACCAATCATTTGGACTACATGAAACGTGTGAGATCCAACTGCTTGTGCTACACTATTGCATTTGCTTGTATTTTGATTCATAACATGGTTTAAAGCAGTCCTGCGCTGTAGAGTTAATGCTTTTTCCTCTCATCTTCCACATGACAACTTTTGATCTATAAATATTTCTCTGTCAGAAACACTGAAGGGTATTGTGTAAAGCTGTGGATTGTAAGGGATGGTTTTACCACTTGTCTGATTGCTTCTGCTTCATGCAGCTGAGGGAGACCACCACAAGCAGTAATTGACTGCCTTGACTGATTCTGTTGTTATTCCTTTATCCCCAGTCTCGGGGATAAGCAGTTAAGTGGGTGGTGATTCCATTATGCACTAAAACGTGTGCCATTTTACAGTAGAATAAACAACCACTGAAAAATACGATGAAAGTGCTCCAGGTAAAAAAAACCCAGAAGCTGTTTACTCCAGCCTTTCTGGTTTAATTCACAGAGCCACAAATGATGTATTCTGGAATTCTTTTTGCATTTTATCCGTAACAGTGTTCTGTACCAGGAACTACCTCATCTCTTGAATATTCTCCTTTTGTAATTGAAACTCAGTCTGCTGATGTTTTCTTACATCAAATCTTGTTAACTGTAAACAGAGTCTGTGCCTACTGTTGACATTTTGGGCTGTACCTGGCAGAAATACAATTTGGAATCTATGCTCTCAGGGGAGCGTTCTTAACTCTCTAAAGACTGTACATAACTTCTCTAAATGTCTAAATATATTTATGACAAATCTAATTTTTAGTATTCAAGGAAGAAGTTTGAGGATGTTGAAAGACCTTAAAATCTCATCTAAACATCTAACCAGTATCTCCTGGAAAGAATCTGGTTTATGTGTGTGGAGTCATGTGTTAGATTTTTAGAAGGCTGACATCAGCAAACAAACTGTGTCCTACCTTCCCTTAGTTACTTTTTCCCTAAGCAAAGCTGAAAACTCCAACCTGTGTAATGAGAAACCCTTGTGACCAAAACTAATGACAAATGTGTAGCATTACACCATATCTTTTTATATGTCTGTGTGTATATATATATATACACACACACCTACCTACTTCATTATATTTTTTAGGACACTGATATATCAAATTTTACACTTATAAAACAGCCAGATTCCAGACAGTGCAAATCATACTTTAATATATTATAAAGCTATATAGTAAGCCCAGTCCATGGGCTTTACATGCACATAAAACCAAGAGTTACATAAATAATACCAAATGACAAAACTGGAAAGCAGTTTCTGCATACTTTATTTTACAATTCCTCACTAAATATATTTACAGGACACAGAGTTTGCTTTAGTGCAATACATAGTAATGTTGCATAAGTACAAACTGTTGAACTTTTCTAAAAAAAATTAAAGAAATAAAGCACTTAACTGATGTTACAGCTAAGTATGTAAAGCAACGTTAATAACTCTGAGTGAAAATGCTAACAGCATCTTTTCTTCTCGTAAACAATTTCTAGAAACAAACCACAAACTGGCATTACATATTCCAAACTACTACCCTTGTACAGTACCATATCATTTAAAAAATCACTTTTTAAAAGCACATATACTGTACTGTACAGCAACCTGTTTCTACAGATACTGACTTACTCTTTTAATACAAATATGGTATTACCGTGGCAGTTTTGAAGAACAAAGTTATCTCAAGATATCAAACATCAGTAACAAACTCTGATAAGCACAGCTTCTTGAGAACCTGCTTTAACAGCATTTCTTCACAGTGATATTTATGAAAGGTTGGAAAAAGAGATTAGCATAAAATATTTCCATCCTTTTCAGTTTTTATGCAAAAATCATTACTTTATATTGGTAATTATAAAATTACAAACACTTTCTATAATTAACTGCATCTGTAGTAATGATAGAAAAAGTCATCAGTAAGACACCTAAAATGAGGCTTGCATAACATGAGAGTTTGAAGAAAACTAGGTATACCTCATTTTTAAAAGAAGAGTAAGGGATGTAACTTAATTTAAAATAAGCAACACAGTTTAACAGCGATAACCTATTATCAATTAAAAAAGCTACTTACTTATTAATAAATGTTAAAAAATAATGAAATTGTGATGAGGTGAAATCAGCATTTAAAAAGAGATGATGGAACATTTACTCTTAATCTTAGTTTTGGCACTTCATTGGAACAATTACTTTACCAAAGACCAAAATATGTATAAAAGATATACAGCTCCTTGACATACCTTGCAATATAGTACATAAGTACTGGCAAACACTGAAAACATAGTGAAACATTCCCACAGATTTGCACATGCATGCAGTGGTCAGACAACAGCATTGTATTTATGCTCTTGGCGGTGACAATCTTGCATTACTTGGGTATTTTAGGCCGTTTCTTCAGCAGATCTTGTTTCTGTTTTAAGTCTTACAAATTCTTTAGCAACTTCATCGTTGTTCCTCTGAGAAAGTATTCTCAGGATGGTGAGGCCAGTCTCGTCCACGGAGATGCTCCTGAGCAGGGGGTGCCAGGCGGCGCAGCCGGCGCTGGCCTGCAGCGGGATGACGGCCATGCCCACGACGCGATCCTCGCGCGCGAAGCAGTAATCCTTCACCGACAGCTGCACCTCGTAGGCTCCCGGCTTCTCCTCGTTACTCAGCAGGCTGTGTGGATTACAACAAGGAGTGCACTTTAATTCCCCCAAGGAATTCATTCACTCGAGAAATCTTGGGCAAATTAAAGTGAGAGTGGTACTTTATGTTTTGTGGTTCCATTTTGTTAGAACTGGAGATCTAGTTTTAAAATTTCTACACAGGTAACCCTTCATATGTATTGGTGATGGAGCCTCTGTTCTCAGCAGCCTGAACAGAAACAGAATTCCCTCAATAGTTGCAACAGGCAGTTACCTTTCCCTGGAAAGTACAAAAAACGTTCAGCTGGTTCCCCAACTGTCAGCAGCAATACAGAAAATCCCTGACAGCAGGCATCAAAAGGAGCTTTGTGGTGAGACACAGAGAGTGAATTGATTTTTAGACAGGCGGGGAAGGGGAGGAAAAGAAATTGGTGTCAGGAAAGGGCAGAGAAGTACTAAGTTTAAAACTGCAGGTTAGGTGGAAGCTTCTTACTGATTTAAGGATTAAATGGTAACAGCATTAGATAAACAATAGTGTTAACACATGCACAACCCAATACTCATTTTGATATCTCTACAGGCATGAAGGCCAGATATCTACAAATAATAACTAATGCTTCTGTCCAAACAAATACCTAGGCCAACAGATTCCTAGGGATGGAAGTAGTTATTCCTCTGTAGGGAAATTAATTGTACATTTTAACCAGTTTTTATAGGACTGAAATCTTGGTGACTGCCATTCATTTTCACATACAACAAAGATACAAATTAGTAAATAATTTTAAAATGGTGTTTATATGTCTACATTAGGATGGCTTTTTTTGTTATTAATGGTTTAAAGGCAGAAGAATTTTAGGGAAATTTAAAAAAAATATGCAACTCCTAGAAATAAAAGACTTACAATTGGAAAGTTTCATTGTACTTAGGTGACCAGGTGTTGCTCTTTGTCTTAGTTCCATGTTTTCTTTTCTTGTCACTTAACTTAGGACCCAGTATGCAAACCTCCACGAATGGCCGGAACATAGCTGTTGTTTGCCAGTTTAGGTTATTAATTGCTACAACTATAAAGAGATAAAAGAAATGAAGTTAAATAAAATTCAATTGGAAGAGTTCCAATTTATTACCCTCTATGATTTGGTAAAGACAGAAAAGTTGATGTGAGAGCTTTCCTATGGGATATCACTACCTGGTAAGCCTAGGAAGATACTTGGCCTCTTCCCTGCTAAGTAAAGTTGTCTGACTACTTTTAGGTTCAAAAGTATCAAATATAAACATGTATTTTACAAATCCTTTACTTTTACAGCTTCTTTTTGCCAGCTACCTTCACTGCAATTAAAAAAAATCAGCTTATACTAATCTGAATGATCCTGTGTTTCTGAAATTCAGGTTGTGCAGAACAAAAGTGTTTTGTTAAAAATGCAGCTTCCTAGGACTTGGTGCAATCATTTACGACTCAGCTTTGCTGTAGTTTTTTAGAAGTTGAATTATGCACAAGGAATTGAGAAGTATAATTTGACACATTTTAATTTATAACTCTGTAACTTAGTATAATAATTTAAATTATCTACATAGGGAAGCATAGACAGTACTTGTCTGCATAATCTGAACTTCTGCTGATGTTGAGCAAGGAAAAAGTGCACTCCTAATCACCTGAAGTGTACTCAGAGTCTCTGAAGTACTGTAATACTTACCACTTTTTATTTTAGTATTGGTATGTTACACATAGGATGTAGTGCTTGGAGGTTTGGTCTTTGTTGTTACTCTCTTTTTAAAGTTGGCTTGTTTGAAACTTACCTTTCACAGTGACTTTATGCTCACCAGTTCCAGGATGGGTAGAGACATCCACCTGTACAGATATCTCACCCACTGAATTATTAGCAGTTTGACCTGAAACAAGAACTACTGGTTAGCACACCTGGCTTGTCGATGCATCAAGAGAAATACACAGCCAAAGGTGAGTGGTATTTTGCTTTAGAAACACTTCAACATTTCTGACATGTTTCACATTCCAGTGGGAATCAGCTGTAGATTCATAAATTATTTTACCACCAAAAAAATGGGCAATTGGAAAGTGCCTCGGAGGAACAACTTTCCATTCTGGTTGTCATTAGGTGTGTTTGCATCTTGAAATGCCAAAGTTGGTGGGTTTGTCAAGTTTTTCACGTACCTCCCAAAAATCTTACTGCTAAGTGTGTATTTGGGAAGTTACTTCTATATCACTGTTTATGAATCCTTTGCTGAAGGTTTTGTCTCAACAAATTACTGAAGTGCTGCACTAGCACAGACAGAGGGGCTTAAAAATGAAAGAAGGTTGAAGGGATGGCAGGAGAACCAGGAATTTACTTTTTAAAAGTTTTTGCTTTTGCGAACCAGGGGAGGTTGCAAGTCAGTTTGTACAGAATAAATCTTTAAAAGGACTTTAAATATTGTCTTAAAAGGTACCACAGTATATCAGATTATAACAGTAAAACATAAATGAAACTGCGTATATTTACTTGTTCTTTGATTGGATGACTATGAATCTTGAATTCTATGAACTGCACTTGCTCCCTAGTTTAATCTCCTGTGAACCACATAATAAAGTAAATTTCTACTCCTATAAACTGGCTGCTATTTCTGTGGGTAGCAACCACAGGAAAAAAAAATTATATATTTCAGTGATTCAGTGATCATTTAACAGGGTCAGAATCTTTGAACATTATTGTGCATTTCCAAGCTTTCAGGTGAGTTTGGCTTGGATTTGTTGTGAACCTACTTTTGAAACACAGCAGTGTTTTAAAAATGCACAGTGTCAATGTTTTACTGTATTTACAGCTGCCACTTCTGAATTGCAAGGTACCTGTACAAATTTTGCTGTGAGATATATTTCATTATCAGTCAGAGCATTTGGACCACATGTAAATAAGAAATTTATTAGACAACAGTTTTTTAATGACAAGAGGTTTAGCTTCAGTGGCAGTAATTAAGTTTCTTGTATTTGGATAATTACTTAAAGCTGTACTATATGGAAGCTTTGAGCTGGTGCTTGCTCACAATAAATAACACATAATTTTTTTAAAGAATTTGTGTGAAGTTGGACGAAATGGACCAGAAAAGCTAAATAATAATAGAATGGCTTTATTTAGAAGTACAGACCAATGTATTATCTGACTATAGTAAAATTTGCTTTTACTTGGGTTGAGAAAGGAAATTCTCATTTGGAGAAAGTCATGAAGTTAAAGATGGTTTTCTTTTCTCTTGCAAACACAGTGTCATTAGGCCATAAATCAGTGAATAGCAGGTTTTTATTGGAGTTACATTTAACCCTGGGCACTGACTTGTGTGAAAAAGCTTTCCCTTATATTTCTGTGGATTACCTGGATTAAATGCAGACAATGCCTGTAATTCAGATAGCAGCTTGCCCAGGATAGGAACCCAATACTATATATATTTTTATATATAGGGTATTCTCATTGGCTTTGTGATACTGTAAAGTAAATAAAAGAGAGCAGGGACTGGAGATCCTAGAGCATTAATCTGTCTCATCCTTTCATATTGTGAAATTCCACCTTTTCACACTGTTCATAATGCATGGAATTCAACCTCAGCACAGGTACTTTTTGTGGAGATGAACCTCATTATGAATGATGCTTTTGATTACATCTGTAGCTTTCCTTCAGCTCTGAAGTTTGAGTTGAACATTAATTGTAACTCCATTCCAATTAAAAAGCTTTCAATGCCAAGCCAGACAGGAGAAGGGAAACAGGAATTTGCACTGAAATCTTAGGGATGCTGCATGGGTAGCATAAACTGAAGGTACTGAGAGTGAGAAGTTCTTGAGCTGTTAATTTATTAGGAGAGAAAATATCAGGGTGACTCAGAGTTATTTTTGAGGATCCTAAGACTGATTTGGAGGAAAATGTTGAGTGCATTTTCTAACATTTTTATTTAATCCACAGAGAGTAAGTTAAAGCTGAATTGTTAGGAGGTAGATGTAGCAAGCTGGACGTTCTCTTCTGTATGTGTGCTAGAGAAAAGCAAGACAGCAGAGAAAACTGATTTTATAATGATAATCAAACTAACTTCAACATGGGCATTGCTTCAAGAAGTTGCTATACAAATGGTTGATAATAATTTGTTTTGGGGGATCCTGAGAGCCAAGTTCAGTACTTGAAGGATTACTTCAGCAACCATTTATTCACCATGCTGCCATAAAAAAAATTGAAAAGATTTAGGTTTGTGTTTGATTAGCAAATGTAAATAATTTGTCTAAAGAATCACTTGGGATGGAATTCAGGTTGGCAGGAGATTGAGCAGCATCTCTAAGCTTCTCCTCAGATGTGCAAAGCCACAATATCAATGTACATTCCCTCCCAGTGGAATTGATGTGGTGTCAGGCAGGGATCTGAGGCACTCAGAACATAACATAAAACATGTTGTGGTGTGAATAGGAAGTCCTGGTGTGAGTGTTGGCATGGGATCCCCAGCTAAGGCCTTTCCATTCATCTCTGCTGGGGAAAGCTCCAGGGCTGCAATTGCACAGCTCACCCACAGCTGCAGCTGCTGCTCTGTCCATGTGGCAAAGGAACTGGGCATGAGCCACCTGCGACCTGGGAGGTGTGGATCAACTGGCCTCTGTGGGTGTATGTGTATTTTTTTATATGTATTTATATAACTGCAATGTATTGTGACCAGTGTTTTACCCAGACAACACCCAGGCCTCTCAAGAGGTTTCTATATGTATGGACTACTCTGTTTTTCTAGTGGGAAGTTGTTTTTAAAATGGATATAACATAACTGATGGTTACCTGTAGCTTGCATTTATTTTCTTGAAGACCTAGAGGAGACTGATACACAACATTTTTTAAATTTAGGTGCTTTACAGTTTCATTTAAGGGACAATCAGAAATTTTCTAATGTGAAAGCCTCGTAACTGAGTAAAGACCTACTGCTTTATCAGTGGTCTGGTTTTACCTATGTGTACTTTAAAAACAATTATTTTTCTGCCACTATTCTGAGTGCATTTGCTTTGCTATAAGCATATGCTGGAATACTTTTATTAGTTGTAATACAGCAAGTTTCTTCTTTGTTTGTTCTTATCTTTTGTGTTTGTTGCTTGCAATAGTGTGCTGATTTCTTCAGATTTTAATGCAGTTCTGTTTTTTTTTTTCTGCATGAAATAAGGTTGTGTAACACATGGTTCTGACCTCAATTTGAAACTCCAGTGGATGAAGCAGGGATTATTTCTTGAGTTAAATTCTGTCTGAAGTATGGGTTATGAGAGAACTGGAAATGCTCTGTAGCACTTAAATTTCCTGTTAGAATACAGGTATAGCTTTCAAAACATGACAGTTAATAATACAAAGGTTTTGACAAGCAAAAGAAGAAGAGGTCTTTTTCACAATAAGAGCTGCTAAACAATTTAAGCAATTTTTATTTTCTGTAGTATGATGTTATCTATCTGCTTGTTTAAACTATAGTTAATATCAGATTATTGTTAATGTCATTCTATTTATTTATGAAATATTGAGGTTCTGCTTGGCTTTGTACAATTACAGGTTGCAAAGAAATAGAACTGAATTTTGGCTTGGCAGTTGAAAACAATGTCTTCATTTTTGATTGTGTAACTTCCTTCCCTGTATTGGTGACTTCACAAGGCAAGGATGGAGTTACTGTTAGAGATAAGCATATTTACCTAATGAGTACTGTATTTTATTGTTTTCAGGTGCATCTTCCCTTTTTAGCTTTCAGTTGTCTGGCAAAAGAATGAAGAAATCTGAATGAGACCAGCTGAAGCAAAGCCTTTTCTGCAGCTTCGTAAAAACCCAGGTAGGGTTTGCAGTATGAGCTTGGTGTTGTGAGATGAGTATTGATTTTTCTGCTTAAGTGATACAAACTATTTCAAGTCAAGCTAAAATATATAGTGCAGAATCTTGCTATTATGTATTATTCTCTAACAACATTTGTGAACTGGAGCTGCTGTAAATTTGTAAGAAATTTAGACATTTAGACATTTTTCTATGTCCAATAAATAACCATTTTAGATGCAAGAGTGGTGTTTGCTTTGGAGAAATCAGTGGTAATAAATGAGAGCTAATTCAGGAAACTCTGTTTGAAATTGTCTTTTTATGCTGTTTGCTAAAATTAAAATAATATTTGTTCAAATATTATTAGTGTTGCATCACAGCACTGGCTATAGTTTATGAAATTACTGAAGACTCAAGGCATTTGCTGAACTAAACCATAGCTGTTTCATTTTGATATACTTTAAGCAGTTTAATAAGGGAAAGTACAACTTAAAAAGGTGACTGTTTCTCTCTTCTTTTTTCAGGAGTAACTTAAGAGAAGCCTCACCATTACTGGTCTCAGCCCAGACTGAGGGTAAGTCATGTGTACCATGGAGTGGGAAAGTGCACACAATAGGCCAGCAGAAGTATGGGGAGAGTTTAGCCTTTGGCTTTTAGAGTTCTGTCTTGATTGTGAAAATGTGGTTGAATGTAGCTCAAGTTTGGTTAAAATGATCTTGTCCTGCCTGAGCTGAAATTTGTCCAATTTTTTTAGAGCCCTTGTCAATGTACAAAATATATTGTCTTTTACAGAAGCCTTGGAGCTTTCCCTGAAATTCTGGGCTGTCTTCCAGCTGTGAACCGGCCCTGGGGATTCCAGCCCTACAGCACTGAACCCCCAAGTTCTGCAACTGAGCTGGGTTTTACAGGTCAGCCTTGGCACTGTGCTGCTGTTTTACAACAGATTCATGCTTGGTTTAATTGCACAGAGAATGGTTTGGTTACAAAAGATTTTGAAAGCAATCCATATAATAATCTCAGTGTATGGAAGAATGTTGTCCTGTAGCTGAATTTAGAGGAAAAAACCCACTCCCTTTCACAGCATGAGCTAATGTTTAGTATTATTATCATTATTATTATTATTAGTGCACAAATGAAGTGACAATTAAGTCCAGAGTAAATAAAATCACTCTGAAATCTGGACCTCAGGTGGTCTACTATGTAATGGTGCACTGATGGTGCACGATTCTCATCTGGCTGTGTTTTATGTGCTCTTTGCAGAGGTATCAGTGAGCAATTAGTGTGTTAAATACTGGCCACTCAGGCTTTGGAATGCAGCTCTCCTCACTAAACTGCCTCCAGGTTTTGCAAAATCATTTGGGTCTGTATCCATGTCCTTTTTAGAGACTCCAGCAGTGACCTGCTCCATGGAATGGTTCTTGGCAGTGCCAGCTCTTGTGCATGATTAAAAAAGAAAACTGATCCAGATGAATGTGCTTACAACAGGCACTGCAAAATGAGCTGAATCCTTTCTGGGTAATATTAGATGTGAAGTTCAGATAGGTGGAAGTAAATGTCATTGCTAATTTATAAATCATTCTATGTATTATTATTAAAAGTTTTCCCATGAAAAATACAGATAATTTATTTGCAAAAGAAAATGCTGCTCTGCATGTTTTACATTTGTGGGTTTGGAATGAAACAGGGTAAGTGCTTAGCAGGCTCTGCTTATTTTCTGGAAATGTTTATACAAAGGGACAGTCATAGATTATATCCCCCTTACTATACTATTGATACCAATGTTAAAATCTGTAATGATCAGAGTTTCCACAGGATTTCCTCTCCAAACAAACGCACTGAAATTGTGCAGCAGATCTGGGATAACAGTGGAAGAGAAACCTCTCCCTCCTCCTCTGCCAGGAAGAAGGGCAGGTATTTAATAAGCTATGTCACTGATAAAGCTAATCTGTACCTGTATGTCTGTATCTTTATTAGAGGACATTTTTCTTTTATCCTTAATTTTCATAGTGTGGTTACAGATTTGTATTCACAACACTGAGTGAGCATTAGATTTACAACTTTCATCAGCATAGAATCATTACAGCTGGAAAAGACCTTCAGCCATGGCAAACCATTATATGGAGAAAAATAAAATGAAAAAACTCCAGTTACTGAAAAAGTTGCTGCAAGATTATGCTCCTCATTGTCATTTACTTATTCCAACACTTGTCTGTTTTGAAGAGTCTTGAGAGTCTGTAGTGGTGCTTTGAAAAGAAAAATCATCAGACTAAGATTACAGAAGTTCATTTCATTATTCCTGTTCTGTGATAATTTGCTTTTAGACCATATGTCTATAACAATGTAGTCTCATGATTTGAAAAAGGCAGTAGGAATTGTGTTTTCAACTATCTAGTGTGATGAAACCAGCACAGGAAAAACTGTGAATCCCTGAGTCACCATTTAAAAAATTTAGGAATGGTTTTATTTTTATTATCTTATGCAAATTTCTTTGTTGCCAAGATCTGTAGGGATGTGTGGGCACAAAGACTGGGAAACAAAACTCTGGTTCAAGCAATCATCCTCCTTTAGAGACAGTGCAGATCATAGTGTTGGATTATTTGGGTACTCCTGCTGAATGTGATCCTGCATGAACAGGAACAGAGGAAGTATCAAGGAGCATAGGACACTTTTACAGAGCCATTATCAGAGAATCACTGAAGCTGCAAGAGACCTCCAAGATCATGAAGTCCAACCTCAGGCTTTCTGTTTGTGTGTAGAGTTAACTTCCCCTTTTCACCAATCAGACAAATTTTTGCTCTTCAGTTTCTTAGAATATCTGCAGCTTAGTCATGGTGCGTGAGAAACTATTTTAACCTGGGTAAAAGCCTGACTGTTGTCTGATTCTTGTAGTCATTACAGTAAAACAAAGCATCCAGTTCTACCTACAGTCATAGATACTATACAATATATACTTTCTTTACATTTACAATATTCTTTTTTCCTTACAATAGTATTTTTTCTTTTTTTTTCCTCCTAAAATATTATCCAACTGCCTACTGATTATGGATTGGCAATGTGAAAAAAAATAGGCCAAATATCAATCTAATTATACTCCAGAGAAGGCTTCTGATCTGCAGACAGGCTTATTTTAACTAAAAGTTAATGATGCAGTTATAGCTGTGAGGCTGGAGATCATAATAGATGAGGATTTAGCTCTTTTAAATGAGGCATTAAAGGATAATGAAAAGTTTTGAGTCACTTTTCCTTAAGTTTAATTCCCAGTGGCTACATTTCTAACAATAGTGGTGTGCAAATATAGGCATGGTAATGTGTGCACAGAAATGAACACAGACCTCAGGCTGAAATCAGGATGAAAATCAGAAAATTAAATTTGTGATTCAGGATGTAGAAAAGATCACTACTTATGGCTAAAAATTAACGATTTTTTTCCTCCTGAAGCTACAATGAAGGTCTGTGTTAAAGGAAAGTAAAATAAGAAGTAACAATTTCCTGCTTGAATCCATATTGCTAATTTTTTTGCCTACATATAAGAGTTTATACCTATTTTCTTATTTGTAATATATGAGTTACTAATGGAGATCTCAGTTTTAATATGGAAACATCTTAGGAAATCATTCCTCAGAAATAATCTTGGGGCAAGCTGCAAAACTCATGTTTCATGCTTTTTATAGCGTGAGTAACATTGTACTTTAGAAGTAAAAGCAATTGACTCCCAGCTTTACCAGCCAATTAAAACTTTCTGATTCTTATGAGCTGGAGCAGGGTAATTCATTATATCAGTAAATTGTATTCTTTCCCAAAGACATGAAGTTGCGGGCAGGTAATTTTTTATAAATGCTTGTTACATTCAGAAGAAATCTATTAAAGATCATTATTATGCACAAATTTGCCGTTTTCAGAATGAAGAAAACATTCAGCTTGTAATATGATGTGTGCAATGCTCCTAGAAATAAACCTGGTGCTCAGTTGGCACCCAGAGCTCAGAAATTGTTCTTCCTGTGCAGACAGAAGCTCCTAAAGGAACTGCCCTCAGGTAAGCTCCAACAACAGCATTAGAGAAGGGGTTACATCAGTAACATCACATGGGCAAATTTGTGTCAATAAACTCTAAAAGGGAGTTTATTGGGGGGTAAAGAATATAATCTGCAATCAATAATTTAGAACACTTAAAATATCATAGGATGCATTTTTGTTTCCCTTACAGATCACTTACTCTGAGATGTTTGTGTGGATATAAACTTCTTTATCAAGGTGTCAGTGGTCTGTGTGTAAAGGCTGAGAGCGTATTTGAGGGACTGCAGGTCTGGACTCTTCTCCAGGAAATTCTTTTTTAGCCCACTTCCTCCAGCATGGAAGTATTGCTAAAATGAAAAACAAATATGGTTGTTCACAGAGGAAAAATAAATGCTTCAGCTACAGAAATACAACTTTAAGTAAAATTCTTAAATGAATGTTTGGAAGTAGCAACAGGCATGTCTAGATTTATAACAGCATTTGAGATTACAATCATAATCTCTAATACAAAGCTTCTTTCCAAGGGGAAAAAATAGGGGAAGAAAACAATATACAAAATTTTAATTTTGGTCTTCATGATCTGAAGTATTAATTTGCCAAAACTGGAAAATATTTGAAGCATTCTTTTAGGTTGCAGAGAGTGGAATGAGTTTAGAAAAGGATAGACATTTCAGAAAGAATACTCCAGAGTGTGAAGTTTTTGAGTAGTAGTGTGAGAAGAGGACTTTTGGTTCTAGTGGCACAGCTAGATTTGGAAAAACAAATATGCTTATGACTTTGATGCCAGGCTGACTATGTGAACTATATACATAAAGACTGTGTATATAAATGTACTATATTATGTTTTCAATCCCAAAACTGAGTTCAGAAAAATTAGGGGACAGATTCTTCCCTTTTTCCTCCCACAATGAAGAATTTTTCCTAAAGTTTTGTACAGGACGGTGTTTGATGAATTGATTCATGTTAGCCACAATGAAAAGATAAATGTGCTACATACCTTCATTTTGTTCAAACACCTTGCAAAGCATTTTGCAACCCTCATGACAGTTCTAGGTCTCAAGATCAATAAAGCTCCCATTAATGGCTAATTAGTAAAAATAAAAAATGTTTTTCAGGAACACAATGACTGCTTGATGAGATGCAATACTGGTCCATTCTGTACAGGAAGTCTTGGGGACTGTTAGCAGAATTTACTCTCCCTGCCTTTTTGCAGTGTTGCCAAAGGAATAAATGCAATATCTACATTCCAGTTCACATACACACATCTCCTCTAAATGCTGTACCCCAGCTTATCTGGACAGTTCAGACCTACAGCCCACATATGCCCTTTGTATTTAGTGCACACATTTCACCTTCCAGTTCTCAAGATTCTGCAGGAGATGCAAAATAAATATTTCATAACACTGATTATTTACAGTTCTGTATTGCTGTCTACTGTTAAAGGGAAAACATATCTGTAGGAGCAAAACAGAGGATTTGAAGTCATCAGGCTGCAATATTTTATATTGTTTTAATACTATGGGGACAGTTAGTGTCAGTTTAAAAAGTTCTGAATAAATCTATCTTCTCATCATTAAATACTTATATAAAATGTGTATCTTTTCAAGCAAATTATTTCATACAATATGATCCAAAAAATCTCTCATCTTAATTACTCAAGAGTTTAGAAATTATTTCACTAAACTCATAATCAGTTTATAAGCAAGTGTTAAAATCTGTTAATATTTCCTACTATTGTGACAATTACTATGATATTTTTGAAGTTGTCTCTCCCAGTAAAATGTTATCTACAGCAGCACTTACACATGGCTGAAATCTCCATGAAAGATAATAGTTATATAACAAAACAAAGATACCTGACCCTTGATTTCCCGAGTTTTTAACTATTTTTTTTTGTTTTTCCCATACAGGGTAAATTTTGCAAGAAACCAACAATGTGAACCTATCATTACTGTATGGAACTGAACATAGAAAGATAACAAATAAACAGGATTTTACAGCTTCAGCTGGATCTGTTATTATCCTGTTCCTTAGAGATGGAAAACTTAAAATAATTCCCCTGCTACTCTGCTCTTCTCTGTAGGTTTGTATGTGGCACAAGAGATTTCAAAGTCACACTGACAATGGAAGGGGCAGATGCCAAGAGCTGGAGCCACTGCTGGAGCCTCAGCCCAAAGCTGCCCAATGGCTCACAAACATTTGGGTGCTGGCTTCTCTTTGCAGAGGGAGTCTGGGGGTGACCTGGCACAGTATTAGCAATGGGCATTGCCCCTGGGCTGACAAACTGAGGTAGCAGAGAACTCAGTCTGAGATAACCGAGGCCAGAAAGCCACTTCTCCTAACTGAAAATTGCAAATTAAGCTGAAAAATATGAAATAGTTATATAAATTGCTATGGTTCTTTTTATCTAATACAAAGATTGATGATATGCTATATATATTCAAGATTATATTTGTCAATAATGCTGTCTACTAATAAATTATGATTGTTTCTTAGTGAATTAAATAAAAGGAAAAATAGAAATGACTCTAAGTAGAGATATTCCTCCCTGCAAAACCCTTCCTTACCATACACAGCTACCCAATTTCTGAACACTCACCACATGCCATTTTTACCATTCTCCTATTCTTATCTGGGCAGCCATGATTTTTGCTTGTAAATAAACTACATTTACTAAGCATTACCAAAAAGATTCTATATTTTGATCATTAAACTTAAGAACTACATTCCTAAATAAAAATAGCAGTCTTTTTTTCTTGAGTTAAGTCATAAAGTTTGCCTTTTTTCACTTTCTACCAGTATAAGCCAAATTTCTGCTGCGTGATCAAGGTTATTTGTTAAGTATTTTGGAAATGATTTTGCCATATGAGCTTGTAAGTACAGCAGGCAGTTATAATGCACAGTCATTGCCTTACAATTTGAAAAGTATTTCTCAGGAAGCATTCTTTAGCTCAGTTAATGAATGCTATGAATTAACTGTTATAATTCAGCACACAGATATAAGGATGCTGAATTAACAAAGAGGTTTTCCCTATTTAATATTTACCCTCCCAATCTAGACATTTTTAGTAAAATGGTCAACACCTATCTCTTCATCTGTAAGAGTTTAAGCCCTGGAAATTTAGGCAAGGTTAGAGTTTACATTTTTCCCAGCTTTTATGTGTTTAGAAAATTACTAGATTCATGTACTTTACTTCATGCAGCTTACTTTGGGAGCATGCTTCATTTTTTTCAATTTGTTTCTGCAACATTACTAATTCTCAATTATTTTTATTTCTGAAATAAATGCCAATTCCACTATAAATACAAAAAATGGCATTTGGGAGCCCTCTCTGTTACTTTCTGCTTGCCTTGGAGGCTGTTTGATTGCAAAACACTTCATAGTAATTATTTTCTCTTACTTACACCTTCAATTTTATACTTCAGTAGCTACCTCCTTACCTTCTTGATGTGCTGCCTCTTCCCAGCAGGGAGGAAAATATGCTGTTATTCTAGAAACTGATTGCTTTTAAGTTATTTACACCAACTACTGATCCAGGCCAATGTGAAAAAGACTGATAAGCAAATTAAATAATATGTTACTTAATAATCTAATAAATATTCCTAATGACTTCTTCTGACTTCAGAAACCAACTCCATGAAGACTGTATGAAAGTCTCCAGTCTTTTATGTAAAAACCAATCAGTCACTGCTGGGCATTCCAGCAGGGAGCAGAAGAAGAGCTGAAGCTGTACCTTTATAGTAACGAGTGCCACGTCCATTATTGCACACTGCCTCAGGGTCAGGCTTTTGGCTTCCTCTCGGATCACGTGGTCCTGCAGTTGGTTTTGAAAGAGACACAATATTGTGAATATCTGTTCTTTGCAAAACAAACAAACATCCACCAAATGCCCCCCAAGGACTATGATTAACAGGGATTAATTCAGAATCCTTTCACAACAAATTATAACCTAGAGCAATTGTGCTGCTTCTTGAAAACACAGACTGTAGAGAACCAGACTCACTGGTTAATGCTGAGCATTACTTCTTTTCTTAGGATGTATTATTTCTCTGTTTTGGGGGATGGGGAAAAAGTTAAAATTTAACTTAAAATAATTATATTATATATAAGTAATTAATTTTAATAATAAACCTGACATTTTAACAGATATTTGTTAATGCCCTATATTTAAAATAAGAGAAAGGTTTCTATAGGAACATGTTATACATAGAGTGACTACACTCCTGTAAAATCTTTGTCTAAACAAGCTGTCAGTGATTAACTTAGGTAATATTTTAACTCCTCCAGCAAACTGAACAATCATTCATAGAGGCCCCAAATACCACATTTCTGTACAAATCTGTACAAATCTGAAATCCTAATTGCAGGATTTACTGGCAAACAACAGACATCAGTATCAAGCATCTCTGCTGTCCATCAAGAAGGTTCCAGCACTGAGGTGCTGAAGACTTTATTATGTTTCAATGCACTTAAATAGTGAAAGTTGCTGGTATTCTCACCTTAAGGGCTTTTCCAGAAGCAAAGGGATTTTTTTGGTCTTTTTTCTGTGTGTAATGTGTAATGCTCATAAGGCCTGGTTGTGCAATATGGGAATGATGGCTTCTTGACCCATGTAGTGATCACTTACCACATAAGCATAGAGTCTTCTGTTCATAACTTGGTTCTTACAAACCTGTACAATAATTATTCACCTCTGAGTAGTTACTGCCATATTCAATTATACCACATAAGAACAAGAATGAAGCATGAGGTTTGGCCTCACAGTCATTAATATTTCCTCCTTTTTTTGTTAGTGCAAGCCAGTCACAGCATCATCTGGCTCCATTACCTTGAGTTTTGACAGTTGTCCAAGATCTTTGGCTGCACTGAATATCATCTGGGGCCCCTGTAATCACATTGAAAATTAAGGCAACAGACTCATGACAGCATGTTTGCTTTTTATGTCAACACAATCTTATTTTCTGCTAGGACATTGGCCAAAGTCATCGTTTTGCAAAGCTAAATAAAAGTTTCAGTTGCACAGGAGACACATTTTCATTCAGTTGATAAGGCCAAGTGCTTGAATGCCTGCAGCAAGATTGCCTCCAGTATTCTATAGCTGATACAAATATTGCACTTTCTGCTGAGAGTGGTTTTGTGTTCTCATTTCTGCTCTCTCATTTTCTGTTTAATACTGAAAGCTAAGGCTGTGATTGTTCTCAGTGTGTGTCAGGGAGATGTTTATCCATAACTGCAGCTCTCAGGTGGTGTGCTAACATGAACAATCATACTGGGAAGGAAGCAGCCCTGAGGAACCTGCAAAAGCCTATGTAGAGGGAATCCTCAGCTGAGTAAAGCACAGCCCAACAGTGTACTGTGAGCCAGAGCCTTTTTTTAAAGAAAAAGGTATTGAAATGTTATGAAGTTCAAGCAATATTTTACAATAGCCAAACCCTGGCATGACACCAAAGGCCAATGCCTACACATTTGTCTCGGACAAACAGAATCCTACTGTAATTCCATGCTCACATCCTTTATCACAATTACTCCAAGCAACATAACTACCAGTGCAGTTACATGGCAGTTCAGCAAAATGTAGTTCTGATTATGTGGATTTCAGAAAAAAGGTTCATCCAACTTACACTCGAGTAATTTTTCATTAGACTTTCTGTTCTAAAGAGTTTAATTTTCCAGAAATAATTTTGCTTCCTATATGCTTCAATTGAAGAAAATGTAATATAGAACTGCAGTTTAAATCTTCATTATTTTTAGTAGCAAGAATGGTAAGATAAATATGTGGGTGTGTATGTATATATATATATATATATATATATATATATATATATATAAATAAACCCCATTTCTGAATGCCTGTGCCTCCCAACCTCAAACAGAAAAATATTCAGGGCTAGAAAATCTCTCACAGTATCCTACCTTTCAGTGATTTTCTTTAATTAAGTGTTCAGTAGTAAACAAAAGTATCAAAATAAAAGGAATAGTTCAAAATGCCTACCAGAAACACTCTATATAGAGGATACCACTAAGGAAACTCCCCTCTGAACTGACTGTCCTATGAATAACTGATCCTGCATAAAGCATATAAATGCTCCTAACACATGATGGAAAATGCAGTTACCCAACTGAAATACTACCTATGTATTTGCAGATAAAATTCACACCAAAAAAGTTTGAAAAGCAAATTAAAGATCTCAGAAATGTAAATTCAAAACTTATTGAAAGAGAGGTTGCTTCTAATTATGCATAGTTAACAAGGTAATGACAGTAAATATGAACAAATTCAGTGGCTGGAGTCCTGGCCATGATCAGCTCTACTCTATAATTTTTAATAGTTCACGTAATTTCATTTTTATCTCTGCACCATTTATACATTTTCTATTAGAGCTTTTCCTGCCTGTCCAGCAATATTCTTTTATGCATCTTCAATATATTATAATAAGATTTAATGATATGCCTTTAATTTATGGACCCTGACCAACAGCTTTTTAGCAGCTAAAGTGGTACCACAGGATGTGTCACAGCAAAGTTGCCAAAGGCACACGGTGGCAACATGAGGATTAGCTTGTCCTAAAATGGTCAGTTTATTTCAAACAAGATTGAAAACAAGAAGAACTAACAGTTATGTTATTCCAGTCCATCATACAAACAAAAAAAGGCAAAAAAGCAGTTTTTTCTCTCATAAAAGAGAAGGCCTCCAAGCCAGGCTCTCTTTGGTGATCCTTTGACAGGGTGGTTTCACTGCTGCCAGCAGGGTTCACACCAGGCCATGCCCCACAAGGGGCTCCTGTGCAGCACCACTTGGTAAGTACAGCTCCTTTCCCTCTGCTCGGCAGCCTGGAAATGCAGCTCTGCCCAAGGAGGAGCTCCTGTCAAGGCTGCTATTAAAATCCCTCAAATCTTTAGTGCTATATTTGGCTGAAGCTTCCTGATGTTAATTAAGTGCTGCCTCAAGATGAGGAATGGCACAGCAGGCAGGGCTGGAGGATGGGATGGGCATCCTTGGCTTTCTCAAACCTACAAAAATGGAAGTGACTGAATTTCTGATGTCACTAGGAAGGGCAAGGAGCACTCTTGATGTTGCTGTGCACAGTGAAGCTGAGAGAAATCGGATTTAAATTAAACCCCTTGTATGAGAGCACATGATTGCATTCTTTCATATGAATGCAATCATAAAAAGTGCTCTGATTTGGGGCAGGCAGTAAATGAAGGAGTGAGTCTTCTTTACCATCTAAGAGCAAGACGGCTGCACAACTCTGAGACACCAAAGAGCAGCACTGCCTGCAGTGCAGGTGTTACTCCTTGTGGTCAGGGTGCACAACAGTGTCAGACCCCTTGGCAACACCTGCTCAGGCACATTAGTACAGTCCTTTATATAAACTGAGAACTGCTCTGGAACACTTACAGTTTGGTCTGTCAGTGGTGGAAGCACGATTTGTTTTTCTATCTTGTTTAAGACTAACTTCCAGAGCTCTTTCAAAACCCGTTTCAGAACTGTCTTCTCACAGATTTTTGCAGAGACACTCAAACTGGAATAAAACAAAACCACAAACCAGTCACCAAAACCAGCATTAAGGTTCAGAGGTGCTCAATCATGCTCAGATTAATAGCCATTAAGGTTTATATTTTCTCTAGTAATAAAAATTTCTCAGTAGCTAAATTATTTTGCAATATTATCAGTAAATATTTTTGGTAAAAAGACATGCAGATTACAAACTCATATAAATTTCCACTATCTAATGTAATGCTTAGTATATCACTGATGCATATCTATTGAAAATGCAAAATCATAATAAGTTATAAAGTTTGATGGATGATACAATTTAGCACTCCCACGCCCCTAAATTGAAGTTTTAGTATATAATTTGTTTATGTCTTAAAAATAAAGAGCAACTGTCTATCTTGTTTTGTATTTCTACTGAGATATAGAACTGGTTGCTGACAGCTAATGCAAATTCACAGCTACTGTTTGAAAGCATTTATTTCTATATACTGACATGTTTGAGCAATCTTGCTATCTATTACTTACAGTAAAATTAAATTTTTAGGGCACCTTTTCCATCTTCACTTTGAAGATTTCTGGCTGGGGAAAACCCACATAAGGAACAGAAGGGGTGTGTAACTTGTGACTGGAGACCTGGAGTACAGGATCAGTGCCAGGCTGCTTGTCCTCACAGCCACTTCCAGCAAAAGGCCACTGGTGTTTGACAAGCACCAATGACACCAATGTGCTTACAGACGTGCCCGTGCTGCACATGGCCTTTCAGAATGTGTCACTGCTGAATGATGACAGCATAAGTTATCCTTACTTACAGAACTCAGAATGAGTTTGCAGGATCCTCTCAAAACTTAACATTTTACCAAATGAAAAAAAAATCAAGCTGCTGTTTCGATGATGCCCTGGCTTTTGGTGACACAGAAGTGCATATCAATAAACAGTGGGACATTGGGTACAAGCCTACAACAAATTCCAGACAATTTCAGTATAGGAATTACTTTTGTCCTTTTGTTCAGCACAATCTTCATAACACAGCCTATGGAGAGAGACCATGCACTGGTTCATTTTCAGTGACTCAAAACATGACAAGACATGGAAAGACAAGCCTGCAGCTTATGTAAAAATTGTTCAGTGTAAGTAAAGAGGTTAGGCATGGGATTCTGCACACAGTGAATACTAGAAATATTAAAAATACTATAGAGTGCTTCCAGGTACCCACAGTGCTTCAGAGTAAAACCAAATGTGCCTGAGTGCAGCATCCAGTTCCCAGCCTGCCACACTTACGTTTTGTCCAGGGAATCCATGAGAGGCCGGAGCACAATCTCAGCATCAATGGCTGCACTGTTCTTATTGGCTGCTGCATTCCCATTTCCTCTCATTTGATTCAGTTCATTGCTCATTTGTTTTACACAATCTTCGATAACCAACTGGAAACTATAGGATGAAAAAAAAAAAGAATTAAAGAATTCTGGGAGAGAAAACAATAAGGATGATTTTGCATCAGGTTCTTCAATAAGATTTAAATATTTTCTGCAATGCTCAAAATTGAAGATACTGTGGTGTTACAGTCTGAAAATAAGTTCTACTGAGGATCATAGCTCATAAATAATTAATGCTGTGTTTTGATCTCTTCCCCTGCATTGCTTCAATTCTGCCACAATTTTCATAGCTTTGTAGGTATGCCAAATATTTATTTTCTAAAGCAACAGATGTATCAGAATCTATAGGTTAGATATGATTGACTACCAGTTCTCAAGATTTTATTTTTGATGTGAAAGGATGATACAAGCAGGTGATGATACATAATTTTTCTCTTGATAGTTAATAGCAATCAAGCTTTGATATTCTTCTTGAGGTAAAATCAAAAACTCCTACTGATTCTGCCCTGTTTGGCTCAATTTGACTTTTTCCAGATTTCCCACAGTCAGTGCCTTCAGAAGGTTTGTTACTTCTTTGCAACTACACAGCATTAAAATACTTGGACTGTTTAAAATATCCTTTTGCAAAAAAAACCCTTGCTTTGAAGCACTCAGACTCTTCCTCCTGGGAGGAATCTTTTTCACTTCAAGGTGACTGTTAACACATCCTTCCTCCTCAAGTTTGTATTTGCTCAGCTTTTCTGAAAACTGTTCTGTTTCCTAACTGATCTGGTTGAGTGTCTGACAGTCTTAAAGTGCTATTGATGTGATAATCTTTGGACAACATATTGACACAAAGTAGAACAGCAGTTAATCAGTCACCAGCTCAGAGGCATGAAGAGTGTACTGTGCACACACAGTAATTTGTTTTATGGGTTGATTTGTGATGGATCAAAATGGTTTAGGATTAGTTTATGAACAGAAATGCAAAACAGAGGCCAAAAATCTATGGGGTCTGTTAAGCTGAAAAGATAAATGGCAAAGATTAACTTGAGGAAAGCAAAAAAGAATTTACTGTGAGAAAAAAGAAGCAATCAGATATTCCAGTGACATGGCTAATTGTAAAAAGAGAACACAAACCTCCATGTGAAATCACTGGCAAAATCAGAAACTTTTCCAAATGCACTTGGAAGTACACTTACCTTCACACTTTAAAGCCCTAGATAAAATCAACACGAGGCAGCTGTGAAACTGCTCATGGAAATTCTCGGGACCAGTCCCTCCAACAAAAGCCAAAAGAATGCACTGACTTTCTTGACAACAATCTTTCCAACATTGTTAACCTCACAGACCCAAGCAGTAAACTGACCCATGAGGAATGTTCTAGCTATCTGGAGCACATCCTACACTGAGCTGTTCTGGGTTTGCTGTTGCAGAAACCTAGTTGGCTCATTCAGAAAGAAGCCCTGGAAAGAAATAATATTCATGCACTGTCAATGATCCGAGAAGCAGAGCCTGGGAGCAAAAGTACAGCAAGACAATATAGCAAACTAAGCACAGAGAAAAAACCAGACTGTCAACCCAGACTGCCCATCAATGGATTAAATAAGCAACTACAGACTTTGCTTAATGAGCACCACTAATCCCTCTTTCTTAGATTTCTTTCTAACTTGAAGCAAAAGTAACTTGCTACTTCTTATATCACAAGCAGTGCTGGCATAGCATCATACACATTCAGGACTGCAGTGTGCACTCTGATTAATGAAAGGTTTTGAGAGTAAAGCTCAGTAGACAATTTTTGAAGAGCCACAGGCAAGCAAATGACCCAAGAAGGCCATTCACAACGACCACCTGAAGCAGGTTAAACACAGCCAGACATCCCTGGTTGAAGCAGGCCGCTTGGAAAAAGCTGTCAGTCTCAAGAAGTAACATAAACATGGTCAGAGAGGAAAGTTTAACATAGCATCAGGCAAAAAAACCCAGTGACTTTGCTTTCCAAAAAGCAGAACAAAAGCCATCAGCCTCACCTCTGTAACATGTTCATACCCATAGATGATGCTCACTTGTCTTTACAGCGAGGTTGCTGTTATTTGTTTCAGAGTCTAAACACATACCCACACAGAAATGCACACCAGTCCATCAGGGCAGAAGCAAGCCATGCCTCAAGACATCCAAATAACCACCCAGACTTCATCAATGAGGGAGATTTTTTGAGCAGGACTATTCCTCTAAGGTTTGCAGTAAATGGGTTTGTTACCTTGCAGCATACGTTACACTGAGTTCATCCAATACATTGCTAAGTTTCACCTGAAGTTCTTTTAGAACAACACTAGCTTCAGGATCCAGCTGCAAAGAAATAAATAACATGATATTTTATTTATACACTAGGTTTCTGGGGTTTCCATACAATCAAGGAATTAGGAATTATGTGCAAAGATACACTGCACTATAGAAAACCCAACGTGGAAACACCTGTTGCGACACAGACTTGCTTTAGTAGGCCTTAAAATACAATTACTATTAAAATAAATGAAAAAGATCTTTGATTACAGCAGGGAATATTTATATCAGAAAATCAGTTTGTGCCATTGAAAAATTACTTTCTGTGGAAAGGATTGTGGAAACTGTGTTGGCAGTCACAAAGAACTACCATTATCAGGCCAGTGGTATTCAACAAAGCATGCCAAGAGAAGGATGCAGGAAAAGTCAGTGCTCATGTTAACAGTAATGCAGATGCCTTCGTATTTTTATTATTTTTGTACATTTCACTATTGTTGGTATTTTGTTTTGCAATTTGTGTTGAAGTTGTTTCCATATTTTGTATGTTTCCATAATGCAGTGTAAAATTAGAACAGCCAGGACTGAAAAAAAACATCTTGAAGAATATCCATGCCAATTCTACTGACAGAGGATGTGGGAAGGGACTCTACCAAATTTCAGTACTGCTCTTTCTAAAAGCCATTATGGCAAACAAAATTCAAGCACAGAGCAACACATTCTGATGCTCTGATACAGGTTTTTTAAACATAGGAAAAACAGTTAATGCAAGGGAGAAATACATTTTTACATTTCCAGGGATGAGGATACATGCATAGATATTTTATCAAAAAGGTACCCTACTGATATTCATCAGCAAACTTGTTTATTTGCTATGGATGCTTTTTCAAATTAAAAAAATTGGGTTTTTTTTCCTCTGATCTTTAGCACTCAGGAAAAATAGTTACAGCCCATTCTGGGATATGATAGATGATCATCAGGATCAACAGCTGAATTTGAATTAATAGCTAATGTTCCAGGTCTTTCAGCTGTCTACATCACACTGTTAAGGAATGATTTCCAATGCTAACCCTTAATTTGTGGATTCTGTTCTGCAGCAAGGTCAGGTACAGACCTTCTGACAATTTCAAAGGACACTGCACATTTAGAATACATAATCAGGGCTGTTTCTATTTGTGTTTTTCTGTCTTTCAACTGCATGAGTAGTGTTTGGTCCTTATTTTTCCTCTGGTGCTTCAGAGCACTGTGGTGCAGCAGGTCAGTTCTTTTAATCTCACTTCAGAGACAAGGGGAAGTTGTTGCAGCACACTGGATAATTTACTTGAGACTCCACAGGAATTCTACAGCAAAACAAACTGAAATAGATCAAATGATCGACTGTGTTTTAATCTTAGACCATCCTTTATCTCCTTAGAGGTTATGTGTGGGTTAAAATCATAGAAAATCCAAGATTTTCACTACAGGTTTTGACAAGAACCTGAAATAGGTGACAAGGGGGAATTGCCACATTCCTTTAGAAGATACTCAGGGCTATGTAATTCTTTTCTAATCTGAGAAGCTCATATGTTACTTATTACTGTAAGTACTTACTGTGACTACTTACTGATTTAGTTTTGAATTACTTTGCATTGAGAGAACTTCTGTTGCTTCTGTATATGTTAATAGTTGTATCTGTCCCTGGCAGATATACTTTGACAGTTCATACACTTAAAGTGATTGCTTTCCTTCATATGAAGAGTAGGAATTAAAAAGCTAATTTTACTGCAGTGTCTTTATTAGTAAACAAATTAAGACTTTGCTATCAAAGGCAAAGATTTTTCCAGGAAATGCATATCACTAGGGAATTATACTGTCTCCTCTGGAGGGATATGTACACACCCCAAATTAAAGACCTCTAGAATATAAACATTAACAAACACTGAACACACAAGCATTCACACTGAACACGATACATGTCAAGGAAAACACAAAAACCAGGCAAGCAGAAGACTCAAAATTTCTTAGCAGATCATGCACAAACCAGAGAATCACCTTGTTACTGGGCCTATAGAGGTCAATGTAGTTACTTTCTATCAGAGGTTGTGGTGATAACCAGAAAACACAATGTATCTGCTAAATTCACCTGGAATTGAATTTAGTCCAGCCAAAATTGGATTAAATGCTAATGCCAGATTGTGGATATTGCACACATTATAGAAGGGTGCATGCAGCTGTTAAACATTGTAGAGGCTTTGTGCTCACAAATTGCAGGAACAAGTTTGTGTGTGCACAGCTGGAGGCATCTGGCAGGACCCCCAGGCCTGTGTGTGCACATGCTCATGCCCGTGGATGAGGTGGCACGGGGAGGAGTGGGACACAAAGAGGTATGCGGGCTGCCCGGGCAGGTGTGCCACACCTGGCCATCCTGGCATCACTGAGAACATCTCAGCAAGAGTTTTAAATGCTACTTCTCTCTAGCTACTGGAAAATATTTGGGTGTCTCACTAGAAGTAAAATGTGCACTTTTCATTTTTTTTTTATCATGTGCCTTCTATGTGCTAATGATTTGTCCTCAGGCATGATCCAAATGTGCCAGAGCATAACCTCTTCTTTTTCCTGATATGGCAGTGCTAAGATGGAAGCATGGGAGTGAGAGGCAATGCTGATCAGCATCTGAGATGATGTCATAGAGGGAGATACAGACAGGAAAATGAAGTATTTATGGTACTGGGGACTTCTCTTTTTTTCTTCATTTGTTTCATAGAGTTTGGTGAAGGAGGAATGAAAACTAACAAAATTCCCTGAACATATTTCAGGAAAATAAAAGGAAAAGGCTCTACTTGAGCCTGATTATTTTTGGAAGAAAAAAAAAAGCAAACCAATAATAAATCCCAGCTATGAGTGTCATTAGTGTACCATATTGAATTTAAGCAACAAAAGAGAAAAGACAACACATTTATCCCTTGGACAATTGTATTCTGGATTCCATCTACAGTTCCCAGCATGTGTGGCCTAGCCTTAAAATACATCAGGGTAGGTTGCTCAGGTTTAAAAATTGGATTTTTTTAAAGGAGCAAGCTTATTTCATTAATAATGTGCAAATAATTCCTTTTAATAAATTCTTAATATTCTTGACTTTTCCAGGCTCATATTTCTGTTATTTTACTATCTTAAATAGTAGAATTAATTTTTACCTACAAGAGAATATATTCATAAATTTAGGAACACCACATAAGATCTATTGATTATACATTATCAAAGAGATAATTAGAAATTTGACTTTTTCCGAATGCTACACACAAACTGAGAACACATTTGCTGAACAGCTGAGAAAATAAGAGATAGTTGAATATCATAGTTTCCAAATTCTGCCTATCTAAAACTGTGAATTCTTTTATACAGACAAGCCTTGGAAAAAGAGTTAAAAATCTGATGAGTTTGGCTGCTTTCAGTGTGTTAGATTGAGGTATTTCCTGCTGTAATTTAATGTGTGCTAGTATGGACATAATCTTGTTAATGGCAAATTTGGTGGTATTTCTGCAGGAAACTACAGAGATGCAAATTACTTTTGCATGATTTAAACAGAACCTCTCTAATCTGAATCCCTTTTATCTGCAATTTCACAGGTCTAATTACTTATAGTTTCCTAATGGGACCACCTGGTTACTTCTGTTCAGAAAATAGTTTTACATGTTTTCTGTACAGGCAAAGATACAGGTATTTATCAGCTCCATCACTTTAGTGGTTCCTTCTGTCTCTGACAGACACCTCCCTTCCTCCACCCACACCCCTGGGACAGTGAGATGTGAGAAGTTTGGCTGCCACTGCTCTGAGTGCTCTGAAAAGCACTTGGGCCTCCGTAGGAGATGTAAAGATGGACACTTCAGAACTATTCTGCTGAAGTCTGGTCCTCTGACACCCCATCAAAGTCTTTAAGACCACATATAGACTCCTACAGGAATTCCTAAGCTTTATATTTAAAGTTGGAATTGAATTTACCAAAGAGGGACTGTGATTTATCTACAGTTAATACAATACTGTCATACATAAACACCCCCCTTTTGTTTACACCTCTTTTTTTGATCCTAATTACTGTAACTCATTTTGGATGAAACAAACAGGAGCTAAACCAAAATTCTATGATGATGATCTGTTCCCGTATTTTTGGACTTGATTTACAAAAAAACAAACAGTGTGTTGGATGCACTTTACTACTCTTTCTTATGGCAGATTGCTCTCATTGATATGATTTCTAAGTACCCTCCCTGCTTTGCTGCAGCAGAGGAGGACAGTTAATAAAGCAGCTCATCTTGTTCAGACTATTTTATTTTAATGGTGGGAGATCTGAGAAATCAGTTTTTTCTCTATTTATAGAGCTCCCTGCCTGCAATGTGCAATAAGCCTACTCTGAACAGAGGGACTGCTGCTTGATTGTGGTTATTTTGACTGCACAGTTTGAAAGACATACTGCTCACAGTGTGACACTGAGGAGATTAACAGCATTTAATTTTTCTTAGAATTAGTTTTGCTTCAACTGAAATAGGTCTCATTATTTTGCTGAAAATCATCTGACTTTTATGCCCTCCACAAGTGAAATATTAAACTGTTTTTCCCTTCAAGGAAACTGCTTACAGATTTTATTGCTGGCTTTGTTTCTTATAAGTACCAGTTCAATAAGCCAAATTGGCCATTAGCAGTTGTGTCTTTGGAATAGTGAGGGGAATAAGTATTTGAACTGGAGGACAATCATTTTAGTGGCATCTTGATATGGGTGAAAAAAAATTGAACATGAATGTACTTTTCTTCAAGAAATTGCCCTAAAAGTCTGAATGTATTTTTAAGATCTTTTCTCTTAGACTGTGAATCAGAGATGCACTTAAGACATCTAATGAAGGGATTATAGAAAGACAGATCCAAAATGTCTCTGTGGGCTGCATGTTGCACCATATTTGTAGGAAATTCTGCTTTGATACTGTAACAACCTTAATAATTCATCCTCATTAACATCAAAAGGAACCAAAAAGGATGAGAAGTCATAAGAACTTTTGAAAGAAAATTGCTATGAAAAATTCCTAATTTTTAAAATGTTATTACATAAGGCATTAGGAGAAAATGAAAAACTAATAAGTTCTTGTGTAAAAGGGGACATTTTAGAAATTCAAGCAAATATTCTGGTTGAAAATAATTTGATAGAAATAGATATAAAATGTGGCTCAGCTTTCCTCTGCCCTTGTCATTATCCTGATTTATAGACATTTACCTATTTTCATGAATCATAACATTTAAAATTAAGTTTGGATCCAAGACCTAATACAGAAGTACTTTGCACAGAACATAAAAGCATGGGGCAAGATTACTTGTAATGTTCAGAGAGAGAAAAGGGCATAATAGGAATCACAAAACCAGCCACTTCTGGATGATGAATATCTCTTTTCAAAGTCTGGTAGGAAATCTGCAGTGACAAGGCTGCAGAAGTTTATTTCCTGCTATCTGGAGCAGGAGGTATTTCTGCTGTGGCAGCTTCAAGGAGCTGCTCCTGGCTCAGCAGACCCTCCACACCCTGGAGTGATTCTGCAGGAGCACCTGGAGGCTTCAGTTCCTGGCATGGCATAGGGGACCCATCTGTAGGGTCCTACTGTAGATGTGGAAATATGAAATGCTGTGGTTTCCAGTTTTCTCCATTTAGTATGGCCACATTAGATCAAAGTTTTAGGAATCTATCAAGCTACAGCCTCAAGAAGAAAAAGAATGACGTATTCATAACTTATTTTTTAAAGCCAGCTACTGATAATATGGGTAGAATATTCATGTTCTAAACATTGTTTCTCAACAAGCAGACAGGAATTTTTCTATGGCTTGAAGACAGTTAATTTCTTCATCATGATTCAGAACAGTGAAAGACTACAGTAAGGTATTGAAGCACTGTTTATGTCCTTTTACTGTTGGACAGGACTTCAGGCTCTTTTAAATCTTCTGAAATGAAAAAGGGAGTAAAGCTGAGGATGTTTTGAACTGTTGAGTAACAGAGCTAGGTGAAATGGAATCTTGAATACAAGCAGGCTCTCAGATACTGAAAAGTGCACTTAAAATGTTTTATAGATTTTTTTTAAACTCTGAAAGGGTATGGCACTATCTGCGTAGTAAAACTTTTCAGTTTAGTGTCAACCGAATGCCCAAGCATAGCTCTTTTTTATTTTAGATCATAGGGAATTACACAGATGCATCAATGGAAATAAGTAGAAAATGTGACTGTTTTTAGCCTTAGAAAATATGGTCAGGAATAATAAAAGATGCTTACTATCACAAACCTCATAAGAGAATCTCTCTCCTTCTTTCTTCTGCTCAGTGGATTGCAAGTCAAAGGCATTAGACAAAGACAATGACACATTACAGACAAAACGTACCAATACAAAAAAAGCAAAGTATAGTCCAGTACAAACATTAAAATAAAGCTGGC
Organism: Chloebia gouldiae; assembly: GCA_003676055.1. Taxonomy (NCBI): domain Eukaryota; kingdom Metazoa; phylum Chordata; class Aves; order Passeriformes; family Passeridae; genus Chloebia; species Chloebia gouldiae. Next base: position 5,529,046 of record QUSF01000015.1, read on the forward strand.
ACTACAGACTGCAACACAGAACACCCAGTGCTGATAAAACATTACAGATCATTAGCATGTGTCTGTGAAATAATTATGCCATTCCAGTATTGTCAGGACAGTAAATAGGTCTTGTAGACTTTTTTAGAAGCATTTTGATTTTCTTTGCAAGTAGAAGTGAAAGCTTTGACTAGGTCGCAAACATGGTGCTAATGATCTCTAAGGAACTTTGAATGAACCAGGAAACAGAAATGACTCACCTCCTTCCCTCCCATGGACTCAAACATTTTCTCAAGCTGGACTCTTAATTGCTGAATGTTGTTCATCAAGATACAGGCCTAGAGAGAGAGCATCAAACGTGAAACTGTGCACAACCAATTCTTCAGCAGCCCTACATTCACAGAATTAAAGAAACATTAAGGTTGGAAAAGATTTCTAAGACCATCTTCACTCATACAGCCGTGTTTTTCAGAGGAACTTCTGTCCCCTGCTGCCTCCTTCATCTTTAACTGACTCTTCTCTTGCCCACGAAGAGCAGTGCAGCCCCACAGGGAACTGGATTCTATCTCCCCATCAGCGGGACAGGTTCCAGAGATCAGAATTTCACATCCTGAGCTATCCCAGGTAATTTCTAGTCATACCTAAAGCAGTTACATCTGGTGGGTTAATGCAAGTAGCACATCCTCATCCAGTAGAGAGCAGAGGCAAAAATGATCAAGGTGCTTCAGCAGTGACAACTGGCTGCAGGAAAGGGGTTGCCACACTGCTTGCCAGACCCAGTCTTTCCAGAAAACTGTGACAATACTGTAACCCAGATAATGGCTGATGCTTAAGTATTTAAATAAATCAAGAGGCAGTTCTGTTAATAACCGAATAATATTTTAGATATATGCATTTTTGCATTACTTGAAAAGCTAGTGAATAGATTAGATAGAACTATAGAACTCTGTAATCATATTATTTTAGTCTAGAAATGTTGCTGTTTAAGCTAATTTTTTAAAGGCAGAACATTGTGCAAAAGAGCCACTGTGCAAAAGACAGCAATTTCTGTATTCATATAAAAGTAAAACATCAATAAAAATAAGAAGCTAGTTACAAAAATCATGGAAGAAAATCTATTACTGGAATCTTGTGTACACAGATGACTTAATATACTGGTTTGTTATGGTGCAGATGAAGCAATCAGACAATACTTACTAAAAGAACTGTGGCTGGCCAAGGCCAGTGTGTTCTAGTGTGTGACTGGATTAATTTAGACACTGAGGAAAAGCATTTCAATAAAACAAGTATACTTTTTTTCTGGACAACAAGGTGGTGATGGCATGATTACAGTGATTGATACTCATTTGTACCTGTCCAGTTAATAGCATGTTCCAATGTGGAGCTGAAGAATGATGAGCTCAATAACATGATTTAGCTTTAACTATTAATATATTACTGTCATAGGAGTTTGGTGTTAGAGTCCTTCTCAACTGAAGAAGAAAAAGAAATTTGGTCTAACTTCTTACTAGATTATTCCTTCCCAGTGAAGCATTCTGCTTATCCTCCTACAGAATGCAGCTGGCTTTGTATTGCTGAAATGTCACCTCTCTGCTCAACTCTTGAAAAATCCACAAACCCCACTTCTATTAGTCTATCTACCTTCTATTAATTTATAATCACTAAGATTGTATCCTCCTTTCCTGTACTATCTCCTGACTTCTAACAAATGAATGATTTTGGAAATTATCTGCAATATCACAAATCAATAATTATGATAATTATGATTTATGATGGGGGTATAAGTAGCTGAATATAACATCTTGTTCCTTTTGTTCCAAACAAATGCAAATGCCTTTGGCAATACACTGAAGCTATGAGAGAAACACTTCACACAAAAGCCATTTCTAAGTTTCCTTTGAGGCTGGCTCAGGTGGCTCTTTCAGAGCCTAAGTTTACTTTGGCTCAATGAAAACTTTGCTATTGTCAGGTAAAGAACATTACTTAAAAACATTCTCATTGTATTTCAATATCTCCTACCCTTCAGAATAGTCTGTGCAGCAGTTTATAGGAATCAGACAGACGCAACAGAGTGGGTGGTAAGTACAATATCAGAACCCACATTTGTTTGTAGATGCTGACAGGAGGTGGAAGATAAGAGGCTGTTTTTACATTAGATAAATACCTTTACATAAAGCATCTTTGATATGCTTCTATTTGAACAGTTTGTATGCACATTTTGTAGGGTTTAGTAAGATTACTAAAAGTATTGACTTGAAAAAGAATGCCAAATTCTAATTTGAATAATATAAAAGTATTCATTTTAATATCTTCTATCAACTTTAATGCAGATGAACATTAATTGCAGCTGAAATTACCAGATCAAATGGACTTTTACTAAGATAGACGTATGTAAGGAAAATTCTATTAAAAAAAAGTTATGTCCCCCAAAGGCATTTGAAACAATACTTTATACTTGGTCTAGTGGAAGGTGTCTCTGCTCACAGCAGAGGGGTAGAAGGAGATGATCTTTAAGGTCCCTTCCAACCCAAGCCACTCTTTAATTCATAATGAGATTAATTTCATCTAAAGTCTTAATAAATATAGGTATATGAGAATGACTTCAGAAATTATTCACTCCAACAATTAAAACTTCCAACTGGATAGGCCAAAAGACTACACTAACAGTTAAGACTTGATGATTCAATGCTTTATTAGAACTCATTTCTTCAAGAAAGCAGTGATCTTTATTTAATATTAACATTAAATTTATAGAAACTCCCCATATTTCATATTTAGTTGCAATAGAGTCTAAATTCTATTATTGCGTGTATGTTGGTGACCTGTAGACCATGACACTGCCCCTAACTACACAGAGCACTGGCAGATGTCATGCCCAGGATGTGACACAAGGACAAGAAGCTCTGTGATGGGCTGAGGGCTGTTCCATTGAAGGTGAACAGCCTGAGGATGGGGCTGCAGTTACTGATCTGACTGCAGATTGGTACAGCTGAACAAAGCCCTACTAAATACAACAGACAAGGTGCTATAAGCTGCCTGCCATGGGAGAACTAGCTTTGATTGAGTATCAATGATATTGAAAAGCCAGCTCCCAAGAATGCTTTTCCTTGGTCTTGTTAAAGTATTGAAAATGTTTCCATTTGCTCAACAACATCTTTAGTGTCCATATCTCATTTATTTCTGAGTCTATGGCAATCTGGTTCTTCATTAGGGACTCCTCACTTTTGTTGCAGTGAGGCAACAAACCAGCACAATTTTCTCCTCCCCTCTGCAGGGGTAATGCACAGAGAGCAGCAGAAACCTCTGCAAATGCTCCCTGCAAAGGAAGCTGAGAAACTCTCCAATGCACAAACTGACACAGAGAGGCAAGGCAATGCCAAGTGAACACCCTAAACAAAGACCTTTTCTTCTCTTAGAGGAACAAGATGAAGATACATTCACCATGTTCACCCTAGTATTAGGCTGTTATCCATGGCATGTTTGTAGCCATCTTGTAATTATTTTATGACTTTAACACTGAAATTATTAACTAGGTTTCTTAACTAATTTCACTTACTACAGCTTTTACACATTGCTGCAAGCAGCTATGAAAACACACTGACCTCTCTCCATTCATGTTTTTTTCATACAGAGAAGTGATTACATTTTCAATAAGTACAGTACATCACTTACAGGTAATTTCTGAGGCAGAAAAAAGCCACAGCTTCTTACTTACCACATTTTCTTTATCACAATAGGAGCTGAAGTAACTTGAAATAATTGCAGCATACTGAACAAGTACTTTGTTGATAGTCTAGAAGAGGAGAAGACTCTTAAATGGTGAATTTCAGAATGTAAACCAAAAATAATAAAAGAAAAGGTTTGTATAAATGATAGGTTTTACAGGTGCTTGCACACATAGTGTATTATATTTTTTAGATATATTATAAACAATCCTGTGAGCACATTTTGAAATCCCTGCACAGCAGATGGTGGGTAGTGCTAATTGTAAAGCAATCTTCAATAGCAGAGATAGTTTAATTTTAGCAGTACTGTTTTTGAGAAGCACTGAAAACTCTACTCCTTGCAATGTACTACATAATTAATGGAACAGTAGCAAGCTCAAAAATCCTCCAGGGTGACAATACTTAGATTAGAAATATAATGGAAATATAAGACAAAAGGAGCACTGTTCAAAGCCTGGCAATATGAGTTACCTTCCAATAATCATGTAAATAAGAACCCTGCAAATGGAGAATTGCTGCAATGAAAGAACAGAATTAAAAGTAAATGTGAACTTTTCTAAAGCCAGCAGGACTGTAATGGAAATTCAGAGCTTGTGAGGAAATGTAACTATCCAAATAGAAAGCTGGCAGCTGCTTGAGTTTATCAAGCAGCAGGTGAATAACTACCACCTCAAGACTTCAAACAAAAATACTTTATTGCCACACCTTGATTTTCCTTCACTTGCACTGCCTAATTAGCTAATTGCATTTCACTGAATGGCTCCATTAATGGAACTGCAATTTGTTCCCAGCAAGATAAGGACTGATGCATGCATATGTGTATAAAATGCATAAATGTGAAATCTCAGAGAGGACAGAACTTCTCAAACTGGCAAACCCTTTTGACAAAGTAGACAAAACCCAGCCTTAAGCCACAGACAACATGTCTTTCTTAGGATCCCAATCAGACAGAAAACACTGACTCTAAAAAGCATTGGAATCACTTAGTTTTAAGTACATGGCAACACAGTGTCATTCTTTCTGAAGCTTAGTTGAGATGAATTCACTTTAATTTACCTTTGCAAATCGTCTCATTAAATGAGATAGTGCTTCTGGATTAGGACACTCCAATTTCCTAATAATCTCAAAGCTTTGATTGAGCTGTGTGAAGACATCAACCACAGAACAAGAGAAGAGGGCATGATCTGATGTTTGCTGAAACTAGAGAGAAACATTCAAATGTTAATATTTGTTCAGAGATCAAAACTGTATTCATTGATTTTTATACCTGAACTTCCTCCTAGAGTAATAAAAACTAATAAAGGGAAAAAAATTCTCCCTGGTAATACTAAGAAATGTGGTTTTTCACTTTTCTGATACTTTTGAATATTTTAAAAATAAAACCAGATTTTTCTTTCATGAAGTCATAATAACATCATAGGCTAATGAAATGATACCATGGAATGAATTCTGTGGGGATTTAGGCAGAGGGAATTAGAACAGGAACAGGAATTTCTCTATATGGTATCTTCCAAAAGCTGTTATCTCTTAAAGTCTAAGAAGGATGTTGGACCAAATGTACTTCTGGTTTTGTAATAATGTATGTCTTGATACTTTATTTATTCTCTCCTTTAAAAAGTAAAGGCTCACCCCATCTTTTTTGTCTCTTTCTAGTGCACCATGAAGAAATTCCATTGACACATCCTCATTTTCATCCAGCCACTGTATGACAAATGGTTCAAACCACCTGAAAATTAAAACCAATTTTGTAAAGTAAAGCAGGTAGATTTTAGAAAGATCCCAAGTGGAAAAATGTTGTAATACCCAGCAGCTTGGCACCTTGTGTTTTCAGATATGTTGTAATTGCTAAAGAATCCAAAAACCCTGGAAAAATTTTTGTCAGCAAAATTCTGCAGCTACCAAAAGGATTTTCAGGCTTCAGTGTCACAATACTCTTACTGGGGTATCCTGGTGATGTAAAATTAGCAGCAGCCAATTCTCTACCAGTGAAGAATGGCAGGTGTGCACCTTCTATGAATATCGGTTCTTTGGTAATATTTAATTTTATTTGTTTATGAAATAACTTTTATGTAAATTTGTTTTAATAAAAATCAACTGTGTTTTATTTTTACTTCATTTATTTAAAAAAATTGAAGTAATAACACGTCTCAAACCATCTCAGCAAACCAGCAGACTTGCAGAGGATTAAAAACAGCTCATATACAAGGACAGGACTGAATGCATTTATTGCAGGGAGACAAGTGAAAACCAAACCAGCAGCTGAGTATTAACCTGATCCAGTAAGAATGATTTCAGTAGTATATCCCGTTAGCATTACAGCTTTACCCAAATTTGATTATACAAAAAGGCAGGGACCTACAACTAATAGTGCTGCTGTTCCCCCATCTCATACCTTCCTCAGATGTTTTCTGACCAAAGCATTTTGTCACCTCTGAAGACCTGGAGTTACAACAACTGTAGAAACTTATGAAATAGCTAACTGCACATTTAATACCCAGACTATTTCACTTGATAGAATGAAGAATTAAAGAGAAGGAAGTGCAAAAAGTAGTTGTTGGTGCTACACACCTTGAGATCTTGCACAAACCTGAGCATAAATATTTGACCAAAATAAACCTTGCATGAAGCCCAGACTCATGGAAGTCTCCCCAAAACACTTACAGAGAGTATTCAGGCACTGCATCCTTGAAAGCAGAAAGCTCTCGCACATATTCATTATAAAACCATTTCACTTTGAAGTGCAAATTCATATAATCTGTGCTTTTGCATAATCGCTGCTTTTCATGTTCTGTAACAGAAGGAGTGGAAATAAAAGCACTTAATAGTGTTCTAACAGTAAATAACATTCTTGTGCCTCAGTGTACTGGTGACATAATAATACAGGACTTGCATTTTAAAGCATAATTGGTTTGATTTTTCTTGATGTAGTAATACCCACAGTTTCAATTTTCAGGATCTCAGTACCCTTAGGAAAAAGAAAACAAACCAAAGACCAAACCACAAACTAGGCTTCTCCCCTCTAGTGAGAAAAAAAACCCACAAATTTGCTGACTTCCTGTTCTTTAGATCCTTTGACTGTCACAAAATGGTTAAGAAGTTTTTGTGAGTCAAGCTAGAAAAGACAACCGTAACTGTGTAGTAGTCAGAGGAAGTAACAGCTATAAATGCCAGTCCTACAGGAATCCGTGAAACCTGCATTTATCAGAGCTAAGAAAAAGAAAGAGGAGAAAACTCCACAGCTCTACAGCCATTGGTTGAAAAGATGGTTCAATAAAGTGTTTCTGAAATTTTTCAAATGGACTTCACCTTCTTAGTGTCCTCATGTTTTCCACATCCTGAATATGCAGATGGAGGTGGGTGGCAGAAGTCATGCAGCCACCTGTATCCACTTTCTGTATTTTTCAAGTCTTATTGAATTTGTTTGGAACAAATGTCTATCCTTCCAGGATTTTGATCCTTGTGTTAGCTTGTACACTATGCTATGCATTTTTCACCCAGCCACTGCAGACCTGGCCAACTCCATTCCTTCTCTCTTTTTCCTTGCTCAAATCTTTCATTTCCTTCTCCCTCAGCATGAAATCAGGGATCCACAAGTTTTAGGCAAAATAATCATACCTTTGTTTATTGCTCACAGCTTCCTAAAATCTCCACAGATCTCATCTGTCTGAGATGTCATGTCACTTGCACATTCTTCCCTAAGCAAAACAGTAAATTCTTTTCCCAGCTCCCTTAAAAAATGACCTAATACAGGTGCTCAGCAGGAATGATGTTCTTGTGTAAATATTAGGCATTTAGAACTTACCAGTTTCAAACGTCCTTTTTGCTCCTTACTTCTGCTTCCTTTGCAACACAGCATTATATAAATCTCATATATGTTTGGATGGGAACCTAATTTTCTCTAAGAGCAGGAGCATCCCCTCCTCTGACATACAATTGAATGTAGCATTGGATTCTCTGTCAGTGAAAATGCACTGTGAATGACACATTCTGTGTTTTCAGATCTAGCCAGGTACATGAGAAGGAAATAATTAGTTTTATTATTATGCCAAATCAGCACACTGTGCCATCCAGCAAGAGTTTCAGATGCATTTTATTATTTTTATTATTTTCGCCTTCACTGCCCTTCCATCACACTCAAGAAAAATCACTAAATCCATTTCTGTCTAAATATTGCATTTATTCATCTTCATGCTACTTGAGAGTATGAACTCTCCCTAGCACAGTATCATTGTTACTAGCATTAAACAAGACCACAGAGAGAAAGATGTTGCCTTCTGTCATGGTTCTGAGGAATCTTTTCTTTTTTTTTTAGGTAGCAGGTTTTTCACAGACTAGTACAGAAAGCTAGATGATAAAACATCTTCTCTATAAAAGGTATTCTTACAAGGAGGTAGACCAGCCTTTCACTAACAACAGTTATCTTATTGCTATGAAATTCACTGCACATCTGCTGCTTAAGTTATTGTTAAAAATCTATCCTAGATTGCATCCCAGAAGAATGGAATTTTTGAAATTAATTTTTTTCATTCATACTTTTCATAAATGGGTTGTTAGACCATACAATGTAACTTGAGAAAGTTTGCTATAGTATCAAAAACCAAGGAAGTGCTTATTTCAATTTCAGAAATGAGTCATTGCCACTAATTGGCAAACTTGTCCAGGAGCGTCAAACTTACATATGCCGTTCACTAATATTTTCTTTTTAAGGTTAAGATTTATAACACATTAAAAATAAGAACAAAAGTAATACAAGAATAATTGAACATTTTCCTGCAGGCTCTTATGCCTTGTAGGGAATATTTAAAGAGTATCCCAAGATATTATTTCTAATTACATATATGCAAAAAATGCATCCAGAATCCCTGACATTAATGTACGAGATCATCAGAAACACTTCACAGGACATATGAGGTCATTAGTATCCAAGCATTTTACCTCTTCAGTTCATATAAACCAAAGAATGAACAAACAGGTGCCCATATGAGTCAGCAGTAACAATTTTAACAGGATAATAGATGGGTTTATCCATGGCAACCATGGATTTTGGTTACAAAGTGCAGCAGCATCACTGTAGGTGTTCTGAATTTAGATTAAGATCAATAGATTGCTTCCTTAATTTCTGAACATCTTGCACAAGCTAATGTAAATGTGAACCAGCACAGGATACCTGGATGCATTTTGGAAATCTGTGTCTATTTTCCTGGAGGGAATGCTAGTGCCATGTTTCTCTATACAGACATATCCATTTTGGGCTTTCTAGAAGACAGATGTAGTAGCTGCACAATAAAACTCTTTTTACAAAACTCCACTCTTGCTTCACAAAATTATTATCCAACTGAGGCAGTCTGGAACTGAACGTACCAGTTGAGTGCAAATGTGCTCTCTAGAGAGATGATGGCACAAATACCTGAACATTCTCATAACTGATTCTAGGTAAGGAAATCTCCAGTATAGCAAATCTAATGCTGATAGTGTTTTTTATTTTGTGCTGCTCCTTTTCTGACACGTTCCTTATAGTGCAGCATAAGCATCGACTCATCTAGTAAGTTTGATAAACAGGTCATGTTCAGTTCCCATGCTGGCATATTGTGTATCACTGTGTCATGCATCAATGAAAAAATACTGATAAGATTTTCTAAACTGTAATATCTGTAAATTTTATGGGGCACTTTGGCTACTTTTAGAAATTACAGTTCCAGCAAGTGTAACTTTTATTACATTGTTGATGCCACTTGGGGTGGGGGGGAATATCTCCTTAGGGGTGATGCTGTAACAAGCTGTAACACCACCTGTGCTTCCACAACAGACACAGTACCTGCAACCACAATGAAAACTGTATGGAATTGTTCCATCTCACTGCTACAAATCACAGAGATGGGAACCCCCTTAAGGAGACCTCCAGTAAGCAACAGCACTGAAGAAAAACAGTAAAATCTGCTCCAATATTATTTGTATACCCAAGAATGAAGAGAGATTGTTTTTAAAAGCTATTACAGGGAATGCATAAATATATGCAAAAGAACTTGGTGTGTGATGAAATCAGCACAGCCCTGATGATGCTGTCTCTGGCACATAATTTAATTGCAGGCAGCAGTTCTTTTACAGAAAATAGGAAGGATTATAATCCAAGGTACTTTCCTCATAGGCTTTGACCAAACAACAGTACTTTGGTATCATGTTTGAATTTTTGTTCATTTTTCCAGCAATTGCTGAAAAAAGCTGAGATTTTCTTAAAACAATAAATAAAAGTTATAATGATGACTTACTAAGCAGAAATATCTACATGACACTAAGGACAACATCATTAAACAAACTGGGATAGAATCTTGTTCACGACAGAATTCTTTCTTTCTTTTTAACCTTGAGGTATAACATCACTCTGAGTTTCCATGTAATTTTTGATATGTATTAGTTGCTAAAAAAGGAAAAAAGGGTAATCTAAAAACCTTCATAAAAGATGAACATGTTAAATATTCAGATAATCAAACTGATATTTTGTTCAACTCTGATTTTCCTTATTTGGGTACAAAAACTCAGAGAAATCTTTTTCTACAGCAGTTTCCAAGCCAATATTTTTTGTAAATACATATAGATAAGCTTCTTAAAGGATTCTAATAATATGGTTTTAAAGTATATTTCAAATATATATGAACAAGAACTTCAAGGAAATTAGTCTGTAAAAAATGAACAAATTATTACATATGCATAACTAGATTTTTCTAAAAAACCAAACTGGTATATTTTTCAGGCTTTATAAATAATGTTTCAGGGATTAATAACTACTATAAAGAATATTTTTGTGTAGCAAATTAATTACATCACAACTAGCTTGTTTGACTGACATACAATCTATTGCTCTACAGTTTATTAAACAGAAATGGTTGAGACTAAGCATATAGGATTTGTGTTTGGATTAGCTGCAAATTTTCCTATCAAAACTCAGCTGTTATTCTCAATCATTGTGACATAATTCCATATTATTTGCAATAATTATCTACCAATCTTTCTAGAGACTACCAGCTGCTATCTATTTCTTCCAGAACTGCTGTTTCAGAAAACCTGCTATTTCCAAACTTGCAGTCATATAATTGGGCAGGATAATTGGGAACACAAAACTGAGTACAGCTAGAGGAAGCTAAGCTGCAGTAAGGAATGACAGGGATGGTGTATGCATTGGTATTCCTCCCTGTGAATCACTGTGGAAACGTTACACTGAATGATGCACCTCTGTTATGGATAAAAGTAGAAGTTAATGGTCAGTGCACCTGGTGCCAGTGCAATTTCCCCACAATACAGGAGTGGTTGCTTTGCCACAGCCTCTCTCATGCTTATAGTGCTCTACATTTAATCCCTTTACCACTGAAAGAAATCTGAAGCCTCTGATTGTTTGAATGTAACAGCACACAGGCCACAAATAAATAAAAAAATTAACTCAAAGTTCGTCACTGATTTAGAAGATAACATTACATTCTACTAGAATCTCATCCCAGGATTCTTGTACTTTGCTAAAGGCAATGGAAGTCACTGGTTATTAACTGAAATAGATAGTAGAACACAACTAATTGATAATTATGCATAATTTACATTGGTTTTTATGATGTGAAATACTACTGACCTTTCTGAAAGGGCTCTTTGTGTCAAGATGAATATAATAAACCAAAACCCAAAAAACTTCTGTCATTACCTCCTTTTTGGATTACATTTATCTCTAACCCCCTCTAATTCTCCTTTAAACAAATATATTGTTTCTTTCACAACAGACTTCTCACAGTCAGTCTTTTCTCTGCATTTACTTGGAAATTTTCATCAAAATATCTTTGGACAGTTCACAAACATAATGGACTGAACCTGAATACCTCTGTGGTGTGATGAAGCTGTGCAAACAGGAAACTGAAGAAAAAAGAGACCAAGTACACTTATTAAGGCAACATAAATTAAGAAAGGCATTGTAGATCTTCTTCAAAGATTTCCTTATTACTGAGTTAGATTTCGTCCCTGGATAGAGAAGCTACTGGAGAGGGTCCAGTGGAGGCCACGAAGATGATGAAGGAACATCTTTCTTATGAGGAGAGACTTAGGAGAGGAGCTGGGCCTGTTTTGTGTGAAGAAGAAAAGACTCAAGGGGTATCTCATTAATGCATATAAATTTCTCAAGGAGGGTGCCAAGAGAAGGGTGCCAGACTGTTTGTGTTGGTGCCCAGCAACAGGACGAGGAGCAATGGCCATAAAACACAAGAAGTTTCATCTTGGCATGAGGAAAAACTTTCCATTGAGGGTAGCAGAGCATTGGAACAGCTGCCCAGGCAGGTCATGGAGCCTCCCTCTCTGGAGACATTCCAAACCCTTCTGGACACATTCCCATTGTCACCTGCTCCAGGTGACCCTGCCTTGGCAGAGGGGTTAGACCGGATGATCTCCACAGGTGCTTGCCAACCCTAGCAATTCTGTGATTCTGCCCAGAGATGATGGAAGGAAGACAGAGTGTCTTATTCTGAAAGGTGAGGAAAAATGAATTCACTGTTTTGTTTTTTTTTTTTTGTCTTGCCTGCAGTGGAAGCTGCTAATCAATCCCTGACTTAATGCAGTGCTGTAAAAGCTGATGTGACATTGCCCTTTACATTCAATGAGAAGCTCTCCAAGCAGAAGGCTGTGAGCTCAGTGCTTGCTTTGCCTGACACTTCACAGCAGGTGCAGCAGGGTTCAGGGGCACCTGCTTGGTGTCAGAAAAGGCAGAGATGGTTTCCTGGGAGAGGTAAATGTCTCATGGGTATCAAACAGCAATTCATATACTACTTAAGAGATGTAACATGTAAGATTATGAGGGATGTATGAACTGCTGCAAACAATCCTATCTTCTACTCTAAGCATTGCATTTACCACTTTTTACCCACTGTGTTATATGGCTTAAATGTTTCAGATTACTTAGGCAAATTAACTTTGATATTTCATTAACATTAATCAGTTGCTTTTTTTACTGCTTATTTTTAGTCCTTATTACTCCTATTAGTCTCATCAATTACTTACTTCCAAAGTCAAATACTTCCACTAAATTTCCAGAACAGTGGATGGGTTATCAAGCTGCAAGACATGCAACTTGATTATCCATAAACTTGCTCTGTTTTACTTGCCACCAAAAAAAGAAAAATACCAGGAATACAAGTAAATTAATAAGATCAACCCCAGTATAAATGTCACCCTTCAATATCATATCAGACTGAAATTTACATACCATGATACTAAAGAGATAATTTTCAAAGAATAAAGAATTTGGAGAAAAAATTCTGTCGTTGGATACATGGGGCCACTATTGAATACAAAAGGGAATGAACCCTTACTTCCAGTGAGAGAAATAATCTGAACTGCTTTTTACTGCTGGTAAAAATCTTGCTTTGTGTATTTATTGACCATGGAATGTGTAAGGAAATGGAAGCTATGAATAAAGCAAAGAAATAGTCCATCCTATCTGATATGAGATCTACAATGATAATTAAAGTTCTGGTTCTGAAGAATATGATTGAAATTTCAAATACTTCATACAGATATTTCACCATCTATTCTAAGTAATAAAAAAAGAAAGTAATGAAAATAATAAAAGTAATGAAGTAATAAAAGAAGAAAAGTAAGGCAAATATAGGAATCCAATTTATATGTATTATTGATTAAGCTTTCATAAAACTCTAACATGTATAAAAATTGCAAAACAAATATGCCCCATCCTTGGAAGTGCTTAAGCCACGCTAGATTGAGCCCTGAGCAGCCTGGTCTAGTGGGTGAGAGCCCTGCCCATGGCATGGGGGTTAGAACTGGATGATCTCTAAGGTACCCTTGAATCCAAACCATTCCATGTTTTAATGATTTGATAGTGTAATGCTTGAATCTGGGATGGAAAACAGAATAAAGGTAACACAGAGAGCTTCAACAGCATTGGAACCTAACTACTGAATACTCAGCTTTGCATCTTCAATGTAATTTTTGTGATAGGTTTCTTCCATCTACTTATTGCTTAATTTAAAAAAATGTGTCTTTCCATGAAGACCTGATTCTCTGCTCTTTGCCTCATCACTAGTATGCAAAGTGAACTTAAAACCTTATCAAACAGGCATGCTTGCATTTTACAAGCAATTAGTAGAATGAAGTGCAAACCAGGAAGAATCCAGCAGGAAGATAAATGTGAGGCTGCACTGAAATAATTACCTGTGTTCAATCTGGCTCTGCCTGCAAAGGCAAAAGCAGAGAGGTGTTCTCTCTTATCCAGCAAATTGCACTTAAGGCTTATTAAAAGATAATGTGGAAACAAGCAGTTTTAACAGATTTATCCTAATCTCCTGGGGGTGAAGCAGTATCAAATGTTTAGTTTAGAACTAATGCATTTGCCCATAAGAGGAAATTGTCCTCAGATTCTATAGGAGAGAAAGACACAAATGAATCTCTCTAAGTGGAACAGTTCTGAAAATAAAAGACTGAGTCTTCAACCTAAGAAAACAGAGACTAGAAGAACAGCTGCTGTGTGATGAAAGTTTTTTAGTAAAGTGTCTTATTAAAAATAGGCAAGATTAAAGATAGCAGAGGTGATGTTAATTTTCTTTAACTCAAATATTGTATTCTAGTTGATGAAGAAAGGTATTTCTTTTCCAGAAAGCTGTTAATAGTTACTGTTTCTCAATTAAAGAAGTCCAAAACACAAGGGGATTCATTGTGTGATTAGCTCACAGAATGCAGGAAGAGATGCAGCACCTACATTCCACTGCTGCTGTGTGAGAATTATGCAGCACCAATCTGATAAGGGGAAGAAACCCCTCAAGAAAACAAAAGGATTAAAGTTTTCCCCAACCAGCAGATGCAGAGCTGTACTAAACAATGCCAGTCTTTTAAGGGACTGTCTGAGAGGACAAAGTCACATTTTTGTTTAGATGTTTTGTTTGTTTAGGATTTTTGTTTTTCTTCCCTAGCTATAAAAATTAGTTCAGACAAAAGATATAAGTCTAGCTTTTGTAAAAACACGAGATGGAATAAAGTGGTATCATCTTAGTGATAAAGAACTGTAATCAAGCACAAGAAGAAAGAGGCAGCAATATACTCTTCTGGGTTGAGGCATCTACAAACTCTGGAGGAGGTCTTGCCTGCCCCTGCTGCTACAGGTGATATACAGCCCATTCAGCTGAACAGAACACTTCTCCCTTCAACTCAGTCATTTGTGGAAAGGGCAGGGCCATGTGAGCTATAAATAACCTGTTACTCAATCATAACCTACCAGTATAAGCTGACTAACAAAAATTTGCCTTTGTCACAATTAGGCAATATTCAGGAAAAGTTTATACACAATTTTTTTTACAATAAGTGATTACCTGAGTAAGAGCTAATAATAGTGTTTAAGAACAAGTGTAATAGTCACTGGTTAGAAAAAGAATAAATAGGGACAGAGATATCATTATTAAATATACAGGACAGTATACACTGCTAGTATTGAATGACAAGTTTAAGACTGAGCAAGGAAGACAGGCATTCACTAATGCACTACATTTTTTCTAAATCTGGCACCATGAATACACCTACAGTCAGACATAGAGAAACTTGAACTTACTAAGATTACTCTAGACTTGTACTGCAGTACTACTCATTGTTCTGATGATGGCTCACTGTGTAAAATCCAAGAAAACAAGTTAGAGAAGAGGGAAATTACAGATATAACAGTCCCAATTGCAAGATTATGCCATTTCAGAGATCTCTGAGGTAGTTCCAAGCAAGATGATACATTGCTACAGCACAATATGAAGAAGTATTAACTCAGCTCCTGGGAGCAGTTCTGTCCACTTCATCTGTCTTAATTACTGGTTCTAATGAACGCCAACAAAATAGTGCCATGTGGCATGGCTATGGTGCTTTTTAGGCAAGCCTGGAGAGCTCTGCTTTGCTCTCAGCAGGTGAATTCTCATACTTAAGAAGCTCAGCCCCTCGGGATGTACATAGTGTACCTGCTGTTACCAACATCCTTGTCTGTTATGGTGAATAAAGAACGTTTCTAACTCCCCTCTTCCTCTAATCACAGCAACATGCTATTTTATCTGCCAAAGGAAGGTTTAACCCCAACTGTAATCTCCTTGACTTTGCCTTTTCGGATTCTCTGAGTTGCCATAGAGGACTCTTAATTCCTCAGGTGTCTGAGAAGATAAACATGGAATACATTCATTGAAAAGTGCCAATGCAGAAATGAGACTGACTAAAATAAAAAGGTTTTATATTTTGATAGTGATGACATCCTGCATTCTTGTGGATGCTGCCTTCTTGTCCTTTACAAAACCTCATTTCACCTTCCCTCACCTCTGTAGCCTCCCTCTAAACCAAGACTACATTCCATCTTAAGAGGAACTTTGTAAATTGTAAATCTGGAGTGAAAATAGATTTGAAATCTGCCTCCAAATGGCGTGACCTTTCTCTGGGCAGCATTAGCCTTTTTTGGCTTTTTTTCTATGCTGTCTCTGTGCTTAGCATCAACTCCTGGACCTGCCTCTTCTCTTTCAAATCACTTTTATCAGTTTCTGTCATGGAAGAAGCTTCTGTCAGAGAAACAGGAAAACAGTATCTTCTTAAGCACTTAAGACAACAGCAAACTTGAAAAGCAATCCAACATTAAATGCATAAAATGGTGGAATGACCATCTCCTCCTATTTTTATAAGGCCTTTAGAATCTTAGCTCTGCAGGACAGAGACTGTCTGTTGATGTTATTTACACAGCAGCCAATTAATTTCTCGCCTAATTCTGGTCTTGACTTCTGGCCACTACCAAAATGAGATTATCATAATAACAGCAATTAGGATGTTCTCTTTCTACAAGACTGGATAGTTTCAGACATTTGATCTGACCTATTCAAAAGTTAGAGATTTGAAAGATCGGAAAAAAGAAATTTCTGAGGACAAAGAATTAAAAAAAGGTACTTTGCAATTGCATGCCTAATTTCAGCTTATTACTCTTTCATTATCTTTTAACCTTTGCATCTTCATACTTGTAAAGGACAATATTTCCTGCCATATGAAGTAACAAATCATATGCACTATTGGTGAAACTCCCTCTCTGTTTTCATTTTTTTGCATCATAAATATGGAATAACTGAGCGATCAGAGAGTACAAAAATATTACCATCCTATAAGATCAGGTATTTGTGTAAACTAAATGCCAAACAACAGTCTATAATATATCATGCAAACCACTGATGCTTCATGGACAGCTTGCAAAGAAGGAAAACATCCCAAAGAGACCAAATCTAATGAAGACAATTCTCAAAGAGAAAGATATGATACCTTTTTTTATGCAAAATCTATACTTGAAAATAATCCATTAGACCAGAAAAAATATAACTGGTGTGAACTCAATTCATTAAAGTTTGCATAAAACTTTTAACAAAAGCTAAATATTTTAATTAACTTAAACTGGAAGAAAATCTAGAATGAAATTACGAACTCTATACCAGATTTTAGTACAGTTTTGTTTCCAAGGCATGTCAGCTTGGCACAGAGTAGCCCTGATCTTGGCAGCTGTGCAGACCTGAACTGTGCTTTGGGATGTCCTTTCCTCCCTCACCAAAAACCTGAGCTGTTTCCCCAATGCCAATTCAGTGCCTTGGTACTCTCAGAGACATGGCTTTGCTTAGCCAAAGGCCACTGCCATGGCAGCTGCTCTTCCCTCTGACTTCTCCATTCCACAGCAGCAGCCTCCTTGCTGGAGTGTTCTCCAAGGACCAGGGGAGAAGAGGAGGCAGAGGGCGTGTGGTGCCAGCTGCTGCTCTCACAGGTTGTTCTACAAGAGGGAGTGAGCAGGGGGCACTGCTGGAGAGCAGATCTGCAGTGCACACACCCCCTGAGCAGACCCAGGAGGGATTCAGCTGTACAGGGGAGGAGAGAGCCTGAACAGCCATTCTGAACTGTGTTCAGGAAAAAGGGAAAAGGAATGGAAAGTGGATGATCCAGTGTTTGCCATCTTCCTAGTTCCTGAATTTAAGATTATGGGTGTGGCTGGATATATTTGTGAATACAAAAAGTGGGTAAAACCAGAAACAGGATCTTGGATGAGCTAATCTAATCTTTTTTATCACATGAACAATCCTTTTATAAACAATGCTGGGCCAGTTCATTGCTTCTTGATTGGATGCAGAAAGGAATCAACTTGGTAACACAAAAGATGCTGCTTCAGGAGATTAATACTAAATTAGAGTAGGAAAAGATTGCAATCACAGCCCTGGACACTAGGTATGAACAGATGGTAGCCTATGTTAATAACTTGGAAGGCGAGAGTGGCATAGCAGAATGCAATGCATTTTAATGAACTCCATTAAAACCGTGAGGACCAACTGTGAACATACTCAAGAGCTTGCTTCTAATCTTATAGAATTTAAAGAAAAAGGTATTGCCATCAACAACTGAGTTAAACTCTGTTTACAGAATATCTATTGAAAGAATGAATAATTCAAATCCCAGCAAAGCTGGGTATCAGTATAGATATATAGGTATAGATCAGTATACTGATCTATATTTTTTGACTAGATTTATTGAGTTTGCTGTTTAGGAACAAAATCATAGAAGGTGAAATTGTGTATATTTATAATAATTTATACTAATTTCAAAATAATAACTTACACTAATTTAATTTTCCTTTAATTATTATTTATACGCAGGAACCATTTCACTAATGATTCTGGGAGCAGTTTAGAATTCCTAATGCCAACAATGGCATTTGCTCTCCTCAGAAAGTCAGTATCCACAGCAACACAGAAATGAGACCACATTCAGGAACTATTCTGGAACATAAAAAGTCAAATACCTTCTACATCTTTCTCTACAGAAGGATTAATATTAATATACTTGTTCTATTCTTTACAACCAAGAAATAAGCCACGACTTGATCTGAAGCTGCCTTTTGAGTGATCAGTGTGCTCTAATGAACCAGCAGAGTGAGTGATGTTTTGTGGATTATTTAATTGCAGTGCAGAATGTTTATAGTTCAAAGGCTAAAGCTCTGGGTGCTCAGATGGATGAATGTCCATGTGCAGAGTATAACTACACCCTCAGAGGTCATGAAGTCATGGCAATTGGTGACTATTAGAAATCCTCAGTAATCTGTGCTCCCTGTAAGGGAATCACAACACTGAGTTACTGAACAGCAGTTTTCTGATAGCTGTTCCTGACTGACAGCCTCCCCAGACAGAAGATTCCCTGATGGACCAGGAATATGCTTTAATTTAAAACAGTGGCTTTCACTTGGTCTTCACATTTCTCAGATTTTGGAAGCTTTCACCTTCACTGATCACTCTTCAAGGATGATCTCCTGCCTGACATCCCTTCTCAAACTTGCTTCTGATTCACTCTGACATGACTACAGAACTGCACTTTGAAACAATAGTTTGAACATCTCTTCTCCCACTCACATCTAATATGTCTCTTGTCTTCTGTTGTTTTTGTACATATTTTAATTACCTTCCTTCCTTTCTCCTCTGCTATGCTTAGTACGGAAGTTCCACATTCAAATAACACAATTAACAAAATAAAGTAACACAACAGCAGATGAACAAAACAGTTCTTCCATCAATAGCCATTCTAGCCACTCATCTTTCCTTTTTCTATACCATCATGAAAATCTGCCATGTCATCTAAGTACCACTGCACTGATATTATTGCATTAGACAGACATTCTGGAGAGAATAATATAAAAGTGTTTCTTCAAATATTTGGGGTTTTAAATATTTTATGGCTGTTGAATTACATTGTTTTTAAATCCAATCTCATATGTTTCTTCTCACCCTTTTTAGACTTGCTCTGTAGTTAGTAGCAGACTTGCCTAAAGACAATGCAGTTTCATGTGGGTATTTTTACTTAGTTTGCTGCAATAACCGTATTTTATTGTGTATTTGAAACCATTAGTTGGAAACAACCTGCTATATACCAAAACCCCATATATTTTAACAATGGTTAACCACAATATCTTAAGAGATAAAATGAAACTGCATTTGGTTCTGCTGGAACTGGAATGAATACATCCTGCCTTTTGAACACAAAAACATTTAATTATAAGTGTGTGCTTCCTCCATAATTTCATTCTGCAAATGTTACTTACGGGCAAGTTAGCAATTTTCAGCTAGTGAGAAAAATTGGAGTGTCTACACTGCTCTCTAGCAAGCACATGAGTGTTTCTTTGGACACTGAAGGTTTTTACCAGATCTAAGAAGCAGCATTTCAAGTCACAATTCTTTTGTGTTCTTTCACACATAACTTCATATATGCACAGGACAATGATTTGATTCCTTATAACCCTGCTTTTTCACTAACTTATGAAACATCTTAAACAAGTGCAACAGAAAGCTCTAATCACACACTGAAATCTGATGCCAGGTATCACTAACTGTGAAAATCAGTCTTGCTGAACTAACTAGTGCAATTAGTAGTTTGTTCTAATTACCTTCCAGAGCATATTTCATGTCCTGGGCAAACAGAGTCCACATGATTTCAGCACTGATTTTTCCCATGTTCAGCTCTTGAGGGAACCTGCAATCAATCACATTACATCAGTTCACCTGCTGCTAGGAATGAGGCTTACAGCTGCACAACAAAAAGGCAAATATCTCCATAAAATAATGTCCCTAGTATTCACACTTACCATACTTTATGTTTTGTAACAATTATACAAACCATCCAACCTTCAAATAAAAACTTCTCTCACATGACATTTTAAACCAAAGAACATTCATCTCTCTTGCAGATGATTCCTCAGCTTTAGATAAATCAGCTGGCTTAGGAAGAACATGAAACAGTTGGCTCAGATGTTTAGCCAGAGGTTTTCCTTAATTCCCTTCTGACACTGGAAAAGAGTGAAGCTGTCTATGAACCTATACTGGTTTATGTACTTGTAGAATCCAACTCACTGAAGACTTTCACCTTGATGTATGGCCAAAATAATAAAGAAAATAACAAGTGGTGAAATGCAGATTTTGATTCAAAATTTTAGTTTTGGTCTCATGCTGCATGCTGTCTTTGAGAAGTCCTTTTTAGATACTTTCTGCTGTTATCAGTTAGGTATTTTTACACAAATTTTTCACAGATCTCAGCTGCTTCTTATTCAATGCAAAAGAAAGGCTCTAATCTTAGAGTTACCATTTTCACTGCTAGCAACTAGCAAAAGCTGGTATTTAAATGATCAACACCGTGGTTTAGTTACATTTTTTGTCTTAAAAAAAAGACTATCTTTAATGCAGGTGTGGACTGACATTAATATAAGCCATTCTCGGGACACAGAGGCAGAGCCAGGCAGGTCAGGCAGATGAAGAGCAGAAAGTAGAACACAGAATCTCCCCAGTGGGGTAAAGGAGTTGTTTATAGCACAGGGGTGCAGTGAGAGCCACAAAAATATACCCACAGTTCACCAGGAATACAAAAAATAAGGGAATATATTAATAAGAAACTACACAGAGCTCTGTGGCTTTTGTGTTGAGGTTATTACACTTTATACTAGCAGAGAATTGGATTCAAAGTATTTTGACCTTTTAGTAAAGCAATAATCAAATTCAGAAAATATTCTGTATTAATTTCTGTAAAAAATGTAAGAATTTTTAAAGGTATTGTTGACACAGAAAGAATGAGAATTATGTGCAACTTAAAAGTGGTAGCAGTATGATCTAAGTAATGTATTCATTTTAGAGACCTATTTGACCCTGATCATATCTGCAAAGAAGTACTTAAAACAGCTCATTAGCTCTGCCACTTTTATAGGAAGCAGTTGCTAGCTCAGTTCACTGAGCCCTCTTTATGCTAATGACTGCTCAATTAAAGAACTTTGTATTAATTCTATTAACACAAAATTAATTTCTGTTCAAAAGCTGAAATGTATTCCAGCTGTCTTAATTTCTTTACTCAAATCCACTCTGAGCTCTCTCTTAACACCAGACTTGAACTTTGACAGTCTTGCTCTGAGGAAGTATTTAACACCTGATTGAATATTGACACTGTCTTTTAAGCATATTGCAAGGCTGGCCATGAGGCAAGGCTGGGTCTGATAAAAATGCAGTTGTTTTGTTAGTGCTACATAGATCTGTCTATGCATTTTAACTTGTGAAAGCACACACACAAACTGCAATTATCAATGTTGAATAAATTAGTTCAACACATCCCACATGGCTTCAGTTAGGAGAAGTCTTAAATTGTGACATTTTTTATACTTCTAACATACTGGTGGGCATTGCACAGCTTCCAGTCACAGGCACGAGGGAAATACCAGAGGTATCCTTGCAGTTTACTGTATGTGAGAAGCTGACAAAGTCAATGCACAACAAGCACACAACACATTCCACATGCTAAAGAGAAATGGTAACAAAAGCAGCTGTCTTGTTAAAGGGATCATAAAAGGGTCAAATACTAAAGCATCTATGTAGATATGGTATTTTGTATTATTTGTATTTTATCATCTTATTTTCAGGTAAGAAAACTTTTTCAAAGTACTTCAAATTTTTATTCCTAAGGAGAAAAATACCAGAGAAATTTCTCATGCAAATCTCTACATTATATTTTCTAATCTTTGTAAAAGCCATGTATTTTCACAATTCTCAGTGAAGCAAAAGGACAACCAGCAGACTGCTCTGTCAGTCATTTAGCTGGCTCTTGCTAGAATTATTTCTGCCCCATAGGCCATAATTTTCCCAATTTATATGTCATTGTTGGAACTATATAAAATCTCAGTTTACCCAGAAGAGTTATGTTGCCCATACATTACCATATCTAGGGATTTTCAAAAATACTAAATTGCATATACAAGACAGCCACTTATATCTTCTCTCTATTGATTTTAATTAAGCAAAAATTTAGTGAAAAGAGTTTTCATTGGCTTGTTCTAATGAAGGCAATATATAAAACCACAGATCAATGGAATGAAATTGAACTCAGCTTAAAACAAAAGGAAAAGAGTCAATGTATGAGAAAAACGTATATAATCCCCAAAGCATTTATCCCAGACAGTACTGCATGTCTCTAGTTCAACCCTAATGTCAAAACATTCTACCATGACAATTAAAAATGATTTTTCTTAATTTGTGCTGCCAAATCTCCAGTCTGCTACATCTTGAGAATATCAAAGTCTCTGAACCTCAGATGCACTTTCTCAGAATAGCTCATTTTCCATACTTGGCTACAGTCTCATCCAGGTGCTAAATCTCACCAGTCCTAGGGGGTGAATGCATTCAGTTTTGTGCTGTGCATGCAGCACGAGGATAGATCACACCATCTGTGGAGTGTTGGCCATGGCCTCTGTCTCACTACCTCTTAAAACAAAAGTTCTATTTGATTTTGGAAAATAGGTATTCTATTTAAACTGAGAGCAAAGAACTCATTTATTCTTATATTTTGTGCTCTATCCTCCATCTATCCACAGCTTGATTTTTAACACTCCTTTCTCTGAAGAAAAAATAATAGGCAAGACAGATGCTGTGTATAGTCCATATAACTACTCTGGTCTGTCAGTGTCACAGTTACATGAAAAGCCCCAGTGGGTAAGGTGAAAGAATGGAAACAGCTTTGTTCACAGGATAATGTTCACAAATTCAATGAAAGAAGTGATATTCATATAAGCATATGAATATCACACATTGAAGTACACAACAGAATGAAGTATAATTGGTAATGAGGAATATCACTGCATCAAGATGCAAAACACATCAGATACACTTACTAGAATGAAAGAGTCTAAAGTTGGCCTGATGCAGTCCAATTCATGATAGAGTATACTCTGACTTTTTCACTTCCTTCCATCATTTTTTTCCACTGACCTATGTTTCATAACACTGACATGTATGTTACAATTATGCTGTTTATACAATATAAGTTACTATTTCAAACTTTTCAGAGGTATTAAACATCCTAGCACCTGAAGCATGAGGAAATCTGTTCCTGCAGATTTCATTTGTTAGTCCTTTCCATACTGCATGGAGCACAATGTGATCACAGAGAAAGCAGATCCTAACATTGCAAAGATCTGAGGATCAGTAAAGAACAAATTTACAAGTCCTATTAGAGCTGTCTTATTTCTTAAATTTATACTACAGTGACAACTTGACTGTTCTATGTGCAAAAAAAAAAAATTCCAGAGACCCAAAGTTTACATCTTGCTTTCAAAATACAGAAGCATATTTGACTTGAAGATTTTGTCCTTGATTTGATGTTCCTTTTATTAGAATAGATATTTTATTTTGACAGGAATTTCTCCTGTCTCACAGGGTATTTGGAAGCACCAGGAAGCTCCAGATTTGCCTGTGAATAAGGTTTCTAACATATTTTACATTGTTTGACTACTAGAATGAGGATTTTACAACTTAAATACCAGACCATATGTTTGCCTCAAACTTGTCAAGTTTTTCATGTCATGTAAGAACTGCAGGTTGCCCCCACACTCCCACTGGTATTTTCTGTCAGTGGCTGCAGTGCTTGCTGAGGCCACCATGTCATGTTTCATCTGGATTCATAACCTGATACAGTTCAAACTACTACACTGCAGTGTAATTTTTGCCTCCAAGGTACATATAAAAATAGGGTTTGCAAAACTAGCTGAGAAATAGAATTCTGAAACTTTTATCAGAAATTGTGGAAACTTTTATCAGAATGCTCTTCTGGGGATCTTCGGTTACCTCATTTCTAAAATAGGATTCAAATGGATGCAAGTCTGACTACTCCACTGAGTCACTACATGGCCATATATTTCTAATAAGGAGTCATATTTCCGCAGTATTCCTGTGTATTCAGTTTATATGCCCCATTAATCTATTTTAACCCATTTTCTTTTTTGAGGTAAGCAGGGGGGAGAGACTGTCTTACTTTTTCTCAACAGTTTTTACATGCTGCTTTTGTGTTAGGAGAAGCTTTTCTTTTTAAAAAAATGTATCCAAAGCAACTCTGAACAGTTTTTCAACTTTCTTCCACCTATAGCCTCTTCATCTTTTGCTTCTGATATCTCCAACTTCTAAAAGACATGATATTCCCTGTGTTCACTCTTCCACTTACAAATCAACAGCAAAAAAAAAAAAAAAAAGAGAGAAGTCAGAGACACAAGCTCTCTCCTTTAATCTGTCCCAATTCCGTCCACTCCTGATTCTCTTTTCACATCTTACACAATCATTCATCTGTACTTTAGGGAACCTACTAATCCCCTTAGAAGAACTCTGTTCTTTATGCCTTTACTTTCTCTCTCACATTTGTATAGAAATACAGCTAGAATAATTTTTAGGATAATTAACTCGCAATTACACTTGTTTAATTTAAATGAAGAGAGTGAAATGAATCACCTATAGGTATTTGTCTCAATTATATATCTTACAATTACTGTATTATCTATATAGCCTGTCAGACAAAAGGCTGAGCTTTCATTAATGGAGAAACTCAACACTATGACATAAAAATGGAGTAAACAGGAAAAGGGTTTTCTTTCCTATATAGGGTAAGAATTTATTCCTTAATAAGGTCAGTGCAACAGATAACTGAACAAAGAAATGCTTATTATCGAGGACTGAAATGATACTTTATTTATTTCAAGTAAAGGAAGGAGTCAGAAGTCAATGAAATATCTTTCAGCTCCTGTTTATCACCAGGGGGTTTCTTTGTCACTTTTACTGTGGGGCCACATGTAGAATGGTACCTTTTATCAACAGACAAACACATCTCAGTCTACAGAGTGCCTTCTAGTATCTACCCTATTTTGCCTGAAAAAAACAGATTGTTCCTGCTCCCCTTCAGAGCATTCAATTAAATGCAATTGCAGAAACCTCTATTAATTGTTTAGTCATAATACGGATGTTGGTTTCAATGTTAACTTTAGCAAACGTCATCACAGCCAGACAATGCCCAGATTTTCTGCAATCTCTCTGTAAAATGGCTCCAAAGAGATAAGAAGTTTCCCCAGTGTCTCGTCACATTTCAATTGGTGCAAGACCAATTTCTCCAGCTGTAATATGTAAAATGTGTTCCTTTGCACTTTTTCTATATATTTCATGTTCAAACCCCAGCACTGCCTTCTTTTCCTGTATTTATCAATTGTTTCTCTCCTTTTTACTCAAGTACGAACCTTAAGTTATTTAACTTGTCTTGGTCATTGATTGCACCTCATCTTCAATTCTGAGAAGTCAACTTCCATCTCTGAGATACTGCTCTCCACTTCATAGACTTTCAAGTCAGTCTGGCCAGCCAATCAAATTCAGATAGGGTCTTTTTGTGAAGTTCATTTTTTTTTTTTACAATTACATGGCTAAAAATCATACCTAAAAGAGCTTCAGCATGATTTGAACACCATGTGTGCCATGATATTCCCATACCATCAGCATCATCACACTGAAAATTCCCTTCACTGAAATGTCACTGACATTTCCCTTCTATCCATTTATCTCTCATGTAGAATATTTTGCTATTTAAGCTTTGAGATGACTCATATACCACCTGTCCTTAATGTTCCTAAACCAAAAGATTTTCTTTCCCTTATCAGAGCACTAAGTTTTTATCAAACTATGTTTTTATCAAAGTATAAAAATCTCTACCTAGATTCTATTTAAAATACAACTTCTGATTGGATGTTGCATTAACAACATGTATTTCTTATCCTTATTTTACTAAATCCATGATTCTTAATTTTTATGCATAAAGTAATTACTTACTGGTTCAAGATTGGTGTATATGCTGTTTTATCTTCATCTATAATGGTGACCATCAGAGTAATCAGCTGTGCCCAGAAATCCAAATTCTTTGTTGTTGGTCCCTGTTCTTCTTTAGGAACTTCTTGTTTCCTACTCTGTTAAAATAAGATTGAATATATTTTTATTAGAGAAAATACTATGGGAGCTCCACCTATAGATTATTCCTTAGTTGGGAAGAGTGACATATTAAGAATCTTTAGAAATTTTGGACCAAGACTGGCTAACCTACAGAGCGGAGTGTATGAAAAATGGTACTTGGCTGTGCACAAAGATAAAGAACCATAGTGCAAAGATGGTCATGTCAGCACAGGAGATCAGCAAAGGTTTTTAGTGCATGCTCACACTGTAATTATATGCATTATTAAATTTTTTGCTGTGCTGAGACTCAGCACAGGTAGAATTGCCTGTTGAGGCAGAACGTTTATACCCAACACAATAAAGACTGAAAAAAATCAATGCTGAGGAGTGTTTAATGTTTTGTTTTGAATTATATATTGAAGCTTTTTGGCCTAACAGCTGCTTATGGTGTAAAGTCTAAATGAAGAAGCAACTGAATTTCCCTTTATTTTATTGAGAATTTTACATTCTTTCATCCCACTAAGACGAGCATTTACAAATAGACTTTGTTTCTACAATTTTTATTTATTAACTCTTAGCCTACAATTTCCTAGGCAAAAATATTTTGCATTCCTTTGCCTGGCAGAAGGATCAGATTCCTTATCAATGTCCAATAAATAACTTCATTATAGGGACCCAAATATGAAAAGATATATTTTTAATTCTGTATGGACACATACATAAATAATTTCTGCCACACAGAGCTATGTCTGCACATGCTAGAGCTACACATGCTCTTCTACACTGCTTTGTGAGACTGAAAGAGGACTCAGCTAGTAAGTCAGAAAATAAACATGCCTGTGATCCTGCAAGTTTAAACATATATTGTCTGTACTTCTCATTCCTAGTCCAACTATGACCACTTCAATGGACCTAGTATCTTTCTGAATATGCCTAATACCATATTAGTGTCACACTGAATTAATTAAATGTTAATTTAACCCCAATTAACTTTTATCTATGAATAGCATTTAGAATGGCAGAAAGGGAATTTCAACAACATCTATTTAAAACTGTTTTTGTGGCCACAGTGGAATATTTTAGACAAGTATCATTAATCACACTGCTGCACACTCAGTTGAACTACAAAGGGTAGCACCTCAGTGTCTAAAGCAACAAAAATAAAGCTCAAAAGCAGTTCAGAGGATGGTGGGTCTGGTGTCACCAACAATTAACAACTGTGCATGCAAATGAGAGAGCTTTTCAAAACAGAAATGAACACTAGAGTATTAATGTCACTCATAAGGGCCCTGGTATATATTATATTTTTACTAAAAAGGCCTTGCTTCTATTTCAAAGATGTATGTCTAATAGACCTCTTTTTTTTCTCAGAAGCTTGTTAAATCAAACCAACTGAAAAGCCGCTGTAGAAGACAAAGCTACCTCATATGTAGCTCAGCATCTTATCCAAGAACTGTATTTCACAGCCAGTGACATGTGGCTGAGACAACTTTTCATGGCTGTGAATGTGAATGCAAAATTCTGTGCATTAACAGATAGCAAAAAGTAACCGATTTACAAAGTAATAATTGCACAGAGGTCCTTTCTAGAAAAATTCTCTGGAAAAGAAATCTCTTTAAAATGTGTATGACCTTTTCAAAAGTCCCAGAGAAGGTATTTTTAAAATAGTCTGACATTACAGATGTAGTTTTATGTCCTGAACAGAAGGTGCATATTCTGCCCATCCCTAAGTTGTTATTTCCATTCTTTATCCTAAAATCTACCTAGTGTGTTAGAAATGCCCAGAATCATTCAAGCTCTTTTTACCTTATTATTGTCAGCACTAGTATTTGCTTTATGTACAACAGATGCCTTTGTAGAAGCATTATGGAATTATGGAATACTCTGAGCTGGAAGGGGCCCACAAGGACCAGAGTCCAGCTCTTGGATTCCTGCACAGGGCAATGCCCAAGACCACACTGTGTGTTTGACCCCAGCTCTGGCAGGCTTGGTGCAGTGCTGTTATAATGAGGTTAAACAGTGGTGGAAAATTGATTTCAATTTAGATTTTTTTTCCACACTCTCATACCCATTTGAAAGAAACTGTCAGTGTAAAAGCATGAACTAAATAGCTGATATATCTAATTAGTGCCACACTGGAACAAATACAGTGAGAAGATATAGGAGACCCTAAATACTGCTTATTATTGTAGAGGATAATAACAATGAGTTGTTTTTTTTTTTTAAATACAACTGAAAAGTTCAAGAGGAACAAAAAATCTTAAAATAGCAAGATGACAAGATCTTTAATTAAACTGATGCTATTATTGGTTCTTAATTTTAAAATAAATGAGTTTGTGAAGTTTCCTCTCTTCTGTTTTTGTTTGATACAGCACTGAACAAGCTCAAATCACACACTGCTCTTCCAGTAACCAAGAGACCTTTCCAAATAGATATGAAAGGAAGTTTGCCAATTAGCAGAATCACTTTATTTTCCATGAGCTTTTTCACGTAGGAAAGGTTATTTAAAATATCTTGACCTCCTATAACATCACTTTGGATGGTGGTGCTGCCCACATGCACAGAACTGTGAAATGCCATAAGATGTCCTGTACTTAAAAGCTCAATCAGTGCCTGGCCAAAGGCACAACAATGATAACCCTTAGGGGCTTCTGCTGGCAGATCAAACAAGCAATAAGAGCAGATGACATCTCACCAACAAGACAGGGTTTTATACCCTCATATTAATTGACTTGGGTACTTCTTGTCTTTAGGATCGCCCTAGAGTGGTAGCAAACACCTTGTAAAAAAAGTGTCTTTAAAGAGAAATCATATTGTTCACTTAGGATTCACAAATACAGTAAGTACTGAAGATTCTCTGTGGGTTTTTTTTAATGCAACATCCAAACTAGCTGATAACTCTTTGTTTTTTTGCCACAGAAGACATCAAAATCAGAAAGAGGAAGTGTGTAAGAGCAATTTTTCATAGGATATGAATCAAAATAAATTATTTGCACCTGATCATTTTTTTTCTCAATTCCATTTTACTATCAATTTCCTAGTCACCTGAATTCATTTGCAAGCAAGGAATCATGCAGCACAGAGCCTCCAGAATCATTACCGGTGTTTGGATACTCTCATAAAGAAAAAATAAAATGTAGAGGGATTTTTCTGAGTTTAATGGAAACAAAAAAGGCTAAACTGTTGACAAACAAACATTTTGTACTCTAGAAAAGGGGCTGAGGCTGGAGAAAGCAATCTCAGACCCAATGTGAAGCAAGATTAAAATCTACATCTCTATTACCCTGAGAGAAATCTGTAAAGCCTGGTCTGAGAAACAGAGGGCTTTCAACTTCTCCCATCACTGATTTTACCAGATTGTAGGATTAATGTCTGGTTTAATTTTCTTTGTTTTTATTTTGTTATGTTCTGTGCAATCTATACCATTATTATCTGTGTGACTTTGATAAATTGAATCCTGTGATATCAGAAAGTTGTATATTGCTGTCTGCTGCAAGCCCCAAGCTAGTTTTCAGAATACAGTATTTTCTATATAAATAATGATACAGTGGAAACACAGTAGCCTTGATCAACACAAGGCCACAGAGGGCAATTTTATAGACCAATCTTAGATAATTAAATATTAATTTTAACAATTCTGTCATACTTTAAACTGCATATTTATTACTTATATTACATATAATACTACTTAATTTAGAATCACCAGCAAATATATAATATGCACAATATATAAAGTATACACATATGTAGACATCCACATATTACACCTGCCTATTTTTAGAATTTTATATAATTTTTAGTGGTATTTTTAATATCTAAAAGAATGAAAATTTGGCTTCACTCAACAGAGTAATTTGAATTTACTCAATCGAGCCTAAAGCCAGAAATCACTTGCAGACATGCATTCAAAACCTGTGAGGGATTTCCCTGTGCAGTGGTGTTGCACAGTAACTAACTCCTAAACTGTTAACTTATTTGAAACTGAAACCCTATTTGAAGAATCATCATTGAATCACAGAATGTTTTGGGTTGGAAGTGATGTCAAAGATCATCTTTTTCATTCCTCCTGCTGTGGGCAGGGACACCTTTCACCAGACCACGTTGCTCAGAGTCCCATTCAAACTGGCCTTGAACATTTCCAGGGATGGGGCACCCACACCTTCTCCAGGCAACTTTACTTCATGTATTCTCCAGTACCAAGTGAAGTGGAACAGAATTCTTTGGAATTAATTATCATCTAGAATTGATGTGCATGTCAAAGGAGCTGGTTTAACTGGTCTGTTTAGGGCAGTGTAACATGTGTAGCTCCTCTGCAGTGGCCAGCCAAGTGATACTGTGATTTTTGATCTGACCCACCCACCCAGAAGAGTTCTGCTTCTGCAGGGAATAGGTGGAGGAAGACCAAAGTGAGCACCTCCCTAATTGCGAAGTCTTTGACTTTCTAACCAGTGTTCTCAGACAAGCTGCTAAGAAGAAATTATATCTGTAAGATCTGGTCTTCTTCTGACAGAGAATTCTCAGAACAGGGCTGGAAATACTATAGCACAAAATGCATCCTTCTGTTCTGAGGTAATTTACCAAATGTTTTTCTATTACTGTGGTTAACATGCTGCCCATCAAACATCAATCACAAGGGGAGATCTCTAAGTACCCTCTGCCAGATTTGGAGAATTCTGAATATTTTCAGTGAATCTAAAGCAATATGTAAATATAACAAAGGGCCTCCCAAGAATTATTACCTGACACTGAAATTTTCATGCCTGAAAACCAGGACTCTGTAGTAAACAGCTTTTGCTACTATACTTTCCTACTTCATACTTCTGAATGTGTTTGAAAACCACACATCACAGTCATGCTTCAATTCTTGCAGTATTTCCATAAGAAATAAATAATCTAACAAATATTTTTGTCATTTATGCTAAAGAGAAAAAAAGTACACCTTAAAAAAATAACTATGAGGATTGGATTCCCAAATCCTAAATGGAAAAGTGACCAGGGACCTGCAACTGAGTAAAGCAAAACGGAGCCAGCCCTCAAAGCACAGACCCATCCACGTGCTCATGCACAGCTCCGATTCCCAGAGCTGGGATGTGTTTAGCTCATTATTTATCAGCCCAGCCCAGGGTGCTGTGCCCCTGTGAGAGATAAAGGGCAAGGGCAGAGTGTGCTGCTGCAGCTGTACCAGCCCTGGATCCGGAACGACTCAATGGCTTTTTGCTACCTCCTGTCTGCACCAAGCTGTGCTGTGACAACATGCAGAGATGAGCAAAGAGTCAGGTAAAGGCCCCTAACATCAGGTAGAATATCAGGCCTGTTCTGATGGGTCAGTGTCAAATATAAAGCACTCCAGTGTTTTATTCCAGTATATTGGTGCTATCGGTCATGAAATTACTTGTACTGATCAAGAGCTCTTCAGGTAACATGAAGGGTATGGTCTGCATTTCATTGGTGTCACTCAGAGGAGAAGACTGCAAAAAAATTATTGAAGGGACTTCAGTCACTGTGAGCACTAGCCAGGATTTCAAAATTTGTTTTCTCAAGAAAACAGAGTGACATATCTGTAAATTTAGTCCGAAAGCTATCAAAGTGCTTCCTAAACTACTTCTCCAGGATGTTTTTTTCTTAAACATAGGGCAGCTAAGCACTTCACTCAGATAACTATTAAGTAAAAAGAGAAAATACTGCATGTGCCGCATAAGGAGCTAGACAGTTCTTCATCAGAGGCCTTTGTCTCCAATAATGAGGATAGCAATATACATGTCAAGAAGACTGTCAAGCTATCATGTTTTACTCTCTGTGGTAGTCATTGGTTTTTTGCCATCAGCTGTTCTTTGTATTCTGCTGTGGAACTGTAGAATGACATTTTTGCATACTGTTAGCATTTGCAATGCTTCACCCCAGGAATATCCTCAGGGGTGATATTTTGCTGCAAGACATTAGCTTTTTAACGGTGATTGCCTGCCTGACACAAAGGTAGAGAGTAATAAAAAGAGAAATTGGAGACTGCTGAGCATATTTTGTGATTTACTTTTTGTGTTTATAGTGGCAAATATCCAAAAACTCCAGTTCAAGCCCCTCAATTTTAACAGTCATTGCTCTATTTTCACCCCAAAATTAAACAATCCCACACAGTCAGACCTGAAGCATATTTTCTCAAAATACCGTGGCAGGCATCTCTGAGAATTTCAGGTTGCAGCCAAAAGCCATTGCAGAAGGTGGTTACCCTGACTTACACACAGATACACTCTGAGCCTGCAGGAGCCTCAGCAGGACATCTGCCAGTCCGTCCCCTGAGTGAGAGCAGGTGCTGACCTACATAAGAACCATTTCTTGCTGCTTTGGGGCTCATCAATCTCCGTGCTCAGAGCTCAGCTGTGCAGCTCAAACATGAACCTCCTGTGCTGCAGAACCACACTAGGATGAGCTCCCTTCCTCTGAGGGGAGGGGACCCCACCTGATGGGGGAGGAGAGCAGAGATAAGGGAATGGGTACTGAGGAAGGCTTGAGGGTGGAATCTGGTCTAATCTATGAGGCTTGGACAAAAAGCTAATGAAATATTAATTACAATACTGGTTAGTGCTTCATTATTATAACAGTGAATATTCCTATAACAGTGACAAGCCAGTCACCTGGATTCACTGGAAAGCATCCAGAGCTATAGGTGCATACTCAAGTGCTCCTAAAACCAAATGCACTTTTGGATATACTGATAGGAAAACATAAGAGGATCATGCTGAACAAAGTCTGCTTGTACAACTCAAGAACTGATACAGAATTCAGGTAGTCTTTTGAAATAACTTTACTCATCTCTCTCTATTAAAGCTAGACCAGTTATATTTCTCAGAATTGTTTCCCACCTTCTGGGAAAGAAGGTTTTACGGTCTGGCATTAAGATTATATGTGATTGTTGCTTGATTTTTTTTTTATGTGATTTGCTGTTAGAAAGAAATTATTCTTAATACAATCTATTTATTTTAAATGTTGTGTTTTACACTTCACTAAAGTTTTTTGCACTGCTAGTGATTGTACCTGTACAGACAATTGTCTGCTTAAAAAAACTGCCACTGCTGGAAATCTTGTCAAAGAGAACTCAAGAGGTGCAGAAATACAGTGAAATGCAGTTAACTCAGTTTTCCAACTGAGTGAATACTTGTGGTTTTTTTTTTTTTTTTTAATATCAGGACTTCTTATTTCTCCACCATTAAGCAGAGTTGTGTGGGAGAAAAATATAATAACAACACCACCTGTTCTGCTTCAAATATAATTTGGAGAAAATCCTTACTTAAGGAGGTTTTACATTCTCTACTAATCAGAAAAGCTGCACGTCAAAAAATATTTTAAAATAGACAGGCTAAATGACTGTATGGATTCACATTAAAAAGTTGTGAATTTTTTGAATACAGATAAGCTTTTGCAGTTATCACGATGCTTTGCAGAGGTAAGACTTCATCACTTTTAGCTGTTTACTGAGGACTAGAATCTATTGACAAACTGCACACTTATGTAATACCCAGTCTAGCAGCACTTCCTATTATATTTACCAGACAAGATCAAACTGCTTCAGAGTAAACATTAGCGAGAAAACAGAACAGTTTATGACGTAAATAGATGTGATGCCTGAAGCTGCGCCTTCCACTAATTTATACTCCTACTCAACTCACAGCATAATCTGTTCTAGCATAAACACACATCAGCACTAAGTGTGGAGTGCTTATTGGTGCTGGTGAGAATTTCTTACATTCAAAGCTACAGTTAAGTTTTCTCACATAACAGGAATCCAACATGAAAAAATAAATTCTCATTTCAGAAATGTTGAATGCAATATCACCTTTCCTAAAACACAGGAATTCATATTCTGGATTTAAGAGAAATATCTTTCCATTAAATACATAAATAAATTCAAATAAATTTCATTTGAAGTCTTATATCATTAGTATGAGTGTTCTTATTAATTATACACACACACAAAAAAAAAGGTGCATTTGCCAAAGTACTTAGTTAACTCCATTCAAGGCTGGAATAGTCACAGAACTACCATTTATTCAGTGTACTATCCAGAATGCAAATACAGGGCACAGGTGGTAATATGATAAAGAAGTGATGCTCCTTTAAGACAGTAATTAATTCTAACATTACTTACAGAATTACCATATTATATTAAAAAATAAAGAGTATTCTCAAGGATTTTGCATGACACTTGGAAAACGACAAAGGCTATAATTATTTTTCATTGACAGTTCAACTTGACAGACCAATATTAAGAAATCCTCTGCTTTCTTAAAGCAGTTACTAAAGCCTGGACCCAAGTATGCATCATAGATACTAAACTATAAGACTGGAAAAACGATATAATTTTCAGCAAATTACATTTTTTTCTAAAGCTACAGAACTGAAATGTTAGATTTTAAGTAACTATTTTCCTGTTACAAATCTTAAATGAACAGTAATCAATCAAATGTCATCTTCACCAAAACCAATTTCAAGTTAGACAATTTCACAGTAATGTCCAGCTTGACGACTATATTATGAGGTAATGTATCAATTTTGAAACTCATGCTAAACATTTTAGAGTTAAATGTTGTCTATGGGTGTATTTATGGTATGTTGCTCCTCCATGCATAAATAAAGTGAAAATCTGAATGCTTTGATATGAAGGAGCACCAGAAGACTTTCTGTTTACTAAAGGCAAGCTAACAACAACGATTGAGCAATAGCACAGACCAGGTTCATTTTGACCTTACCTGATCCACTAATTGGGAGTACAGATCATAGCAATTGTCAAAAATGTATTTATAAGTTGAATCCAGGCACGCTTTTACACAGTCCTTCACCACAGTACTGGCTCGAGGGGGGCTCTGCAATTCCAGGACCTAATTAAATATTTCATAAATGGGAGAATGTCAGAACAGGAGATTGAACACAAGAAATCCAAGTGTTGAATGGAGTTCTGTTATACATGATAAAAATAATTAAAATTATGGATTTATAAAGGTGGATGCAGTTCTAAGATACATTAAAACATTAAAACACGTGCAAATAGATTTTATCAGTAAGTTTTATTGAGATTTTATCATACATGCTTCTGCATGTGTGCCCAAGAGTTTACATCTTTGCATCTTAGGGTTTTCATTTTATCTGTTTTCTATTATTTAGGAAATAATTAAACCATATATGATACCTTCATCCGAAAAAAAGTAATGCTGGTAAGCAGGTCCACAGTTGATTTCAGATCCTGGAGTCTTTCAGAATTGCTGGCAGGAAAATTATCCTGGTGAATCAGGGAAAGAGGAATCGTGAAAAATTTGAGTTACAGGTAAAATCCTTGAACAACTAGTTAGAAACCCTCAAAGAAAACATAAAGTGCTGCTTGGAAGGATTAGAGATGTACCTGAATTCTGCCTGTGAGGTAGTTAATGATGAGCATCCCTTGGACATGAATAGGAACACCTTTGATAATGCTCCTGCACTTGTAATATGAGTAATTCAAAATATTACGATATTTCCAAAACATGAATGGAGTAAAAAATGTTACAAGAAGACTGAGAATTGTTGCTAATGAAAATAACTCATTGGTTTTACATGGCACATACATCATTTGTAAGAATAAAAGCAGTAGTAAGCTTAATACAGAAATAATATAATCAAATTTTGCTACAATCTCTTGGCTAACAGAGTAATGTGGTGTTGTTTACATAACTTCCTACTAATGAAATATCAGCCTCATGCTATGATCCTATCTGGATAGCATTCTTCAAAATTAAAAGATCTTAGCATGAACATATCTCCTTCACGAAGAATATGGTCTTAAAAATTAAGTATGTGCAACTTCTGCTCCCTCTAATGCCTTGGGGTTCTTTTAAATATTCCCTTTCTCCTCCAGTTTTGGAGAGCAGGCCACAGGAACAGACAAATCCTTGACTTGGAGGCTGCTGCTCCTAGAAGCTGAAAGGAGAGCCACAGGTGATGAAGCTCTAACTTAGGCATTGTCTGTAAGTTTCATGATCCAGTGGACTGGAGAAGGAGAGGAGTTCAGAACCCAGGGCCTGCTTTCCTGAAAGGCTGGCTTTGGAGCATAGCTCGGTGGAAGGAGATTCTATGAGGCAGAAATGAAATTAAATCCTACCACAAAGAAAAACAAGGAGATAAGTCTTTTTCAACATTACCGGGATCTTAGCATGCAAGTTGTGGCAAAGATGTCAGGCTCCCAGAAAAAAATAAAGGAGTAACTTCCTGTTGCACTACCTGAGTCAGTGAAGGTAATTAATTCCTAGATTAATTAACTTAAGAATAGTTATAGATCAATTTAATCAAAGTTGATGAGTATCACATATTCAAGAAAGGGTTGAATACTCTTGAATATGTGATAATCCTGTGACCCATTCTTAGCTTTTGGAAAGAAAATACCGAGTTTTTTCCTTTTCATCAAATTGGAAAAATAATTGTGTTAAACAGCTTAAATTCTGTAAATTTTTGTTCCAGAGGTTTTGGGGGAGGGGGGTCTCATGTTGACTCAAATAGAATATGTTGTACATACCCTGTATTTAGATAAATCAATCCTCAGGGAATTGTGCAATTGATCCAGCAGCCTTATGAACTTTTCTCTCTGTAAAAGAAAACAAGAATACGTTGCACTAGAATTTTCAGGTTCCTGTAGTTGCTGGGGTTTTAGAAAGCTTCTTTCCATTCTTAACTTATTTGAAAATCAATTTGTTTTCCATTATTTCATATACAAGTGATGGTTTGAAACACCTGTGTTTCAAGACCAGGCAATGCATCTTCTTTCACTTTATTTTGCCTTTCTGTCCATGTTGTATACCTGGTATGCATTAAACACTATGCAGCTGTGCAATATGTTAGGGAGGTCACAAAGATTTTGCAATGCAACATTTTCCAGTCTTGTACTTGCCTTGCTACTGATTAAACTCTTGAAGAAAGCACCTCCTCCTTCCTTTAATAAGTAAGAAATGATGCTCATTTACAACAGAATTTGGTACAAAAGTATGATTGAAAATTATACTTCTGAAACAGTGGCTTTTGTAGAAATAAGTTAAAGCAATACTAATACAATGAAATTATATTATTTCCTTTTAAATGTGATGATATACTCGTTATCTTGATAGATGAAGGAGCAGTGAAAGTATTTTGCTGTGAGATTTCCAGCTGAGTTGTGCCATTCTCAAGTAACACTAATGAGTTTCTAATTACCATGTTAGAAAATATTCCATAGTCTACTGCACAAAACTGAAATCAGCCTATGTGAAAGCAGCAGACTTCTGGAAGAAGCAGGAGCTGATAGCTCTCAGGGTGCATTGATGGTATCTGCACCATCCCTCAAACGCAATGATCAGGAATTTGAAAATAGAGTCTTTGTACACTGTCTCTCATCAGTGGAGTTCTAACCTACACCAAACCCCACTAATTTGGCATGGTTACCTTAAGGGATGAATCAAAAGAGAACTTTTTTGTCATGTTATAAAGCTCTACTGGAATATTCAGTGAGCCAAATCATTCCCAGCTGTAGCCTGAGGACTTGAATTTGAGATGTTCTTTTTGATGAAGGATGTGCAGCTATTCACTGACAAATGCCTTTTAACCCAGGAGAGAAGAATAATCTAATATTTTGCCTATAAGTCAATTGTTTGAAAAAAGAGCTCCAAATCTCTTTTAGTTATGCCTACTACTCTTTTTCCATCCATCTGTTGAACTATGAATTGGATTCAAATTGCGTCAGAGGCAAACTGGCATTAACAGCAGAGAAAGGACTTAATCTCTGCCCTGTCTGAGGACAAAAGTAGTTCTGATCATTAGAAAAATGGGAAAAAAGGATAAAAATCCAGCAAAACCATTCTACATTTCCAAAGTTGCATCAAAGTCAAATGTCTAATAAAGCTTGAATATTGAAAGAGAAGACTTATTTACACACAGATATTAAGTAATTCTTGGTTTATGCATCCAAATGCATAATTTCATAATTTTATCTTGAAAATATGAAATTCATTATTCCTCTATTATTCCAATACTGGAGAAAAGTACTAGTGCCTCCAACACTACATCAAATAAAATTTTAAATTTGAAATTTTAATGTGAATTTAATACATTTTAATTATTATTAATATTTTATTTCATGTCAATAAATGGTATTTTATGAAAACTGCTACATCAAATATACCTTTGATATCAGCCCTATAAATAAAAGCCTTACTAAAAAAAGGGAAAAGACGAAAGAATAAAAACATTTTTCAGCATAAGATTGTGTTTATACCCTCTGTATTATGTGTAATTCCAGACCTATGGAGGCAACCTCTTTGAATTATTGCTCTGCCTTACTGCTCTCAATTCTTCTGAGAGTATGTGAAGAAATCAGAATAAGGATCTTTATTTATTATCATGTTCAAAGACTAGGAAGTCCACCCTGTGAGATATTATCCACAGAAGAATATTAGGCAATAACAAAAGAAGTATTACCACATCCTGAATTGCTACTATTCCTCCTAAAATTCCTGATACCTAAACCCAGTACTTGGACAATTCACCAGCAAAAAGTTCAGCAAAAATAAGAGAGTCCATTATTATGCATCCTTGTGAGAAGAGCAGCAGTTATGGCCACATCCATTAGGTTAATATGAATTTACTGATGACACAGCCCCAGAAAGGAATTGCATCCAATATTTAGTCTAATGCAGTGAGCAGTTTGCAAGGCCCACTGCAATAAAACAAAAATCTGTTGGAGATTTTAGTACCATGAATGTGTGCCAGTGTTTTCTACCCTCTACACCTCACAAGGAGCTGAGCAGCATCTTCTCTGGCTTTTATGATGATTGACTTTAAAGACTCGGGGTAAAATTTTCAAGAGCTAACAACCCTTACTCTTTAAAACGAGCAATTAAAATAAAAATTCAGCATAGAAGTTAATATGAAATATACTAGGAAGAAGAAAAAAAAAAGGACTAGAACTCTATTAAAAAAGAAAATCTACTTACCCCAAAGTTAGTAGCAGCAAAGCGATCTGAGGCAGATACATTAGTTGCTGCTGTTGTATGAGCATAGAAAGCATTTATATTGGCCAACAATGTACTCATAACTGCTGGAACACCAGGGCACATGTATTTAGAAGAGAGACAGGAAAAGTGCCTGAAATGCAAACAAACCAATAGTTATTAAAGATGGCAGGGAATCTGCTGCTTCTCCCATTATAATTTCTTTCTAACTCCAATGATGTAACATGGTGGAAAATTGTACAGATGATATGAGGAAAATCCAGACATGTTTGATACAATTGTCACTTGTTGCACACTGATATTTCCAAACTGGCCACATTAGATTCACATTCAGTTCTTACTCTCTTAATCCTAAATACAAAAACATGACTGAACTATTTTAATTCCTATTAAATAAAACATTCATACTTAAAGAAAACCTAAAAAGCAAACTTTAACTCATCATCACGGAAAGTCACAGAGATCTATGGTAGAAAAAGATTAAATTGCTGCCAACAAAGACTCACACCAGAATTTCAGTGTGGCTTTTATTTCATGCTACATTATTAATGAAAGGTGCTTCAAGCAGCTTCTGGGTGCACCTTGATTTGAGTCAGGTCATAACTGAAACTCTTCCACTTCGATCCAGGCCAGTAAAATGTAGGTAATGTTTGTTAAACCCAGAGGTGCAATGTAGCAGCACTATTTAGGAGATGCCTGCTGGAAGCATACAAAGAGCTTATAACACAACAAAGCATGAGAGGTACAAATGAAAGAAAGATATGACACATGAGGAGAGTGAACATCATCATTGCAAACATAAATTCCTAATTTCAAGATCTATAATTAGGCAGGACTAGGAGAGAGAAAGGGATAAAGACTAAATGTACACAAATAGGAAAGGGAATGAGGGGGATTAGGAAAAGATGGTGGTAAAAATGGGTGTACAAACAGAAGAGGATTAAGAAATTCCAATCAGGCTCTGTATGATTGAAGGTCCTGATTTGGCCACATGCTCCTCTTAGCTGGAGTCTCTGGCTCCTCTGTCCTGTTCCTCCTTAGGAGCATAAGGCAAAGCAGTGTGCTGGGCCTGAACCACCTGGGCACTAATGTCCTTCCAAGAAAAAAATTAACACAAGGTACAATTGACCTCTCCTGCTGAACTTAAGCCAAATTCCTTTAACTGTTGTCACTGCCCAAATCATCTTTCATTATTCATGATTATTTTCCTGTAGGGGCAATTATTAAGTGCTATTATCTGCATTTTACAGAACTGAAACTGCTCAACACTATACAGAACCCAACCACATGGGCCAGGACTACAGCCCAGCATTCCCAGCTATGTGCTTATGGAATAGTGTTACCAAACCTTTAATTCACTGCCAGTATTTGCAAGATGTGCTTTTGAAGACTGAAATGTGACTTCAACAAAAGAACAACACAGTTCTCTACCCCTCAGAAAAGTCTTTCAAAACATATGTCACATTTTCTGTCAAGTAGAAGAATAATACTTTCCTTTGTAATAAATTACAATAGTGATATCAGGTGGTTCTCACCAATAAAGATAACCTTTATAGCTATTTATCTATAGTAAATTTGGAAAATATATGTAGGGATGGTAGAACCAATTTTCAAAAAATTGACAAAATAATTAATAGTTTTAATATTGATTACCTTTAATTTCTAAAAGTCTTTTAGTGGATTTAAAGGTCCTTAGTGCATGAGTAACATCAATCTGGAGATGAAAAGGCACTAATAACCCC
This sequence comes from Chloebia gouldiae, assembly GCA_003676055.1. Lineage (NCBI taxonomy): Eukaryota > Metazoa > Chordata > Aves > Passeriformes > Passeridae > Chloebia > Chloebia gouldiae. Next base: position 5,570,271 of record QUSF01000015.1, read on the forward strand.
ATGGGCCTTAGAGTCATACCTGTAACATGCTCTGCTGAGGGTGGAGGCAGGCAAAAGGAGCAGAAAGCAGCAAAGAAATCACTGAGATCGTCTCAATTGCCTTCAGGGAACATGACAGACCATGGAAATATTGTTTGGGTCAACATTTTAAGGTGTCTTCAGCAGGTTCCCCTGACCATTTCACAATGAGCTACCCATGACCTGTACTGAATTCTAATACTGAGAATAGACCCAAACTGTATCAATTTTTCACAGGGAAAATTTAAAGCAATTGTAATACTTGATCTCTCCGAGTCAGAGCTCATAAGCTCTCAAAGAGAAGTATTACACCCAAGACAGCTCAGCTACCTCAGATGGCATAAAAGTAGCAGGATGGCTCCTGTGACAGTGTTGGAAACAGAAAAGTTTTAATAAAAGGCAAAATAACTCTTTACAGAGAAAAACCAAGCCAGGGCAAGAGGTTTTTGCCTCGGCTAAAACACTTCACAAAAGTGATTACTTCTTTTGTTCTCTTCTTTTCTAGTGAATTGCTTAGGCAGGACTTTTTGGCTGCTGTCCAATTGGATATCCTTAAGTTTGAGGTGAAGTCTCCAAGGTCCTATGAGCTGTCTTTTAACCAAATTGAGGAGAGAAACTTGTGGACTTTTTTCCTTTTTACAGAGACAAAGGGTAACTTGTTTACTCCATCAACAGGAGGCACATTCCTACAAAACTGCTATAATTTATGTCCTTATTGTATCACTGCACTGTTTCACCTGTAATGTGCTTGGTGAAAATTATGATAAAGCATCTGTGACAGATTTTTGTTTCTATCATTTAATTAAAATCTCTAATGCTCACAGGATCTATTAAGTACACAATATGGGTCATGACTCAGAGTGCTGATAACTCAAGTTATCAGCTACCTGCAAGATACCTGGATTCCTTCTGCTTGCTGAAATGAATAAATCAAAGTAAACCCCTGTCCTTGTTTTTCCAGGTCTTTGAAAACAGCAGCCAGTAGCTTGAGTTATTAACAATTTCCAGTGGGCACATGATGTCACAGCAACCACTGCTAAGTCTCACACATTTTAGAGGAAAGTTGCACTGCATAAGCTGAAACCTGGCCTGCTTGCTCCAGCTTTCTTACTATGCAATTTTCTGACCAATAGACAGTGCCTGGGATTCTTCCAATATTTCTGCTAGCATGAATTAGCAAAGAAAGGAGTCTAATTGATGTGCTCTATTCATCAGTAAGCAAATGCTATCAATAAAAAAATTAGTTTAATGGGCAATTTGTGTGCTTTCTGTAATGCTGCCACATTAATTGAAAACTAGAAGGAGAACAAGATGACATAGTGTCCATTAACCTGCTGGAATGAAAGCTATGTTGCTGATTGAGAATCATTAGGTTCTACCTGTGGTGACTCTTGCCAGTAAGAAGTAAAGATCTTAATAGAGCTTTTATTACACTTGACTCTATTACACAATAAATTCAGGCTGATGATATTATGTGTAATTTCAGTGTCTAGTCAAACACTGTTTCAATACGTGCTTGGATTTTTGTCTTCTAAAAAGAAATAAATTATGTTGAAAGATGAATGGCAAGAAAGAAGTTACTTTTTCTTCACTGCAGAATGTGGCTTAATATACACAGGCAAATAAAGTTCCAGTATGATTCCTTCTAGACATTGACTTTACAGCACAAACTGCCATCAGTCCCCACAGTCATCAAAAAAAAGGCCAGCTGGATCATTGTGCTGTTTTTCTACTTTTTCTTCCTGTCTTTTGTGATACTTATTTTCCTCCCTATTGTCTCCCGCATCCATGCTTGTACTTCTGGGAGTTACACATACCAGTCGTGTGGCTAACAGTGTCTGTCTGGCTGCTGTCCACCACAAAAACAAGCAAAAAATTGTCATCTGAACCATGCAAGAATGGCTCCAATGGTCTAGCTTTTCTTTTCCTAGTTCAGACTTCATGAAGAATGGAAGAATAAAATAATCATAAGAAAGGAGAGTGGATTATGTAACCTATACAGTCAAGACTTTAAAGAGCTGCAATTACTGCAACAGAATCAGTCTTTTTGTTTTATTTTAGTTTGGGTTGATGGTTGTTTTTCTATTAACATTAATTCCATATTTGGTAACTTAAAGCAGATTTCCTTGCTCAGGAGCTGTGCAGTTGTAATCCTTATCTTGAGATTAAAACACCCCTTCTAAGTCAGCATCTTCATGGAAAAAAATTTACCTTTATTTCATAAAAATGTGGAGATGTCCCTATCTCCAGCAAGTGGTTCAACCACACCTGAATTCATTCTCTAAGTCTGGTGAGAAAGGTCTCACTGGGGACAATGACTAGAGCAGACAGGTAACCTGCATGGTATCTTCTGGTCTGATTCCACATTTCAGTATGAGTACATTAGTAGCGTTTAGAAAATCAGACTAAATATCTGAAATATTATTTTTGTGCTCTAAAGGAAAAGATACAAATAACTATTGAGGGCCAGCAGGAAATCTTCAGGATATATTAAGGGATCATAGATCACAAAGCCACCATCATGAAGCAGCAATGATAGACAAATGGGATTGTTTATTGCTGTAGTGGAACAGGATACCAAAAAACTTCAGACAGGGGTACTTTAGAGAAGCATAATCAGGTTTATGCTGTGTAGAAATGCAGAAAGGCATATGTTCCTACTCCAGCATATGCCATCTATCAATAGTTAAAAGGGTCAAGACTGACTATCATTAAGTAGCACTGAAACTTTTTATAATAGCTAACTTTAAAACAAATATGAATACTAAACATTAAAATCAGGCAAAAAGAGCACCTCACTGGCAGCATCCTAAAACTCACGTAGCCTAATAAAGTGCAGATGCTCTCTGGGGTCTGGATCCTGGGGTATTAAAGCTTAGTCAGTTTTGTGTTTACAAACATAAACATTTTAATTTCCAATGTTATCATGAGACATGCAGTAGAAGAACTCTGCAACTAGATTCTCAAGCATACACAATATTCCTCTGGGCCAAGTGATTACATTCAAATTCACTCTGTCGTATAATAGAAAATTGCTTTTGTTTTAGTAGAAGATCTTTGTTACCAAATGAAATCTGATAATTCTATTTTCCAAATCAAGAAGCTGTACATTTTCTTCCAGCCATTAAAATTGTTCCAGAAGAAAAAGGCAATCTCATAAAAAGAAATAAACCCGGGAGATAATAGTCCAAAGAAAATTTCTCATGACAAATAGACTTAGTGTCTTCACTACTCTTCCCAAAGTCTGAATGCTCTGAGATGAGCCTGCAGATGAATCAGCAAAACAACATATATGAATATATATTTTTCTCCAAGTATTATTTAGATTACATGCATCACTGATTTTATTCCTAACTTAAACAGGCTGGGGCTGTCCCCTCAAAAAGGCAGTGCTCATTATGAAACATTTTAAAATATAAAAGGATGTGTGGAGGGGGACAAAGAAATCTTAGCTTTTATTTCTTGTGATTATCAATATTAAATTCACTTTCTCATTACATCTGCCTTCAGATACCTGGTTTGCAGTCAACAACATCAAGAAATTTGGGGGAAAAGGCACAGAAGAAAGCAAGACCAAAAAGAGGACATGGCAAAATAGGTTAATTAACTTAAAATGGCTTGGTTAGAGTTTTTGAGTAAGGACTCCTGAAAAATGTGTTGGAGTATTTGCCCAGATCCACGTTAGATGTGCAGACTAAATTTACTTACTTTCCATGAATATCTCAATGTTATGTTATTTACTGAGTTAAAAACAAAGCATCTTCTTCATATAAAAATACATCTTGTCAAGTTCTACCAGATACTCATATCAGTTATATTGCTATTTTTACAATGCTAACTTATGCATCATCTGTATTTCTAAAACCAGTTTCAAACTTTTTCTGGAAATTTTTGCAGTACTTGAATCCATTGAGAGATGATGAAAAACAAAATTCAAAATAATTTTACAGTTAAAGTTGTCAATCAAAAATATAGCCATGAGATAATCAATTACTAAGGTTATAGTTAAGACAAAACTAATGCTAAATCAGCCCTTTATTTCTTATGCAAATCATTAATAACAGCTCTCCTTTGGCATTAATAGCTCTTAGCAACTCATTTCTGGTCAAAACACAGAGCAGGAACAACTCTACCACTAACATTTTGGTAAAAAATCCCATACCATTTTAAATCAAGTTATAAAACTACAATACCAGGATAAGTTAATAAATGACATAGCAATCACACAGACCTACAGAGAAACTAAACACAGAAACACAAATGCTCATGAAAGTCAACACACTAATTCCTCCATATGTAATTTCAATGCAAAACAGAGGATCTCTCACGTTTCATTAATTATTATGTGCAATGCTGTGTAAGTTCCTTGAAGGAAAATAATGAAAAATGTGTACAGTACAAAATACATTCCCTGACCTTCTATTAGATGAACAATACAAGAATTCACAGACAACTACATAAAGTGAAAGACAAGCTCATTGCAATAGTAGGTGGTGTCAATACATTCTGCAATGAAAATAAAACTTCAGATTTTTATGTACCTTCATAATTATAATAAGACTCTTCTTTTTAGGAGGCAAGGAGATGCAAAAATATGAGAGACATTCTAATTAAAAATCCCATAATATCAGGTTTCTGTAAGAAAAAAGTCTATATTTTTTATTTATAGGACTCATTTGAAGTCCCCTGCTTTTCTACAGCTCTAGTAGAATATAGTCCTTTTCATCAGAAAGCTTTTTGCTGGATAAATTGAGAGTATATGATGGACCTCTCATCATCATGAGCCTCTGAGCTAGGTAGTGCTGTGTTCCAAGCTGTTCAGACAGCTACTTCAGAATGGACAATGTAGTAATAGGTCTCAGTACTGTTAAAAATGGTTTGCATTAATTATTTACGTGTACTTTGGAAGCTCACTATGGCCACTAGTGAGCTTCCATAGTAGTAGAAAAGAGTACAGAGCTTGTGAAACCCTGTTCCAGTTGCATCTGGAACAATGGAAATCTTTCTGAACCGTGCTATATATCAGTATCATAAGGATTAAGGAATGCATTAGCAGTAATACCAGTAACAGCTTATAAAATGCTTGTATCTTAAAGCCACTGCAGATGAGAAGCACTTTAATGAGAAACAGATGGACAAAATGATAAGAATTTAAAGTCAGGAATGGAAGAGAAACAGTGAAAGAATTCACAAAGGCTTGAAGTTAGTTACTTTGCTCAAACACATTTTGACACCAAAGCAGAAAGCGAGCCATGATGATACTTACGTCATAGCTTGATAAATATATTCAATTCCATAGCGCATTGCAAATTCATCCACAATTTCCTGTGCAGCATCATCAAAGTACACCTTCCAGGCCTCATCACCTTTCACCTCAGGGATTTTCACCACACCATTCGACTTCACATCCGTCAAGTAATGGAAAAGGTTCTAAAGGTAAGAAATGTTTCAAAAATGAAAGTTTGGCTTTCTAGAAGCATTCTGAAAATATATCCTACATACAGTCTTCAATATGTTGTTAGTCAATTTTTATTTTTTCAAAGACTGGCTTAAACTAGTCAGCAGACTTGTGATTCAGCACATTGGAACTTCTTAATATAAAGTCCTGTCCTTTAACTGGCACAGAAAGACTGCAGCATAAAATAGTGCAGAAACTTCTCATTTATATGCCCTTGCTAATGAATGATATCATGATGTTGTAATACTTATTGTAGAGTGTTTCAATTTCAATTGTATCTGTGACCAATAAATTTCAAATTCATTATTTAAATCCCTCAGTTACAGGGAGCTAACAGAAATACTGCAGCTGCCTCTCAAGTTGTGCAAGATTTGCAATAAAACTTAGGTTTAGTACCCTTGGGAGCAAAGCTAGGATTTGACATTCATGGCTTAGAATGCTTCTCAGATTGCTTAGCTCCATGTGTATCCACAAATTCCACAACTTCATTTGTATCCACAAAATCCAATTTTGGATTGGATAAATAAAAATAAATAAAACAGATTTTATTTCCTATTTTCAGTGATTGAACAAAAAAAACCAAACCCTTAAAACATCAAAATACTTTTAGTTTTGCTAACTAGCCCTTAATTGTCTCTTGGATTCCCTTAAAGCATTTGAATATTGTCATTTACTTCATAAGTCCAACATTTGCAATTTCAGGTCAAAATCAATCAACACAAATGCCCTAAATATCTGATTTTAAAATGGTGAACAATGGGACTTTGTGGCTATATGCTAGTGGTGAGCTTTCAGTCGTGTATGAGCTATCAGCTTTCAGAAACTACTTGTATTTCCATAATAGAATTTCTACATGGATCACTATTTGAAGGAAGAATAGTCAATTACAAAGAAAATCTTTCAGAAGACACCCCTATTCATCAGTGATGATTTTTTCAGTGTTGACAAAAGCAAATTAGATTAAAGGAAAATTAGATTTTATAGTATTTGTGTTTCTCCTTTTTCTCACTCTCCAAAATATGTATTACTGTAAAACAAAAGAAATCCTTTACAGTATACTTCTGTAATATATATAGAAATGTTTGTATATTCCTCATACTAACAATCATGTATCAAAGGGCTAAATCAAAAAACAGTACAGGTAGAGTTTATCTGGCTCAACCTCTTTTTCTAACACCTCCTGGCAGGAAAAATCTGTTTGTGGGTCTTATGTTGTTCTACCGTTGCCTCTGAACCTGATACTTCCTCAGCAGCACAGAATGGGAAATCTAAAATAAACACGTCCTCAAGTACAGCAGCAGTTATTTGTTTCAGTGCTCAAATGCTCTGTAGCCTTTTTTTCTTTATTCATGCAACAACTGGACAGTAATTTCTACACTATATACTGTAACTCCTCCAACATACCTCATGTAGACAGGTGTACTGCACATGATAGGGAGCAACTTTCTCCTCTCCTTCAATTTCAACATTGATTTTCAGTCTAATGGCCCCAGAGACAGCCGATTTATCTGTTCGCTTTTCTGAAGAATGGAAAAATAATAGATTAGTAACTGCCAAGAACACATGTATGTCATATGAAAAGCTTTCATAAATCATTCTAGTTTAATCTTTTAAAGCCAGGGAGTCCTGCTGTTGAAAAAAGAGAATGTTTAATACCTCACACATGGTTCAGGCCCCAAAATAGAATATCTAACTATGAAGTAAAGAATCTTTCTTATTTTATCTCCCATATTCAAAAAAAAGGCTGCACATCTATTTATATACTTCTTTCCCCTTTTCAATTGAAATTACTGTATTTTCTACCTGACATCTGTGCTAATTATAATTATTATTTTCCTTGAGTTATGAAGACTTTACCAACAACCTGGACTACTCTGAGTGTGATGGGTTGAATCTGGTAGGTGCCCACCAAAGCCGCTCTATCACCTCCCTTCCTCTGCCGGATAGAAAATCTAATGAAAGCCCCATGGGTCAAGAGAAGGATGAGGAACAGATCACTCACCAATTACTTCCATGGCCAAAACCAGACTCAACGTCGGGGAAAATCAATTTATTACCAGTGAAATCAAAGGAGGATAACGAAAAATAAACCCAAATCTTAAAACACACCTTCCCCTCATCCATCCCTTCTTCACAGGTTTACTTTACTCCTGATTTTCTCTTCCCCTTCCCTGCCAGTGGCACAGGGGGATAGGGCAGTGGGGGTTCTATCTTCTATTTTCAAATCAACCTGTAATGTTTAATACTTTAAAAGTCATACACTGGTACCAAATCTACATATTTTGAAGTCACAAAGTTAAAGACAGTAATACTCTACCTAAATGTATTTCAAAAAATCAGTAAGAATCATACCTAAATTATACCATACATCCATTTCTCCACTCAGTGTTCTTACTTCAATGATTGTTTGCCCAAGGAAGTCATCTGATTCCTTTTTGAAATGCTGTTTTACTCTAGATTTGATATCATCATCTTCATCCCATACTCTTACTTTTATTCTATCTGTAGAGTTATGACATTCACTGGAAAAACAAAAATAAAACACAAAATGTGAGTGATATATAAACTATATTACCCTGTACTGCTGTCTAATTCATTAAACTCCATCTCCACACACTTGCTTAACTGCACCAAATGTCAAAGCACAAACAACCTGCAACATCCATAGGAAAATAAAAGGTCATCCCAGACTGCCAGGGACAAAATTGTAATTACTATATAAATGAGAATTACTGCATATAAAGAGAATAACTTGACTGAATTATACACACATAGATACTGTATTTAGGAATGTCAATAACTGTTCATTAAAATTTTTAATTAGCAATTCATACTTATTATTGCTATTATTTAACAAATACCTTATGAAAGATACATTAAGGTCAGGTTTATTTCTTTAGGAATGCCATGTAGTATATACAGTAAACTACTAAAGTAGTACTCCAGAACAATACAAAAAGCAAGAAAAAAATTAAAGAATATTTCCAGTGGGTGTCAGGAAGCTTTGGTTAAATATCAAGATGTATGTACAAACATCCTAGCAAGAAAAGAAAGGCAATCAGAAAAACCCAGGAAAATAAGTAGCTGGTTATTTTAAAAGAGACATTAATGTTCTTCAAGACCTCCATTCCCTGGTAAGGAGAAAGGGTAACAGACCATGCCATGTTCTGAAAAATTTCTTGTAAATTTAAAGTGGCTTACTAACCCCTCATGGTTTGAGTGGATTTTAGAAAATGCTGGGTATATGAGGGAATGAGGTGGCTTCACTTGCAATCTACAGAGTACACAGTGGATAAAAACTTTTACTCCCATCTGCACGCTGTGTTTATTTGCACAGAAATGGAAAAGAAATGCTATTACTGCTTATTCCTATAAGGCACAATGAGGACTATTTACTATTCGTTGGTGATGGCTTTTGATGACTTGACTGGAATATGCCAACCCTGACTGCAGAGGTTTGGGTTAGTGGAAAACTTTCTGCTGAAGTTTGACTAGTACAGAGCTGGCATCAGTTAAATCCATACCATACTCATGCATCCATACAAAGTATTGTTTTCAATATCCATTCACTAGTGCTACAGAAATATTTTATATATTACATACCTTTGTTTATCTTTAAATATGACCTTGAAGCATAGATGCAAATTTTCATCTTCAGCAGAGCATTACTTTCACACTTGATTAAGAGTTTTTACTCTAATTCTATTCTAAGCACTATCACTGCTTAGTGATCTGTCTCAGTTTTCAGTGTTAAAATAGCAATACTCCAACTTATCTTCCAAGCAGCACCCCTCAGGGGTATTCTAAGAATTAATTAGTGGTAGTAATGGGCTTTGGAAGTATAAAGTGCTGTAAATGGTATAATTATTGTCAAGGCCAATCAGACACTAAAAATGGCATGCACAGCTTTTACTCTGCCACACTGTGACATCATTCAGTATCACAGAAGTCCTTGTGTCTGTCTGTATTCCAGATTTTAACTTTGCAGATAATTCTGGTAATTAAAATGCACATCGTTCTGTGATTAGCAAAACTAATAAAGCACAGTTTCGTTTTGTCTTATTACTGGCTTCCCTGACATCCAACCAACCACAACCACCTACTGAATCTTCTCCCATATTCATTTTCATACATTACCCCTTTATGTGAACTCCTGGTATCTGTTGTGGGATGAGCTTATACTGAGGACAATTAAGATCTTATCTCTGACCACATATTTTCACAGAACATGACAGATGTACTATTTGGCAATCTGTGAAATTTCTCTGACTGATCACAAAATTCAAAAGCAATTGGCAAGGACACGCAAAATTTAGGAAGACAGAGATGGACCAAATAAGCATTAGCTAGGCTAAACACAGAAACCATTTAATTCTCCTGGAATGTAGCTCTAAGTTACTACTTAACATTGCTAAAGTCCTGAATTGCATTTAGCTGTGCACCCAACAGAACAAACTGACAGGGGACTTCTACAGCAACACAGAGAGATCTGTTACTGGTGAGGTATTTCTGTGACCCTCATCACCATACCTGTGCTTTTAATAGAAATCTTACTCCTGCTTTGATTCTCTGGCAGATGCTGCATATAGGAAGTCATTATGTACTTCAGCACAAACATCATATTTCTATTCTTCTGGGACAACACAAATTTCCCTCTGATTTACACTTAGCTGATAAAGCAGTATTTATTCAGATGGTCAGAATTCCCTGATATCCTCAGTTGTCCTCAGCATCCTTCTCTCCTTTAATCTTAGGTTAGTGAAATGTGGTGAGACCTGGCACAACCAATGTATTAACTTGTGCTCATCTCTGTGTTGAAACTTCAGCACAGAGTCAACTCTGCTACATTTGTAATGTTCCTGTGCAGGAACACAAAAAAAAAAAACCAACCCATGTATTTGTGTTTAAAAACTGAAGAGTGGATGAGCAAGTATTTCCTCCTGGCCTGCCCTGTGGCAGTGTGATTGCAGGAAGATTTAGTGCTAAAGTTCCAGAGCTGTCTCTGAATGATCCTGCTTACCTGCCCAGACTCAGAAACAGCCCTCTGTAATGACATGCACATTCTGCTTTAATCACTGCTAACACCTATCCAGAAGCTCTGGGTGGAATTCCTGCTTCTGTTTACTCCAGGAAAATCAGCCCAGGGAATTAAAGGCTAGACAACATATGCTAGTTTCAGTGTTCCTCTTCTAGCCATTCTGCTTTAAATGCTCAGTAAAAGCATTCACAGAAGTGTGATAGCAAAGATGAGGAAATGACTTGTTCTCTAGCACACAGAGAATTGAAGGTACTGATGCTTCTGAAAACTAGAGATTTTGCAGTCTATTCAGAGATGCAAGACAGAAAAGACAGTTTTAATAATTCACCAACAATCTGGTGACACTACATAACTTCTGCATTTCCAGAATGCCACACAGACATGAAATAATCCTCACTGAATTCCAGCTTATTCTAATGGTTAGAGTAATAAAACTGGAATAATAAAGTATCTTTACAACAATACCCCAATGTAAATTTAATATTAGATGCACTGGCATGATCTTATTCTATATATCCTCTAATAGATATGCACCCAGTATTAAAATGATAACTAAGAGATACTTAGTTACTAAGTGATACACTTATTGTTATTATTACCCTCATGTTTATTATTATTGCCATTACTGCAAGTCAGAATCTGATCCACACCATTGCTATGTCCACTTTGCTCTTAGGTGTTCACAGACAGTTCCATGGTCCCTCAGGATGTATCTTCCAGAACTTCATTAGCCCCACTGTTGGCAAATTTTTTCTGAAGTCTGATTTAAACCTCTCTAAATGTAATTTGTGGTTATTACTTATTCTACTATAACAGTAAGCATGGAAAATAGATTATTCCTTTCCTCTTTTCAGGAGAAAGGATGTGTTTAAAGACATCCTTACCTCCACTACTTGTCTCTTCTCTAGTCTGGACAGTCCCAATTCTTTAGCAGTGTTGTCAGGAGCCATGCTTTCTGATAAAGTAGAATGAGACTAATTATGCTTTCTCTTGCATTATTTTACTCTGTCATAACAAAAAGAGAGTTGTATAATTAATCTGGATTGACACAAATTTGAAAAAAAACTCAGACCATGCACGCTGTACTGTGAAACTGAAAATATTATCACTGAACAAGCAATTTATCATTGGAATTGCCTCTTAGAGGTGTTCTGCTCTCTTGATTTGGGCTGAGGCTGTGGATACAGTTATTTTAATTAGCCAAATGTCTCTCAGAAACTTGGCAGATTATTGAAGAACTTTTGTAATGGATGAATCTCGTAAACTAATGTGTAGTTTTCATTACTCAATTGCTTTTATGTAATACAATTATCCATTATATACTCTTGCTTAGGAGGCAATCCTTGAACTATTTCAACAGTTCTGGCAAAACTGTGTTTAGATATCGCTGGAAACTGGAGCACCATTTAAGCAGTTAACCATCTATGTTATCTTCGGGTACAGTGAAGATCATGTTTTTTAAAAGTCAGTTCAGCTGATCAAGAATGTATAAAGTAACAATTGAAAGGGACTTCACTGAAGTCCTCTTGGCCATTGACAGTAAATATTGCTTAAAATTAATCCACTAATCATTTATTTGAGAATAAATAATGTGCGAGTGCCATGTTTTAAAGTAACTCTAAAGAAGGAATATCTACAGCTGGATGATTGAAATCATTTTGAGCAAATGTTTTCTTGCACTGAAGAGTGCATGAAAAGAGAACATAAATCCAATGAAGATATTTATTAGAGCCCTTATGCTGTCTTAGTGACAGCCAAAATAGGAAAAATAAATAATGTAAAATAATCGTCCAGTTATTTGAAAGACCTCTGTATTATACAATTTTATCTGAGGTATTTATGAATGGTCAGAGGAAATGTGGTACCTGCAAAGTCAGCAGGGAAATTTGGAGATGTGTGCTAGCCTAGACAACAGATTTCAGTATGTCAGTAACCAACTGTTGAAAATAGTCAAGAAAGGAATGAGAGTAGACTTTTGTTATAGTGTACAGTTGTTATAGTGTTGTTGTAGAAACAAAAGTTTCTACAAAACTGAAAAATACAGCCAAAATACAGCTTCCTGTAATTAAAAAAAAAAAGAAAATGCAGTCCCTTTTCCTTTATCAGATGCCACACTCAACCACAAAGAGAAGGTGACAGCTGCAGGACTCTTCCTTTGCTCTGGCATTGAAAAACTCTCCTACCATTGACGTTTCACTGAAAAAGCCCAGAAAACTTCTGTTATCTCATTTCTAATAATGCCAGGAGAAAGGATCAACACCCTTAGCACCTATATTACGTTCATTAAATGAACATCTGCTGGCCTATTTACTTCTCCACCTTGTGCACCAAAAAGCTCTATTTTAGTTACGCTTTATGAGGTCCCCTGTTCAAATCTCTGCCGGTGTCCCATGGTCATTAGCAGGGGGTCAGACTGCAGTTTGTCAGAAGCATTCTCTCACTGTTACCACGCCAGCATACCTGGGTTATGTGTGGTTCTAAGAGCAGGAACACTGCCCTCACTCCCTGTGGTATGACAGAGCAAATGCACAGTGGGGAGCCAATGCTTTTCCAAGTCCTTATTTTGGAACAGATGGGAAGACTTGAAAACATGTTTTGGTATGGTAAGTATGCATAAGAGTGTAAGATTTTTGAGACATCTTATTTCTGCATTTTATAATTTAAAAGTTATAATGATGGTTAATATTAGATTTTCAACAGGATTTAAATATCAATTACCACTAATAGAGACTAATTTAAATAACACTTCCTGAGTCAATTAAATAGTTATATTGACTTACTTTAGATTAAATCTTCTGGTTAAACATTTATAGTTTATTTAATACAATTTAGAAATTCTCATATACTTTCAGCTGAAATCCAAAACATTAAATAATTCAGGGAGATTATTTCAGAAAATACACGTGCTATAAAAATGTTAGAAAATGTATTCAGTGCAAAGCAGTTGTTCAGGACGTTTATGCTATAGTAAGGTTTGGGAGGGAGGGACATAAATATTATTCCTAGCAGCAGATCATAGTAATACTTAGTGCTGGGGGAAAAAAAAGAATATTTTCAAGTTTGCATGGATTTTATTATAGCCCTGCTCAGATATTTGAGAAACTACATTCAACAAACGTGCTATGAAATTTGCTGAATTGCTCATCCAATTTTTGACATTATGCAGTTCTGACAAAACGGAAGAAAGTAATTCTCTCCTACTTTTGGACACTCAAAGCCATTCAGTGAGGTATAACATTTCAACTGTTACCACAGTAACACAGTAAACTCAAAAAGAAAATGCTTTCTGAATAGAAGATGCCTGTAAAAATTTCTAGGTGTCTCTTTTCTCTTAAGTATCTATTCATTTCTAATACAAGAGCTTGAAACTGTGAAAGGAATAGCTACATTGTTAATTCAGCTGGCATCTCTAGTTCCTTTTCCAGACAAATAAAAGCAGCATTTAGGACCAAAACATTTTCACACTCTACTGAAACAATGACCTCCTCCTCAGTAAGGTAGCAGATTTTGGTCAAAATTCAGGTAAGTCCTAGATCAGAAGAAGGTAACCTGTCATGTTATGACATTGCACCTTCCTGAAGAAAACAGGGGTCTTTTTCAAATGCTTGAACCCTCAGAGAAACTGTTTGCACAGTTTATGTAGATAAGAATAGTGACAACTTCTTCCCTTTTTATAGGAGGGAAGAAGTACAAGAATAAACTAAACAGTGTCATCATACTGTACTCTCCACATTTGACTTTTGGAAAACACTCTAAAAGTATGGACATTGCAAACACACCAACCCTGAGCCTGGAGCACAGCAGTTACTACCAAATTCTCCAGTTACACCTCAGAGAACCATAGTGTCAAATAAAAACACATTTACCTTGCATGGTCAGTATCTGGCACATAGGAAAGCATTTCTAATGACAATACTTAGTATGTAAGGTTGACGTATGGAAAGTGTTAACTAAGTTCCCTTAAAGACTAGAATAATTAGACACCACCAACAGATCCCAAATAAGACTTAATTATAAGCTGCATGATCACTATAACATAAAGACACATGGATGCTCTCTCCATTCAGAACTTGCATAGTTTCAAATTAAGCCAATATTTCACTTGGTAGTTATATTACCTAAATGTAGATAAAAAAAGCAATATCAATGGCATTTTCTGTACTTACAAATAGAATTTTTCATCCCATACTGGATTCAAATTTCCAAAAATAGTTTTTGTTCTTCGCTTGTTTTTGCCAACTTGCACAGTAACATATGGGTCACTTGAGCCAGTTTTGTCTTTAGCCTGTAAGCCCTGAGCACAAAGAACTGCAACAAAGGAGAGAAATGAGCTTTAGTCCTCACAGACTTTATTGCCTAGAAGTAAATGAGAGTGACAACAGCAACAGGAAACAAAGGCCTCACAGTGAGGGATTGTGAACTAAAGTTTCTGGATTATTTTCCCAATGTCTGCAACTCTCGAGGCTGACAAGATTTGTATAACAACCCTTCTGACTGTATCATATGTAAAAATAAAGTTTAATAGAGTAATAATTGTAAAAATTCATTAGAGAGCATCAAACAAATACTTTTCACACATATTTCAAATACTTTTCCCAAACTTTGGTTAAGTCAAAATGGCAAGGAATATGTTGTATAACTTGAGTCTGATAGTTCCCTAAGGTTCCCTGCTCCCAGTAAATAAATAAATAAATATTTCCAAAATTTCTCCAAAGAGCCAAACTAACATTTCCAAAGTAAAACCTCCAATAATATAGAAAAATATCCCCTGTGGCTTATAGAACTAAACATGAGGGACATTACTACCATTTGTTCTCTTAACAGATGAACCATGACTTTTAGAATACTTTCTATGCTATCACAGAGAGGATGACAGTTCAGATCAATTATCATGAACTGTTTATGCATTTGCTATCCTTTCTGACACTTAGTGTGGGTGTATAGTTAATGGATATGAATTTAGTGGCAAATATAAATACATACAATTTCATTTTCAATCATAATCCATAAAAGTGGAAATCTCAGGAGAAAGCAGAGCTGTCAGAGAAGAGCCTCCCAAAGCCAGAGAACTGCAGCTAAAACACTTGCTCTGGCTCCTACCATTCAGCAGCAGTTGGCATTGTTATTTTGCACATACTGTTTAAATCATCTCAGTGGTAACATTGAGTTAATGTTCTCTAATGTCAATCATTTTGGATAATGAAGCTCCCTTGGCATGCTCAGGAACAAGATTACCTAACAATGGCACCTTGCTCAGCAGATCAGCTCTCGGTGTGGGTTCAGTCATATGTGCTGACTTCATTTAAGGAAGTAAAATTCTGCTATTCTTTAACATATCCAATTTCTGAAAACACTCTGAGGAATGAAATAGCATATTTTGTCTTCCCCATTCATTCTAAAACTTTTAGAAGGTAAGGAAGTATCCCTCTCCTATTTATGCAGTAGAATGAAGGGACAGCCTAGCAAAAGTCTTCAAGGATTAAATTGTATGCACATACTGCCCTGAACACAAGACAGCCTTCAGTATCCTTTAGAGGTAGAACTAAAAATAAACATATGAATTAAATATGTCCCTAGTGCTTGGTGACAGTCCCAAAATTCCACAATTATTCTTTTGAGTTTCATGCACTACCTCTCAACCTTCAGAACAGCCTCCATTTATGCTGAGGTTTTAGTTCAAAAACTGAAATGTCAGTCAGAGGACCTGGAAATCTTCAGGAGCAACCAGGCTAATGCAATTGGAAGCCATCTGGAATATGTTTGGAGTGAGCAGAATTATGCAACATCAGCATCACTAAAATGGAACAGACCCTTAGTCAAACCACGTGAATGGATAATAAGTTTCAAAACCAATGGGATCTGGAATTGCAAGCTCAAATGTTTTTTTAATCACTCAAAGCCTTTTTTTTGGTGAACTTTTAACTCTTGCAGTTGGTGGCAAAAAGCTCATCGTTAGATGATATTGGTAGGAGGCAGAGGAGATAGATTATTTTTACTGGTCTTCCTTCCTATAGCAGTAAAGTATAAAGTGGTTTTGGCAACTTAAACTCAACTCTTGCAGCTGGCATGTTATAAATTCAACTGTTTGTATATGCACCAAATATGCAACTGAACACACACTCCAGCTCTACTTATTAAAAAAACTTGCTTCTGAACCAGGGGAATAGGAAAGAAAGAGCGATTAGAACAGAAGAAAATTACCTGTGATAGTTATTTTTGCTGACCATTTGGATGTTCCATCCAAAACACTTTGTTTTGCTGCTTTTGTATATTGTACAAAATCTTCTTTAGAAATATTAAACATCTCCTGGATCACTTCAAACACCTCTGGTCTATTTTTCTCTCTAATCTTCATTCTTTCCTTCATAGCACTAATAATATTCTGTGTTTTGTCTTCTGCACCATGTTTGGAACTTTTCTCAGCTGCTCCTGAAATGAGAGAAAAATTCACCATTGTTATTGAAAATTAACTTTGTTCTTTTTCCCCTCTAAGGTCTCCAATCAACTCTGGGTATAGCAGTACCTGAAGGAGATCTTAGTTTCACCTTAATAATACCTCATAAATATTTATATCTTCTTTGTGATAGCTAAAATTATCAGTTGTTTAGTTTAACATGAGGGGTTAATCGTCAGCTTCCATCAGTGTTATGTGTTATACAAAAAATTATTTATTAAACCAATACTATTTGGTGCCAATCAGTACTGCAGAAACATCTCAACATGTGCACTAAGCAGAAAGCACAAATTTGGGATCTCAACATTAAATCATTACACAACACACCTGTGGTATTAAATTCAGAGCCTTTTTGGAAAAGAGAGCCTACCCAAGAAAATAATATATCACAGGTATGGAACAGAGAGGTTCCTCTCTCCAATAAAATGGTCATTACTGATAATTTCAGTAATTATATGAGGATGGTAGAAGAGATCAAGGGATATTACCTGTGTGAGAATAATTCTAGACTGTGTTAGCCTGTGGTGGCATGTCAGGCAGAAAATACACAGGTAATATTTTTTGGGACATCAAAACCACTACAATATTTATTGGTTTAAATTGAAAAAAATAAAAAATATTTTAAGGAGACTAAGTTGTTGCTGATTTTATTCACAATTATTTTCAGAAGTGCTTTGGAAAGATTTCTCTCTCTAACAGTGGTAACTGATCTCAGAGGCCCTTTCAAAAACAAAGTGAAGTTCACCTTATAAAATGTACTTTTTCTGTCAGAGGAAAAAGTTTCTGATCAATGTCTGTACAACATACTTTTGAAAAAACCCCAAAAATCAATCCTGCAGTTGAGTGTGAGAAAAGAAGTATCAGCCTTCTATGATCAGAATGGTAGGAAGCAAAAATTTAAATTCCTACATTGTAAACAGGATATTTAAACTCTTGATGATATTAACATATAAAGCAAGATAGAAAAATACTAAAAAAATTATAATCAATGACACGCTGCCACTTGCTATAGGCATTGCTGAACTTTGGCTCATGTTGTTAAACACTACTCACAGGCTTGTGGCACTGAATGACAGAATTATCATTATCATTAGCAGCAGTAAATAACTTCACTCTTCCAAGAAGATGTGAAAACATCATCTAACTAGCCATCCTCAAATCCAGGGAGGATTCAAGTATTACTGTTCCCTTTACAGGGTTAGTAAAATTAAAACAAAATAATTTTGAACAATTTGTTATACAATTATAATTCAGATATTTCAACATTGAAGAAGCATAGAGTTCCTTCTTTACAATACCCTCAAACACCAACATGTTCCTTTGAAGAAGTTTTTGTTGAGGCACTCAGCTGGCAATGGTTAAAGAAACTAGAGCTGGAAAGGGTCATGTTTCAGCATAAGATTTCAGTGAAGTCTTACAAACCAAATATTACGTGGTTTCTTTTCTTCAGTTTTCAATGTGTCAGAAGGTCTCTTAGCACATAAGAGGGCAATTGATACCTACATCTATATAGAGAGATGTAAAGTGGGAAGGCATAAGGTTATAACATTGGAAAAGTGTGGGTTGAAATACCAGATAGCAGTGATTCCAGACTGCCAAAAGGCTGAAATATAAGGCTTCTTCAAGTAGTTTCTCATGGCTACTAAATCCTGAGAAATCTGGTAAATCTCTTGGTCAGAGTAACGAATCTTTCTGCATATGGAAGACCAAAATTCTAGTGATTAAAGATTATCCAGACTGAAAAATTAGGAATTAGCAGAAATAGAATTATGTGCTACCATAAAAGAAAATATCAGTTCATAAATTCTCTAGTGATTTTATTACAAAAGAGATGATTGCTGAGCTGTCTGGAAAACATGACAGGTCATTCTTAGAAGATGCAGGAGGGAATTTTTTTTTCATTTTATCCTGTTTTCTGCCCTTCCTTAAAAGTAGAAATGCAATAACATGACTGAATGATAAACCCTGGGCACAATCTGAATGGCAATAACATATTCCTGTTAGAAATCTTGTTGATTTTTTAGACAGCACAGGTAAAACTGAAATATGTGTTAAAATACAACTTCCTTTAAGCTAATATCTTTCTCTTTATACTCATTTATTGTAACTACTTTTACATCCCCTATTGCTAACAACCTCTGCTGCTGTCTATCAACAACTCTTTTCATGCAGTATTGATCAAACTAATTAAGACAATAGTGTAACTTACATTGCACAGGAAGTTAACAAGCTCCTTTCGCCCTAGGGATTGATACAAACTCAACATGATTGAAATCAATTCTAATTTAATATTGCACCTAGTACTAGAAAGGATATCTTATTGAAGATGAGAAAGCTAATGAAAGCGCTACTGTTTTTTTTCTAAATCTAATTTAGAACAAGTTTATATATTGACCCTAAAGATCTTGAGATGTGAATTGTTTTCTACAGCCTACATTAGCAATCATTATATATTAAAAAATAAACCAAAAAACTACAGAAGTTTGAAGGCGAATACATCCTACTGATTATGAGACAGGCAAAAGAATGACTCATAAAAATAACTACATTTCACTTTATGACACTGTTAGCATCAGCTTTCTCAGAAATAGATATTTAACCAATTGGTCAATTCATTTTTTCAACGAAAACAAGGAACATGAAATTTTAAAAGCGGTATACTATGAACACTGAACATTTAATCTGTTGCAAAAAATATAACAGGATGCTCAGAAACATTTGCATACTAATGAGAAGAATGGCATCCCTTCGGTTTTAAATATTTAATCTGCAATTTGCCTTCTAGAGGTTTTGTTCTTTTAAGATTCAGTTGTTTGGGCTGGTGATATGGGCCAGGGGACATCAGCCCAGTTTCAGTCACAGTGCAGAATCACAATTAAGCACAGTTAGGAAGTTTGATTTAGATATTAATCACTGATTTATTGTCTGTGGGGTCAGTTCCTCTGGGAAATTTTAATTAACTCCTGAGCAGTACAAACCTTGAGCATCCATCCCTCATGACAGCTCCTCACACAGAAACACAGTGGAAAAAATGGAAGAACTAGTGAAATATCTGTGTAGTTTTCCTACATGTAATAGCTCTTGAACATATCAACAGTGAACAGTGTTGAATAACTCCAGAGTATGGAAGCCCATTCCAAAATTTAAAAACTTGCAGGTCTTTATTATCTATTGCTTAGAATATAGTATAATAAGATACATAATGTGAATAATGTGTTGTAATTTAAGAATTGCTTCAATACACCTGATGTATTTTCACAGAAGAATTCATGGTGGCTGGAACCAAGCTGAGCAAGGAAAAAGCAAGGAAAAGGTTGTTTTGCTTTAATTCTACTGTGAAATGACTTACTAATTTTTTTCCCCTTATACATACAGGAGTTAGTATTTTGAAGGGACAAGATCCTACTTACTGTTTCATATTTTAGACAGAGAGCACATCAATATGACTACAGTAAGATTTTCCTTGACATTTTTTGTGTTTTAAGTAAAACAAAGAGGGTTTACATCAAGTAATAAATTGCTCCAGATATTGCCGTAGGCAGTGGAAAGTAAATAATACACTGATGTTAGTAAGCATTATTTTGTAAAAGCCCAGCAACATTTGACAGATTTCAAGGACAAAAGTGAAACTAACAGCAGGTTTTCCATAAAGCTTCTGACTAGCTTCTCAGCTGAGGAGCATCAACACACCTTCACTGATTTTTGGGTGATCTGGTGCCACATTTCAAGATATTGCTGAGTACAGACACAAAATCAAAAAGTTTCAATTAATACAACACTACAGCTATCATGAAATACTCACTCTGCAAACAGTCAGCATTTAGGAGATCTTGACACTTCTCATGGCATTTGACACCACATTCAGTGCATCTCATGCCTTGTCTGGCTATGCCCCAAAGAAGACCTTCACATTCATAACAGTATGTGGGAGTTGTAGCTGTCCAGACTTCAAAGTTATGAGGGGTAGTTGATGATATTGGATAGATCAAAGCCTGCAGGGTCTTCTTAAAGACATGTATTTTCTGTTGGGTAAGAAAAAGAATATTTCAGGTGTATTGTGTAACACAAGTGAACTGTTTCTAAACTATATTCCATTTGAACTTAAAATGTTATAAAATATCAGAATATACAAAGAAGTATAAAATAATTTGTAAAATACTGCTTTACTCATTTTGCTATACACTTTGAAAAGAACTCTGCTTGACTATTTTGTCGGATTACACAAACAGCAGAGTTAAGTTGGAATAAAGTTATTCAATTAACACAAAGTCTTACATATATTTTTTATATTTTGAGGCAGAAATAAAAAAAAAGCAGCATTACATTCATTGGGGCATATTAAGCAGCTACCTAACATTAATTCTGAATATTTAAATACTTCCTATAGGGACTCAGACATAATGCACAAAATTGATTACATACAACACTATCTTCTAATACCAAGTGTCTATATAATCTCATCAAATAAAAGCAAGCCAATTGTAGTACTCCATTTTATCTGTATTCCTGTAATAGCATACTTACTATATTTTTAAGCATCAAGTTGTTTTTTACTATAGACAAGAATGATCCATACTCTCAAAAATCCAAACACATTTCTTGGACTGTTTTGGCTTAAGACCCATGACTAGTTCTACTACAAGAACATTTATTGGCTATTTACTGATTAGTACTGTAACAACTTCAGTCTCAGTTCCTTAGTGGTTAAAAAGATGAAAATAAAGCAGTTGTTTGTGCAAAGTAGTTTTGCACACAAGACCTTGGCTCATATAGGCACAATACTGTGGTTTATTTGAGCTTTTTTTCAGGCACCCTGATCTTCTAGGTCCAGGCAATTTATTGGGAATAAGAGTTCAGCAGCCTGAAGGCAGCACTTGGCACCAAGCTTAGGTTGTTTGTGTCTTTTTCAGGGAGTGGCTGTTCACTAAATGCACATGTGACTGCTATGAATGTATTAGTAGTTCTAGATTTGTTCCCTTATAAAAAATAATTGTTTCTTTTAGAAAGAAGAAACCATATTATAAAACATATCAGCATATTATTATTTTATAATAAAATAATAATATCATCAGAATATCACCGTATGTCTTATTTTAGAAAGAAGAAACCATATTAGAAAACATATCACAGTGGGATATTTTTGAAAGTCTGTCTGTCCTAACTTGTCCTCTTCTAATGTGGTATTATGCAAGGTAGCTCTAAAGCTGGCTATAAAGCTGTAGCAAGGGAATAAGATTTTGGAATTTGTGTACTTTGTCTATTTTTGTTTTAACATCAATGCCATAGTTCTGACAATACAGGAAGTAAGCCAAACTTATTCAGTTAAACAGTTGTTAACACTCCCTTATCTTTCATATTCAGCTATGGTAATTGTATGGAAGATACAAATGGAAGATATTAACCTGTCTAAAAATATCCTGACACATTCTTGGTTTTATGTACTTGCATCTCTACTCAAACTTGTGAGAGATTCTGCTAGTAATAGATTGTCTGATAAAAGTCAAATATTATTTTTGTGTGCATATCTGCATAATGTTGCACAAAGTCATCAATCATGTAGCCATTGGGTAGCCACTGATTCATAGGATCAAGCACTAAAAATAACAAGACCAAATGTAAGGTAGCTTAGGCTGCAACAGCCCTTACTGAAGTTAGTAGTTACTGCTGGAAACACTATCCTCTGGAGCCTGGCCAAATATATATGGTGAGACATTTCATGGACATCTAATCTGAGCACAACTGAGAACACTGAAGAACTGAACTAAGAAAAAAACCTGACAGAGCAGGAAAGACTAAAACAAATACTGAACTGCCCTCCAAATTGCTTCTTAGCCTATCCTAATAAACCCCCTGAAAGCAAGCAAAGGTGTGCATGAGTTTGATTTGGCAGACCCTAAGAACTGTGTTAGTAATGGACACCTAATTCTGGAGAACTCGTTGTACATTACTCCACTTTTGCCTTCCATTTTACAGGGACCAGGAAGGAAACTTTAGAGCAACCTAAAGTGAATTTATACAGCTTGCTGAGGAATTGTGTCTCTCACAAACCACGGATTACACTTCCTGAGCTCATGTACCCTCAGTACAAATGCTACCCTTTCACCCTGTTCAGCTTCAATATTTTCCACATTATAAATTTGCCAGTAACTTTCACATTTTTATGAAATGTCAGTAAGTAATGAAATTTACCCTCAGCAGGCCTTAAAATAAACATTTGAGGGTAAATGAAGTTTTCAGCTGAAAGACACAATTTGTAGATTGATTTTGCTGCTGAACGTGTTCTTTCCCCTGTTGTTAATAAAGCAAATTGCATAGAATTTTATTTCTCTTACTGTCTAGAGGCTTTTACTCCTATTACTCTTCTCTGTTTAAATGTTTTTGCTATGTGAATTACAGAACATAACAACATGGCACTAATAACTTCCAGTATATAACTAGTAACTGGTTTGGCAACATTTAGCACACTACTAATATAGAGGAGAATTATTTAGTTATCTGCTTATCCTCTTAAAGGAAATTTACTTCTGCCATATACTACCTGAAATATTTGTCAATGTCACTGATATATAATTTCCAAAAATGTGCAGCTCTGTTCAACAAAGCAATTAAATGGGTGCTTAACTGAAAGAATATGTCTTACACTGATTAAAATGTCTTTGGATCTGTGCTTGAGAACACACAAACTCAGTGTGTCATGAGTGTGCTGTACCAAAAGGATAGCAGTGACAGGTGGCAAAGCTCAAAGCCTTAACCTCAGGGTATAATTTTTTGAGTAGGTGGCACTTGAGTTTTAATAAAAGCATTAGTTCAAAGAATTTTCATACTGAAGTTAACCAGCCAAATAACCCACACCCACCAGAGTCACTAAGATTCCCTCCAGAAAAAAACTTGGGGGAGGGTAAAAACTAGAAAAGCCCTAATCAGAGGAATAAGTTGCCCAAAGGGGATGTTTCTTCCTTAAATTTCATTGGTGGCTCGATTTCTTCATCTGCATTTCACATCTTCGTTTTTTGGAGAGTATCTGGAGAATTCTTTTATGTCTGAAAATGTCCTTTTTGTTTTCAAATCTTGCTCTACACAGAGTAATGATGCCTTAGGTTATTAAGTTTGGCTGGCTACTTAGAGATGTAGGAAAGTAATGCCTTTCCCTTGTTTTAAATATCTTGCAAGAGGCTTTATTGGCTGTACCCTTACTTTGTTTGTGAAAGAGCACTCCCTGGCCCTTGGTTTGTGGAAGGAGGGCAGGCATAGAACTGGCTTCTTTTATTCACCTCTACTCTAAATTAGCTTTTTACATTTTCTCATCAAATGAACTTTCATGTGTCTAAATTACATTTCCTGTCTGCTTAGGATTTTTATTTCAAGCTTTCTTAAGAAATAAGTATTTCTGGTACACAGTTTTTTCATATAGCATGGTTCAAATGGAGTCCAAAGATTATAAAGGCAAAAAAATACATTTAAATTAATTTTCCTTATCTCCTGAATCAGAATTCAGTAGTTTCTCTGGTTGATGGCAAGCATTGGAGACTTGTTTCCACTTTTGGGATTTGCTGCCTTTTTTTTTATATTCTCTCCCAAACTTGCAACTTTAACCCTGCAAAGTCAGAGCCTGGTAGTTTTTACAGAAGAGGAGGCATGCAAATAAACAGATGAATATGTATTTTTTGTCATGAAAGGTTGTAATACTTCTACATATAATGCTTTTTGTTCAGTAAACATCTTTAGTAAAGTACATGGAGTATTTTAGGGTCTTTTACTGAACTCAGATATTTTAGTACAAATTACAACAAAGTTGAAAAAAGTCTTTATTTTGTAGCACTTGGATGCCAAAATTTTTCCTCTATGATTTTTCATCAGCCTTGAACTCCTTAAGATCCCATTGCTCTCCAGTCTATCAAACTTTGTTGTTATTTTGAGATAGCAGAATAACAGGTAAGAATGATGGATGTCAATATTTGTGTTACATGTTCCAGTTCTCAGAACACCTGTCAGTATTTTCTGTTCTCCCATTCTTCTGCTATAGTCCTTAAAAACTAAGAAAAATTCAGCTCTTCATTTTTCATCAGAATAGGATGTATTTTAGAAGGCTGTGTATGCACTAGCAATTTGAGGAACACAAAATGGGCCTGTATTTATTCAAATTCCTCCTTTTGCTTAGTTAAGTTATATAAATCCTGCATCACACTTTAAGTATTCCTGAAGAAAATGGCACCTGTTGAGTTTTTGTTCAAAAAAAAGTCTTTTGCCAAATCTAAGTGAAATCATTAATGGAAAACCACAGGTCATGCATTTTACTAGCTATGATACTATGTTTTTCAAAAGACTCTTGTGGCTATTTGTATGAATTAGATATTTCTTCTAGAATCACATATGTTATTAGCATGAGTTAAATTTAAAAAAATCAAATAGTATCCCAAGGACTTGGAAAAAATCATCATAAAAACCCCTTTTGCAGAGCCCTGGCATTTTAATTGCACTCACATTGTGATGAAGATAGATGATGAAAGACTGCAGGTAAACAAGTGGACAAGTTAAAGCAAAAGCTTCTCCAAATAACTGTTTTGTAAATCAAAGGTTTCTCAGTTAGTCCCCTCTGACTGTCACAGATATGAATTAGCAGAAACAAACCTGGTCTTGCTACTGTGGATAAGACAGCAAATTCTTCTCAAGTTCCCTGGAAGTTCCTACACAATAAATGGAATACATTCCTTTTCATCCAGTTTGGAGTGTGTAAGGCTAAAATAATTTTTAAAGATCTCTGAACAAAAGTTTCTCTGTTACCTAAACATCTTAAACCTGTCACTGAAAACACTTACCATTTCATCAGTGTTTATGGAGGTCCGGATGAGCATGGCCATGGAAATACCAGATTTTCGAGCTGCAAGGGTCTGTTTAAGGCAAAGGCAAAAGACTTAGCAATTATACAAGTAACAGCAGCTGTTGAATCCAATAGAAGGCAAATAGTACTTGATTATACTACTGGATGTAAACAAAACTGTAGAAGATACAAAACCTTTTAGTTAATGTTTGTAGCTCACCATTTTTAGGGTTTCAGTACAGAATGAAAGTATACTTCCCATCACCATACTGCTTCTTAGAGCAGTGCCCAGCTGAACTGCCATTTCTAATACAAAACCTGTTATTCAAAGGTTTCTGACTCAGTTTTTTAAAATCACAGGCTGTCACTGTTTTTCTCCTTTGCCAACCAAATTAATATGGTATAAGGATAGGCATCCTGCGCTAATTTGGAAGCTGTCTGTGCCTGCAGCAACATGGCAGATCATTTTGCAGTAGTCTTATGGTTCAAGTTGTCAGTCTGGATAATTTTTTTGTAACTCACTGAGCATTTTTAAACAACATGTATATATATATAGAATGCTACTTAAATAAAAAGACCTCAAGAAATCTTAAAATATTATTTTCCTTAAAGACAATAATAATTCAATACTATGGATAGCTGTATGGAGAAATACTCTGGTTATCTGAGACAAGAAAAGAGACCAGAACTCTGTGTCAATCTGTCCTCATCTGGCCACATGATGTTATTGGTATATGGACTACTTCTGGTTCTGAAGACAATGGTTGTAGAAATTAACTC
Organism: Chloebia gouldiae; assembly: GCA_003676055.1. Lineage (NCBI taxonomy): Eukaryota > Metazoa > Chordata > Aves > Passeriformes > Passeridae > Chloebia > Chloebia gouldiae. Next base: position 5,596,837 of record QUSF01000015.1, read on the forward strand.
TTTTGTACCATATGTATGGTACATACACAGGGACTGAAAAGAAAGTAATTTTAATATACAATAAACAAGGAAATTTTATATTTCTTATTGCAACCCCAGAAATCTAAATGAGTCCTTGAGAATTATCTAGAGAACATAATGATCAGAAAGCACCCTGGGGGACTGAATTCTGTGTGTTTTATAAATAATATTTTAAATCTAAGTATCACTTCTGCTATCAATAATCCTTTTGGCCTGACAGAAACAGGTAAGATTTATTCCACTGTGCTCAGTATCAACCATAACACTGTTATATTAGTGGACTGCACCTGGAGTGCTGTTTTCATTCCTCCGTTCTCTTATTCTAAATCATTCCAAGAGTGTTTGTACACTTTTGCCTTATCTCTGTTCTTCTTGTCATCCACTATCTGCTTTGTCATGCTTTGCTGCCCTCACAATCTAGCAGTATGTGGATCAATTATACCACCCACTAACCATAAGTCTGTTGTTGCCTTTGTTGTGAGGATACAGATTTTCGCCTAACTTTGAAGTGGGTCTTTGTAGTCCATAATTACATAACTATTACAGCAAAACTTCATACTGGGCCAGAAGCAATTTAGGCTTACATCAGCAAAGGAACTACATCATTAGTCTCTGGATGAAGAGACAATTCCAATTTTTTCCAATTATATAATTTTAAACACTGGTATATTTAAAATGGATTTCTAGTTATTTATTTATAGGCTCGCTCAATTTTAATTTTAAATGTTCACTTTCCTTAATTCAATTTTCAGTAAGTTTCTCTTGATAATAATTAAACTTGCAGACTGACACAGAATTATTAATCTTGTGAAACCAATTATAGGGTAAGAAATCATCCTTGGCTTAGTAGTATTCAGTTCATCTCCTATTACAAAGAACTTTCCTTTTTTTTTTGCTCTTTTAAACTCAGCAATTTACCAACTCTATGCCGTTAATTTGCTATCAGATTCTCCATTCTCTTATTATCTGTTTAGTTCTCTGTGTCCATCCTTTCAATCTAATTCTGTGAATGTAGGAAATTCCATGGGTGCTTGCCAGTGAAATTGACAGTCACAAGAAAGATTAAACAGTGTTCAGGCTTTGTTTTTTTTACTTTTTGTGTCAAACACATCAACATATCAAAGTTAAAAATGGCAAGTAAAAATGTTTTTGGATTATTAAGAGGAAAAGAAACAATTTTCATAATCAGTAGAGTTTTGTAAAATGCTGTACAGTAAAATGCTGTACTTTAAAAGCATCAGCTTTCTGATCCCTCTTGAAGCACGGGTTTTTGCTCAAACTCTTGCTAAGTACTGCTGTAGATTTACTTGCCTACACTATTCCTGTTTCATGGTTTCCATGTCCCTTACACTTAGAAAGAGATTTGACCCTTCTAGGTCTCAATTGCACAATCCTAGCCATTCCAAGCAATAGAGCAATGTGAATGACTTGTCAGGACAGGAGCACAAAGGGCATAAGAACATTAACCTCAAATATAGGGCAATGACTGCTGCTGTGTTCTGTCCTCCAGCAATACCAGAGAACATGAGCCAGCAGAACTGGAGCTTCATTCTATCCCTCTAAGTCAATAAACAGATACTATTTCCTGTGACAAAAAAATGGGGAAGCAATTTTGACCCTGTCATGTGTCCTTCAAGCCCAGTTCTCCCAAGGGGTGCCCTTGGAATAATGGAGCTTTACTATTTTCTTCTTAATCAGAAATGTGTCTAAAATTATAGCACAGTGCCCTATATAAAATAATAAAACCTAATAGGAAACAGATAATTAGGTTGTTCTCAATAAAGTGTTTGTCAGGTTGGAAGAAAGTGATACGAAGAGGAATTTGTGATAAACCAGTAAAGTTAAAAGTCACATGGATTAAATTTACAGGGATTTTAGTCAAAAAATCCCCACAACGATTATTTCCATTTATGTATCACTGTCAGAACTAACTACATCTACAAGAGAAAGCACATAAATGCTTCTGTTCTAAAACACTGAAGGTGATGGTAACTCAAACAGCGTGAAGCACTGAAAACATAGTGGTGCCATTTCTTAAGTATGGAATCAAACAAGGAGGAGTGAGCATTTTGGAAAGAGAAAGGGGAAAAAGCTGCCAGATTTATCTATGGGAAACAAGGTGACAGATTATGAACATAATGAGAAAACTTCCCCTATTGCCTCTCTGTTTTCAAGTAGCAGCAAGAAAGGAAAGTAAGTGCAGCTCATTAGCTGGAACTTCCAGCAAGTCCAAAGTGTCAGAGCATCAAAAGAATAAGGAGAGCAACAGGAACCTGCAGTGTTTCACCCCTCTCCCTTAACAGGACACAGAACTTGTCAGCAGTTTATACTTGTTCAGCCTCTCAAAGTGATGTCCAGATACTACCTCATGTCTTTCCTTAGGTAAAAAATTGACCTCCAGAGCATAAGGACTTTAAGTATTCCTAAATTATGAGCACACGAAAAAATTTATCAAAACCAAAAAGCCTAGCAAAACCCCCAAACAATAAGAGAAGGTGATAATACAGACCATTGTCTATTTAATTTTTGTTGTGAAACTCCCTAGTACAGGATTTAAAATAAATTAGTCTCCTTCATACTCAAGGCCTTCTACATTACCTAATAACTTGCATCTGCACTAATTTATTATCGCCAAATTTGCATTAGCAGCTAAAATAAATAAATTAAGATAATTAGAAGTTGTTCTAGGAAAAACATTGAAAAATGGCAACTGTAAGTAAAAGCAAATTGGATTCAAGCTACGATTACATGTTAAATGATCAATTGCATTGAGAAAAAAAAAAGATAAGTCCTCTATCACAATGAAATAGGCAAGCTGTGTCTTGCACAGCTAAAAATAGCACAGAGAAGGCAACAGTCAGGCTCATGTAACTGTTCATGACTGCTGGCTGTGCCATGCAGTACTCATTCCTCTGGCTTCAGAGGGTTTCAGTTTTCTTGATCTTTTTTTTTCTTTTAAAAAAATCTACACACTGCTATCAGCAGAAAAAAAAGTTGAAGATAAACCATTTTTCAGCACTTTAGAAATGCTGATATTATTTTTAATGTGATGTAAAAGTTACCCACTAGAGGTGAATGTGACAAAAATTTCACTGTTTGCAGCATTTAAAACATGCACGATTTCGGAACTTTTTTTTTTTAGCAACTACAGGTATATCACTCTAGTGATCTCAACTTCATTATTTTGGAAGGCAATTTGTACTGTTTCTTGGGGTTGGAGGAGGGTAGGAAGGAAGACAAAATGATTTGAGAGGAAGTAAGGTACTGAGGGAAATTACTTAGCCCTGCCCCACCATTTTTCTGTTAAAAAGGATGTCTAATACTGAAATAAATAGTCCAGATATTTAGCTGACAACATACAAAACCAGAGAATATGACATCTGCAATTTAAATTAATATCTACATTATATGAATCTTTAAATTACCATATTCGAATTCTAGCCTCTATAAATTGTGATGACACTCAACAAAAAAATGTAGTGTATTATAATTTTAGCTGAAACAGACAGTTGTTTCATCTGTGTGTTCACTTCAACAGACTGCTTTACAACAGCAGCAAAGATTTACAAATTACTCTTGTGTTCTTATAATCAAATAATAAAGCTAGGGAGCAATACAGTCGTGATTGATCAAAAGAAGAAATTAGCCTGATTACACAGTATAAAATTGCCTTTAAATTGAATTAACAGAAGAATTTTCTAGAGTCTTCATGACATTCAAAATGATGACTGGCATTAACAGAAGCAAAGACAGTAAAATAGAGCTACCTTTGGCTGTGGCTGGGCAGATCACCACACCTGTTTGGCCACTGTGAGATAAAAACTTCTAACCTCCACTGTAATTATTGATATTTTTCTCTCTGGCTGTTCTTGAGTTGAGACTCAAGCTCTAACTAATCCAAAAGAGATTGTCTTTTTTTAAAAAACCAAGTTCTAGCAATTCCATCAGCAAGTGCACTGGACTGTTTTTCCTGGCTCTACAGTAAACAGATCTGTTACTGCTTTCTGTATCTTTACTGCACTTGAACCTTGATCACTTCTTGCAGTCTCTCTCTCTCCTGTACCAGATATATTTTACCAGAAGTCTAATGACCCGTGACTGCAGCAAACAGAATTGTTCCTGCAGGTGGATTTTGACTGCTTTATCCTCTCTAATCACCGAATCTAAAATGGGACTCCCAACGCATTGGCATACAAAAAGTTTTCAGTGGTTTAGGAGGAGGAGAGCATCCAAATGAGGGCAGTGAAGGTGGTGAAGGGTCTGGAGGTGAAGCCGTGTGAGGAGTAGCTGAGGGCACTGGATCTGTTCAGCCTGGAGGAGACTGAGAGCAGACCTCACTGCAGGTGCAGCTTCCTCCTGAGGGGAAGAGGAGGGGCAGGCACTGATCTCTGATCCCTGGTGACAGTGACAGGACACGAGGGAATGGCCTGAAGTTGTGTCAGGGGGGTGCTTTAGGTTTGGCATCAGTGAAAGGTTCTTCCTCCAGAGCTAGCTGGGCACCAGAACAGCTCCCCAGGACAGTGGTCACTGCATCAGCCTAACAAAGTTCCAGGAGCATTTGGACTCCCAGGCTACACAGGGTGTAGCTCTTGGGAATGGTCCCATGCAGGGCCAGGAGTTGGACCTGACGATCCTTGTGGATCTCTTTCACCTCAACATATTCTATGCTCCTGTGTTGAAAATTGTATTTTTCAAAATGTGAATTCATGAAAACAAATGGGAGTTAGAGAGATCATCTTAGGAAAACATACAGAATTTTGATAAACATTGTATTGAGATACAATGCTGAAAGCATGAAAATAATGAAGTGAAACTGGAAGTGAAGAGGGACTAGGAAAATAAGGAAAAATAAAACTGATTGATACAAGAGAATATAAAAGTAGGGAACACTTTGAACTTCTCTAAGTGTCTAAGACTTTCTAATACTACAGGGGAAGCTTCACGCTTGAGACCTAAACTTTGTGCTTGTATCATCAGAAAAGATACTTATTATGAAAACTTTTTAACATAAAATTCTTCCAGCAATTTTGATATACATGATACAGAGGAGAATACATTCACATAAGGTACCACTTGCCTTATGATTAAAATCTTGGTCACAAAATAATTTTTAAACTTTCCAATAGAAGGTCATAATAAAACATGGCATTAATGGAATCCATAACAGTTACTGTGATAATTTCAAAACATTTATAAATATAGAAGTACTTACCATAGCCTTAAAAATCCAGACAAGATAGGAAAGAAATTAGAGAATATTAATTTGTCAGATTCATTTCACAAGAAAATATATTATATTTATTTATATATATATATATTTATTTATTTTAGTCAGTATCAAATGAGTCTAGCACTCATTTCTAACAAAATTATTTGTTTTTCTGAAACAGTCATAAGTAAGCATAAGAAAGGATAATTTACATTTATTTTGATGTCTTAATGTATTCTGAGCTTTACCTTTCTGTAAGCACTTACAACAATTAAGGACAAAGCAGAGTGCCATTTAACAAGCATTAAAGAGTCACAGCAGGACAGCAGACTATACTTGTTTAAGAGAACTAATAGTGGAGTGGCTGCTGTCAAAAAGATGGTTTAAATGAATGCAGGCTCTACTATGTTGTGCAGTGTAAGTTTTCATCAATTTCAGAAGAAATTCCACTGTAAAGTGGTTGCTGTGCTTTCTCTTTTTGACTGCTCAGACAGTGTGGTGGATCACCACAGAGTAACAATACAGAAACTGAAAAAACATTGAGCAATAATAGACAAAGGCTGATCTTCTACCTACAGCAATAGTAATAATTTACTTAGCCTAACACACAATCACTTCTTTATAGTGAGAAACTGGTTTAGGGGCTCACCATCATCAGAGACTAAATATGCATTTTATTGAATTATGAATTCTATACCACAGGAAAAGAAAAAGAGAAATGTGAATAGCACCTGAAATTCTTTAGGGCAGAGAGGTTCTTAATCTTGTTTAAACTGGAAGTCAGAATAAATCTCAAAGGAAGTGCCATTCTTTTCCACTGAAATTTCTTTTCTTAAATTATTCTTGTTTACAATGACTGTTAAAAACCCTGATTACCTCACCTTGTACCTAAACTATGCATAGATCTTTAAAATATTAACAGTGAAAAGGGCTGCTTCTTAAAAGGAACTTTCTCTCTCCCTATCAACATATATCAAGTGAAACAGTATCTCAAACATTCAATAGTATCTTTGTGAAAATGAATAACTTTTTATTGCATGAAATGCACATTACATGGTTACACCAGCAATACCTAAATATCCATTGAGACATTCAGACTTATCTAGTACATTATAACAGCTGCCTCATTGACTTTTACTGCCCTCAATCCATTCTCTCAAGACTCCTTTTTTCCATAAAACAATTGCTGCAAACTGTCATTCAGATGCACATTAGTAATTACAAGAAAGACATGCACAACTGGCAAATGAATCAACACTTTCAGAAGTTACTCACCACATCTCGAACAATGGGAAAAGATTTCTTTCTTCGCAGGTCTGGCATGCTGTCAATTCCATACAGTCCACGACTGTAAGATAAAAAGGCAAAGAAGAAAATAAAAACATGGGGCTTACAAGACTACATCCTTAAGAACTGCCTATAGTATTGCTATTTGCAGTTAAAAATCAGAATCAGCAGTTACCAGCCAAAGGTATGCGCTCCAATTGAAAAAAAAACAGTCTGAGTGTTCTTGGTGCTTTTTCTTCTATTATTCACCCAAAGAAGAGTAGCTAAAAGGTTGCTTAATACCTCCTAAAACTTTTTACCATTGATTTAGAAATTATAAGAAAAGTTTTCCATCATAAGTTCTTGTATATCTGGTAGCTGAGATGCAGCCTAACATTACATATTAAACATCATTGATGTCAATGAATATTGTTGGATTAAATTTGATACAAAGTTTAAAATATCTAGAACTTGTCACATTTTAAAATAAATCCATGGTGACCACCATTATTTTCTCTTGCCTGGTTTGAGCTTTTGCATTGAGCACACAATTAAACCCCAGTTAGATCTCAAATATAACTTGGAAACAACAACAAAGAGCAACCTGGAGTCAGTTCAAAAAATAAAAGGCTGACACACCAACAGAATTTAAAAGAATACGTATTGATCTGGATAACAAATTGGCCTCATTCTCTCTGACTCTTCCAAACAATTAACACAGGTATCTTCCTGAACTTTTTTCCATTGAGGGTTTTGGAAAGATTTCTATATACCTTGTCAGTTCTAGTTCAGAGATACTTGGAAATTCTCAGAGAAGCTGGGATAGCAGATTTTTCAAGATCAAACATTTTCCTCTGCATGGTCCTTTGTTTAGTATTGCCTCAAATAACCTTTTCTTGTATTTCTCCCTATCTCTGTGTATATAAAATCTACATTCACTACAAAGACTTTATCATCTGAAAGCCCTAAATTTATTTCCACCTGTTACAATTATTATGTGAATAGAGATATAACTAAAGTTAGTGAAGAATTTTTCAGTTCCTTCTGATGCACTCACACTATTCTCTAAGAAAGGGAAAAGAATTCATAGTCTGTTTATGCAATTCCTTTATATTTTCACACAACCATTTCTCCATGCCGTGTTGTGATACTAGAGTTTTTTTTCAATAACATAAAGATCAAAGTAGACCCAAATTGCAGCTTCCAGACATACTTACAAACCCAGCAAAAGTGTGATAGAAATAAAATAACATTTCTGAGATTGTGAAAAGTAAATGTACAGAGACCAAGAAATAAAATCAGGGCTTTTGGCTACTCAGAAGCAGTTCCATCAGCAGTAAATAAAACTTATTGTGTATAAGGTATTCTTATGCTCACACAGAGGCAATATCTGTAAAAGGATTTCCATCTGTTATTCTGCTCTGTAACATAAAAATGTGACTAAAACAGAGGTTCTTACTAAACTCCTTTTAGTCATCATTAAGAAATAACATAGCAAGGAAAAAATTTTCATGTTAATGTTGGTTATACATTCTCTACTCCTCTCCCTACTTCCAATTATAACAACAATAGCTTGACATAGAAGATGATGAAGTGGAATCATAATAATTTGATAAAAGTTACCATTAAAGGCAAGGAAAAAAACCTGTCATATTGGCTATTTTTTTGGTGCTTCTGGAAATATTCTGTCCAACAGTAATCTATTTGAATTTGTCAGAGATTTCAAGAAAAATAAATTTGTTTTACCATAGAGAAGATGCCACTGAAGGAAAGGAGTAATCATCTGCATGCAGCACCATCTGTCTATCATTAGTGAATTTCAGAATGGATTAGGCCATGTGGCAAAATTATCAGTCTCTGACTCCTCATTAGGAAGCAGTAAATTAATACAAGAGCAAGTCTCTGGAAACGGTACTACCCAGGATCCATATACATGATGAGAACTCCAGCTGACCTACATTCACTTTTTAGAAATATGGAAATAATGAGCTCTAAAGTGCCTCATCTTCAAAGAAGTGAAGAAAAATAAAACAAAGATGTTATTATGTGATACTGGTATGGAAAAACCAGGAAAGGTGGTGTTTCTGCCTTTTAACAGAGAAGTTGCATGAGAAGCCCCAGAAATGCTGGTTTTGGTCTTTGCCTTCACTTTCTTGTCTTGGGCTGTTCTCTCATTTCAGGCAAGCAAGTGAAGATCATTGCAGAGAATGGAGAGCTGCAGTCCCTGCATGGACTTGGGGGTGCTGGTGCATGAGGTGGGGCCACAGCATTGTGCTATGACAGAGAGGGAAGAGCAAGACAGAAGAGAGTCAGCTGGGGTATTTTTGCACGGATAAAGCATGGTTACAATAGTTGTGAGGGAAGCAATCTCCTCCCTCATTTCAAATACCAACATCTTTTGTAGTAAATAAGAGGGAGAGGAAGTCATAGCTAACTGCAGTCAGTTGTGCTGGCAGTAAAAAGACTGATGGATCCTAGAAATTAGCATTAGTTTTTGCAGGAAGGAATAGAGTGGGAAGTGTGATTAAAACAGAGCCACAAATGTATTTGAAAAGATAGCATTCTTTGCTTGAATGAGAAGTTAAATGAAAATTGCAAAACTGTTTTTAAGGAGGCCTAGTGAAACAGAGGCTTGAATAAAGATACTGTGGACAGCAAAGCAAGGCAAGGACAGGTCTATTCACCTGTGAATGGAAGAGAGAGCATAAAAAGAGCAGCTTCAGTCTGTATAGTCCTTGTCAGTTCTCCTTACACCTATGAGATTGCTTTTTGTGCGAAACTCACAAAAAATTAGTAATTCCTCATTACCTTTTAAAGGTCTACATCTATTAAGAAACTGTAATTAAGCAACTGATTAGGGAAAGTAGTACATACAGCAAAACAGTATGGTCACATGCAGCTTCCTACAGGCACAGATACAATACTTGACTGTCAGAACCTGCATTCAGAGTCTGCTTACAAAATTCTGTCCTAAACTACACAATAATCAGGTGTTGAAGTGTTTCTCCTCTGTTTCGCATTTGATGACTAATCCTGCACAATGTCACACATGTCCTCATACTCTTACAGCAACTCTGAAGGTTCTAGGAACAGCAAAGGGCAGGAGTACAATACTTTGAGGTATGACAAGCTATATGGAAACAACCTACACCACTAAAGAGCTGTAGATCACTTATAAATTTGTTTCGCAATAAGTACAAATGTTACCCTAAGTATACCTTCCATAGAAGCATGTTCATAATATTAAGCAAATTAATGCCATAACTACTTTTTAGTGACACCCACCTCTCCTCAAAATAGGAATCTAACCTGGAAAAACTTCATAGTGTCAATTGAATAGCATTTCAGACATAAAAGATGAAGATGAATTATTAATTTAATCTCATCACCTTGTCTTTGTAATAAATTGTAATTATAGTAAAAAAATACTTACAGAGTGCACCAGCAAGAGGATAATACCCCTTTTAATTAGATAACTAATATAACTGATAAATTTTACCAAAGGCTTTTATTTCTTTACCTTTCCAGATTGAATATAAAAAATATTCAAAATAGGATAGAATCCCTTGAACTGGATGCAAGATAATGTCATTTGAAGACAACAAAACAAAGTGTACAGGTTCCCTTGACCTTAAGTGATATTATATTGCTAGAATTGAATTACTATACATTTACCAGACTGAAGACAAGATTGTGCTACAGCTTCAAAGGACGCTTATTTTATATGCAAAGAGGTAAAATCTCTTATCTAACTGACCTCAGCAACAGAATTATTGTATTTATTAGTAAAAAAAAAAAGGAATTAAAAAAATTAAAAGGGGAAAACATACACAATGAAACTATCTTCCTTTTAAAAGAATGCAATTTCTTAAAACAGAAAGCTTATAAAAAACTACTACAATGCTGAAAGAATTAGTTGCAGATACAAAGAAAAAAATTCTCAATTATATTTTTACTTACCCAGCAAATGCTTGGACTGCATAAAGCTTGGAAGCATCCAAGGAACTTGCACTTACCAACCGAGCCTTTAATAGAGATCACAAAAAGTACATTTAGTTGGTTGCTTTTAGTAAGTTTTGGACAGAATTTAACTTCATCAAACATGTAAGACATATGAAAATGTTTAGCAGGGTCAGCTCCAGGCCAAAACTAGACTAACTGTTCCTTTGGGAAACATTTTGATAGCTTTCAGCATTTCGTGACACACAGTGGAAGAACCCATGGGAAGGTAAGGTATTGCTTCCCAAATACTGTTGCCCTTTAAATCCTATAGTGAATGCAGGGTAGGTGATAATTAGAGGCAAAAATCAGATATCATGTTTGACAGTAGCAGACCCCTGTGTTGGCAATTATGGTAAGCACAACAGCGAGGGTTACCCTGTATATAAATGCAACACATTTGCAATACAATCAAAGGAGAACAAAAGAGTGGAAAGCTGGGAAAAAACCATGCAGATTTCACAACTAAAATGACAGAACAAAACAGGTCAAATAAGTCACAACAAACATCAACAAAATACATGATCCCTATAGCAAATAGGCGATATTAAACCTTTTCATCCACAGAACCGCTATCTGAAAGAGAATTGGGAAGAAGGGGAATATAGGTTAGAAAAACCAATCTCTGAAAAAAATCTTATGCTATAAAATGTCAGTGTTTTAATCTGTAAATGTAGACCAGAATCCAAATAACACCTGTGCTTAGCTGTATAATTGTGGCAAGATCACTGTCACTGCATTTCAAATAAATAAAAAGATGTTCTTTGTAGATAACAACTCCTGCCACTTATGAAGGACTGTGTGGACAGCATATATTTCACATACTATACCCCATCTCCATGGAATTTTAAATTTTATTGCTTTTTAAAAAATGTATTTTCAATAATAATGAATTTATATTTAATATAGTTGCAGTGTTCAATACAATAATGCTCTATTTACAAGAAAAAGGAAAGTGTTTCTAAGGATATTATCACCACAATCCCCATCCCAACTCCTGAACTGTAACTATTCTATCACAGCTACTCATAAAATGACAGAAATTACTCCCCAAATGCCAACAGAACAACAATTGTGAAAGTATAAGTTATTTCTTATATATATATATATATATATACACATATACATATATCTCATTCTAAATTGCTTAATGCAAGAGCACAACGTAAAAATTTACAATCAGACAGAAAATACTTGCTGACAGGAAAAGCTACCTTTATTCTATTGTCTTGTCACATTTGCACTTTATAGTACAGTGGATATGTGAAACAGCATTGTTTTAATTGTCACCTTACTGATCTTCCCACTTCCCCAAAGGGAGCGCTCAATGACCCTTTAAATAGTTTGGATATTCTTGAGATGTTTGGAGATACCTCAGGTTATGTACATCACAAATTAACAATTTACACCTTAAACATGTGCCACATTTAATTTTTAAACCAGTTTATATACAGGAAAAATCACATTCAAACACATAAATCCAAAATATACTGGCAACTATAAAGCTGTATAGCATACAGTAGTGACAATCAGGGAACTAAAAGGCTTTACTCTGCCACTAATTTTACAGGCAGCTTACATGATCAAAGCATTTGACTGACTAGATTTATGAAAAGATCTTACTCTTTAAACATTCTATTTTTTTAAAATTTATTTGTGAAATGTATTAGACTTGCAACACCAGATAGTATTGGCTACTCTTTCAGGCATATAAAGAATATTCGGACAACCATAAGATCTAACTTTCCCACTCCAAAATTATTACAGCACTTCACAAGCAAGGTGAGAGTAGAACCAGGAGGAAATAGGTGACTGTAAACTGGGCTGCCCATGGAAACAGGATGGGGTGTGCTTTTCTGAGGCCTAAAGGAAAGATGAGTTAAACCCAGAGGGCTGGAGGAGAATCTGGACATTAATGAGAGGAAAAGCAGGACAGTATGTAGCAACAGGATAAGAGAGACAGAGATTCCATTCTCAAACTTGTAGAAAAAGAAGAGTCCAAAAGGCAAAGAAAAATCTTGGGACTGAGGGAAGTTTTAAGCAAGACACTACTTGTAATTTAAGAAGCCTCACCACAATATTTTCATTCTTTAGAATATCTCATCATAGCAAAATTGGTAATACTGACATATAACAGCGCAGAACAAATCTCAGTATTATTTATGTGGAATGCAATTCTTAAACAGTTTGCAGATACTCTGCTATCAGATGCCTAAAGAATCACATTAATTCTTCATTTAATTCACTTTTCTATAACTGTACATTAAAAATTGTTGAGACTTGTCTTCTACATAAAATGTATTTTTTCAGAGCATGAGAGATTGATAGATATGTAAAATTTTCTTTACCTCTCTTGGTTTCAGCCAACTTCATCTAATTTCACTACATTTCCTTTACTGGAACCTAATTTTACCTAAATTTAGTGAGGAGAGTGACAACCAAAATTAGAAAAGAGAAAAGGTATGTTTTTTGTTTAACTTGCTTTTCTTTGCAGTTGCTACATATAAAGAAAAATGCACTCATCTAATAGTCCCTTTTCTCAATAGAAATTACATAAAGCAGGCAACTGACGCAAATTTCCCAAAAAAGAGATCTTAAGAACATCTCTTTGTAACAAATGAGTGCATCTTCAGAGACAAAATCAGTTTGAAAACTTCTTTGTTTACTGCTTCTTCTGAACTCACCATGAGTGAAATAATCCGAACTGGAAGTATTCTCTGTGTGTATGAGAGCACCAAATCAGAAGTGTACAGAGTCACCAAGCAATTCCCTTTAGTAGTCGTTAGGCTACCAGAATAGACAGCAACATTCCTTGATGCAGATAAGACATGAACTGTTGTGATTATGTAAGAGACCACTGAATGTATTTTCAAATCAGGGATTCAAGGCTAGACATCTCAGATTATACTGCTGAATGACAATGATTCACTTAAAAGAGAGCATCTTCATATAACTTACTTCTGTCAACCACACATTCAAAATACTAACCTAAAAAAGTAATGAGTGCACCTAGGAGAAGTGGAAACACTGGCTCTTATAGCTAACTCTTCTTAGTTTAATTAGTTGTTTCCCCTTACATTTCAATTGAAAATTCATTACATTATGAAATAGCAATAATAGCCTTCAGATTGTGCCTTTATACCACAGACTATTTTAGATAAGAGGAAGGTATTTTTTACTAGGATTATAGGAAAAATCCTTCCGCTCCTTAATTTTTGCAATTTCAGCCCAGTGCAGTCCACATTGATATTTACAAATCTGTGCAGCAGAATGATGAAGAGCAGGGTGGTCATCTATCTGCATACTACTGAAAATTATTTTTACTAATGTCAAATACTGAAGGTAAAAGGAAAATGCTCACAAGCCCTTTTTATTTTTTAAGGCAGTCAATTACATTTAATTAGATAACTAAGCAGGAAATGAGATAAAATTAGTCTTTAAGTTTCCTTTAATAAGTTCCAGGTATTAAAAAGCTACATAATTCTCAGCACAGCCACTAAATCTCGGCTTCTGTTGAAAGTGGTTTACACATGAAGATGGCTGGGGAATGAACTAAGAGGGACTCATCATTTTTTCAATACCCTCAAATAAGGCCCCAGGTTATTTTCTATCTACCTATCAATTTAAATGTAGGCTAAGTAAAATTTCCAAGAAATGTTTTTTTAATACTGCATAATTGCTATTCAAACTTGGAACGAAAATTAACAGATCTTGGAAAAAGTTTAACTTTACATTTCAATCAACTGTTTTCAGTCATGGTCCAATTTATTCATTCTATTAGCAATGCTGTCATCTGTAACTTCTCACACACAACAGAAATTAATCATACAAGACAACCAATTTCTATACCCAAATTTCTGAGGAAAAAAACAAATCTATAAAGGATGCTGAAAAGGCAGAGTTTTCCAGCATGAAAAGCATACTAGCAATGAAGATATGGAAGTCGGGACAGACCTTTGCTTTTGTAGCTTGTGACACCATCAGAAATACCAACTCAATCAGTCAGCAGAGGTATTTCTATCAAGGAGGTTCAGGTGATTTTTCCCCCCAGTCATAATCCTCCTTCAAAATTCTTGTGTCATTATTTCACTTCTGCACTTTTCTGAGCAGTAGAACAATGTCCCAATACACTCCACTTTCTTTAATGACTGCAAAAATTCAGTTCTCTACTCCATGCCACAGCCACACAAGAAATGTAACAAGGTTCTAAAAATCTAAACTGTTAGGAAACCCTGGGATCAAGATTAATCAAAACATTGGTTTTCCCTCTTGTAAGTGTGCATTATTGCACAACACCAAATAGAATTAAAGTTTATTATTCTCTCAAAGTATCATTTCAATATTTAATTCTGAAAAATGGCTGCAAGAATGTCAAACTGACTGATAATTACATTGTTCCTGGAAGCAAAGCCTTCAGACAAAATACTTGCTAGAATTAGATAACAATACAGCTGTTCCATGAAAATAACATGTGTAAAGCACTCACAGTCAGAAGTAGCTTCAAGTCTGAGAGGAACAATTTTAATTAGCAACTATTGCCAAGAAAGGGAAACAGATGAAAACCAGTTTTGAACAGAAACAGGACATTAAAGAAGTAGATTGGCCAAAACAATGACACAAATTAAGCCATGCTAAAATAATAAATGCTGCACCCAGAAGCTATTATTGCCACTAGAGAACAGAACATTACACTGTGCAAGCCCAGAGGACGTTGTATTGCTGAAGCTTATTCTATGGAGACTGCGTAGAACGCTTGAAAGATAATATTAAAGCTAGCACATCATAAGAGATGAGTGATGCTTGTCTGACAAAGAGAAGGTCAAACTTGAATAAAGCTTGGTTGACAGGAGAAATAGAAGAATTGCTGCTAGCACTTTACTAGCAGTGATGTAGAAAAATTACTAGCGGATACATGGAGAGTCTAAACAGGAGGTCAGTTTGGTGAAGATGAAAACTGCATTTGTGTCTCTATTAATACAGTGGTCTGAAAATCTGAAACAAAAGGACATGCTTTAAAAACATCTCTGGTGTTTAGAAATTGAGTCCCATTCGACTTCTAATGGCCTTGTTTTCTATTGTTTTTCAACAGCTAGTAGACACATCTACCAAATTCGAGAACTTACCTCTAAAGCAGTAAGTTGTAGACTGTCAAGAGAACTGTTTGATTACAGAATGTGGTGAGCTCAAAAAAATACCATTCTCTTGAAGACTGAGCTCTCTTGACAACCTCTGGCTTGTTAGAGTGACGGGAAGAAGTAAAAGTCAGCATGCATTTTAAGCACTCTTCTGACCCCAGAAAGCATTAAAATGATAAGGCATACATTATCAAAAAAGGATGAAAAGGCATATTTTATATCCCTCAATACAGGTGATAACAGTACCTGCAACCAAGTAATTAATTATTTGTTGTGAAAACAAATAGATAATTGATTATTGCAAATCTCTCTGTTTCACAAAGCTAAAAATGCTACAAATCACTATATCATGGTCTGAGTTGCAAGCTGAAGTCCAATCAGATTATTTCCAAAGAAATCCAAGAAAACAGCCCCTTGGCTGGATAACAAATGTGAGAGTACTTCCTCTGGACTCTAACAAACAAAAAACATGTTCCTTGGTACTTGCATTGAACATGGGGATTGCACTGAGAGCTGTAAGCTGGTTTATCCTGACAGCATAGACAGAAGTGACAGCAGGGCAGGGATGTTCGGTGGCAGCCTGGGACAGAGGAGTGAGCTGCTGTCCACCTTGGGCTGCAGAGAACATGAGGGCAGTAGCAAAGAGATGAGTGCCATGAGAGCAGATCAGAAGGTCAAAGCAGTTGGTGACAAAGACACAAGTGCTCACAGCAAAAATGTTTTGGGGCATTTACTTTATACCAGTTCTATTTTTGGCCCTGATGACTGAAAGCCCATTAGCTGCTGAGCACATCAGATGTGATCTTGAAGAGCAACATCTGGCTTGGTTGCATCAGTAAAACACACAGCCATTCCAGTGATCAAATCAAATGTGGTGAACAGGGAAGACAAAGATTTACTTCAAAAGTGTACCCCTGTTGTAAAATAAAATGCTAATGATGGCACATTCAAAAGTCATATAAATACACTACACTTAAAGAGCAAGAACAACATGTACAGCAAGGATGAGTGTAGCGTCTGAGCAACAGTCACATATTTAACAGGGTATGATATTCATAGCTGCTGTTGGCATTAAGTTGTTTGTTCTTCTGTGGAGTTGTTTCCACTTCAGAGATAAGGTTTAGGAACTATTTAAAACAGTCTCAAACACTTTAAACATTATAAACATTCAGAACCCCCAGACAAGAAGGCTAAAAAATTTAGATAAGCTTAGTTAATTTCAAGACATACAGCAGTGAAAAAAAAAAAAGGTCAATGTATAATTACATACAAAATAAAAACATGACACCAAGCTAGTAACACTTACTGAGATAAGATAAAGATATCAGATTTTCTTCTGTTGATAAGAAACTAGCTTAACAGATACAAGAGAAGAACAATATTTGAAATAATACGATTAGCATTAAACCCTTAAAAATGGTTATTTACTGTTATCTTTTATGTTATAGGCAAACTCAAAATCAAATTACAGTTTGTTTTGGATCTGCTTGAAAAAAAAAATTGAAATAATTATGCCTAAACACAGATGTTAAGAACTATAGACTGGGTACACTGGAATTCAAAGGATGACTTTTGGTACTACTGGACTTTTTTGCCTGATAGGACATGCCTAAATCCTTCTGAAATCCTCAATCCCTTTTTTATAGTTAACAGAAAAAGTCATGTCTCCTTGTCCTTTACTTTCACAGTTTTTTAGAAAAAGAAAATGTCACCCAGCATGCCTTTAAAAGTTCCTAAGAAAATTTTCCCTACTTTATGCTTGCAGTACCCTCCTTGCCTTATGGATTCAGAGGAGCATTGGCTCCATCCTGTTTGTGCTAAATGAAACCGGAAAAGCTAAAGGATAAGATTAAAAAGTGCTTTTTACAATATTTTTACAAATATTCCTCTCTCCTGGTTCATTTTTACATTCAATAATAGTGCATCTATCACATCTGTCTGTCCTTATTCCGTCTTGGTATATATGCAGCTGAAGGACAAGCATTCCTTTGGTGATGCTGCAGCTGCACTGGTGATACCCAGAGCTATCCATAGTTTATGGGTGGCAGCATTGACAGATCACTTGCTGCTGCTCCAATAATCTACTCCAGAGAAGCTACTTGAGTGTCAGTCAGCAGATTGCTCTTTGCCACTACTAATTTAGCAGAAACAGATTACAGTATTTTCTGTGCTATGTTTTTCTAGCTAACTTTTATCCTTGTATCTTTAGCACACCATATTATTTATCATAGCATCCAAGATGGTTTTAAATGGCTCTCTCATCAACATAATTTTAAGTCTTGATTTTTAACTTTGATTTTTAAAACTTTTTATCTTGCAAGCCATCTTAAGAATACTCTCAGGTCCTCAAGGAAACAATCCTCATCGTTAGCAAAGTTCTGATAGTATCAACAATAATTTTGCATCAGCAGTAACTGGAGAGGTTTCAGGTATTTCCTTTTATTTAGAGTTCCCGAGAGACAACTGTCTAGATATTCCACTGATCACCTGGAAAATGTGCACAAAGAAAAAAACCTGGTACCTGTCCCATGGGAGGAGTCAGAATTTCCCTTTGACAGCGAAACAAAAAGTCTCTTACACACTCTGTTGTAATATTCTACTTCACTAATACACAAGAGGAAGACTTGAGCCTATTTATGAATTCACATTTTCCAAGTCATTACATTTTTTAAATGCATGTCTAGATATTTTTTCAGTCTGATGCTTTAACAAGATACCTTTTATCCCAAAGCTACATAGCTACATTCAAAAATTATGCAGTGTTATTTCCACATCTAAAACACAATGATCCGAAGAAAATGCCTAAATATTTTGGAAATAAAAAGAAAATATTTTTCATTCTTGATGCTACAATATTGTGGTCATTTTCCCAGCAAAACTAGTATAAAACCCCATTGGAACTGACATTCGTGGTCACATTTTCTCTTAGCTCTAGCAGCTTTAAATCTGTTTAAGCTCAAAAAGAGCAGACAAACTGCATGAATATTCATCAATCTACATTAATTCTAAAGTCAGTAAAAATATTTTTAAATAGCCTGCTCTTATGAGTAGCAGAGAGTTTCTTTGTTTATAGAGGAAACTAGCAGTTTTAACAAATCACTTTTCTGAAAATCAGAAGCCATTCTCTAAATAGAATAGGTTTGGAGAGGTCTACTGTGTTGGGTTTTTTTGTCCACCTGCATTTGTTAAACAGCCAAAATATGGATTTCTGCCAAATCTTACTGATTAAGTATGTTTGGGATAGTTTGTTGTGTTTTTTTAATTATTATTTTTTTGTTGTTTGGTTGGGTTTTTGGCTTTGTTTGGGGTTTTATCTGGTTGGTTTATTTGTTTTTCATGCTTAAAGGATAGGCGTAGTTATTCTAGGAAAAGTGATCTGGTAACAGTAGAATTTTTTGAATCTGAGACTGTTACACAAATGTTGTGACATGCATTTCCCTGATGTAACGCACAGAGATTTAACAGGAGTTACTATGTTAAATTAAACTGTTGCTCTTCAATCTATTTGGTTACTATCCTGTTTACAAAGAGACCCAGTATTATAATCCAAGATTTTCTGATAAGAACAAATGCTATAAGCACAGAATTAAAACACAATAAGCCAGAAGATTGCTATTATGTTTCCTGGAAGATATATTAAACAGGTTTTTAAATCATTCTTTCACACACTTAACTAGTGGAGAAAAAGTACAGACTGAATGTGTAGCAAGTAACTCATACAGAGCACCCTTTCATGAAGCCCCAACTTTAGAGTAGCTGGTGAATGTAACTACTTGCTTTTTCTTCACAGACAAAAAGACAGATGCATTATCTTCATGACTAACTAAATAGATTTCCTGCCATATTTTTTCAAAAGCAACCTTTCTCAAATCTATTGATCTCAAGCTGGACAGACTGCCATTTTCTATTTTAAGTCTCTAATATCCCTTTTTTCCATCAAAGGACAAGAGAGAAATAGGAAGGGAAGGGTATAAAGACTTATGCCTGACTCCAGTGAAACCATTCGATCTCCTGTGCACGAAACAAGCATGTGAAGCTGAGTCAAATCAACATACCTTGGTCCATCAGTACCATCCTGATTGAATTCATGGAGTGGTTAATAATTCTTTAGAACACTGTTTTACCTCCTGTAGTATTAGTGGAGGATTTTCAGAGTGCACACATACACATGTGAAAAAGGAATTGTGGCTAACCAGTTTGAGTGCAGGAATATTCATCAGATTCTACCCACATCATCTGAAAATATGCTTTATGTCCTCCCATCCTGTACAACAACAGCTTCTTATTGCACCACTTCCCCATTTCCCCCAAAGACATCCATCATTTTGTTTACCTGATGAAATGACTGACACAAACATGGTGTTGAGAAAGAAAATCAAGACAATTGGAGAAACTGGATTATTAAATTTCTATGGTTCACTGTCATTCCCAATACAGCACCAAAATAGATTCCTTAACTTGCAGTAATCTTGTTTCCTCAGTACCACACATTGATTAAAACGTATAGCAAGAGTAACCATTTCTTCCCCAGGCTGCTTACACAATACATCTGTTCTATTGTGACCATCTTCTGATGTAAACAGAGAAGGGAAGTTACACAGATGAAAACTCTCTAGACTCTGCCTTTTTACATTATTTACACGTGAAGAGAAGAGGAATAGATTCATCACCTTCTGTTGAAAAGTATTCTGTCCCCAAATCTATGCCTTTATAGATGACACATTAGGTGAGTATATATTCCTTTTCCTTAAACATTGCAGATGAACTATATCAGCCACACAGAATACACAATCAGTCCTTATATTAATGAAGCAATTCATCACTCTTATGAAAAAAAACCCAATCAAACCATAAATAAACGAGATGTGGGATATCAAACAAAACCTTGCATCACTAAATACTGTGGCTCCAATGTTTTGAAACAGAAAAAAAAAAAAACAACCTTGGGGCTAGGTACTGCTGCTACTTTTTAATAACTATGAGTGTTTCTGTCTGGACTATTCTTTCCCAGTGATGCAAAGACTAATTGCATTCATTCAGTCACTTTTTTTCCTCCTATCAGACTGTGCCTGAGATTAGAAAGGTGCAAAATGCCATTGGGCTGAGTGAAGGAAAAGCTTCTCACAGAGATCACATAAAAAATTGTTTCATTCATTACTTTGAACAAGGTGAGGCTAAACTTAGAGGCAACTTAGAGTGTGGCCACAGCTCAGCTTCAAGCCCTTTTGGGGGATTCTGCAGAATCTGGGTTTACATGAACACAGCCCTCAATGGCACAATGTATGTCTATACAGCATCAACTGAAAGCTGCATTAGTTCAAGACAGTTTAGATTTAATTTTTATTTCTTTTATTTTACAAAATGTATATTTAATTTTTAACAACAAAATACTTGAAGAAATAAGATGTAATGAGAACAGAATGCTCAGCTAAGAATTCCCAAAACATGACAAACTGTACATTTCATTGTAACAAAAGCAGACTGATTAAAAAGGGCAAAAGATGACTTACCAACAATCTCTTTTATACTATCTTATGACCAAGACTGACTGGCATTAGCTGCTAGTACTGGTCAATGAAAGAGCAGGCATCTCAGTTTAGCATAATACAAATAAATATACATGTTCTATCTTTATTAATTGCTTCAGGATTTTAAACACTAAACTAAATTTCTGCCACCTGTCTAGGACATCCTTCTCTTCCCTAGTCTGCACCAGCAGTCTGAAAAGGAACTTTATTTTTACAGAAACCCCCCCACAAACCCAAACACAACTACCATATTTTAATCAGTCAATGTAGTTACCCCAAACAATTAAGCAATAAAATGGCATATATTTCTCTTTGTACAAACAGTCCTTTCTTAAAGTCTACTTCTTAAAATCTACAGTTAATGTAGACTGTGTGCAGAGGAACTCTTTCATATAAAAAAACCAATTTAACTTCTAATAAGCTTTTTATTTCTCCATCACAGTCACCACCAAAGAGTAAGGAATGTTCATGAGCAGGGTAAGGTTTTTATTTATCCTATTTCCATCTGAGTGGCTATAAAATGACTGATTAATTTACTAAACAATACCAGATCAATTTATTTTCATCTGGTCCACAGCACTGATCATTTCAAGTCCAAATCTAAGACACATTCACATAACAAAAGCAGTACAACGCTATTAACAACAGCTATTAGTTATGAGTAACTGTGCACCTATGCAAGTGCATTAAAAACAAACATGATGATGGTAAGAGATAGGAAAAAAAGTCCGGGTACAGCAAGCCAGGGTTAGATTAATTTCTAAAGCCTTTAGTATGAGAAAATACAGCTGAGTCAATTCCTGCTAACAGTTTTCATAAAAAGGCTAGAAATCCATCCAAATAAGAAAATAAGTACTTGTTTCAGACAAATCATAGTTTTAATAGGCAGAATTTGAAAGCTTACTTTCCTGGCAGCTTTTCTTAACATGGAACCAAATGACCAAGCACCGGGACACTGAGGTAATATATTACTGGTTCCTTTGGTTTCAGATGTTAGTATAAACAAAATAAAAGTGATTTCTTATTCATCTCTAAGTTTGTTCTTCAGTCAGACACCACAAACCGAAATACAAATCCTTCCTATAAAACAATAGAAACACTTCCCTCCCCTGTGAAAGAAGCAAATCCAATTCCTGTTCCCTGTCCTCTTGAGCTCCCAATGCATCTGTGTATAGAGTAAGATGACTCCACACACCTTAACATCATAAACAGTATAGAGGTTACTCTGTGTCTTAAAATTCAGACCAAAGGCATTTTAAAATCAGAATGATTTTTAAAATCTGACGTGTCAAATGATACCAAGATCTTCAAGAACTGGAGCAAGAAGCTACTGCTCACAAACTACCACTCATAGAAAGAGTCTGTTATCATTGAAAGCAACTGAGAAGAGTGCATGCAACTCTGGAATCTTTTCCAGAGACATAGTTTCATCAGGACAGAAAATCATGCTTATGCTAAGGCACCTGTAAAAGATACGATAGGGACTGAATGAAAGAAGCCACTAGGGAAAAAGAAAGCTAGAAAATAACAAGTGAGGACTAGAACAATGAATAAAAGCATTAGTCATTCTCGATTACAGTGTACAAGGAAACAAACAAGTGGGTAGCATTATTTTGATTTTTTTCAAGCCATCAATCCCTCCCTTAATACACATGCATCCATACAATGTCTCTATACCCTTACAGAACTTTAAATCTGAGGATTACTCAGGTACTGCTCACGTCTCCTCTCATTCATATAACCTAGTCATTCCAGTATGCCTCCAAAAACATTTTTTAATAAATAATACATAAGCAATCAGCCCAGAGTGTATTTTTTCCTCCAGCTAGTGACAGAGAACAGGACTATCTTATAGGGTTCTTGTACACTAACAAATTATTTATGTACCAAAGATTTATTTGCCTTAGCTTATGCATTACTAGAATGAAAATAATATAACTCTAAACCCTTCTTTTGTATTAAGTTGGAGAGCTGAAACTACTATATTACATGGTTCTATCTCTGCTTGGACAGATTGTTGTCTAACAACTCCTGCTTACATGAAGGGAAGAAACAATTCATTGAAGAATAGGTTAGGTTTTGGTTATATAATGAAGATTAATTCAAATAAAAAATTGTTCTCTTTTTAGTACTTTTCCATCTGAAGTAAGAACTCTGAAGCTGACTGTGAATTAGTTACAGGGGAAAGAATGTAATAAAACCCCAAAAATGTTCATAAAAGTAATGTAAACCCTAGAACACCTATTAGTCACTTTAAAAAAAAAGTGATTATTGCTTCTGTAAATATTAAAATGAAAACTGAATACCTCATAGAACTATTTGCTTAAATGACAAACTAAGTATTCTCTGGACATACCTAATTACACACATCAAGAAGAGAAGGCAGGTTGTCAAAAATGAGAAGTTACAAAATATGTTTTGGGAGTTGTGAAGAACTCCTTTAAGAACTGATTTATAAAATCTTTTTTCCTAGACTGTGCCATTCAAATAATAAACAGAAAATGAAGTTGCTTTGTCTTAGCAACCAAACTGACATTAAGAAGACACCCCTCTTCAAAGGCTGCATATAAAGTATTCAAAAATGCATTTCCATATCACAGAACAGCTGAGGCTGGAAGGGAACTCTGGAGGCCTTGTCTAAGAACCCTGCTCAAATCAGGCCACCCAGAGCAGACTGACCAGGACTGTGTCCAGATGGATTCTGACTATCTCCAAGGACAGGCATCCCACCTGTGGATTTCATTATCTGTGAATAGACTGACTGTAATATCCATTATCCAGCTCACTGAGAGTAAGCTGAAAGTGAGATAAAGAAAGATTTCACTCCAACAATACTACCTGTCACTCAACAAAAATAGTTTTCAGGTAATGTATTCTTTGAGTAGACTACTTCAGTTAGAAAATGTATTTTGCAAGTTTTAAATTTTCAAGAACTGTTATGTGTTCTGTGGACAGACATAAAGTAAGAATATAATATTCATCCATTAGATATAAAAACCATGAAAGACAATAGGTATTGCTAATAGCTATTGCTAGGACCTGAAGACCCATTTGTAACAAACCAGTTGATGACTGCTGCAGCAGAATTCCTGACTGAAACATGTATCCTCCTCCTTGATGGCATGGAAAACACAGTGTGAAGAGGAAACAGAGCTGCTGCCCAAGAGTGAATGCATATTGTTCTCAGAATGAGCTGAGAAGTAGTGTGTTGTAGCAGTTCATTTTTAAATTCCCCTTAACCTCCTGATGTATTCCCTTTCTCCTTTATTTCCCTCCTCTTTTACAATATTCTATTATTTTATTTTTTGAAAAGTAAGTGGAGGTCCTAGTATGACATCTAATAACCATGCAAACACTTTGCCCCATAGACTACACCCAGTATCACATTTTCATAAACTGGTCTTGGTATCAAATGGATTCTAAGTAAATACAAGAAAAGTTTCAGTTATTCAGAAGAAAAAATGTCAATAGATTAAGAGTCTAAAAGAGAGTAAAAGAGGAACATATACTTAATTCCTAGAAAGGATTGCATGGGATCTATTAAAGTTAGTTCTCTTTTTCTAGCAACTGTTATCTACCAATATACACAAACACACAGACTTTAAATAGCAGAATCAATTTGGATTTCAAAATTTGGCGTCTTCCTTGTGTACTTTCTTTAATAAAGTCCTGAGACCATTAAATCCCTATTGCACAATGACTAGGTAAAATGGATGTTGTTCAGTTCTACTCTGCCTCACAAAAACAGGAAAAAGTAATGAAAATCCTATTGATAGCTGTTCATTCATATACATACCACCTAGTATCTAACAGTACTGTAGAAAAACAGCTGCAAAATACAAGCATACAATTGAGTGTCATTATTTAAATGAGTTTTTTTATTTAAGTAGTAGAGTTTAAAGTAAACTCTACTACTATCAAAATTTAAATGCATATATAATTAACTTTCAAGTTGATTATGTATTAATTGTAAAAGTAGTTGTTCATGTACAAAAGCAACACCATAGTAACACAAGCTCATTACTACCGAATACAATCTTTGGCTAAAGGCACAGTTTTTCATCTTTCATCAGATGATTATTTTCCAAGGCCGATAAAGGAAAGATTCAGTCAAGGTGACAATTACCATCTGGCTAGTTACAGTCATTATGATGCTCTCAATTAAAGGCACATGCAATATTGTAATAAATGTTATTAGAACTGCAATTAATGTTTACATTGAGTATCACCATATTTGTATATTACTAATATATTACTTTGTCTATTACTAGTAGTTACATTGTATATTATTAAAGTTATATATATGACTGTTTGCTTTGAAGTCTGATAAAATGAAAGAGAAAAATAATGAAAAAATCAGTGCCAAACCCTCCTGTGAATTTAATTCCTTCCTAAAGGAACTTATTCATACATGGATGCTATCATTTACACTCTTGTCTTTCTTCCACACTCTTCTCACCCCATTTTGGGGACTGACTACTCTGAGAGCTTGTTTGGAGTATATATAAGGACAGAATCAAAGTAAGAACAGACAAAGAATCACTTTAGACTTTTACTCTTGTAAGTACATAAGATGTTATGGGTTGCATGGGGGTAGAGAACACTGCCCATCAGGATGAATACAGAACCAACAATGCCTTGAAAACTATTGAAGAAAGCAAGAGTGTAGTATCTGAACACTCTGTATTACTCCTATAAATACATTTATAAAACTATGAGGAAACTAAGAACAGTGTACTATTTCATTCTTTTTAAGACTTAAACCTTGTGAAATTTAATTTTCAAGTTACTGAAATTCAAAGAAATATAGTTACTTACAAGCATGTCTGACTAAACATATTCAGAAAACTGTATAAAAAGTATTTGGGAAATTTAATCTTTTCATATCTGCGGAACTATTTCCCCCTCTAAACAAAACCAGATATAAGCAGATTTTTTCCTGCTGAATTCAATGGGAGCAAAAGAGGTACTATAAAAACGCAATGTCCAACTCTAATGAGAACAATGTTTTACTTAAAAGATAGTATTAAAACACTATTACCTCCAGCAAGGATCTTCTCCTCCAAATCATTCATTTGTTTCTTGTATGCTTTCAAAGCAGCTTCTTTAAATGATGGTCGTATTCTTTTTTTCTTTGGAATTTCAGTAACTTCAGTAATCATCTCTGGGACATTCTGATTTTCATCCTCCCTTATTTCTACTTCAGGAGCCAAGTCACTTTCAACTTCCAATATCTCTTCACTGATCACACTGTCAAACTGTGTGTCATATTGTTCCTCTGGTAGCATGGCATATGGAGTTTCATACAAAGACTGGTCCAGTTCATACTCTTGGATCTGCTCACTAGTTTCACTACTATTAGTTCTATTTTCAAGTTTAGCAAGGACTTGTTCCATTACTTCTACATAGTCCGTTTCATTCTCACCAGATGGTTCAATTAATTCTTCCTCATACTCAGCTTTGTAGCAATAGGGCTCAGCATAAACATCAGAATCAAGTGTTGTACTTGATTCATTTGCAGTAGACTGAGATAATGTTCTAAACCTTCCCATAAAAGATGATCCACTGTCTTCATACCCACTTAAACTTTGTGTACTTTTATTCCAGACTACTTCTAAAGCTGACTTAGCACGCTGAAGCGTAGATCCAAATTTAGGAAAGCTGAAAGTCTTATCAGAAAGATCTATGCTTAATCGGCTGTGCCATGATTTAGGGGCGGTTTCCTCTGAGTCGTCACTTGGTAGTTCACTTTGACTTCGGTACATCATAGGCAATTTGTTTTGATTCTGATAAGAGGAGATAGAATTTGTTTCCTGATAATCATCATATTGACCAGTCCACTGACTTTGTGTTTCACTGTCAAGGCCCGGACAAGATGGAGAAGTACCATCTAGAGTGAAATCATAGCTTTCAGTATCATACTGGAGGTCAGAACTTTGGCCCTTTCCAAAATCTGTTTGTTGGTCTGAAGGGCTGCTCATATCATACACAAAAACTTCCTGCGTGGATGAGTCTAGGCCCAAATCTGCCCCTTGTTCCAACTGATTCCAGTTTTTCCATGGGGAAAGATCATCCTGTAAAGAAAGCTGACTATCATCATAATGGTTTATGTCTCCAGACACACGGATTATTCCATTGCTTACTCCACTATCAACAGTTTCCATGTTCCCTGTTTCATTTTGCTCTGGATACTGCTGCATGTCTTGGGCAAAAGTCTGTTCCTGGGAACTGCCATACCAGTTTAGAGAATCATCTTGCCTTCGCTGCCAAAGTTCTCGATCAGAGGAAGACAACAATGAACTGCCATTTGTTCTACTAAAATACTGGTTTTCTGAAAAATCCTCAGAGTAAGACTGACACAATTTTGAGAAATCTGATTCTGAACGGCTAAGCTTTGGTGTTGCAAAGTCATTCTGTAAATGCCATAAAGGAGTCACATCTGAATAATAGGCTTTTGATTGTTTTTCCATAGTGTCAAATTCTGGTGACTGATTGTCATAACATCTGTGTGAAAAGGTGCTACTGTCAGCAGTTCTGTCAAGGTCCTTAGTGCTTGGGGTCTCAGTAGTCCCCTTTGTAGTGCTTGTTTTTATCTGAAATGCCGATTTAGATATTTTTGCATAACTGTTCTTATTTATATCTGATTCCAAGTCTTTATCACTGTCAGGTGACTCCCAGTCATGCATTTTAGATTTTGTCTCCACTGTTAAAAGTTTCATATCCATGCTTTCATATGTCTGAGAGGAAGGAAGCCCTCTTTCTTTTTTATCTTTTATTTCATGGGAAAATATATCTGTAGAAATTCCAATGCCAGTTCCCTTAAGTTTATATGACTTTTTTAAAATCAAATCTCTCTGTTGTGATGACTCAAAGTAAACAAGAATGGGTCTTGGCTTTGCATTTGGACAGTCTCTTTGCTGCCCAAGCCTCTGGGCAAACTCAATTTTAATAGTGCTTTGTGCCTCTGAGAATCCCATTTTTTCCATTAATATTTTGCAAACTATGCTTTCAGCTTTTTCAAGCCGCTCTTCAGGCACATTTAGAAACCGAAGACTTGCTTTGTTTCCTGGGTGGCCTATCTGCTTAATGTAGTCATGTATGTCCCGAGTTTCCCTTCTGGACTGTACAAATCCAGTTCGCAATTGTTCAATTTCATTTTGCACAACTTCTACACTACTAGAAATTTCATCAATTGATTGTTTCAGAGCATTAACATGCCCTCTTAATTCAGAGAGTTCTGTCTCAATTTGACTTATTCCCTGAAGCTCTTTAAAGATCATTTCCATAACATCGTGGGTTTGGCTAATACAACCTGTCGAACTAAAGCCAGGTTCAAGAGTATTTGATTTCTGGTGACGGCCAGTTCTGTCCAGAGATTTACTTCTTAATCCCCATGTTTTCCTCCATGAACTCAGCTCTGAGTCTGACGAGACACATTCTTGGCTCTTCTTCCATTTCCTTAGTTTTCGTAAGGCTCCCAGCTTCAGTGTGTGTAAAGTGCGCTCTCCATCCGAACTTCCATCAGAGGCTGCCAGGCTGCTCAAGCTTTTCCTGTTGCGTCGCACAGGCATTGTGTGGGATAAGTATTCGCTTCTCTTGCTATTAGTTTTTATTTCACTTAATGACTCAGAACACGAGCTATCATTTGAAGACAGGTCTTGAACTATATCTTCATTATTAGTGTTTGCTACAAAAATATGCCTTTGCAGTCCATTGGCAATAGCAACTCTGTAACTGAATGTTGGAGAAAGTGAAAATTCTCTATTGCTTTCCTCTTCTTCAGTTGATAAGTTGCGAGCAGATGGGCACTTGGCAATCTTTTTAACGGTGCTTTTTAAAGTATTGGAAAATTTTGGATTTTTTGTTTGTCCAATCTGACTTAAGTCTTGTTCCTTTTTGCTCTGACAACTCTCTTTCCTTTTTGTACTATTTCCCGATTTCTTTGTAAACATTCCTTTGCAAATCTTATATATATAAGATGAGATCAGGCTCTTGAAGAGAGCAGAAACCATGGAGTGCAATTTATTTTAATCTGTTTCCATAAAACACAATTTTTGATCCAGAGAAGTATTTGTATCTCCAAAAGGATCATTGGCAAATGTTTCAATGGAGACTATAGCCATAAAAACTACTGATGCTCTGGAATAATGTGACAGAAAAATAAAAATAAAAAAATCACACATCGGCTTGTTTGAAACAAAATCCTGAAGAGGTTTTGTATGTCTTGCAAAATCTCACTATGTTGGACATGGCTTCTTGAAGTGTCTAAAAAGGAGGGAACGACATTACAATGTCTGTCAAGCAAACTTATCATTCAATAATACTGATGATGTTTTAACTAGGTTACAATGAAAACACAATGATTCCCCGTAATTGTCTGAATAGATTTTTTTCATGGAATATTGAAGTTGAAAACAGTTCTAGGCAATACTGTTAACAAGAATTAATAAGCTATACGTATTTCCAGCCTTCTTCATCCAGTTTAATTCTCTGACTTTAACAGAGATACTCAGTTTAAAATGCTTTCTGCTTTCTTTGAGCGTACTGACATTTCAATTTAGATTCTTATGATATATGGCAGTGATGGAAAAAAAAATGGACTAGGCAACAAATGGTTATTAGCTAATAAAACAGAAGTAGAAAGTTTTCTCTTGCTTCATCTTTTGGAACAAGGTAGGATTCAGGTACAAGTGAGTATTGTATACATGAAGTGCTGTTGAGATTGAATTATGTACATGACTATAGTTTGTGAAATAGTTGCTTTGACACCAGACTTGAATATGCTACGATAAGACAGGACTCAGAAGTGGGCTTATCTTCCTGGTATCTCTTTAAGAAGTAAAAATAAAATAACTCATAGAGTATAACAAAAAATAATGACAACTAATGGAAATTGTCATCCAGGTTATTAAATTTGACATTGTTCTGGTAACTGAAAAAAGCCCCTGCAAACCTACACAAAACATAGTTTACAAGTTGCAGGACATAAATAGGTGCCATTACAACGGGAAAACTATTTGATCTAAAAGAAACCTAAAAAGCTTCCATGAGGTATCTGGAAGTTTCCATTCCATACAACAAAAGCTTGTATTCCATAGAAATGTAGTCAATACATTTTAAACATGTCAATGTATTCTTCTGTACAGCATACCATTCACCTCCCAGTATCACAGCTGTGGAATAATAAACAAGGCAACCAGCTCAGAAAAATCCAGCTCTGAAAAATCCATCAAAGAAGTTCTTAAAATGGCCATTTTGGTTTCTAAAGCAACTAAAAATTCTTTGGCAGACTAAGAAATCTGTTTAGAGAAAGGGTTAAAAATTGCTCTGTGGTGTCTGAAGAGGAGTAGAGAATGTGAACTGCCCTTGTCTGCAAACATCCTGGCACTCTATGAAACATCATGATCCACTGACATACCTCAAGATGTGGTCTTTGCATTGCATAATTTGTCCTCACTGACCTTGCTATTACACTCTATATATTTATTCATTATATATATATACATTTGTAAAGGTAAATAATAAACACTAACCCCTGATAAATACTGCAGCAACAAAATGCACTGTTCTGCACAGAGCACAGGAAAAGCTGCTAAAAGCCTGGTTGGCTTCTGGAATCCTGGAACAGAGGATGTAAACAGACTTATTTCCTTTCCAGTTACAACAAAACTGGGATGCAGAGTAAGCAGAAGAATAGAAAACATTCTTCACTCTTGCCAAAGTGGCTATTTATTATTTAATAAAAAGATTAAATATCTGTGGGACATGAATCACATATTTAACACACATGCATCAGCACAGTCCTTGCCACTTTTTCTTATAGGCTTATGCCTAAAGTATCAAGAGTGAATTCAGAGCAAGCAATATTTGGAAGCAAAAGAATGGCCAATGAGACTGCATGCAATTTTCAAGGAATGAAAATGACATCTCTCAGAATATTGAGAAGTTTCACTAGAACCAAGGCTGCCTTGTTTTCACATATTATTAGTAGAGAAAGGAACCATCTTGGGACACTTTTCGACGTCAAAGGCATGTTTCTGGATGTAGAAACACTTGTTAACCATTCAGCTCTTATACTGAAAGCTTGTAACTATTTATTGAAGAAGATTTGAAGTGTGATTGCCTACCTCCTTTGCCCACATAGTCACAGATTTTTAAATGCTCTCTTATATAAACTTCACTTAGATGACTTGGACCTACTTCAAATGACTTCAAATCAACAATGTATAGACAAGCCAGAAGGCTTGTTTCCTGTCTCAATCTAAAAAGCATCAAGAAATAATGAAGTTATCACTGGAATCTGGAACATTTCCATTCACTTTAAATAAGGTTTAATGCTTCTCTGCAGAAGAATCTTGATTTCATAGCAAGTCATACACACACACACATATATATATATAATCTGTGCGTGTGTTTTACCCAGTGTTTAACCAAGGTTTTTTATCAGAGTTAACTGAAAGTACTACAAATAGCTGAACATTCAGAACTGAATTTATTTAAACCCAGTTTCTGACAACGCCATAGTCAATTAAAAGCTGTACTGTTACAAACACAGGGAGATCTGCTAAATGGAGCAGATTTATGTTCTCTCATGCGAGTTCTATTCCATCTCAGCTGTATTAGTCATATGATCTGTTAATCAGTTTACAGCCTACCACTGCTCTGTCAAAAACTAATTTTCTACAATAGTAAGTCTACACATGGAATCAAGCTTGAGTCATTACAGGTCTCATCCATTTCCTTCTGTAAAGATTTGCATGGATTGTTCTTAACATTTTAAATCAACGTAAAGTTAAAACTCCATAAGATGGGTTTTTCAAGAAGCACATAGAACAAAGTCAATCATTTGAATGAGCTGCAAGTTGTCATTTGGAGACTCTCGTTTTACCCAGTTCTCTGGATAAACCATTATGACCTAATTTTTTAAATTCTTACTTTGCTTATTTATTGAATGAAAACTGTTTTTATGCTGAAATTCAACTCATTCCAAGCATAAGGATTCATGCTGAAATGTTACAGCAGTGAGGTATGGACTTTATGCCAGATGGCAACAGAGCAAGAAACTAGAAGACATTATGGATTGTGAGACTAGAACTAAAATTCTTAATGGGATCCTTCTACAAAGAAAGGACAAACTGACACATCCATCAAGTTTTGACCCATAGCAAGTCTGAAAATAGCTTTGTCAATCAACCTGATGACGAACAGATAATGTAGACCAGTTTCAAGCATATTCAACTGGATTTGCTGATAACAAAGCATTGCCAAAATAAAAATGTCAGTTGGAAGCATCATTTATAAAGGATCTTCTTCCAAGTCTAAAACTAATGTGTCAGGTAGAAGGGGGGAGGAGTGGGCAGAGTTTAAAATGATAGCTTTTTAAATAATGCAAAGAGTATTTTAGTTGCATATCTGAACATCAGACCCCCATTTCAAAAAACTATTTTAACAAATACAGCCTTTTATTTTTACAAAAAGAAAGGCAAGTGAATCATCTTAAAAATATAATTTTAGTATTTAAATAGAATAGCTAGATCAACCACTCAGCTTCTGTTCAGACCCTAGTAAATGAAGCTGCAGAGCAGCAGCTCTCTCCAGTAAGAAGTAGCTTTTTGGATGCAGACTGTCCTCTTAGAAAGCAAGAGCCAGGCAGAACCACAGCCTCGCTTAACCTTCACACTATTAATGAATTACAAGGGATCTGTGTGTATTGAAAGGGGGCAGGCAAAAAGGTGAGACTGAAGTGCAGTTTCTCTCTACAAAATACCCTATGACAGTTCATGTTGACAGCACCAAGATGGTAGGGGGAACCAAAACAAGACCAAGAATTCTTCATCTGCATCAATACCAGTCTGTATTGCTGCAAAAATAGTCACTAGAGTCTACAGACAGAAACATGTTTTTGTGATATGCAAAATATGCATCAGAAATTAATTAATTAAACATAGCAAAAAAAAAAAGTGCAGTCTACCCTGCATCTGCAGAAACTGAGACAAAGAGAGGTTCTCTTACCATCAGGGACATAAGGGATCGAGAATTCAGATATACAGACTTATTAATTATGGTATTTTACCAGTCTTATGCTTGCCTAGGATTAAGGTTATATTGACATAAGTGTACTTGCCCTCAGGCCAGGTCTGCTGGGTGAAACCTATGCTCCCTTCTTTTGACAAGCATTACAGTGTACACTCCACATTGCTTCATTAATTTAGTATAACAGGAACACTATATTGACAATCATCTCAAATGACCTAATTCAGAAGAAGTTAATTTAGAGCACTTATCTAGTCCTTTATATTATTCCTAAATTCTCCCTGTCGTCTTAACTACTGACATTTTTAATTTGTGTAATTTGTGAGTCTCAAGGTAAAATGACACTTTCCTTAACACTGCATATGCTACAAGGATAACCTGCCTGAAGATCCTGGCGAGAGGCAGGGATGGGAGCAATGAAGAGACCTGCTTTCAATTTTGGGTAACTACTCTTTGCTCCAAGAATTCCTCAGGTTTTCACAGCAGCAGACTTTTGCCTATTGCTTCAGCCCCTCCAACATTCACACATGGATGTTGTGAATCCAGCATGGAGCGCTATCAGCACTCTCACCCTTTGGCTAAGAAGATATTCTTATTCTTCAAAATTACTTGGAAAGTTTACTATATCTGCTTATTTACCTGGTAGTATCTCTTTATAGATCCTGCTACTTATGCATAAATCTAACCACCCTCAGAATGTGTTGCCTTCTCTATTTATGAGAATGTAAAAAGTAATACTAACCACCAAACTGCTGATTCAAATCCCAGTCTTAAGAGCCTATAACCTGCTTATTTTTTAACCTACAAGGCCTACTGCTGTCCTGAGGAGGTTGCAATATATTCATGGGGTACACTACAGTTTCTTCCAACCTGAAATTTAACAATCATACTGCAAGACTGGTTGTTCATGTCTGTTCTGTATCTCTTCTGTCAGCATACAACTTAGAGTTTAAGGAAAAGAGATGGAAACAACACATGGTTAAACCTGACTGGCTCATTGTGACTTAGCATGTCTAACCCAGAAATAATATATAGAACTTTGTGCCTTAGTGAATTAACTCAGTAGTTAAACAGTTGCAATTAAACTACTTTGTAATGTATAGAAGCACACTGTCTGTGGATTAGCTTAGAAGAAAATGTAAACTCCTAGCAAGCTAGGATGAGTAATTTTTCTGGAGAGTAAAGTCATATTCGCTGCCTCCCTATAGAAAAAGAGAAGAATTTTTTTGTTCGGTACAAGAGGGGTTTTTTTTTTGCAACTACTGTTGAAGACAGACAAATTGAAGAAAATCCCACTATTTTACAATAAGTTGCAAAATTACATTTTTAGTTACACTATTCTTTACACCTTTGTAATATTTGCATTTTTCTCTACAAAGTTGTTAAGGCAACTGAGGCAACTGCAATTCAATTATTTATTAACTACTACTAAGATTGTTGAAAGCATTTAGAACACAATTTCTTTAGAAACAAATCTATAGTGTGGTATTTACATTACAAACATGAAAACTTGGAATTGAAACAACTGTTCTAAAAGGTCAATGGCCACAACTAGTCTGAAAACAGAGGAAGAGATGTGCCAAATACAGTAGATTACTATTGAGATGTAAAAAGCTACAGAACAGATTCTAAAGGTAAAATGGGGCCCATTTGGAGAGAGATAGATAACGTAGGTGACTGGAGATGATTTGGATAACAGCTTCAATGTTATTTGACTAAATGTGCTGACCTCTTCCTCTTTAATCTTTCTAGTGGCTTCCTTGACTTTTTTAACTAAAAAAAAAAATTACACTGTAGTGTATAACCAGGTGGTAATAATGACCTTTCCCCCCTCTTACAGCTGTATACATATTGATATATATCAATATATATCATATGTTATATATGCTGACTAAATAAGTTTTTATATAGGACAATACTCAGGACAAAAACTGCTAAGATTGAGAGAATTTCACCTAATAGTTCATTTCTATTTAAATGCAGACTACTAAAGGAATGGAAAACATGGGGAGGAAAAAGTTATTTGCTGACTATATGGAGATTTTTGTACAAATAAGTCAGTACTGGACATATTAGCTTTGTTAGACTATTACCAGCTTGCTATTATGTCAGATTGCCATAAATAAAAGAGCTACTGTATAATAATCAGAACCTATTTAATGCCTATTAAAAACCAGAATGTATCAACATGCATTTTTACCTAATCTCAGCTCTGTCCCTAGTTTTGCCTCTGTTTTAATAGAGGGTCTTTTAAACATTATACCCTGGGAACCCAAGTGATTTAATTTACACTGAAGCATAACATAGATGCAGAGACTGTATTTGCAGTATACTTAGTGTACTCTAAGTTTCTTTTAATACTAACATTTCAAAAATTTCAGCAACTTTTCAGGATAGTAATTCCATCAGAAAATAGAATTTTAAAAAACAACAACAACAAAAAACCCCACCCCATTTGCTTTCACATAAGAATTTTAATCCTCCAACTGTACTGGCCTGAACCTTAGAACGGGCAACACACTGCCCTAAATTAGATTTCTGTTGGACAATTTACCATGAACTCAGTGACCACATGTGTACTACATCACTCTACAGCTTTGATTTTTTTTTTTCTTTCTTTAGGGTTTGGGGGTATTTCTTTTAACTACTTACATGTAAGAGAACAACTTTATATGGGCAAAGTAAGCCCTCTGGATTCCATTGCTCTGCACACAGAGATTTTACATATTTTCTAAAACCTATTAAACTAATAGTAACGTCAAACTTTTCGAACAAAAGGTTATGAAAAGGGAAGCTTTTGATGAAGTGGTCTTTCATTTGAAAAATGGTAGCAAACATCTGTGATATTTGATTTGAAAAACACCACAAGCACAAATGACTACAAGTACTGTTGATAACAACATACACTAGGATGAGTAGGCAGACACAGATAGAAACCATGCTTAACACCTGAAACACATTCACTGATAAGGATGGTAGACATTAAACATGTTTCTACATTTGCTGCCAAAAATTTATTAAAAAACCCCTCTGCTGTCTTTGCTTCATATACTGGCAAGTGTGATACGCAGATTTGCACCTGACAGCAAGAACCTCTGCTACTAACCTAAGTGAATGACACAAATGAGAAAAACACAACCAGTGTAACAACCTTCTTAGGTGCCAAAGAATTTTTAGGCTTCAGAGCTGTAATGATCTCACAAGGCAGAAGCTATTATACTACATTCTTCCCGCATTTTCGTAACACTACAGTTAAAATAAAATTTGGAGTTTTCAGTCCTCATTGATGCTTTAGTGAATTGGGAGATATTCTGAGCTATGAGTATTCTCCTACTGTGTAGCACTCTGGAATCCCAGTACTTTACCTGAGATTTCCTCAGTGTTTTCGGTAACATATAGTCATTATGATAATGTGCTGACATCACTGCAGGATCAAGCAAATGGTATAGTGACAGAAAACCTTTATGCAACTCTCCAAGTTTTGCACATTCACCTTACAGAACCGTCATTTATCTGGCATCATGGCTTTTTAATTTGAGATGACAGCTAATCTTAATTCATAATCATAATTCCTAACATTATATCCCTTACAAAAGGAATTTGTGATGAATGAAACATACTTTAAATTCAACTTTTCATTCATCTTGGTGCTTTTAGACTTAACAGCATTCTCTCACTGCTTTTCTCAGTATGTTTGTTGGTTTAGATGGTAAGATTTAGCACTGACTTTTAGAACATTTCTATGTGTCAAGTATCTGGTAATTTTCAATTGCCAGATCATAGTTGTGTATGATGCTAAAGAAAGGTATCTATTTTATATAATCACCAACAGGAAACAAGTATAGTGTCACCCTCTCTGAAAAATGGCTACAACTTAACAGACAGTTTATTTTCACATCAGAAAGCAACTGATGTTACTCCAATTAATGTTTTTAAGGCATAAGAGTTCCTGCCAGCCAGGGGTTAACAGTATCATGATGCTGGAACTAATATTAGACCTTTTTAGATCAACACGTTATTAAAAAAAAAAATCTTACTTCTAACTAGACTGCATTGAAATTACAAATGTAACAGAATGTCTTAAGATATTTCAAGACTAATGAAAAATTAAATAAGCATTAAGTGTTTTAATACATTTTTACTAGACATTTATAAGACAACTATCAGTGTCCTTAGTTTAAGAGCACATAGCCTTGTGTTCTATTTCACTTATTATATGTCAGATAAAAGAATATATTAAGAAAGTGTAAAAGGAGGCAGTTGACTGAAGAAAGGTGAGGGCTAAACAATGCAGTCATATTTTTATATTTGCATAATTCTTCCTCTTAAAGCAAAATGAACCATCAGTCTCATAGTAGGAAATTAGTTTCAGCTACTATTGGCCTCTGAAATTTCAGAAGGAAAAATACTAGTTTTATCTTTTAAAATGATGGACAAAAAAGTATGAAATAGTTATGGTGGTTTTTTAGGTCATGGCTTGGAGTACATAATAAAGGATACTCTAAGACATAGATTTAGCTGTGGAATGGAATCAAACATGTAGTCTAAGCAAGCTGCCTCTTCAAAAGAAAGCTGCAGGGTGCTCATCTTGGAGATTAATCAAGACCCAGAAATACATAAGCATCCGTAAAGCTCAATTTCTTACTAATCCTGTCACAAATTAGGAGAAAGGTACTGACATAAATAAGCAAAACATACTGTATTTTCACTGTATATTAATATAATTATTTTGTTTATATTTTTATATTAATTTAAACATACCAACTCATTGAAAAATCCAACACCATACTGTCTTACTCAACTTACACTGTAAAGTTACCAACCTTACAAAATAACCTCCTTCTGTTTTTAATGAAGTGTTAATTGCAGAAACCCAGACAGTTTCATCAACATTATAGCATTAGAAAGCAAATCAGTTACAAATCAATGCATAGCATTAGCAAGAACAGCAGGAGGTACATTCAGAATGAAAATAAGCAAAGGAAACAAAGGAAACCGAAAACTGTATGCAGACTAGACAAAAATACAAAGAGCATACATACCTGGATTAAATTCTTCTTAAAAATAAAATACAAATTACATACCACCATCTTTATATTATTTTCCATTTATGCAGAAACCCTGTACACAAATCCATTACTATTCTGCCGTTCTTTCTTCAGCCTTAAATGATACAACATGAGGCTGTTTCCCAGCGATTCAAGTCAAGTGCAGTCAGGCATGCTGCTAGTCTGCAACGGTATCTGTTCTAAATTCCACGGTATTCCCTAGGCAGCATTAAATGGGGATTTTTTTCCTTCCTCTTCCATTTTTCCCCCTCCTACAACTTGTGCTAACCTCTAAGAGTAATCGTCATGTTAGCTACTAATTCATTCTGCAGCTCAGGGTTGTTTCTCCTCTGTAATAGCAGAGCAGGAGTCAGCGTCCTACTCCGGCTCAAAAACAACATCAACACGAGCGAGCAGTAATCATCCTGGGGCTTTCTGTGCCGGGAACTTCCCCCGCTGCCGTTTTCTCCTGCCACTGCTCCCGAATGCAGCAGCCGCTGCAATAGGCGCAGCCCTCCTGCGCGGCAGGCAGCCCCTCTGCTCGCAGAGCCACTCAGGCTCACAGGAACAGCACAGGCAGCGCGCCGGGGAGCTGCCAGGTGCGCATCCCTGCCCGCAAGGGCAACAGCGGGAGATGGCATCTCCTGCTTGGCAGGGCCCTGCTCCACCCTAACCTTTCATTTAGCGGTCTGACACGAGCCACAGAAAGGACTGTGTAGCTGCTTCTTACAGCACTGCTTTCATCAACAGCTGGTAATATTTGTAAGGAATCTGCTAAATAAATCTACTATCATTCCACAATAATTTAAGGGTGCTCCTCATAATAAGAAATGTATCACTCACTTTCCATGAAAAGCACTTGTATGTCCCCAGTTAATACCTAGGCAGTAGGACTCGGCCATTTATTTACTGCAATTCAAATAGCAGTATGGATTACTATTGTGCATGCAGTTAGTAAATTATCCTGCACAGAATACATCAAGTGTTTTTTCAAATGTTTTAACAGGTTTAGTAGTGTAAGGCCACATGCAGCCTTACACATATTGAAAATATATTTAAAACTGACATATGAAGGACTTCCATAATGCATTCAGAATGAGCCTATATAAAAACCATTCTACAAAGTGTACACACAGCAAGAGTATAAATTTTTCACAAAACATGAAACGTGTACAGGCATAAACCCACATGTATGTCATTATCCTCTTTCATCTTGGGTGACAGTATGACTGGAATGCCAAAGTGAATATTAACGTATGTATCTTTTCTGTATAAAAATTAAACCCTCAAACTTTGGATAGTCTGTAAGAACTGACATTTGTAACAGAGAATCTTGTAATTCAGTTACTTTCTTCATATGTTGAGTAAAAGGCAGCACTTAAGAGTGTTTAACGATTTCTAGTAAGAGTTAAAACTTATTGATTGTAGCTTTCACTTTCTGCAATCCTCGTACTATTGTTAGTACTGTCATCCTGGGACTCTGTTTTACGTACAATTTATAAATGGAAAAGTTCTCTTATGTACAGTAGTAAATTAATTTTTTTTATTTTCTATATAATTATAGAAATAATTATGGACCATTATATTTATTATGTCTTGCTGACATAAATGCAACCTATAAATAGACCATTAATTAGATTTATAGTTAAGAACCAGATGAATGAATGCTTGATTATTCAAATCTTACAGTAGTTATTAGCCTGCAGCCATTACTCAATATTCTGTCTAAACGGAATCAAACTTATTCTTTAAAACTGCTGTATTGCATGCCAACAAAATATACACTAAAACTTTCTTGTAAGTGCACTATAGGAAATATTCCACTGGTATCAATACTCAGTGCTATAGTCCTAACTACACAAGATACAATAATAAATCCTCTCAAAATCAACAGGACTGCTTATGTAAGGATGAAAAAAGGAAAACCAGGCAGCCTAGTCAAGCATGTCCACCTGAAGTAGTCAAACACTTAGAAATATGTATCAGTTTCAGCAAGAGGAAACAAATGGCCTTAAGACTACAGACAGTAAAACTAGTACATATTGGAACTGTTTTGGAAAAATTTAAGGTTTTGTCATTTAATAAAAAAAATGCGTTTACCAATAATATTAACTCAGAATGCTTGGATTAATGTTGCCATCTTCAAGGAAGCTCCTAAGCGTTGACCTGTCTATATTTGTCTATTGTGTTACCACATGCTGAATATTTCAACTGAAAGCTGAACTTATTCAACTTTTTTGATAATCCATTATAAATAGGACATTTTACTCTACCAGATGCATTATTCAATTGATATTTCATAGGGAAATAAAAACGCAAACATGACTCCAAGGACCTTCAGAAGCCATCATGGACTGTCTTGCCTGAAGTTAAAATTCTCCAAGCCAGAGATATAGTGACTTTGTAATGATACTGACCAATTAGGAATGAAATTTAATGCATAAATACATACTAATTACTTACAAGTGAAGTTACCCAAATTCATAACAAAGTTACATCGTACCTCTGTTCACACACTTGTCACATAGATAAGAGGCTGGTCACTTTCTAGAGTAAGTTATGAGCAGATGTTTTAATTCTGTAGAGTAGCTGAAGTTCTCACAGTTTTGGAAGCCCAGATAGCTGTAAATCAGATAGCTGTAAATAGAGTGAAACTCCTGTGCATATTGAGAAAACATCCACACCAGTTTTTGAGAAACTAACACAAAGGTGTGTGGGTCCTACGCATTGTAGTGGTTACTTGGCAATACCCTGACACGTTGATGAAGCTGGCCTTGAAGAACTTTCAGGATTCACACTGATTTACTCTATTTCCCAAACAGAGTGTTAAAGAAGTAACTTCCACACAGAAGGAAGTCATGTAATTACATGTACATATACAATATGAATAGTTGTGCAACTTGTTACACAATTCCAGCCAAATCCTGTAGCTTAATGGAGAAACAACAATGAAAACCCACCCACAGAAAACACTATCACCATCAACCCCAAACCCTAATGGGCAACTATACACCTGCACGGAGGAAACAGCTATTCTTTGTGCCTATTTCCAGGACTAAT
This sequence comes from Chloebia gouldiae, assembly GCA_003676055.1. NCBI lineage: Eukaryota > Metazoa > Chordata > Aves > Passeriformes > Passeridae > Chloebia > Chloebia gouldiae. Next base: position 5,638,136 of record QUSF01000015.1, read on the forward strand.
TGACCACGACTTTCTGAGATGATCCTTTGAATTCTTAGAAATAGAAGTCTGTCCACTGAAAACATTTCAGTAATTTCCATTATTACTTCTGTGTAATAAATCCACTATAAAATAATATATAACTAGTTTAGATATTATTTTACTATTTCTACTGTGTAATACTTATATTGAATGGTGACAGTTGGAAACTGATGGAACGACTTTGAAGTAGTTTGTATTCCATGGTGGATTTCAGCCTGAAAGTTGGAACAGCTGTCACATAAGTAAGCTATCTTTCTCCCGCATCACCTCCCCAGTTCGCTTAAGGGATGGTTATTTCTCCCCGTTTATCAGAGGGCAGTAACCGTCAGTTCCGGACCGCAATCCGTCAGTTAGGGAGCCATCTCGCGGGGCGGCTCCGGGACCCCGCCGCCGTGCCCGGGGGGGGCGGAGCGGCCGCCGGCCCCGCTCGGCGCCCGGGGCGGGCTGGCCGCTCCCCGCGCGCCCCCTGCCGGCCGCGGGCCCGCCGAGCGGCGCGCACGGGGCTCGGCCGCTCGGCTCCCGGCGGGGGCTGCTCTTCACTGTAAGACCTACGTTTCCTTCTGAAAACAAGGGTTTGCAATGAAAAGGGGAACGGTACTGTATTTCTCTTGTATTTCATAACACACCTGTGAGCTGGTTTAAGTTTTACTCTGAAAAATGCTTTGGAGAGTCTAAAATTAAGATGGCTAAAGCTACTTCTTATTCCGCATTAAAACTTTTGCAGACTTTTTTTTTTTTTTGCTAAGTTCATAAAATTTTGCAGTTTGAATGCTATTAAGTGATATAAATTCACATTTAGAGTTTTTTTTAAATATTAATTAACAGGGAACAGCCAACCAATGAAAAAACACAATTTCTTCTTGACAGCGGCAATTTAATTAAAATTTGGCCACGATTTCAGACAGGATCATAGCTGGAAAGCAAATACAGGGGCAAAAGCCCAACAATAACTGAAGAATAAATCAAGAAACACCAATATTTTTTTTTTTTTACCCAGGAGGGAAAAGTGAGCTGTCTGCCCATTCAGGTTTATCAAGCACTTAAAGAAATATATTATATTTGAAGAGGTAACTTAAAAACAATATCTGTTACTTCTGAAATTTAATTCCCCATTGTGTTCTTTCCTTATGACTATTTTGTTCATTCTCCAGGAATGTGCTCATTCTACAAACTGTTTTAGTTTTTTGTCTAGGAAAGTAGAATCCTTGTTAAAATTTTTTAAAACTAAGAATCTACTCATGGGGAACTGGTTTTAGGCTGCCTTTATCTCAAGCCTCAAGTTTTCTCACTCCTACCCTCTGGTTCTCTGCCCCATCCCACTGGAGAACAAATGAGCAACTCTTTGGGGTTTAGTTGCTGGCTGGGGCTAAACCCCAGTAAGTAGGGTAAAGCTCACTGAAACAGAAATGACAGTGGAAGAGTTTCAGCATCTCCATTCAATACAATGCTCAGTCATATACCTAAAACTAAGGATATATTTAACAGTGCTACTTACAGGCACTAATTAAGAGCCATCTCATGATTTGTCAAGAGTGGCAGCAGCATAAGAAGATTTAGAAAAAGACACCACCAAACTTGAAAAAAATTATTTGGTAGTGAAAACAGTCAATGCTGCAAATCTGAAAACAGGTAAAAAGAGATACAGATCACAAGAAAGATGCATAGTGATGAAGTAGGAACTCTAAGGCAGATGCTGCAAGGATTCAAGAAAATGAGTGATTGCAACAATTGTGAAGATACAGCTTCTATAATATATCTGGAAGCAAGGCAATTTACTCTCCTGGATCTTTTTTCCCCTAGGCCTTCTCCCTCCAGCTACTGCTTGGATTCCATCAATATAATTCATTAGCTTTTCAGTGTATGACCTGTCATTCTTTGTGCTAGGATTCAGAGTTCATCAGTGCTCCATTCTTGGCTGCTCTCAGCTCTCTCTCCTATCCTAGATCTCCCACTGAAATGACTGCTGGTTATCCCAGTATTTTTCTTTCCTCACCCTAGGGCTTGCTTCCCTTTTTTGCACTGTGAGAGGTTCTCTGCCAATCCTCATAACTAACAATCCCAATTCTCTCTAATGGAATGCATTCTTGCCTTCACAGTCCTGTTTATCTTCACTACATTCCAAAAGGGGATCTTTTGCCTCCACAGAATGGTGCCCCCTGAAGAACAGCCCAGCTGATTCATACTAACCAGCTTATTTTTCCTGGTTTATGTGAAACATCCATTGTCACTGTAAACTTTCTCCGATGAGAACTCTTGTTGAGTTTCAACCTTTTGAAGCATTCTTTTTGAGCATTCCCTCAAATGCTCACAAAACACTCTACAATTCAATTACAAATGTGCACCAGGAGCTGTATAATTCTATAACACATTGAATTAGCCACAGGTTACCAATGAAACCAGTAATAAATAATTTAACATCAGTCCAAAAACAACCTACAAAATGCTAAAACATAGTTACTGGACACAGAGGAAGAGAAAAAAAATGATACCATGGTGCCGTTTTGAACTGTGAAGCAAAGGAGAGAACTGAAATTTAATTGTGGAAGAGAACACATTACATTCCTGTTTGTTGATTTTTAATAATAGTGGTCAAAAATAAAAGCTTAGATTTCTTATCCTCTATTGTGAATCATGATATCTCACTTTTTGAAGAGAAAAACAGTGATAATTCTTTTTTTGAGCTTGCCTAACAGAATCCTCAAACAATGATACAGCAGCTCACAGGGTCTGTAACACTTAATACCTTCAATTAATTGAAGAAAGCACTTTTCAACTTTCATATTGATTTAAGGCAGGAAGGGCAGGGAGTAAATCACAGAATATCTGAACTTACAATACCATAGGAAGATCTAAGTTAAAATACATCTTCAAGTAAATTAATTTTAACTCTGGTCAGATAAAAAGACACCTCTGTTTTATTTTCTTCACAATTATATAAAATTTTAAACATTTTCTCCCTGAGATACCTTCAGAGGATGCCATTCCAGAGGGAAAAGGAAATAAAATTACCTAAAATGATAGGAAATAGAAGAAACAAACCCAATTTTTTCAGAATTGATGTGTAACTCAGTCTTGAACTTCTGCCTTTATTCTTTTGTCAAAGTAAACTTTGAAAGCCTTAAAGGCAACTATGAAGTGGTCTTGGGACTGTTGGTCCAATTGCCCCACAATTGACCTTTCTACCTTCTTCATGTAAACTCAGAGTTCAGACATGAGATAGTCAAAATTCTTTGCATTATAGAAGTAGGACTGCTTGATACAACCCATTGGTAATTTTCTTCAGATACTATATATATTAAAAATGTGATTTATAAAGCAAAAACATCCCAGAAATTCCTTTAACTTATCAGGTATATTTTGAGCTTCCTCGTGCACCAATTAACATTCAAATCATTGTCAAAATATCTGCAGCTTGGCAAATTTGCACTAATGATGAACTCATTTAATTGAAAAGTGCACTTCCTGTTTTCCAATTATCAGTTTATCACTTTTTGTTTAAATATTTAATCTTTGAAATAAAATCACAAAACTAAAAAAGCAGCTTCTTTGCTGACAGTCATTTCACCCAATCGAAATGCTGATTGCCACTTGAACATAATAATTACTTTTTAGTTGAATCAAGATGCAAAATACCTATTATTAATATTTTATGAAAAGGAAATACTGGTTTGTTTCCATTTCAAGACATGCTTGCATTACTTGGAATACAAGGTTAAATTTTTTTTCAACTGAAAGATTGCTTTTTAAAAGAAAAAAAATTTCTTTGGGCCTATTGATATCTTTTGAAGAGAAGTTTGGCATTAATCTCATAGCCCTGTGGCTCCTAAACAAAGAATGATTTCTGCTTTCCCAGACTCAAATTCCCACTGCTGTCATTGTGTAATATCTGCTTTAGTATTAGTTTATCAAGTGCTGTTTCTGAATAAGACAGTAAATCAATAGAGCTGACAAAATGAAGCTGCTGATAACTTCTCTATTAGTGAGCTTTCTCGTACTGAACATCACCACTGCATCCATCATGTAATTCGCCACAAATCACAAAGAACAGCATTACAACAATCTACAGTGAATATTTAATTCTACCTAATATTTGTTAAATTTTGAAACACACCGATATATTTACTTTATTGAATAATTAGTGGTATATGGCTATCTTTTGCTCATTGTGCAAAGTCAGGAATTATGTATGTCAGGAAGATTTACCAAGGCAGATCTGTGCCACGCTCACTGCTGAGATCCAGATTATAAAACCATATATATATATATATATAAAATATAGTATCACTACATCACTTTTTTTTTTGTCTCCAACACTCAATATTGTCAAGAAATATTTATTGACAATACAGTTGTGGAATGATACAAAGGGTAACTTACATGAGCAGTGTCCTGCTTAACGTTAGCCTTAGGAATGAATTACTATGCTTTGTATTTGATAAAAAGTATATCCATCTCAGAGAGGTGACATTTATTTATTCAAATCTATTTTGGCAGCAAAACAGTCTCTACTTCACTAAGGATTAGTAGCTAAAGATATAATCAAAATGACACATACAGCTGGGTAGGAGGGGGGAGAGGGGAAAACCCATTTGATTGTACTCATAGCTGACACTGAGTTATAAGAAAAAAAACTCTTCCAAGTGCATCCTTTCATAATTATTGTCAGGACTTCATTGCACTGATTTCAAAGCTGTAAGAAAACTAAGGCAAATTAAAAAAGCCTCTCTGTTCCTGGAATACAGTGAACATGAAACTGAAAGCAGACACTGGGACTGGATTATTTTAAAACAACTATGGTATTGACTTTTTAAATCAATTAACAGAAGCACAATTAGAGGACCATATCTAGTTTTGCATTCTTTTAAAAAGCTCTTAATTGCTGCCATTAAGTTTTACCTCAAATTCTTAATTTCTCCCCCTTCTCAAAGAGGGGAAGGATTTCCCTAAAGCTTTTATTTTAGCACTGTGAGATCTTACATATTGCAAGAAGGTTTAACTATTACTATTTCAAATATGCACCAATGCAATTTATTATCTAAAAAGAAATAGTCTCCAAAACAGTTTGGCACTTTTCCTATCTAGTCAATGTTTGACTAAATATTCATCAACTACAATGCCTCTGGTAAACCACTGCGCTGTCATCTCATATTTGATCAGAATAGCCTAATTCAATTTCATATTTCCATAGACTATCATTAAAAGCACACATTCCAAATATTACTGGAACCTAAGCCACAAACGTATTTTCCATTACAGTAAGAATTCATTTGTTTCACCTGTGAGGAAATACCTGAAGGCCATCAACCTGAGCAAGCTGCACTCCCTCTCCCTCTATTCCAAGCTAACCCACTTCCCTAAACCTCCAAGAAACATTTTTTGGAGTTTTTAAAAAATTATACTCCTCTGTACTTAAAAGCTCCCAGGGATTGGTTCCTTATCTAAGCCTGCTTTGATGCCTAAAAATCTCCCTCATGATTACTAAAGGTGGTTATTTATTTTTCCTGCTCCTTATGGATAGAGACAGTTCCCTCCATGTGGTTGTAGTCTTAAAACAGTTACCTACAAATAGAGATTGCTTCTTGTGGAAAACTGCTTCATTTATCTGTTTGCACGCCTCTATTATGAGGCTCTGTGAGTATTGTATCTTCTTCAAAATACGCCAGGATTGTTTAGCCTTCTGATCTTACTGTGCTGCATTGGATTTCTTTTTACTGATGGCCTTTTATAGCCCAAATAATACCTGCAAGTGTAAAGTTTATTTCGATTAGGCATTGGCAGAGATTCATCCTTCATGCCTCTCAGAGTTTCTGGGCAAACAATGGCACATAATGTCACATCAGTTGTGCTAAACTAATGCTGAGATAACACCAATGAACTGTTTCTGAAAACCAGTTTATCTTCAGAGAGAAAACACAAAGCAAAAGGTCCAAGGCAACCCACAAGGTTGAAGCATAAAGGACTAAAGACATAACTGTATTTCAGGGTCAATAACTTTACCAGAATAAAAACCTTATCCAAATTAATTTCTAATGAAATAAAACTAAATAAATACTTGGGAATTAAATTACCCTTTTAAATATTTATAGACATTTTCCTCTTCCAAGAGAGTTTCACATGAAGTATGTGTTTATATCTCCCATCTACTTGATCTTCAAATTCTTACAAGTCTCACAGTAACTCTGCCAACGTCTTTCAGCCCCATACTGATGTTAGATTAGCTGCTGAACCATCTGCTCTTATTTCAGTGCACCAAGATATTTTGACTACTTTACTACAAAAAACAACTTTATAGCAACAGTGACAGCTCAAGATTCTATCTCATGCATATTAACTAACTTATTTCACCACCTTCTAATTCCTGACCTCAAAATTACTCTGAAGAACAGCAGGGGGAAGAAATGCAATTTTAATATTGCTCTATTCAAATACTTTTTAACATCTGAACAAAATTCAGCTGATTCATCAAGTAAAAGTTGCTGACTGTATGACATTAGTTTTAAACTCAGAAATAAGTTTACCCCACTGACTAGGCAATTAAACATACACTGAAGGAAAACTCTTCACAAAAGAATTTATCTTAAGGCTATTGTAACCTCTGTCTGCAAGAAAAAACTGGACTGTTTGACTTGTCTGACCAATATGTTTGATTAGAGACCAGGATTCTTCCTGCCCGTCTCATTCAGTGAGCTACCATTGGACAGCAAAAAGGATAAGATCAAACCAGTGACAGAACTGGATGCAGAAACTGAGATCAGATGAATCAGATAAGTACTCTTCCCACAACACCCCCGTATAAACAATTTCCCCCATCACTTTTTTCACACAGGCACAGTCTATGAATTATCATAAATTCAAGAGAATCCAGCAAAAAAGAAATAGAGCTTGGTCCACAAAGAGCAGGGTAAAAACAGCTGAAAAAGAACTGATGAAGGGGTATTTTAGATGGGGTTTGACTCATATTTACACTAAACAAGTTCAGCTGTGCCATAAAAGCAGAGAAGCAATATTTTACAGCACACAACCTGAGAATAAGCAGTGTTTCCAAAAGGCCTATGCACAAATGAAACAGGAAGTCCGTGACTCTTCAGTTTCTCACAGGTTGCTGCACACACCAAAGACAATTGCTGTGTTTCTCAGAGTTATCAACAATAGTTTTACACTACAGTCAATGCAGGAAGACTGGGCAAAAACTAACAACACATGAATTCCCAATGACTGATGTGAGGTAGTGGTTTGCAGTTTAAAAGCAACAGAGAAGAAAAATACTTGGTCTTTTTATATTGTCAATATTGATTCCAAGTGATCATATCAATTTCCCTTGATTATCACACCTAATAAAATAATTCATGCTGAGGCAATGGTATAATTCTAAATTATGATAGCACTATTGAGGCAGTGGTATCATAATTTACAAGATTTCTTTTCTAGGAAAAAATGTTCTTTAAATAATTTTTATTAAGTATCAATGAAGTACTGATTTTCCTCAGTATCAAAAATTATTTAGACAGAGAAGTCTGATGTCATGGTATCTGGATTAATATGCAACACCTGTAAGATGGCCAAACTGCAACCACTCCTCTGAGACTAAAAAGTCTCAAAATCTCATCCTTTGTCTGTTTCAGAATAAAAAAATCCTGAGATGAGGGAAATGCACAGATGGAATGGAACCAATGGAAGGAATTGTCTCAACTACCAGAAATTTGGCAGTCACATCCTCATGTCCTGCTTACATGAACTGAAATTCTCCTTGACACTGAGAAACTTTTTTTAAATTACAGTGATACATTAGTAGTTTTAAGAGTAGTTCTTACCTTCTGGATAGCCCTGGCCCATCTTGCTTTTGCAAAATTTCCTCCATTATCTTGGTCTATATTTCTCCTAAAGAAAGGAGTGAAAAAGAAGTACTCAGAACAGAAAAGTATAAAAATAAATAATTAAAAGAAATCTGATAAAACTATGGAAGAGTGGATCAAAGTCAGATCCATCACTAACTCGCAATATCACCTTTGGATTACAGGGTGTTCTGTTAAAGCTAAGAGTTTACTGGCTTGAAAAGACACAATCCCTGTTCCTTGTATTATCAAGAAAAATATAAAAGAATATTAGCAAAGGAATACAATTATAGTGGCTCATAAATCAGGATTCCAAGGTCTTTAACAGCAAATGGCAGGAGGAGAGGCAGAAAACAATAACAAAATCCAAAACACCAAGACAGTGAATAAAAGGAAACTTTTGAGTTTCCTCAGTAAAGGCAGATCCTTGTGAGACAGAGACACTGTCACTAAGTCTTTGTCTACTGCACTAAAGGAATTATTGAGAAGCCACATAACATAAAAACAATACTCCCTCTACCCCAAAAAGTACCAAACAAAAACTAACATTTACTCCAACCAATCTTTGAAATACAGTCTTCTGCATATTTGGTTGCCCTCACACAGAAGTTGCATACTTGCACAGGCCAATTATAATTAGGGCTCATTGTTCAAATATTTTACCACATCCATGAAGAATGTTGGTTTAAATTGAAAAATGCTAATTCCATTAATGGCTGTTAAGCACAGGTTAAAATAATTCATGTAGACTCCACCACACCTGCAAGATTCTAAGTAATTCAAAAGCCACTATCTAGTACAATACCAGTTAAGTTGCAAAATAAAAATCATACAGTAAAACTCTATATGGGAAATTTGCAAAGGAAGCCTGTTTACTAAGTGAAGTTTTGCAGCATATTTATATTATACTTCAGTGCCATCCCTTGGTCTACATAGTGCTGTTTAATTATCTTGGACTTTTGGAACAATGCTGTTTTATTTGAGGAGAAAAATGTTCCCTCTGATACGCACAGCTGACTGCACATGATGCAAACTAAGTATGAAGAGGCTTGTCTTCCCCTGCCCTCATCTCTGAGGCTGCATGTTTGCAGGTCCAGCCTTTTTCCTCTTCACAACTCATATTTTGTTTCAGGTAAATCAACCAAGTGCTACTAGTAATTGGTCCACCCCATCCTGCAGTTGTTAACTAGACTGGAAATACTGGATAATAATTAACCTTAGGGATTACCAGGGTAAGTAACCTCAAGGTCAGATAGTAACTGGGTTGTCAGTGTTGATTCAGAGGGAACAGAGAAAAATGGCTTTCTCTGCCTCAACTAAAAGTAGGGAAAAGAGTATTAAGTTTTGAGGCATAATGGACAGAGAGGGACAAAAACTAGTTTAACTGGTTCACAGTACTTTTAGGAAATCACCAATCTGTGATCAGACTGCTGAGCAGAGCAGTCAGATCAGGCAGTTGAACACAATTCTTATGCCACTCAAACTCTGCACAGATAGAGCAAGGAGCAGTTTCTACCTGTCCACTTCCTGCTGACACAGCGATGGGTCCAGTTTGGACAAATGGTTGTTAATTCTCTATTTAGATCTAGTGAAACTAATTAGTTACCTGTCAGAAAATGCTTTATCAATACTTAACAAAGCTTCTGATGACACATGCTTTACAGGAAATCTGGGTAACAAAGCCCATCAGATACTAGTGGGAATGACCAGTCCTTCTAACTGAACTGTCACAAGGAACATATATGCCAAGCATATGCATTACTATAATTTTTTGAAACAACATAACAGCAGATCAGGGAACTTCACACAAGTGTTAAGCTGGACAACAAAGAAATCGTATCTGATAATTAGAACAGCATAAAATTCTCAGTGATTGAGCAACAAAAAGTTTAAAAACAAATGACAAATGCCTTAAGAGAGCCTGATAATTGTACTGATTCACCATACCTACAATATAATGCCCAGCTGTGGTCTCTGATGCTGTGCAGGCCACAAGAACAACAAGATGAGGAGAACTACAAGAGACACCTTAAAAGCAGTATAGTAATATTCAGACCTGCTCAGCTCAGCAAGCAGGACAAAGTTTTGATGCACCATGCATCCAACTCTGCAGGCTTTCACATCTCTTAGCCAGAAGGATCAAAATAACCAATCTTGTTGCAGTGATTTATCAACCAATGGCAGGTATTTGTAAAGGAATGCACAGGCTAGATAAACACAAGGGCTTTTCAGTCTGGTTTATCAAAAGCTAAGGATTTTTAATAGAAAACAAAAGTTACACTGACACTTTTATTTAATAGATGTTTTCCCTCTTAATTTGGCTGGCCAAATACATTAAAATTGCTCTAACATAGCAGTGATGATTTGCATTTTCATGGCACCTCTTGTAAAATTAATCTCACTACAGACTTCATTATAATGCAGTTAATTATAGAGCAGTTGCAGTGTGGCCACATACAGCCAAAAAATGACATCTTCTGAATGCTTATTTGTTTGTAATAGGCAATCCTGAACATCTGCATTAATTTCTAAGTATCCATCACTAAAGTAAATTTCAGCTTTGAATATAACTGGAAACAAAGTGTGGAAGAAAAATTGAAATAATTACACTCTATTATGACATTTTTTATTTGGCAATTTCCACTCCCCACTGGCAGCAGTCAGGCTGAAATTAACATCATGTGCTTAAATCAATCTCCAATGAACATGTCAAGCAGACTTATACTTGGATAGTACACTATCACAAAAATGTTTGGGTTTTTTTTCTCCTTTAAATGTGCTTTTCAGAATATTCCAGTAATGCTTATTCTTGTACAAATATGTGATAAGGCTGATGACAATTTTGAGTTTTATATTCTGTATTCTTTTATAGCTCAGGAGGGAAATAGATAAGAATAAAGAAAGATGAATATCAGCTTCTCTATTTTTTAGAAGAATGGTACTTTCAAGTGTATCACTTCCAGTGCTGTAACATTTATAACATGCACAATTTAGCATTCACTGGAAGTAAGTCTGCAACATAACCTAAACTTTTTTGTGAATATTTACCCACTTGTTATTCATTTCAACTGCAGCAGCACAAGTTCTTTGGGAATATCTGCTGGTGCAGTTGCTACCATGGCCTTGCAGATCAGGCCAAAGCCACATGAGCAATATTCACACACCTGGGCTACAAAAGCCTGTCCTTGTTCCAGCACAGCTCATTAGCTGAAGCTGATTGCACTGAAATAGTTTCCAGCTGAAAACAAGGTGCTTTACAACACTAGCTTTCAAGTCAATTCATGCACTTCATAGAAGGACACACTATTCTTATTGGAATATACATCTGGGATATGGAACTATAGAAGGGTATCCCATCAAGGATTATTAGACTATAAAACTTTAATTCAATTTAAAATTTTTCATAGGCCTCAATTTTCAGTATAGAAAAAAGAATAATTAAACATTAAAAAGCTGTGCAATAAGTAGCAGTTTAGTAAAACATGAAGAACTGTAGGCAGTACTCGTCCATCTTCACTATAATCACATTGAAAGGAAATTAATGATGTGGTAAAATTGCAAAGGAAAATTAAGTGACCTAGGCATTCCACAGTTAACTATACCACAGTATACCACTTACTTTTTTGAAGCCTTTCATAGATTAATATAATTTAGTATCATTTAACTGCCTCATATAGCTATTTTTGTGTATTAGTGGCAAAAGAAAGCAGTTACCTCCAAGATACTTTTTCTGGTAGCACTAAATCTATGACCCTACACAGGGTCCTTTTTACAGATGTTCAAGTTGCTCTTGAAAATTTATTTTTTAAACTAACAGAGCAGAGAACAAAACTTACTATAGATCAGCAACCAATCACTCATCCCTACAGTAAAATTTTAGTTTTAAATCTGAGTACACATTTCTTTTGCTTTCTTACTGTCTAAAATAGTATGTTTCCAGAGCTTTATTATTATCTTCAATCATACATTTATATTACTGCTTTCACTTCAAATAGTTTACAGTTCTGAGTTCTTGGTGGTTTTTGAAACTAAAATTACAAGTTCCTAGTTTCTATGGGACAAGGTATTACATTTTATCAATCTGTATTTTGAGAAAAACATTACTACAGTAATGAAATAACTTTTTCTGATTTCTTAGAGAAAACCTTGTTTAAGTGCCTAAAATGTAGTATAGCAATAAGATCTGTTTTCTAACCATTCAGATAAAAAATTTAGGAATGCATGAACAGAAACAAAACTATGCTTACATATTTCCTTTAGTTCAAATTTTCCTCCAGCACTCTTTTACAGCTTACTTACCTAATCATTAAGAACTTGAGTCTTTTATAAGAGCTACAACTTCTGACTCACCTATAGAGCAAACTAATAAAGCCCAAAGGTATGCATTAATCCTCATAACAGGACTCTCATTTTTTTCCCATTTCAAATTTTTCCTCCAGTTCTTCACAATGTTTTCATAGGCATAATTCACATTGATGTTGATCTTCATGTCTTCCTGAAGAAGATCTGTCCCTGGCTGCTTTTAGAAATACCCCTGAGCCAAGTCTGCACAGCTGCTAAAGATAAGCCATCAATTACTGCAGCTTGACCACCACTCCCCTCCTGGGCAAAATTAACTATTTAGTGCAAGGAAAGTACCTTCCTCTCCCTTGTGTCTTTGACTCCTTAGATGGGTCTGGAGTCTGATCACAGTATGAAGGGATGTTGCTGTCTCTGCTAAAACTGATTCAGGAAGTCCCAGCTTGCTTTAACAATTACTTTGCAGTAATATTATTTTAGTGTTCTGACTTACAATATCATTCCAATAAAAAATTCTCTTCCATCACAGATAGAGAAATAGCAACCTTCTGTGTAGCTGAGAATGAGTACTGGGAAAAGTACCTAATTACTTAAACTTCTCTATTTTAGGCCACTTCAAATGTTTTGACTTCAAAATATGTAAAGGCATTTTGGATTTAACACTGTGGGATTTTCTTGTTATCTGATTAACTATTATTCTCAAACATTAATATATCCCTTTCTTGAAAGGTCTGGTGTGTAAGAGTGATATCCTGGTTTTAGTATGATTGGAGGAATTTATTCAATTCTATTAAACCTTCTTAAAAAACACCACAACTGCAGGCCTGGTCCTAAAAGGTGTGCAAATAGAGATGTAGAGTAATCTATACCTAAACTTTTAATATTGCAATTCTTACCACTCAATGCTATGAACTGGATTGTAAACTGTCATTCAGATCTATCAAAACTACAGCTTGTGATACTGATCTTGTACAGTTAATACAGTGACGGTAGGTAACAGCTCATATTTCCCACTACACTGCCATAGAACAGCAGCTTTGAATAAACAGTTTATTTTTAAAGACCTACCAAGACAGTAAATCAACGTTTTACAGAGTAACTTCCATGTTTTTCTGACGGATACAAAGGTATTACAAAGCCATGCTGCTACCTGAGAAACCCCACAAGATACATTATCTCCTCAGGGCTGCAGTAGCTACATTAGTGATTTCCAAACTGCAAGATGTTTATCTGAACAAAAGGAACACGCAATTAGGACAGAAGCTGATTGACAAGACCAAGGGCTATGGCAGGAGACAGGTGACACAGGGAAACACATGTTGATGTGAACAAGATATTATCAAGACATTGTTCTACTGTCCACTGAAGTTGCAGCTTTTAATCAATCTTTAATCTGTCAAAGTGTCATTTTGGATTGTTCCCAGAAAGCAAATAATGTCTACCTGACACTCAGGGAAGCTTTATGAATTTCTCCAGATTTTGCCTGGATTTGCCTATTTGTTAGTCTCCAATTTCTCTCTTATTTCAATGCTGTATCATTAACATTTATTTTTTCTTCTAATATGCCTAACTCAAAAAATAATGTCTGTATTTTTTTCCCAAATATATAGTGGAAAGGCATATTTCTTCAATCAACTAAACTCCGTTTTCTCCTACAGAATCTCTTTCTTCATAACCAATGCCTAATATACCAATTTTATTAAAAAGCCATTAAAATCACTATTATAAAAGATTAAATATGTATGCAATAAACAAAACAAATTGCTATGCAAGTATAGTAAACTAATTCCAGTGACATTTACTCTGCTTCTGAATAAAATGGTGTGTTTCAGGATAGCAGTGTATAGATTAAATATGACACAGCAGTAGGAGCCAAATCAAACTTTTCATAAACATTTGCTGCTTTTCCCATGGCAACTCTCTTTTCTTATGCTGTGCAGCTCTTTTATGTAGAGTTCTTATGCTCCCACCTGAAATGGCTGTTTTTAGAGTTCAAGTTATACAGAGAAAGGGAATTTCTCTGCAGAAGAACTGACACCTGACAACTATTTTAGCTTTTCTCTAAATGAACGAATTTTCTAGTAGTTTCAAGGGAATACTTGCACAGAGAGTGACTCTTTTCAATCTTTTACACAAAGCTATAAGCATTAATTAGACAAACTAGTTCCCAGAAGCCAACAAGGTTACCTTAAAAATCTACTATTATGTAAGGTCTAAGTAAAATGTGTTAACCTTTATAGTAAGTAAACCTTTTGGGAACCCAAGATAAGATAACTGCATAAGAGTAATAGACTTAATACAGTTACATGATATCAGAAACCTCTAAGAAGGCATAGAACTTAATTAATCCAGGTAAAAGAAAACTTCAAAAGCCTTTCCTGTTCCTTTCAAGCCTAAAAAATTTATTATAAATAATGTTACATTACACAAGATCTCAAGGAGAGTCATAATGATTTCTCATTTATTATGAGAAGTTGTCACCACAGCAAATAATATAACACTATGAATATTAATAAGGGAGCCATTTAAAGCTCAGTATCAGTTCATATCAGGATGCAAAACAATCATCAGAACACTCAATAACCACAAACAAAACAGACACTTGTGAAAAGACTGAAGGTAAAGAAACTCATAACATCTGATTACTGGGGAAAGTGAAACAGTATGGACTGGTGAGGACCAGATACTGGAAGAAATCAAGAGTAATCTCTGTTATGTGACAAAGATATTTGCATTTTATTTTAATGTGTAGTCTATTTTATAATTGGGCTTTGTAGGTTATTTCATATATACAGCAGGACATAAAATTTGGCTGTATCATTTGTACTAGACTTAGATACTATTCCTTCTTCACTGGAAGTTTTCCCAAGATTGTCTCATTTCTAGATTGGAATACTGGCTCAAGCACAGCTCTGCTCCTCTGAGCAGGAGCCCCAGTCCTGGACTCACTGCAGGCCTGAGTCTGACCCTGCTGTGCTGTTATGGGCCTGCGTGGTGCTCACTGCTGTGCCCTGACCCCAAGTTCCTGCAGTTCCTGGATTTTGCCTCGGAGCTGTTCCATCAGCACAGGCTCCTGCACTGTTGTTTGACCCTTGCTGCCATCCCCAGGCTCGCCTGGGGTTCTGGGCTGGGGCACTGGCTGCCCTGGCCCTGCCCTGCAGCTCATCCTTACCTACAGCCTTAATCCTGCACATTCGTACAGACCCAGCTAGGTATGAACATTCTGGCTCTCAGATGTGCCACAAAGACTGGATTCATAGCTGCACACTTCATAGTTATTAAAAAAATTTAAATCGATTCTACTGAGAACTTCAGGATGTCAATTAAAGCATTTAACTTCAAAACCAGTCAAACAAAAATAACTTACCAAAAATTTATTTGGGGTAACTTTAGGAAAAAAAATGCACATCAGCATGTCACATCAGCTAACCATCACTTGTTCTAAACTGCAAATTGCCTTGCAAAACCAACCTGTTTATGTCAGAAAAATATACAATTAATTAGATATGAAATTGTTTAAAAGTGTAATATGGAACCAATCTTCAATTCCCTAAATTCTTCTTGGTTATCTCAGTGTCCTTCTTATCAATCTCTTTCAAATAAAATATTTTCTCTCTATATTGTTAACTGCTAACTTATCTTATTTTCCATTTTATTACTCAAAAAATTTTAAAATACACTAATTAAATGGGTAACAACTGTAAGGTTGTCATAGAGAAATAAAAAAGCCCAAAAAACTGGTTAAACTTTAAATTCACTGTATGTATGAGACTTAGCATTCTCCATTTTTGATTTTAAACTTTGTTTGTATTTTCTCTTCTGTATAGAGCTACTGTAACAGTCTTGAAAATTATTTAGAAACATTTTTTTAAAGCCGTCTTTTAAAGTGGTACTCCTAACATAAGAGCAATCAAGAGGAATCAAGGGCAGTATTTTTAGGCCACAGAAGATCTGAAGGAAACACATTTGAGAGAGGCAAGTGGTTGGAACTGAAGTAGGAAAGGGCAGTAGAGCAGGAAGGATCATCAATGAGCATGTGAGTTTGAGTGACAGATGAGAATTAAGCCTGGGGTACAGTGGAATGAACTCTCAGCACTGTGCTGGTACACAAATGGTTTAATTTTACATAAGATTCTTACTGAAAAGATCTGCCTTCCTGTAATTATATAAATAAATAAAAACATTTATTTGCAGTTTTAAATTACTGATTTATTCTACAAGAATAAATATCACCTCGAGCTCAATACCTTCCTACCCACCCTGATTTCCATAACTCAAGCAGAACAAAGCTGTCCAAGCAGCTGAAGAGCTTAGAGGAATGCTCTTTAATATTGAAAATAGCTCAGACTCAGGGCAGCCTCCTGGTTTGTGGGTTTGATGTAAACAGGCCTCTGACCTTGCCTTTGGAACACACAAGTGTAACAGGACTTAAACCACCTTCAGTTTAGAGAACAGCCTATGAATAACAATTAAATGCAAAACCATCAATCACTAATTATAATGTCAACTTCTTCTTTATATTTTGAAAATAATCTGCCAGTTCTGAAAGCTGGGAACCAGGGGATGTTCATAGCCAAAAGCCTGGAATGTGACAGACATTTTTTGTTAAATGACTCTTCCTTTTACTCTTTTGGATTTTATTTCTTTTTGGCAGTAAATAAGAAGCAATAACATGTTACAGAAAATCAGTTGTGCTTACCTATTCTGTAACTTAAATTTGAGGAATCTCTCACTGAATGACCACAACAGAAAACAAATGTATATATTCAAATACTATCTGTTTAAACAGATGGCTATGCATGGAAATATGGCTTTAGTTTAACGACTTCATAACCTGTAGCCAAGAGGTGGAGGTGGAAATTTGCATGGTTTAGAAATAATTTTATGCTTGTCTATAATTTTTGCTGTTATCTAGGCATGAATAATGAAACAGATTACTGGGAAAATGGCTGTAAACTGATCTCTAATTTAGACCTCAGCAATTCTTTGCTTCTCTCTGTATGGAAAATCAGGAAAGATTAACTACATTTTTAAGATTAATTACATTTTAAGAGGCCATTTAATGCTCATGATGTTTCAAGCATTAGGAAACTTCTAATACTATCACATTGATGCTTTCCCATTTTCATCCATTTGAAAATAAATATGCATTTTACTGTCACAAATCACTGTTTTAGTTAATGTTAGTTTAATGATTACATAACAATCAACTTTGCTAGTGGCTGCAGGTCATGAAGTCCAATTTTAGTCATATATCTCCTTATAACACAGCAGTTACAGTACCCAAACCATTAGAAAAGAGGAAGCACTGTTTAAAGCCAAACAGCTCAGAGCAAGGCACTCAACCCCAAATTTGTCAATACAATCTATGTAGGCTTAGCATAGTTTTGTGGGCAGCATATCCCTTCCTGTGTAGGCATACATGACATCTACTCATGTGCCCTATGTAGGTAGGGTGTATATGGCTTATTATACATCTAAATAATAGATTTTGGTTGCTTTTTTTAGACATAACCAAACCTTTTTTCTCTTTGTCCAATGATTGTTTTACAGTTCTACAGAGAAAACAAGTATCACAGGAAAAATCAATATTCTCTTAAAAAGAAAGATCCTTGTCCCTGTTGCTGTACTTCCTTAGGCTTTAGGGTTAGCTGGTTGCTTTTAAAAGTATTTACTCCACTTTGCTTGTTTTGGAAATACCCCTAGTCAGTTTTATGCCGTTCACTCTAGTTTATGCTTAACAGGTATATCTGTACATTTGTGGCTATTCTGGATGTACAGCAACTTTATTTCTACCTTAGTACCACAGAGATGAACCATGAAATCATTATTCCTGCAAGTAGTGGCAATCAGTACTGGATACTAATAATGCATAGAGAGTGAACCAACTGATTTATTCTATGGCTGCTATGGAGAGGTGCAATGAAGTATACAGTAAATACTTGATTGCTGATTTTTAAAAATTCATGGCGATTCACTCACTAATTACATTATAGATAAACTCAGATGATTTATGGGTTTTGGGTGTTTTTTTATTAGTATTTTCCCCGTCTCTGTCTTTTTTTTTTAACCCTCTAGGAAAAAAAAAACTGCTCCAAGAAGAGATTACTTAATAATTTACCACAGCCTTAAAATTTTGATTTAGTGAGCTTTTGCTTTATGGGAAAATGTTACTCAGTTACACTTAATTAGTCATCAGTCTACACTGATGACTAAACTCAGCAGCCATAAACACCACTTATGTACATAACGAAAGACCAGTCTAAAAAAACACTTAAGGAAGAAATTTGAAACACATTAATACTTAAGTAGTCACAGGATAGTTATTTTTGGTGTTTAATGCAGCTATTCAAAAGAAATAGTCTCATCCACATCCCAGATTTTTCGTATAAACACAGTTATTTGGAATATATCTATACACTATATAATCTATAATGAATCTATATAAATATAGATATTTATCTATAAATATAGGTAAACATCTATATTTATACCTATTTAAATATAGGTATAAATACTATATAAATAAAAGAACTTTACATCTAAAAATAATAGTTTAGTGCTGACCCTCAATTTAGTACTATAAAAGTTCATTGAATTTCAATAAAATTATTTGGTACAAGGGGATAAAGGAAAGAATTCCATAGTAAGATTGGGTTAACTTCTTTTGGTTTAGCTTAACCTGCTCAGAGGCCCAGATTTCTGTAGAAAATGACACGTCAGCACAGATGAAATGCTAATGACTGGACATGTGCTTAGAACAACATAGAGGAACAGCTCTTGAGTGCTGCCATTACTGACAGCTCTCACCCTGAGGATGCACTTGTACTCCTCTGTAAATACCCTGCAAGGGCTGACTAGGAAATGTAAACGGTGAGGCTGACAGGCACCCAAGCAATGCTGTGGCACCCTGTCCATGTGCAGTCTCTAACTGCATCCTTGAGCTTGAGCTTTTTGTAGACTCTTATTTCCTAATTTTGTGTAGAAGTTACATGCACCAGGACCCTGCTTTTTTAAAGTACATGAAAAAGTGGTTTAAGGACATCAAGATATTATTGCCTCAGAAAACACAGAACTTAATAACTTATTAGTTGTTATTGTATTTTCTCTCATGTTTGAGCCAATTTTCTAGTACCACTGCTGTTAGACATGATTTAAACAGGAGCAAAGTGCTTGACACACTAAATATTCTCGCTGCCTTTCCCAAGAGCCTTTTCCACCCCTCATCAAGGCAGAACACCTTTTGGAGTGTCAGCTGCTCACACTATCTTTCCTACACTGCTGCGGATAAAAGACACCATGAATGAAATGTAATGCAGTCTGTGACAGCTGCTATGAAAGCCAAAATGAACAGTAGAGGGAACTTTTTCTTCTCACAAGTCACCTATCAAAAGAAGTGAAGTGATTAGTCTAACACAGAGAAAGCTTTCCCTGCTCAGAGACCACTGCTGAGTGTTCTTAGAGGCTGCCTGGGCTCCCTCCTCAGCATTCAACTCCACTCAGCAGAAGGCAATAATACAGTTGTCGTCACCTTATTCCTTGCCCCTTCCACCATAATGCATCATCACTTTCCACATTCAGAGAATCAGAAAGACAGCAATTATCTTTCCCCTCCCCCTTTCTTTCCACTGCATTTGTGTTTGTTCAGAAGAAAGTGATAGAAAATATTCATTTTCTTCTAGAAAACTTCTGGAAATGTAGGCAGCCTGTCTAGGTAACTACATTAGCTTCAAAAATGGAATCAAATGTCTTTCCTGCTTTCCAGATGAAACAGAAAAGTTACAATACCCAAATGATGTCAGGAGTTGCTTTCCTTCCTTTCTTAAAATTTCACGAAGTCACTATGGAATAGCTGAACCCTATGTAGTCACATGCCCAGGGGTGAGAACAGGACAGGTGTACATGTATTTGCCATAAAAGAACACAGAAAAGCTAATAAACACCTGAAAATTTTTACCTAAAAATACCTCAATTTTTCTCGAATACCTAAAATTCTCTTTACAAGTTCAGGGGACGTTCATATTCCTGCTTGAAATAATTTTGTATGTATCATGCTGACATTCAGGTTTTTTAAAAAAATTAAAATTAACAAATGATAGCACACATGTCTGATGTCACAAGGTAAAATACCTGAGTTTGCTTTCTTGTGTGCCGAGCTCAGTTTCCATGGATGTCTGACTGTCATTTTTATCTTGATGTGAATGTCTTGTACGCTGGAGGGGTGCCTCTCTGTGCCAACCTCTGCAATCTAAATCTCTGTGGATATCTGTAGAGAAGGAAGACAGCTGCTAGAACTCCTTCAGCCCATTTTACTTCTAATTTGACTTTTGTTTACATATAATTAATTATCTTAATTGAGAAAATCTATAGTAACAGGGAATTAGCAAATCAATTGCAAACATTATAATGATTAAATCACTCACTACAAGAACAGCAGAAAGAATTACAAGATGATCATCTGATTGGTACTCTAAAAATTTTGAGATACCTAGACCAGTTACTTTCTTGTTATACGAAGTTAATTTTACAGTTAAAAATTATCTACTGCTAGATTAGAAAGATAATTGTTATTTTTAAATTTTCCAGTTCAACTTGCCATGTATTTCTTATGGATCCATGCACAGCATTCTGAGATCTATGGTTTTTTGTTTGATTGAATTTTGGTTCTGTGGGGGTTTTGTGTGTTTGCTTTATGTGGAGAATCAGGCTCTACTTTAATTCCACATGCTATTGGCCTAGAACTGAGGATGCTTTTTTCCCAAGCTCTAGGCTCTTGGGAGAAACATGACAAGTCTGCATCTGGAGGTACAAACTGATTCCCTGCAGATCATTTTCCTCTATTGTCTTTAGTGAGAGGAAAGCGTTCATAATCCTGACTGTGAAGAAGCTTTCTTCCATGATGATGATAAGAATTTGTGTGCCCACCTCTTTTTTCCATTTTTTAAGTTTTGCTTACAGATTGGGAACAATGCTTTGATTTAGTTTCCATCACAGTGTTTACCAACACTAGGTAAACTGCCAGAAATTTATGTCATATCTTTTACTCAAAGTGAACACAACATTGTTGTGAAACATGCAAAAGATAAAGAAAACACTCTGGAAAACATAATATTTCGGTTTTCTTACTTCATACGTTAATGCAAACTTTTAAATTGTAAGTCTATGCGAATTATTATACTAACTAAAGTGGTCTGTACTTCGAATCCTATACAGTGATGCATGAGTTTCCACAGTCAGTCTATTATGATTTTTCAGGACTTTGGTTTTTGCTGATCAAAGTTGTATCAGAACAATTAATTTTCTCATTTGCTAATCCCTTGGCATATCAGTGCATTAGCATGGTGACTAATGCAGAAACAGGGATTAAAACTCATCATTGCTACTTTGTTCTTGTTACTTCATTTGCTAATTAACATATATGAAATTTGTGATAATGAGTTGAATTAAAACCAAGTCTAAGACGTGATTTCTGCATTATTAATGAACTAAAAGTTTTGTTGATTTGTAGTAGGCTACTTGGCAAAATGACATTTTAACTTCCAAGACACACAAATTATTTTCCAAATTACAGCTATTACCAATTACTTCAGTAAAATTATCTTTAGTTTCTTTAGCTTATACTCTTTATGAAGGGTATAATATTGTTAAGAAGCAAACTACCTATCTCTGATGCTGAACTCAAGGAAAAAAGTATGACATGTCCTTTAAATTTTCTTCTGTTATATGTTACAAGAAATGTCACAGCATATGTCACAGTTGAGACAACCACAATACACAAAATATCACCTTACACTTTCAGCAGGATTTAAGCATTCACCCACACACAGTAACAACATACCATATCAGAAGGCTTCAGGACTCTGCCCAAACACAGGGACACCACATCACTTGAGAAGGCTGCAAGAGTCTGCCTTTCCTTTTTGTTAGCCCAACCTTTCATACCCTCGTGTTGATGCAGTGCACCTGTTGCCCTCTGCTCCCTTTGGTGGTTGGGCAGTGCCCCTGGGCACTCCATGGCCCATTGCTGTCAGTGCTGCTCACCTGCTGCTCACAGCTGCACCCACTGGGGATGAGGCTGGGCCCAGCCCCACTCCCAATTACCACAAACTGTGTGCATACAAAGAAAGACCTAAAAATTTTGAAGGAAAATTATCTTATTTCATAAATCCCTGATCGCCCTTTAAAAATCTTGACTTTTAGAAATGAAAAATGTTTGTAATTCAACTGCAGTGTTTATCTAAATTCAGTATTTTATTACAGTGACTTTGCTTGCAGAATTTTAAATATAGTAGGTATTAATTTTACTTAGCAGCCTTTTTTAATGGAGCTCAGTCTAGCTGGCAACAGTGAAATGTCAACTTTATTGCTACCACAAGTGACATTAGATGATACTTCTAGAAAAGGCACTGACCTACTGCTGAGAATGCATTTCCATGTTACTTCACGCAGGATTTCAAGTCGAAATAAAGTCCCACTATTAAAGGAACATGGGAGGCTGTTATATTTCTGCCCATTATCTGGCATTCTCAAATGAACATCTTTCAGGAATTGTCAAAAGTAACTGCAGTCTTCTACGTTTCCAGTAGTTTGTCATAATAAAGAGGCTGTACTGATTCCAATAACAGATTCTCAGGTGCTCATAGCTGAGCTGAGTCATTCAACAGGATAAGCAATGAAAATGTACTCGTCAGCTCCCAGTAGATGATAATCCTGGCTTTCTCACTAACCAAGACATAATGCTTTTGAATTCCTGCCACTATGAAGAAAACTACAGTGTAAGAGAGACCTCTACAGGATTTTCACAGCACTCCATGACTACAGTCCCAGGGCCTGCCTTGGGAACTTTTTCGAACATATTTGTTTGAAATCAGAATACAAGCTTCAACATAGAAACCAAAGCTCTCCCCAGGCTGCAGCCTGAAATAACAAAAAATCTGAATTTACATGTTGTAAACACACAATTAGAGTTCCTACTCCAGATTTACACTAGGTTTCTGGATACGAGAATGATGTAAGGACATAAAACATTCTGCTAATTCAACATACCAAAAAACCAAACCAAATAAAAACCAAAACACAACTAGGGCACAGGTTATACTTTGGAATTCTTTTGGCCAAGTAGTAAAGAAGAAGCACATTTTGTTTAAAAAAAAAAAAAAAAGGAAAATGAAAGGGGGAAAAAAAAGGTAGCCTATGCTGTAGCTTATAAGGAAATTAAAATAGTCCACTGTCACTCTGTGAAAAGGTATGTATTCCACCTGATGTATTAACAGGAGTGTACTTATGCAGACTACATAAAAAAAAATTATCAAGGTTAATCAAAGACAATGCATTTTAAAAATAAATTAGACAATCAAACAGCGTATTATTGGTATAACTTCTAGTCCTCCTTTTCATATTGTTTATTCTTCACTATTTTTACTTTATTCTTGCATAAATTTTAGGATTAATCTTTTCAGACACGGTTAATTAGACTATTTAAAGAGTAAAATGTTAAGCTAAATTATGTTTGTGACCTTATTTGGAGATAGACCATTGAATATAGATGGATTGATAATCTTTGTAAAGTCAATTTCATTATATCTAGAAGTAATGTGTGGTAATGTATTATTTGAAGTTCAGTTTCCATTTCTACCTTCATATACACGACATTCATAGATATATATAAATATAAACAGCTTCCATCTTCAAAGGCACTAAAAATAACGGCACACAACCTTTGCTAGGAAGGTAAAAAAAAGCTGTGAAGGCTTGGATTTTATTAAAACTTACATTGTACATTGGTCAAAGCTGATGTGCTGCAGAGCTGTAACACAGGCTCTAATAGTGACCCTGAAGGAGGTACTTCCTTCTTTAGCTCTGCAATCCACATGTGGGTCACCATTAGCTATGGAACTGCTTATTCAGCTCCTTGTGGGATGTGGTTCATTCTTGCCAGTAACAATTACCAGTATTGATTGTGAAAATACTCCAGTGATGAATAGGCATTTAGGATTCTATAGAAGAACTGCTATTTGTTGGCATATTTCAGGAATTTAGGTGAAATTACAGGAAAAGAATGGCTGAAATGCTGGACCTTAATCTGTAACTCACCAAATGGCAATGCAAAGTAGATGTCTAGTAAGATCTCATGAGAAGTTGGTGTTTTTGTGCCTTGAATCTCACTTCCATTTTTTATTACTTCAGAATGCAATCTCCACCAGGAACCTGGGCCTTCCTAGGAAAAACAGGTTATGGAAATTACCTGGGCAGGACTTACAGCATTACTCACTTTTTACTGAATGAAGTTTCCCCTAAGTCAGTAGGAGCTCCTTTATAACACCATTTTAGTATTTTCCATCATTTGTTGATGTACGAGTTAGGACTTCAAGTTTTCTCAGTTATCAAATTCAAAATATAACATTTGCACAATAATACAGACAAATAGACATTGTGGTTGTCAGATGATTAACACACAACAAATATGAATACTGAAAATTACTCTTATCAACAGAGATTTTCCAGTTCCCCTTTGAATTGATGCCCAACAAGTATACTCTAGCTAGACTGAAACAATCCATCTAAGTTAATAACCAAGCCAAAAAAAAAAAAAGCTTCTAAAGCCACACACCCTTGTAGGTTATTTCTGAGTTATAAAGCTCAGAACACAACTGCAGGGTTAAGACCAGGAGGACTAGGAATGTTCTACAGCAGACTAATTATAAATGAAGGTTTAGAGGATCTGAAGAAATTAAGAAACAATCTCTTATCTTGAATCTTTGTTTGTTTAAAGTTTCAGTATTTACAAGTAAGCCACAGCCTCTGTGTCAGCAAGTTGTAACTCAGCAACAGCTTGGGCATCAGAGCAGAACAACTTGCCCTGGGCCTTGAAATGGCACTTGGCAGCTGTGATACAGAGCCTCTTCTAATTTAAGCAGGAATTACTTTCTTCCTCTGCTTCCATTTTCTGAGAAGAATCATTGAAATGGCAGTTCAATGTATATGTTAATATTTATTAGCTCCTGTACAGAAATGGCTATAGAGTCTGATTAGAAATACTGCATGAAGTTATCCTCTGATTTTCTTACTTTTACCCCATCTTCAATTGCCTTTTTTATGTTTTATAAATATTAAAGAAGGCAAACAATTTTTATTTGAAAGGATTAAATTAGTCTTCTCTAATTCACAATTACTTCATTAAAAACAGCCTCAAGGGACTATGCATATGAATGCATATTTATTATTGGGAGAATTGAGGATTATTAGAATAGGGTACTTCTTACTTTTTCCAAATTTATAAAATTTTGCAGCAATTGCAGTGTGATTCACTATTTCCACACTCCCAGAAACCTTTTTTTTTTTTTTTTTAATTTTATAAAATAAGAACTCCCTACTGAAAGCAAGTACATTCATTCTCATGGCCAAGTGACTATGGTGGATATATAACTCCTGTATTGACCCAGCTTCCCAGTCATCCTTTCCTGTGTCCTCACTGTACTATTAATTTCTTCTGTAACAGGGCACATTTTTGTTTTCCTCTTTGAGCCAACAGTCAACTCCCATGAGAAAAGTATTTTGCCAATTTTAACAGAGATTTACCCAAAGTCACAAAATGAAGAGCCAGACCATGGAACTTCATCTAAAATTCTTTCACTCTAATCATATAAACCAAACATGCCTGCCTCTCTAACTGTTCCTAAGTTCTGCTGAACCCTAACTCACCTTCTGTGTTATACCCGGCCCAGGATCTGAGCCATTTCTCTGGGGTATATGGCTGATAAGTATCAGTTGTCACTTTGAGAACCACACATGCATTGTGCCTTAATATCACAATTGAAGCAAAGGAATTATAAGTATACAATGATCACAAATGTTGCTATCTGGGGAGTCCAAGAATGAGAAATGTATTGGATTTTTATATTTCCGTAAGTCAACTTACATCTGTTGCATATTCCACAGTGGCAAGGGGAATCCATAGAACTCCTAAAATGCTATCCCAGAGCAAGCCTTTCTTCCACAGCTCTATAATGAAGCCCTTTCCATCAGCACAGATTTCACTATAAAGAATGAATACAGAGATCATTAAAATGAAAATGTTATCTCAACTGCTCAGCAATCTATCATAGCAATTTAAGATTATCTTCTTAGAGCAGATAGAGAGGTGGGGGTTTTTCAGTACACTTGTAAAATACAAACTAGCAGGATGAACACAGATGTCAGACTGAACAAGACAAATTTCAAGTCTTATTGTTCAGGATTGCCTTTATGAAATGATGAGAAGAGTTCTGCTGGAACAATGGGAAAACATCTCTCAACTTCACAAGTCGCAGATCCAGACTCTATTTTAGTTGTAAATACAGGATACATGCATTTTATTACTAGCTGATTTTGACCAAAAAAATACCATACCACAACCATATTTTTTAAGAATTCAAAATCAAATTTTACCAGGCCATATCACTCCCTCATGACATTGAATTATTATTGAGAGGTCATTTCCTCAGGGAATGTTCCCCATTACAGACCAGTTCTGTAAATATGAACAATATAATAAAGTAGGCATTGGTGTCTCTACTTGACTAATTTTATGTAATCTCTGTTAATTATAAGTAGTAAAACTCATCTTCAACTTACTTGTGTAGGGTACCACAGAGCATTACTATGTACTTAAAGTCACCAGGAAAAGAACAAATGAGATCAGAGAATGGCAAGTGCCACCTCTGAGACAGCTACTTAAATCATCACTTTGCTCACAAAAACCATCCTGCATCAATGTCTATTTTTCTGCTGTACTTGCTTTATGCAGTTGAATAGAGATATTGAATTTTTGTGTTATTCAGCTTTTCTCTTTACAAATATAATACCAAAGACTAATTGCAAATTTTTATCTTCTAGTATTTTTGGACCACAACATTTATACAAACAACTGAACAGTGAAATTACAGATTGAAAGGTTAGGCAACATGCAACTTTTAAAATGCAAGCTGGTAATATCTGCAAGTAATGGAACACAGTTTTTACTGGCAGACATGGAGCGAGTCCTTAAGATAATGAACTATAGTATACTTATCAAAATCTAGATAAATATATTTGTAAATGCTCATTTATAATCCCTTTTCAAAGTCTGCTGTGTTGTATAGGTGAGTAGGCAGCAGATGGAGTTACAACAACCTTGTAATGCAATTGCTACAGAAGTGATTTAGTATTCTTTGGTAATTGGCACACTGCAAATTAAGAAAATAATCCTAATAAATTGGTCATTTTTAATGATGGCATGGAACACTCAATTACATATAATATGAACAAAAGCATTTAAACAAGAGCAAACCAAATGTTTTAAATAATAGCATAACACATTCCTCAGGAAAATTTATAAGTTAGGTTACACACACTCACTTTAAAATATTTTTAATTGCCTCCTGCCTGAAAGATAATAGACAGGGCTAGTGCTGAAGTTTAATTGATCTATTTCCTGAGAAATTTTTACACTGTCATGCAATCCACGCCCAATGGTTTATAGAACTATTATGTCTAAATCAGTAAAGTTCTGTAATAATACTCTGTTATGATTATTATTTCAGAACAATGATTCCTCTACACTAAAACATTATTATCTTTTCTACAAGTGAAAGCTGCAGTATAAGAATGGTGTTTAAAAAGTTCAGCTATTGATAACTTTTCTTAACATTTCAAAGACCAGATATGATCCTCCTCTGTGGATAATTGAGGTTGTGGCTCTGAACAGCCTGTTGGAAGAGCATTCTGACCAGAGTGCTGGGGTTATGCCAATTAAAATTTCAGTTTCGGCCTACAATCAAAATATATTTATGCATTTTGATAACGAGAAAGTATGGAAAAATGATGCAAAAGAACTCATTCTTTCAACAAAATATTAAAATACTTGGCATAGAAAAAACTAAAATTGTAAAAAGGACATTCTCCATAAAAATAACTGAAGCAAATTAAATATTTAATTCTGTGACCGTATTTCAACCATCTTTATGCAGTTGAATAGAGATTTGTAGACCTTAAGAATAAAATTTATGTTTCCACAACAAGAGTGTGATCACGGAGAAAGACTTGTGCAGGGAAAAAGGAGGGACCAAAAATGTTGGAGATTGATGTATTAACTCATAATCTAATTGAATATAATCAAATTATATTTATTTAACTGCTTTGGAAGTTGAAAGCAAGTTTCCTCAGAATGTCAGTCAATGTAAAAGTGTTTGGACCCTCCTGACAAGGCTCTACAGAAAAGAGAACAATAACAACTGAATAACAAGATGGAGAGTGAAGTGGGAAAAGATCTGCAGACAGAAGTGAGAATCAGTATGAGTCAACGGTAAATAATGTACCTAAACTGGCAGTTAGGTAGATAAATTAACATATAAAATAAGAATAATTCATAATGAAAGAGAGCAAACAAAAATCAATTTGTCTGAGGATCAGTTTGAATTCTTTATTGTCTCATTCCTTGTATTGCTAAAACATTGTATGAAATTAAATTTGGAGACAAATTCTTCCCCTTGTTGACTGCTTGACTTGATCTGCCATGTGGCTTCCAAAATTAACTTTAGTTGTGTTCCCCAGAATTAGTCTGGTATCTTTTCTCTGAGCTGGATACTCGTTCCTTGCCTTTGGGCTCTGTACATGACCTCACATGCACGAAATTGTTCTACATTATACAAATATAGCAAAGTTACAACAAAATCAATTGATAAGAATTCCCTTTTACTTACAACATGAAGTCTTGTTCCCAGCAAGGCTCCCTTCCTCTTCTATCTATTGTAGTGCTTTTTAAATTTTGGACTTTTAAAACAACGTATGTTTTGGATGTGTCTGAAAAACAAATAACCAGTACACTAAACCCCAATTTAGCTCCTTACAGAAGATGAAAACAAAACCATATGGCAACAAGGGTGTAACTCATACCTCACACATACCTCCAGTGTATGGTGTGGGTGAAATATGTGGATGTGAACTAGGAAATTCTTACTAGTTTTAGTAGGAGTATGACAGAAAAATCTCTGCCCGTGACAGGTGGGAGAGAACACAATCCTAAATGCGAGTATTTTAAAGATCAGCTTCCAGACACTGCTTTTTACTGTTTATCCATCTCTCTGGCAGCTCTCACAAGAAACAAGTACACATGCCTTTTCTACAAATTAGAATATTTTTTTGCCTTTTAATTGATACAATAATACTGGGCACCGGCTAATGGGCTTTTATGTCCAATTAAAGCAAGGCCAGATTTGCAACATGTAATTCAGTCTTGGAGCATGAATCACGTTCTGTGTATAGATGCAGCAGCAAAATGGGTTTCAGATGCAGTCCCAAATGAACTCATAGATTTTTATAAAAGCCTCTGTAAAGGCACAGTGTGAACATTCATAAAATCAGACCTAACAAGCAAAAATAATAAATTTTTTTAAATTTCCAAGTGCTTGAAAATATCACTGATGGGAAAAAAGCAAAATAACTGAAGGAAAGCTTTGTCCTGTAGGGCCTGAGACAGAAATGTAAGGCTGCAAAGGCACATTCTATCATCTCAATGAACATGGCTTTTTAGTTTGCATGCATGCAACACATCCCTCACTACCCTCCAGCATCCTAGGCAAGGATTAACATTGACACATGACTGAAAAAAGTCTTTTTTTTTTTTAATACAAGCACTGCCAAAATACATATATACAAGAACAGAATTTCTGAACTGTCTGTATTACCAGAGGTCAATCAAACACCGGGAGCTGGAGGGAAGCTGTCAATGTCTACAATAGATCACTGAATAGGTCATATCAAATTACACTGCACTTAACAAAAGGTGTGAAGGAGCATTTGCTGTGTACATCCTGGATGCAGATCTTTATTAGGACCAATTATAATATTTGACCAAAGAACTAAAGATATCATGTAACGGAATATTTTTTTTTTTAATACAAAAAGTAAACAGTGCCCAATGTTATCTATTTATTTTCTATAACTCAGTGGACCAGTCTTCTCAAACATGACTTTGTTTTTATACTGAAAAAACATGACAAAGTCAACATGAATTTAGGAGTCGGGTGACTTATGTGTGAGAAGTGGCATCAGCAAGGCACAGTTCACACACTACCATTCTGTGTAATTGAGGCAAACAAAACAGAAAATTTGCATAATCTTTTGTAGTTGCAAAACTTTTTTGTAGTTGGGAGAACTTGCAACTCAAAGTTTGAGAAATTTTCAAAAGAACTCTAAATTGCTTGGCTGAAAATAGCAACCTACAATGTTTAACTTCAGCCATTTAGAGTACCCATGTAAATTAAAACTACAATACCAACCTCCCTCATAACTAAAAGGCTTCTCCTTTAAATGAAGCTATAAATTACAAGGTAGAAGCTTAAACCCACATTTTTTTCAGTTTCAATGTTGCATTATTTCATATTCAACTCTAATTTATTTCCCATTTAAAAGTTTCACATTAGTATGTGCCACACCAGATGA
Organism: Chloebia gouldiae; assembly: GCA_003676055.1. Classification (NCBI taxonomy): domain Eukaryota; kingdom Metazoa; phylum Chordata; class Aves; order Passeriformes; family Passeridae; genus Chloebia; species Chloebia gouldiae. The sequence goes on from QUSF01000015.1 coordinate 5,668,747, forward strand.
TCAAACCTCATCATCTGGTTTTTGCAACTCCTTTTCTAGCATGAAATATAAAAAATATCTTGGACTGCCTGCATTATAGTGTTGCCTGCAACCTTGTTGTCTGCTTTTTAAAATAGCTATTTCTCCAATAGTTCCTTGGCCTCTTTGGCTCTAAATCTTACCCTTCAGTGCTTTTTGACTAATTTACCCTCTTTAAATGCCATTAATTATGTCAAACAAGAAAATGTAGATATTCTACCTTTTAAATAACTGAATATGTAACCTCCTTGAAGAATAACACTGTCAATGGTGAATATTATTACAATACCGTGACAGTGGAAAGGAGCCGTCAATTTTGTTAAATGATAAGAAGTTTTGTTTCCACAAAGCCATTACTGCAGCTTCCAACCCTTCACCTGTCAAAAGCTGAAGGCACATAATGTAATTTTTGTGAAAAGGAATAGGGCAGGATACCCACCAGCTCGTATCTTCAGCTTTCAACCCAAAACAGGAGAGAGTAGCTTACTCAAAGGAGTAAATAAACTACAAGAGAATCACAAAGTTTTGAGAAATGTGGACATTTCAAGACTGCTCTCATTCACCACCTACAAAATTGTGCTGCCCAAGGAAACATGACCAATTATCAGAGGATATGCCACTCAAACTTCATTGCCAATACTTATAGCATTAACAAGACTTCAAAAGCATTTAAAGGAAAATTAGTTACTTATATTTCATCAAATTATTTTGATAATTGTGTTCTGTAAATCATTGCCTCTTTAGTACTAACAAAATATAACATAGCATTCTTCTGATTGCATTAGTATCTCAATGAAAAAGACTTCAGTCTACACTTGACATACATATTTCATATCCTGTTAGAACTAGCAGTTCTACCCTTATCCATTCAGGTAACAGTTCTTTAATCCAAGTAACTTTAAGCAATTTTAATTAGCTCACATCCATTAGCCAGACATCTACTGGCAATGTTTGCTGCACTGATTAATTGTATATCAGCTTTTCCTGAGAAATAGTAATTACAAACTTCTTGAAATCCTTAGATTCACAGTACACTTGTGTGTGAGAAACCTCTGGCTGTGTTTGGACTTTTTTTTCCACCATGCCTAAGTCTTGGTCCTGAAGACAGACTTGTGTAGACCTGGGCAGCTTGGTTTTGCTCATATTTATTACCTAGGGTATGCACCTGGTTGCTATAACTGTCCATCAGTGTCTCCTGTCCGTATTTCCTCACCCAGAAAATTCCAACACCATGTCTTTCCCAGCCTGGCTAAGTTAAAGTACTGTACTCTCCTTATTTAAAAAAAATGTTTCTATAGGCTAGTGACACATTTAGGTCATCAAATCATGTAAAAATTTGCTGTAGTAGAAATATATTTTAAATATCACTAGCTTGCAAGACAGTAACATTTCCTAATTTAAAATTACAAATTGTCTCAGCTCAAAACTTTGGTTGCTAATTTTATCTTTAAAATATATGCATAATTCTTTACACATTTATTTTGTACTGTACTGTTGATCCAACATGTCACAGTAGTCCCAAACTTAAATGATTCTTCAGTATGATACAGAACTCAGTGCCTAAGAAAGAAAAATGTAAAGCAGAAATTGAAGGGGGAACCAGACTTACCAGTTGTTTTATCCAGCCTTCCTTTTTTCACTGTATTAAAAAAAATCAAGCAAACCATATTATTAGTTTCAGATAATACCTTAACACTGTTTTCCAAAAAGTTTTATTAAAAAATAAAATCGAAGGGATTTATGTGATATAAAAAAACCTCAACCAAAAATGAAAACAAGTAATCTTAAAAAAGTATCACTGTGGAAGATAATATGACTGTTTGGAATTCTTTGGGAAAGAAGACATGTGAAAACTCTTTGTACTTTACAGGAACTTCATAAACACAGGGGGTAGAATGGAGGTCAGGTGTCCAGGAAGGGTATTATACTTATTTTTCATCACCTCATAATGCCAGCTCTTAATTCTTCCCTGTAACAGTCCCAGAAGATTGTTTATAATCTAAAATAACTTCTCTCATTTTAAAATGAATCCTTTATTCTGCCCATTAGAAAGCACATACTTGAGTAAACACCTTACCAAATAAAAAGTGAACATTTCAAATTCTGATTTTGCTCAACAACTTAAAGTTCCACATTATGATATCTCTTCCATTAATGAAAAATGCTCTGAAGCTAACAGGATTGTGGTTCAGGTAGTGATAGGTATGCAAATTTAACCTGGACATAATTTTGTATCAAGTGTCTGACAAATAAAGTTTAGTAAATTTAGGCTTTTAAACAATATTAAATATCCTTTCAATTTCCTTTCCATGTCAAAACATCTACCACAGTTCAGTTTAATCTGAATGAAACATCACTGTTGTCCTACAATAATTAAACCTGCTCTATGAATATATTCCCATATACATCATATACTTTATTGCTATACTTAGGACCTAGTAATTGCCAATAAAACAAAATTATGAGTCCACAACTTTACAATGTAAAGGTTCCCAAGAGATTGCCATTGTTTTCCAATAACCTTTCCATTTGCTTAATCACTTGTACTTTCCTATTACTTATTCTTGCTTTCATCTCTCCCTAAATATCCCCAAGAACTGTATGGAACTGCACCATATTTGGCAGAATGTCTGTCAGCCTGAATAATCCCATCATGTCTCATGCCCAGGAAACTTTCAACACAAATGCTGAAGGGCCTAAGAGTTGCTGAGCTACGGAGGCCAAACACTGCAGCAATTCAACTGCTCTATGAGAGAGCACAATTTACATACTTCCCTTGGAGGAAGCACTGCAAGAAATATTCTCATAAACATAAATGAGCAACACACATCTCCACTCTCTGAAGTAATTTCTTATAGCTACGTACTAAGTACTTGTCACATGGATGAAGGAGCTCAATAAAAATACCTACCTTTTACAGAGAGAAGTTCCATTCCAGCAGAAAAATATTTTAAAGACCACACATTAAAATTAAGGCCTTTTTAAAATACAAAATGTAAAGAAATAGTTTGGTTTGAATTAAATTACTCTTCTGTTGCTGCTCCCTCACTGCATGTGCGTTTCACTTTTGCAGCATGCTCCTCCCATGGCTCACATGGAGAGAAGCCAATCAACTGATGGAGCAGAGATGATTAATTGCTTCTCCCTCTTTACACACAGACATGGAAGAGGAAAGGAGAAATATTACAACTGTTTCCTTACCCTCATTTCCTCAGCTTCTATCTGCTGCATGCAGCTGTCTCTAGTCTAAACACATTTCCTAATGCCATATTTTCCAGAAGTAACAAACTCAGTGCAACTATTTTATTAAGAACATACTCTTGGAGCTCTTAAGCTTTGATTTTGATACTTGCAAAGCAACCAATTTGGAATACAGAAAGTTTAAGGCTTTTTTATTTTACTGCAGAGCCCCAGAGAACACTTTTTATGTGATAGCTAAGCCTAAGTAATTTTATAAAATAGTCTAAATAAATATTGCACTGACAATTGAATTTTATAATACTTAATTAACTTCTCATTCTGTTGCAGCACTTCATAAGATAATGAACAGTCTCACAAAATGCTAAAACATTTTACAACAATATTTAAATTATTAAACTCAACAACACTGAAAATATTACAAAAACCGTGGTGTTTATGACTACTTGTTCATATTGTAATGCCTTTCTTTACTTTTCGGTTTCTAATTGTGGTTAACAGTATATATATTCCACAGACACAGAATATTTTACTTTGTCAATTTTTTGACTCTCCATCATATTATAGTTGAAGGCTGAAGTCTTGAATTCAAGTAGGAGAGCATCCTTGGATCAGAGGGGAGTGCAGGAGTGGCTGTCTGCAGCTCAGAGAAACTGGGTCTGGAAGATAGCTCACCTCAAAATACAGGTGAGAGCTGAGATTGTTTAGCCAGGCTGTGAGAAAGCTTGGGGAGGTGGGTGGGTTTAATCAATGTTTATAAAAACCTGATGAGATGTGTAATAAACAAGACTGACTCTTCTGATTATTATCTATTAACAGGAGGACAGACCACAGGCACCAACTGAAATGCACAGAAACAGAAAACTTTTTTTACTGTGTGAGTAGTTTAACAGTTAAATGGGTTGTCCAGAAAGGCTGTGGAGGTTTTTGACCTTGGAAATATCCCAGACATGACTGAATCCCAATCCTGAGCAACCTGCTCTTGCTGACCCTGTTTTAAGCAGGGATGTTGGACTAGATGACATTGAGAGTTTCCCTCCTTGTGATTCTGTGATAGCCCACAAGGTCAAATTGCTAAGAGTGACACTGAAATAAATTTAATTACAGTCTCTATACATAATGTGTGTAGATTTTTTCCCTCCATAGAAGTGTCATAAGAAGTACTGATGTTGTTTCAGGGTCAAGCTATTATACCAAAATGTGAAGTTAACCTACTGCATTCTGGTCTTGTTTTAGATTAATATATTTGCATAGCTCTCTTCTGAGTTCTGTTCTGAACAAGTCTCCCACAGCAGAGTGATGATCTTAGAGACAGGTTTCCACCTTATGCAAACAATGGAACTCTAGCGAATTTAACAAAGCTAGTCTGGTACACACAGGATGAGATATTGATGCCAAAGGTGCATTTGGATGACATGGAAAACAATATTTACTTGGGACAAAAATCTAATCACTGCTTAGTAAGGTTAGGTAAGTAGAGTTCACAGTAAGCCTTAGCATGAATCAAACTTACACAGCTGCATGTCTGTATCCATCTGGAACTGCACAAACTCAGCTCTTCCTTTCTTCCATGCCCATTCCCAGATATCAGGGCCCATCATATGGAATGCTGATTTGTTCCTTGAATCCTTGGATTGCAGCTGCAACTGTGGCCATTATTGGTAATTTACTTTACTGTGATGATGCCATGATTGCTTTTTACATAAGCAATTCAGAAAGATGCTATGATTTTATGGCAAGAAATAAGAAGAGAATACTCGAACATAGGCAGAAGGTCACTGGGAACAGGGAATGCACAAATGCTCTTTCATTTAGAAAAAGCATTTATTATATTTAACAAAAGAATAGTGAGAAGCACTGTGCTGGAACAAGCTGTCAAGATGGTGTTTGGCTAAAGGGCATAAGAGTAGAAGCTGCAGGCCAAAATCCATGCTTCAGTACCTCAAGTACTTACCCTATCACTCTGCCATGCCATCCCCAAGGTTTTCCCCTTTCAACATTACAGTTATTATTTAAAGCCTGTGTTATATATTTTATATAACACTTCAGTCCTATATGTTGACTTCAGTTAAAAGGTCCCAACATCACAGACCTATATGAAGAATCAAAGTAGGGGAAAAAAAGCAAAATTAATTGTTTACATTGCATTTTGAACTAAACTATTTCAAAACTGCTTAGAGTTTAAGTTCACTATTATATAGAAGAGAGTAATTGGGTATAATGCTGTTATTAAGGATGTCTGTTATTATGATGTTTCACTCTGATGATTCACCTATTTGGCATTAAAACTACATATTGTTCTTTTCAGGAAGTTTCTCCTCTACAGGATACTTGTAATGCTATAACTAAGTCATGAACTCACAGATTCTAATATGCTATTTTGCAAAAGGAAAACAGAGCACATTTGAATACTGACTGCAAAAAAATGTGGAAGACAACCTCCCAACTTTCACAGGAAAATGAAAACATAGCTTACTGTCATTTAAAGATATTTCGGTTATAGAAGGGAATATTTTAAAAAAACGCTGGTGAGAAAAAAAAATCCAAATTTCAATTGTTACTACAAATACAGAGTGTAGGAACAGTCTCCTCGCATCCCCTACAATTTTGTCTGAGACCATCATGAAGCTCCCTTTTCTTGACTAATTTAATGCTGACCCATGTTTGGTTCTAAAGAACTTACGGCCTTGGAACACCAAAATTTTAACTATTTTTTCTGAAATTCTTCCCTTGAGGAGAAAGCAAATTTGCTCCTTTGCAAATTACTTCAGAGAGTGAATTTTTCAGCTGACCAAAATCCATCAGAACCTCCTTAACACTTGCCCATGAAGACATCTGCCAGTCACCTGAGAAGAGTGGGTCATGAAGTGTTTTTTTCATTCCCCTTGAAGCCAGTTACTGGCTTAAAATAAGAACTAGTGGGAAAAGAATTTTGTCTTGTATGAGAAAAAAAAAATTACATACTCTTCTGATCAAATTCAAAGATAAATAGCTATATTATCATTATGTGATCCTTACGACACAGAAACCTGAAACCCATGAACAGGAATTCAACCAGCAAAGCAAGAAAAAAAAAATCACTTTTCCTCGGCAGTTCATTTCTACATTTCAGAAATATAGATTCTGCATTCCCAGGTGTATACTCTAATTTTCAGTAGACTTCATAAGTGATAAAAGATAGAAATAATGAACTCTGTAACAAAATATGCTATCAAGAGATACATCATCAAAGTGACAGGATAAGCAGAAAATCAATCAGTTGATTTCTGACCCTGAAATACCATGAGCAATATTGAAGATAGGAACTACAAATTAGATCAGTTTTGTCCTTGCCTCCAAAAGATAGGCACAACTGTGTATTCTGGGCTTCACAAGAATCACCTTGATAAATGAGTTCAAAACACTCCATTGACCCTTTTCCAAGAGGAAACATACGAAGGGCCCTCCTTCAAAATGTTATGTGGTATTAAACATCAAGAATATAAATTTTATTGAAGTATCGGTTATTAATATCCAAAACTATAGTGAAGTTAAGCCACTGCAATAAAAAGTCCTAAAGTTTTAACACAAACAAAAATATAAGAACTTGTCATAGATTCATATTCCACCTGTCATATTTGTGATAGTCAGAGGAAATAATAGGCTGTTAGACTAAAAATAGACTTATCTCATGCCTGGTTACTATATTGCAGAAAAGTGGTATTCAAACTAAAAACAAGTGTCTCAAATTTAGAATTTTGCATAATTGAATACTTAGGGCATTGAGAATACCATATAATTTTTATTTTTGTCCTAAACTTTAGAAATAAATAGATTATTAATTTATTAACCTTAGGGGTTTGGCGTACAAATTTTGCATGTCACTTGACATGTCCCCTTCCTTGACTTGTATTTCAAAAAGACTCAGAAAACTACCACTTATTTGTCTTTTGCAAATAGTGTTGGAATTAGTATCTGTACAGTGGTTTTGGATCTTTTAATCAAGAATGCATTGAAAAGAAAGATAAACATTTTTAATGTGTTGCGTAAATAGAAATTGAATATGTACAAACCTGTCACTGTACCACTACAGTAACCAGGCAGAGGATCACCTACTCATACAGTATGTGATTATAGTCCTTAAATTTGGGGACAGTTCTGCCCCCACTGCGACCTCTGTCTCTTCAAATGCAGTCATTGGGACCACTGACCCCTTCTGAGCAAGACAGCTCAGAAAAAGTGACCTTAAATAATGCAAGGAAATATAAATCTTGTAAAAATAGGTGTTTTCTTTTTTATAATCTATTTTAAGTTAACCAAGATTCTCTGAAGTTTTTATTTTGTTGCTAGCATTGTTATTCATTGGTATGATGCATGTAAAATTGCTTGCTGTCACACAAAAATTAAACTGTACTTGTATTAATAAAGTAAGAATAAGGTTCAAAAGAATCTTAGCTTATCAGAGGCCAAATCAAACATTTGTGCTCAGCAACTGATTGTCAGTTTGTTCCCTATGAAGGAAATGTTTTCCACTCTCTTTCATTGCTGCTCCATGTGCCCTTAAGTAGCCTCACCTGCCTTCTTGACTGCTTTTATTTTACATTTAGGGACATCTAGTGGCTTGCATCTGATTTGCTCTGGAAAGTACCAATTATTTCACATTTCCAAATCAACTTTGTGGGCTTCCAGATCTTATTTATCTATTAAACCATAGCATAGTAAACAGTTAACTTCAAAAGAAATTAAAAAATCACAGAACTGTATTTCATAGTGCACATGAAAAGTCTGAGACAACAACAAAAAAATTTATCCCTTTTGTCATTCTTTTTGAAATTCATACCTAGGGAGTAAACATGTCTATTTTGTTCTAATACCATAGAAAATGTACATTAATTATTTTTCTCCTGAAACTTCAATTTTATTCATCTTCTGCACTAGATTTATTACTTTGGCCTCATGTCTTGTCCTGAACATCTCAAATGGATACCATTTTTCATTGTTCCATGCATGTTTGTACACATACATTCCTTTGAACTTTTGATTTAATGGAGTGCTTGAACCTCACCAGCTCTCTTGGTGTGAGTAGTATTGCTCTGTATGTGAAAAAAGGTGGCAGAACAAAGCCCCTACCAAAAAATAAGTTAAGGCTCAGTAATTCCTTCCTCTCCAATCTTAAATGAAAAAAAAAAAAACTTCCTAAGGAAACCAACAGTTTGACTTTGACTACGAAGATATTTAGCAGATTTTTTTTTAATGCAGTTAACCCACATAATCTTATGAGTCTACTATTAGTTACATATGCTGCAAATTTATCAAACCTTTTCTTAATGCTTTCAAAAATGCTCAATTCCTGGGACACTCAATGATGGCTTTTCATCTACATCAGGTCTGCACCCATATTTTTAAGATTGTAATCCTCTCTTCAGTTTACATTAAAATATTTGTATTAAAAAGCAGCCATGAAACCATAGCAAAAAAGAAAAAAAAAAACAACCCTGAAGCTTCTTTATTTTCTGTACCTATTAAATAAATACACAGGAAGTGTTTAAATTAATATTTTGAAGTATCCATAATAGCTCAGCTTTCTCCGCCTTTTCTTTAAAAAAAAAAACTTTATACCCTAAAGCCCACATTAAATACATACCTACTAGAAATCCATGTATTTCCCATCCCGTTTCTGTAGAAAAACAATAGATAATCTCTTTTGCTTGGATTCTTATGTCCCACAAAAGTATTAAGCAAGGAACTCTTAGAACCAAATATATGTAGTCATACCGGATCAGGAATACTGGAAAAGGTATGGTCATGATCCTTAAAATGAGGTATTTCAAAACTGAGAAAAGTTGTTACAAAAATTCCCTCTGTTTTTCCCCCTTTCCACAATTTTCCTCAGAAAAGCACAAAGAATGAATAATAAATCCATTTCACACATACAATAATGCAAGACAAAAGTGTGAAGGGAGGAAGTATAGCAAGGAAAAAGCGCTCAAAAATATTAACGAGAAGAACAAAACAAGGAGGTTACTTCCATGGGCTCCAAATGCCATTAAACTGCAGTTCAACTATAGTTAAGTCACGTTTTTCAGGCCGAGCAGAAAGAATTAATCAGGGTTTTTACCTTCCTCCCTTTTGCACTTTGCGCTCTCTCGTGGCTAATATTGAGTATGACAATCCTTGGTAATTACAATAAATAAACAAACCCGTATTTATTACTCGTATTTTGAAATTAATAACGTTGTGAAACTACCCCTTTGACGGATCTAGTGTCTACAGTTTTATCATTTTCAGGGAAAAACTCAAACAAAAACTATAGTTTGTAAATACAGTAAGAAAATTATTAAGATGTTGAATTCTGTATTACCTAATACTGCCTGGCACTATTTCCACAATGTAACAAGTACAAGCTAATCTCACTCTTTTAGCTGACAGCAACTTGTGTAATTACATTTATTCTCATAAAGGTTTGCTGATTCAATCAACAGCATTCTCCAGAAGTCTAGGTAATGGTGAACATACCCATAGCTTATCTTTGCAAAACAATACCTCCATTGACATGAAATGTGACATTTTTTATCAATATTTCATCACATTATACATAAGACAATACAATAAATTCTTACTACCTGACAACTATCCTGTAATGCAATTTAAGCTAATGCTTTTTCATATTTCAGTATGTGATATCTGTCAACAATGTTGTTAACCACTAATTGCTCTTATTCATCTCAGAAATATGCCTTGATTGCTAATTGAGGCCAGATAAATATTTCAGTTTATTGAAATTGCTTTGCCACCCATTCAGATAAAGAGAAAAATCTTTAAAAGAAGATGAAGAGAAGAAAACTAGAGAAATTAATTATTGGGTGATAATGACAATAAAAATAGAGACTGAAATTAATCTATTGTCTGAATGATTAATAAAATAGTGAGCAAACATTATTTTTTGTGAGTAGTATGAATGTACAGGTACCTATATAACCCCAGATTACAAAAAACAGGCCCATTTTTTTTATATTTGTATCAGATTTTTTCAAAGTTTTGAAGTGCTTTTCATTAATAGTTGTCAAAGCTTTCCACAATGGAAGTAAATACAATGTTTTATTAAATTAGAGATGGGAAAAGTAAACTACTGATGGGCAAATGTGCAAATGCTGCACAGTGTTTCCAAGTATAAGAACACTAAAGTCTGCAGTGCAACATTGCATTTCTGAATCAAGTAGTAGTTCATCAAGCCAAAATAAAAATTCTTCAACAAAAGAATCTGAAAAATACTTTTCCAAACCAATACTTCATTTTACTCATTCTGTTACAAAGAATTATGTTTGGATACAATGAGACGATGGGGTGTGCAGACCAAACATTAAAGAGAAGAACCAGAATCCTTTCCTGTGAGGGTGGTGAAACACGAAGAGGCTGCCCAGAGAAGCTGTGGATGCCCCATCCCTGAAAGGATTCAAACCCAGTTGAAAGGGGCTCTGAGCAACCTGGTCTAGTGGAAGTCACCCTTGCCCATGACAGGACATGGAACTAGATGGTCTTTAGAAGTCCTTCCAACCCCAACATTCTAGGATTGTATGAAATATATTTCTATGGTATTAATGCATACTGCTCTTATGGAGTGAGTTGTTTTCCCAAGACAACAATTACCATGCTGAAAGACAAGATAGAAATCACACAGTTTTGTGACCCTGTCTGAACATAAGATGCAATTAAGGTCTTTGGTGTGACCTTCCCTTTGTGTCAAACAGTGCTAAAATGTATGTGACAGTTTGTGTTATGGAAACCTCCATGTATCAATGATTAAGGAGAAACTGTCAAAATAATTTATTTAGGTTCACAGGCAGAATTTATGTCTTATGTGAAGTGTCAAAAAGCAAAAGCAATATCTAGTTTATCCGTTAGGTTACTTGGTCTCATACAATTATTTAACTTTCTTGATAGCATTTGTTGACTATAAAAACTTTAGCTGAGGTTCCAGTTACCACTGTTGCCTTTAAAGGGCTAGTGTTCACATTTTCTGAGAAAAATACTATTAAGGTTCTAAAGTAAGTTGACTTGTATCATCTCATTTTGGTTTTAATATGATTGTTATTAAAATTTCCACAAGCAAGCCCAGAAAAAGAGATACCTTTTTAAGTTTTCAACTGGCATTCCATATTTCAGTGTTCAATACTTGGCCTGATGCAGTTTAATCAAATATCATCCTTTAAATTAAAGCTCCATTTTCACAACTTAGAACTTGTCTACAGAAAATGATTCATATGGCAAAGTGATCTAAGAAGTCTCATCTTCAAAGTTTTTTATTCTATTGCATTAAAAATATTTTGAAATCTAAACTCCAGAAGTGTTAGGGGAAAAGTTTGCAAGAAATACATTTCAACAAATTACAAACTTCACTTGCTTTTGTCTTTATTTATCACATTTGCTTACCTATAAAACATAACCTACTGATGCAGACTGTAATCACATTAGCATATTCGAGAACATTACTATTTAAGTCAAGGCAGATATCTTGGGGAAATGATCTTGGTGTAAATCTGAATTCAATAATACGAAAATAAAAATATTGCATACTTCAGCTACTACATTTATTATCTTGAAAAAGAAAAACCATAAGCAATAAAATATAGTTAAATCTTTTGACATCCTTCCAATTCCCCGTGGATTTTAGGCAAACAAATGTAGGAAGACATGATTTTAGAGAACAGATTTTTTTTTTTAATATAACGAGTCTCGTGATGCTGTTTGCAGCCCTAGATGCGAGGGTGACTGAGTAGTTCTGTGGTTGAGGTGAACTCACCTGCGCACCGCACAGCCCGTTCAGCTCCGCTCCGCACAAGGATCTCCTGCAGACCTGAGCTCCTCCGGGACCGACCTTTGAACAAAGAGGAGAAACACTGAACACACGTTTCCCGTTCTTACGGTGCAGTTTCGGTGCAGTTTATGAGCTGTTTTCAAACAGAAACCTACAAGCCGCATCCTGGCCGATGCTCGGCCCTCACGCCCCGGGCGCGCACGCAGCGCTGGGGGCGGCGGCCCCGACCTGCCACAGCGGCCGCGGGCCCCGCACCTGCGGGAAAGCACAGCCCGCCCGCCTCCTGCCACCGGAACGTTCTCTGCACCGTACTTAAGACAGGAGAAGTTTCCCGTGTCTCATGGCCGCGCAGCTTTGAGGGGCGGGATGGGCCGACCGCCCGTCCCGCGGCAGGCGGGCCGCGGCCCCGGCAGGGCAGCGCAGCGGAGCGGCTGCAGCCCGGCTTTCCCTAAGCCTTGTTCTGCAGCCTGGCTTTCCCTAAGCCCTCGTTCTGCGGCCTGGCTTTCCCTAAGCCCTCGTTCTGCAGCCCAGCTTTCCCTACGCGATCGTTCTGCGGCCCGGCTTTCGCCGAGCAGCCGGGGCAGGGAGCAGCCGGGGCAGGGAGCTCGCCCGGCTGAGGGCGGCGGTGCCCCCGGGGAGCGCCGGCCGGATCCGGCCCGCGCCGCCCGTGCCGGGCATTGCCGCTCCCGAGCGGGATAAAACCACTCCCGAGCGGGATAAAACCTGTCCCGGCTGTTTCCTCATCCCTTCGGCAGCCTCCCTGCCCCGTGCGCGGAGCCGCCGCAGGTAAGGGCAGCTGCCGCTCGTCCCGCCGGGGATGCCCCGTGCGGTGGGTAAGGCTCCGCTTCCTCAGGGCAGGTTTGGAACTTGTGGGTTCCCCAGAGCTCTTTTAGTGGGCGGGAGACCTTTTTAGCCGGTGCGGTGTTCATTCTTTCTTACTTGGGCAAATTTCATTGGTTTCCGGGAGGTTTTGTTTGTTTTCTGCACGTGTAGTATTGGCTTTGTGAATTTTAGCTCTGGGAAGTGATGTTCGATGTCTGTTGCTTCTGCTTTCAGGGGAGTTTAGTGAATTACATAGATTCTGTCAGTTCCCTCGGCATGTATCTGTTCACTGGATTTATTGCAGACAACTAGTGAGAACATACAGAGTGAAGACTACTCACTCCTTGAAGTGTGAAAATGCTTTCATGCTATTTTGGTCAATCATAATTGAGTATTCCTTACTGGGTATATGCAAAGCATTCGCGTGCAAATTTTTTTTCCCAGCAGTCCCATTTCATCTTGCAAATAGTTCTGGTAGAAGGGTGGGATTTTTTTCAGACTTGCTCAAATAAAAATTAGTTAGGATGTCTCACTTAGAGTCTTAGACTCTCACTCAGAGTAATCTCACTGATGACTTTTCTATTTGGTGCTGGAAAGAGTAGTACTCTTAATATACCATGAAATCGTTAAATATCAGTGATATCCCTGGTACAGAACAATGTTCTTTTTGGGATTACTCATTGTAAAAATGGCTATTGTGGTGACGTAGGTCTGCTTAAAAGGTTTGTGTCAGTAGAATTGATTACATGGCAATAGGAGGTTTTTGTTGTTTAAAGACTTTTCAGTGCTCGAGTTTAAAGTTCACTGTAAAGGAAACTGCAATTCATGCATTGCAATGCATTGAGTGAATTTTGGACTTCAATCCTGCTTCATAATAACTAGTGTCTTTTTGCTGAAGTAGGTTAGACTGTGTCTATAACAAGTCGTTCAGAATTGTTTACACTAAACAGCTGCATGACCTGTAGCAAAGAACACTGTGGGGAGATCTGTTTGTTAATTGAGAGTATCCAAAGAGTAAAATGACAAAAAAGTAACTTGTCAGAGTTTAGAAATCATCATTATGTTGCAATTGCTTAGACAACTGATTAATGATTTTTTACGTGACAATTGAAAAAAAAAAAAAGGCTGATGAAATGTTCTGGTTGTTTTATTTTAGCCATCTGATTCCAATTTTGTTTGTTATTTAAACATCCTGGAGTACAGTGTAGCCAAACCAAAAACATTACCTTTCTATGATCAACAGGGTTTTTTGTCTTAAATGAATTCAAGGTCACTTAAGGAAGATGAAATTATTGATTTAAAACTTTGATTCATGTTCCCTGCCTGTCAGATTGAGATAATTGTAGATTTTGGTTTTAGCTTTCATGTGTCTTGAATTTACCAAATGGTAGGTTTTTTGTGTTAAAACAGTGTAAATAAAGATGAATTTTGTCATTATGGCTGGTTCTGTAATGAACTAGCCATAATTTGTTATCTTTGATAAAAATGCAAGTTAACTGAAGCTTTTGTCATTTACAAATTAATTTGCTTACATCAGTGGGATATTTTGACACAAACTCAAAGTTTATCCCTCTCTACACTTCTGAAGTTTTGGAAGCCATAAATTTGGAGATGACATTACCTTAGTAGGTCCTTTGATTCACCTGGGATAATGTTTGGATCACTGATTCTTTAAAGGGCATAAATGCATTTCTTCTCATTAAACACTTTATAAGTAAGGAAATGTAAGGAGCTGTTCCTTTACCAGCATAAGGATGGAGCACTTTCTTGCAGGGAAAAGTGTTATTTTCAATAAACCCAGGCATGACTGAACATGTACAAAACTGAGGGTAAAATCTTTAAATAAGATGCAATTTCATAGAAATCAAAGCTTACATTCTGCAGAGACTGATGGCCCCTCCTTTCCCATGTGCTTTCCTGTAAGAATTGATGTGTAATTGTCCTAAAACCTGATGGAAAGTCTGCTGCTGCAAAGCATTTCACCATTTGGATGTAGCACCACTGGAGATGACTTATGGTAATACTTTTTCTATGCTTGATGCTGCAGGGGTGACAACTCACATGCATGTGGTTCTGCATAGGGCCTAAGCAAGGTTCCATTTCCTGGACCGATCCATTCTTGTAGTTGGTAGGACATTCAGACACCATATTTCAGATGGTAAAAGTAAATGTGTTGTTTTTTTCTTTAAGAGAAGATGGCTTTTACAGCTCTACACACATATTTGCACAATATATTTTTTTAATTAAACCGAGTTTATATCCTTGATATATGGGATTTATAACCAAGTTTGCTAGCTCACATGCATTAATTTTTGTCTAATGTGTTTAAACAGCTATTATGTTGTTGAAGCCTTTAATGACCATTGAAGAAAATGGAAATTTATAGTTTTGGACACAATTTATTTACTTAGCAAAAAAGTATGCTGTGATATTTTTCTGGGGAGCTTAATATAATGTAACTATTTATGAGGTAAAAAAAGAACTTCAAGGAAGTGAAGATGCTTTTACTGTATCTTATGACTGTGTGAAAAGCACAAATGTTGAGTTGCTGTGTTTTCAACTGCCCCATTTTCCAGCTTAGGTGCAACATAAACTATCTTAATTAATATTGTGTCACCAAAAGGTTTAGAGACGGCCAATTGAATTCTGCCAAGATAGAGTCTTTTGATGAAAACATATCTTTATTGATTGTAGAAGAAGAAAATCATTCTTAAAATGAAATCTAGAGAAAAAAAAGTCATATCCCTCAGAGAAAATTTCTGAGTGGCAGGTTGAGATTAACATCATAAAATTGAATTTGTGCTGCAAACCTTTGATGTAATCAGCAGCTGGGAGATGGTGTTGCCCTTACTGTGCTCCTTCTGATTGTGGTGAATTATTGTGTGGAATGAAATAAGTGTTTCTTGTGTCACTCGTTCAAGAAATACAAACAAGGTATTACCAGGTGCTTCTTGCTAGTTAAAATGGGTTGTATCGATTGCTGGTCCCAGTGCCCTGCTCCCTTGGACTGCAGGAGCAGGACATCCCCATCCCCAGGGAGCTGTGGGTGTCACTCAGCAGTGGCTCCAGCCCTTTGGGGTGTAGTGCAACAGGTCTTGAGGAAAGTCCCATCACACCCTAAAATGGATTGGCGGAGATGGTATGCAACATCCTTAAGCAGAGTGCAACATCTGCATCATAAAATAGAGAAAGTTGTGAAAGCAGCAGAGAATGGACCAGGAGACTGCAAAGCTACTTTTAAGGAAAATTATTTGCTTTTTACTAAGACTAAAACCAATATTAATAGAACTTTAATTTATTCTGTAGAAACAAGAATGTGTCAGATGAAATGAAAGAACAGGAGAATGAGATACATTAAAAGCACAAAAAACATAGGAACTGCTCATTAAAAAAATTTAGGCTCTACTTATTACTTCTTTAAGGTTGCCTTTACTACAAAGATGAATATAATGGGGTGTGCATGGGGGAACTTATTGAATCCAATGCAAACAGCTAAATTCTGCTAAGATCTTAATATTTTCAGGAATGTAAGCAAATTTCTGTACGGTTTTGTTTTATGCCTGCATTGATTTCCAGACATTTAACCGGGCTTTTAAGAAAGTGACCATCTATTGACAGCTTGGAAGGTGTAGGAAACATGGAGTATGGCTGTAAATTCAAAAATGTTGTTTTGACAGGTTAACTGTTACCTGTAAAGTGATACTGTGTTGTAAGAAGCCTTCCTCCTTTTATAAATAAATTATAAATTTGTATTTGGTAGGTTTTTTTATGGATTGTAGTAATGAGAAAGAAGTTTGTCACAACCAGCATTTTATAAGCTGAACTGTTTAAGATTAGGTCCCTGGGGGAAGTTTAGCTCCTTATTTTAAGGACCTTGATGTGTATATATATTTATCAGAAGTGTTATTTCTGAATTCGTTAAAAGATTAGGGTATTTATTTTCTTTATCAAGAAGTGTCATTCTTACAACTGTAGCTAATAGTTTAGCATCTTGAGGATGAATGTGTCATTCAGTAAAGCTTCCTTTAGCCTCTTGAGCAAACACTGGAAATGCAAGGACCAGTATGGAATGTGTGCTGCAGTCCTCAGTGTAGCAAAACAGAACCCAGAATTCTCACTTCAGACCACTGAGTGCATGGGTGTGCACGCTCCTGAGACCTCAGCCACTCTGTGCTTCTAACCTTTTATGTTCCCAGGCCACTGGCTTTAAGGATATAATTTTTATTTTGAGAAAATACTGCTCAGGGAAGGCATGTGTGCCTGAGGTTAAGCAGTAATCATGTAGCAGTGAATGGAAGGTCTGAGATGAGCCCAGTAGAGAAGCTAACAATTGTTTTCATTTAGTTTTAAGGTCAGTAGAGGAGTCAAAGTCAAGGTACAGTTAGTATATATGGGGAAAGTATATGTTAAGTTATGATGGCACTGATTCTTTGTGGTATAATCTGACCTTTTTCATTCTCATCAGTTCATGACCAGTCCTAGTCAAAAAAAGCTGAGTGATGAGGAAAAGACCTTGCATAAATATGTGCTTAGTGAGGCATTCAAGGTCAGACCTTCAGCTTTCTGGCCTCTTAAAGCTTTTGATTAGACTTTTAAATATCTCATGGCTCCTGTAGAATAAGAGGTGATGTACTCAGCTTTCCAAATTAAGCTTTAATACTACACAATTAATCCAAAGCTACCAAAGTAGTACAACCAAAATCCTTGAAGATGTGAGAATTTGGATGATTTTGCAAGTTACCAATGGTTTGTGTTGTGGTTTTAGTGTGAAAGGAAATAGAGACAGAATGGTGGTAGTGATGGAACAAGTTAGCGGTGAGATGGGCTGGCATGGTTTTAACTAAAACCGGAGCTTTTCAGTAATGAGAGAGCACTCTGGCAGTATGCTTATATGGGCAGCACAAATAAGCTTATTAGGCTGTAAGCAGGGAGAAATGGGCAGTAGGATGGAGAAACGTGATTTCTAGTTGAATTATGGGTTAATACTGCAAATCAGACATGCTTGAGTGGGTAGAGCTGGAGGAATTTGACACGTGCTGATAAGCTACATGCAGCTCTGATATGCCTTGGGCAATATTTGACTTTGTGAAAACAGCTTTTACCTTTTTAAAAGGAGCAGTCTGATGAATATCTGTTGATTTTTATTTCAAAAAAGTATGCTTTAGGTGCCATCAGTATCACTAAAAATTTGGTAAAGCTAAGTATTGTCAAAATGTCTGTGTGGATATGCTGTATTTCTAGTGAAGTCATACTACACTAAGAAGCAAAGGTTTCATTCAGACTGCTTGTGCATCAAAATATCTTAATCCAAAAAACCAAGAAGCAAGTGGGGAAAAAAGTTAAGGACTGTATTAATACAAAAATTCATATACATCATGCTTTTCTTCTCTTGGGCTTCAGTTGTAATGTAAAGCATACAAAATATTACTGTAACATTTCAGTCTAAATTACTTCTCTTACAACCAGTGTTTTGTCTGTAGCAGTAGTTTTTTATTCATGTTACTTGTGAGTAACTAAACAGTCTGCAGATAAGTCTTCTCCACATTAGCAAATTCTGTCAGCTTGTTTTCTTTTTAACATCTGTTGATTTGAGTTCTCTCAAATCACTTATTCATCACTTGCTCAGCAGTAGGTCTTTGGCTAAGAATATTGAGCCTGATTCTATGCTCCTCATATAAGAAAATATAATTTATGACTTAATATTCAATATTCAGTGCAGTACAAACCTGAATTGTGCTTCCTTGGGTTGTTTTACACTAATTGAACACTCCCATGGTGCAAGTGTAAAAGACTACATGATATGCAAGCAAATGTATTTTAAAGATGCAAGATTTGGCTTATCAAACTCTTTTGGCAGCCATCCCTTTATAAGCCCTATGAAAATGGCAACCTTTTTAAGCTTGCCTGATAACTAAAAATGTGTCATTAAAGTTTGTCCAGAACAGCTTTTATTTCAGGGCATAAACTGCAAGATAAAACGATTTCAGTGTTTACCAGTAACTTCATATGCCTGTCGATTTTAAAAAAATGTTTTAGAAAAGTCAGATTCTAATGCTGGGAACAATAAAATATTGCAGTATTTTTATATATCCAAAAGGAGGTTTTACATGAAACTAAGTGGGATTTAGCCTAATGAACTCATGAACTCAATTTTTTCTTAGATTCTTCTTCCTCTGCCCTCAGCATTCTGTCAAGGTTGTATGGCAGGACCTCAATAGTCTGCTGTACCAGTCTTTTCAGCCTTTTTTTTCTCAGTAGCTGAGGCCTTTATCTCATTTTCTTGTCAGGAAGCAAGACCATTCCTTTAGTTTTGTGTCACTTTAGGCTTTTTGTGGTAGCCAAGAAGATACCTTTTGTCTGTGTCCCTGCTTTCAGCTGCTGTTGTGCTGGGTTACAGTTTCCTTAAGCATAGCTTAAAAGGCTGCTTCCGGGCTCCATTTCTGTTCTGTGGTCTCTTCTGAATTATCACAGGAACTACTCTTCATGTCATCTCTCATCATTCCTGTGTTGCCTCCTTTGACTCGCTGTTACTGTCTGTCAGGCATTTTGTTTTGCCCATTTCTGTCTCTCCTCACAAAAGTTAAGCTTTGCTGTCATGTTTTTTGACTGAGTTCTCCCAGTTGCACTACTGTATCATCTTGTTTTATTTTGAACATCTTTCCTAAGGATGTGCAAGAGCTCTGGTGTCTTTTCTTTGTCCAGGACAAATTGGAGCATGCCTTCTCTGAAAGGTGAATTCTGTTTAGTGGCTGCAAAGTGGTTGCTCTGAAATATGTCTTCAGTCATATTGCTGTCTGGATTAAAAGAAAGGTGACATAGGTGGCATGCAGTACTTTTGGAAAAAAAAATTAAAATATGTGTTTATTTAAGTGACCCTAGATAATGGTGAATCTGAAACAGCTTAAAATCTGTTCCTTCTTGTTCACTGACACTTGAGAATAACATGCAGATATACACAAGCAGTTTTGACATTGTTCAATCTGTTGACTGTTGTCAATCTGTCTGTCTATTGCCCAGCTGGTGGGACTCAAAACTGCTCTCAGCCAGATGGACAACCCCATTAAATCAATATTTTTCAGTCTATTAGATGATAAATTTTTTTGGGCAAGTGTCTTGTGTTTTGAGCAACAAAGTCTGTTTGTTCTCTGTTTCTCAGCTTGCACCTCTGCTGCCACCTTACTTCTTGTTCTTGTCTCTAGGACATTCTACAGAATGGTAGAGTATATAGTTTTATATATTTATATATAGCTTTGCCATCTTGGGCCTTATTTTTCTCTTCCTCCCTGACCCACCACTAGTTCTCTCCTTTTGGCCATATTATCTTTCTCTTGTCTTACCCTTCTAGAAATCAGAGTCTTTAGTGACACCCTGCTCCTGTGCTGCTTCAGCAGTTGGCTACTGCTGCTGCCAATGAGCAGCACTGCTGGCTGGAGGGAACAGGGGAAGTGTTGTGTATTCCATCAGTCATATTTGGAGAGAGCAGTGTGACCCCTTTAGAGCTAAGACAGGCTTTGTGGGGCAGCACGCAACTCTTGTTGCTGGTGTTTCAGTATTCTGATAGTACTGGTCCTTGAAATTGTTGGTGTGATGTTGGCAACAGCAAGAAAACGTTTTAAGATGCTTATCAGCATCTTACATCAATATTTTACAACTTCCCATTCCAGATGCTGATTACTTTTCCCCTTTTTTCTAGACTATTTTTTCTTGTGTTTAATCCTGCGTAGGATGATGATGACTTGTTTGTTTTCAGGTGTTGGCCATGAAGCCATCAGTACTGGCTGTGGCTGTGTGGGGGAGAGCAGCTCCCTCTCACAGCATCACTGCTGTGATGATCACAGATGACCAGCAGACTATAGTTACAGGGAGCCAAGAAGGACAAATATGCCTCTGGGATCTTTCATCAGACTTACAGGTTTGTGCACTGTGTAACAGTTTGCCAAATGGACTGGAGTTTTAGCCTTTATTATTGGCAGTAGGATTATCCAGACTTGTGCTTATTTAGATTAATTTTTGAAGATAGTGTGATATTTGTTATAGGAAACTCATGAAGCAGAAATTGAAATGCCTATATAGGCAAAATTATCTTTTCAGACTTCGGAGAATTTTTCACAGATTAGCATGCCCAGTGGATTATAATTTGAGACTGTGCTCTGAGCAATGACAGCAAGTAAATATATACAATTATCATGATTCATATCTTGTGAATGTTTTTTCTTTTGTAAATCAATTGCTAAGCATGACCTGTCATTTAAAGAAAAAAATATTTATAAAACTGAATCTGTCTACCGAGATGGAAGCAGCAAGATGTAACTTTTAGTTTTGATGTAACCAAGATGCAAATTATTGCTTTATTTCATATTTATTTTCCTCAGAATGGAGCAGAGTAAAACAGTTCCTGGGTTCTTTTTTATTCTGTGTTTCTAGAACTATGTTTATGTAGATATATTTTTTTATATTTAGTTGCCCCATTTGGACTCAAACACAGTCTGAAAGTTTGCATTTTTATGAGGCTAACTTTTCCAATTTGCATGCAGTGATGATAATCAGGTTATTTAAACATGTGGTATGAAACATGTGCATGAGAGCTTTAGTTTATCAGTTTCTACTTTACTGTGCCACTTTTGGTGCATGCTCTAGGGTGAAGGCCAGAGGTGTCCTGCACATTGTCTGTTTTATAACATTTGGTGTTCCATACATTCTTCAGAAGATGCATACAGTGAATACAAAAACTTAGCTTTATGCAAACTGCACAAAAATTCTTCCACATCATTCTGCATTCCAGAAACATGACAGAAGAACATAAGAATATGAAGTAGCTTGACAATTATATATATCTGCAAGTAATATTCTCTTGGTTTTAGATATCCTTATTTTATACAGAAATTGTTTAAGATAAATCATTATATTATTCTCCTAGATTTCATCTAAAGAAATTCTCTTTGGCCATACTGCTTCTGTAACTTGTTTGGCAAAAGCAAGAGAGTTTGAGAAACAGCCATATGTAGTAAGTGCTACTGAAAATGGGTAGGTAATTGAATATTCAATTATTCCTTTCTTAAATCATGAAATGTCTGTCAAGTGTAGGTCAGATTTTGCATTTGCAGAAATATTTCAATCTGCTTCCATGATATTAAAATGATAGCAGCTACTTAGGATAGTGACTACTTTGTTAATATACAATGGTCCAACTAAGAGCTTCTCCCATGGACAACAGCAAAGTATGGTAGATTCACATATCCACTTAGTGGACAGTAAAAAGGAATTATTCAAAGGGGTTGGAAAGAAATTATTCAAAGGAATTATTCAAAAGGAAGTTAATGGATTATTGGGAGGCATCAGCAATTCAACAGCATTTGAATATCACGGTGTTTTCTGTTTCTTCCTGAGCTCAGTCCTGAGAACTGAACCAGTAAAAGTGGCTAATGTATTCTAATTTGGTTTATGGTTCTTACTCAGTATGTATGGAGACAGAAAGGCCACTAATTAAAGGCATATCTGCTCCTTTTCTGTATTTAAATCTGCTGTATTTAAATGTGCTGTTTTGGAGGATATCCTTTCAGAGGGCCGTGATCTTGCAGTTTCTCTGCTCTGTGTTTGTTATGGCCTAGCCTGTCACTTGAGTCAAACTACTTCCTAGTTTCTGCTAGGTTACACTTAAGAATATTTGATAACCTTTTCAGCTGGGGTCTGAAGGCCTGTTAGGATTTCATCTGTTGAAAACAGGGTTAGCTGCTTTCTACCTTAAGGGCTTTCTTAAACAGTTTTGTCTTGCTGCTTAATTTTATTCCTTTTTTTTTTTTTTGGGGGGGGGGGTTTCATCTTTTCTAATTAACAGGGCAGTGCTGTTAAAATGGCTTTCCATGAAGAGTAACTGTCAGTTGTCCTTCAGGCTGTACCTTCCAGCACCTTAAGGCACTGGTTTCTCACTGAGTAGCTTATTTATCTGTTCCAGCTTCTAGGTTGGGTCTCTCATTCAATCATAAGTATACTACAAAGGGATAACCTGCAAAAAAAACTATTTCAGGCTTCTTAATTTTGAAAGATTAGACAGCCTCACTGGACAGGTAGTGGTAAACATTGCTGTTTATATGCAGGGAGGGTGAGAAATCTACACAACCAGTTTTGTATTGCCTTCTAAGTCCTCTTCAAGGTTCTGCGATGAAGCTGCTTTTCATCCCAGTTTTGATGTTTTGTTAGTGCAATACTGCTTCGAGATCATACTGGCAGCAAAGATACTGTATTTCCAAAAAAAACTGGGGAGGTAAGTGCTAAGAAACAAATTAGGAGATTGCTGTAGATATAC